>OX104127.1:84551207-85751207 GCA_944470555.2 Heterobilharzia americana
GAGGAGAGGAGAGGAGAGGAGAGGAGAGGAGAGGAGAGGAGAGGATAGAGAGGAGAGGAGAGGAGAGGAGAGGAGAGGAGAGGAGAGGAGGAGGAGAGGAGAGGAGAGGAGAGGAGAGGAGAGGAGAGGAGAGGAGGATGGTGAAGCAGAAGATGAACCAGTGCAGTGCAAGAATGAACAACGAAAAGGAGAACTGAGTACAACATATAAAACACTATACTGGACAAAGAAGTGAAGAAGAGTGTACGCAAAGACAAAAGACACTTCTACGAAACACTGGCAAGTGAAGCAGAACAGGCTGCTGGTAGGAGAGACCTGACTGACAACATTATATCAAATAATCGGGTTACTATCTACCAGGGAAGAGATCAACACAGATGGAACCAATAAAAGATGATGAAGGAAATCTAATTACCAAAGACGAGAAACAAAGGAAACGATGGTCTCACCACTTCAAAAAACTTTTGAATCGACGACCACCTGCCGCTCATTCAGAAATACCACCAGCAATGGCAGAATTATCAGTGAGCACAGGCCCTCCGACAAAAGCAGAAGTCCTGAATGCCATAAAGTTGCTGAAATGCTGGAAAGCAGCAGGACCAGATGGCATTCCACCAAAAGCACTGAGCACAGATGCAGAGATAACAGCAGACATACTCGCACCACTTCTACTGCAGAAGGCTTGCAAGGAAGTAAGGAAAGTGCCTGCCCATTGGTAGGAAGAACAGCTACCTTGTCAAACTCCAAAACAAGTAGGACATAAGACTTTGAAAGAACTGGCGAGGAATCATGCTGCTGTCCATCCGAAGCGCAATATTATGCCTCATCATCCTGGAGAGACTAAAAAAATGCTCTGGATTCCAAATTACGACTGGAGCAGGCTGGCTTCAGGAAGAACAAATCATGTGCTCATCAAGTTGCAACACTACGCTAGGCATCATCACAGAATACAGCACAGAATGGCAGTCAACTCAACTCAGCCTCAAACTCATCGAATTCGAAAACGCTTTTGACAAAGTCAACCGAGAAGTAATTTGGCAGGCAGTCGCTTCAACACCACGGAGTGAAACAAATCTTCATTAACCTCATTCTGCAGTTATATGAAGACGCCATGTGCCAAGTAATCCACAGTGGAAAGCTCAGTGACGCCTTTGAAGTGAAGACAGGAGTGAGAAAAGGCTGCCATCTACTATCACCAATGATCTTCCTGATTGCGATCGACTAGATCATGCAGAAAACGGTGAGGAGTGAGAAGAGGGCATACGCTGACTAGACCAATGAAAAGATCTCAGAGGAAGATTGGATTTCGCCGCCGATGATGATTTATATCTAATGTCTTGTCGCACAAACTCGAAGATCTACAGGTGAAAACTGACAAGTTGACACAAGAGGCAGTACAGCGAACACGGGACTTCAAGTGAATGTAGAGAAAACAGAGGTGATGAAGATACACAACCAACAATAACAGCAGCTGCATGAACAGATAGCACAAATTACCATTAACGGGAGAAATGCAAAGGAAGTAGTCTCCTCCACCTACCTACCTCGACAAGGCAGCATCGCTTCAACTACAGGTGGCGCCGGTGGCACAGACCAGGATGTCGAAGCAACCAGGATCAGAAAACAGCAAGATACGCTTTCATTCATCTGAAATAATCAGTGTGGAGATCTACTGCACTGCACTGCAATCAGCACAAAGCGTCAACAACATCCACATTTTCAACACAAATATCAGTGAAGTCAATGCTTCTATGTGATGGTTGAGAGACTTGGAGTGTCACGGAAAGCATTTCCAACAAACTGCAGACATTCATCATCAACAGCTGCCACCTACGCTCGACAGTGATACTGGAGATCAAATAGATGGCCAGAATAATGAGAATAAGCAAGAAGGAACTCACTCTGACTGGCCTGGCCTCGTCTGGCCTCGTCTGGCCTCGTCTGGTCTGGTCTGGTCTGGCCTGGTCTGGTCTGGTCTGGTCTGGTCTGGCAACGAACCAACCAACAACCCATCACCCAACAAGTATGTTGTAGAAGGGAGTGGAGATGGATTGTACTGGGCATACGGTGAGACGGCCGATTGCGAATATCACGCGCCAGGCCAGGTTGTCGAGTGGAATCATAGGTTGGGGGAGGGGAGGGGGAAACATTGAGTTTGGTGTCCGAGGTGAGGGTGACATGGAGTAGATGATGTGAGGAAGGAATGAAAGCTTGTGGGTAGTGTTGGAGTGAGGTTTGTAAGACTTGAGAGAAGGGAGTGAAATGTAGGCGCGCTTCTGAAGCCCTATATTACACTAGGAACCCGAGAAAATAATAACGATAATAATAAATAATTATCAGAAATCATGCTGGAAAAATGCAGCTCGTAGCAGTAGCTGACTTGGATAATCAGCACATCAAATAAGTGAATTGCAGATAGCTACTTCCAGTTCTCTTGTGGATGAATAGTTTCTCAGCTTCAGTCACTAAGTCGAAGATATGAATATGAAACAGTTGTTAAGTTAGTAATAAGGATCAATTTAAGTTAAGTAGTTCTATTGTTAGCTTACTGTAAAATATTTTATCGATAACTGTGATGTCAAAACTCTTAAAACTTGTTGAATTTTTCACTTTACAAGATATCTAACTAATTTTTGTAACTATTTGGTATGTCTGTTGTGCACATACAACAGCAAACATTCATTTGCAGCTTAACTGACTCATTTTATCATCTTTTCTATTAGAAAATTGACAAATGTGTAATTATGCAGGTAATTTAGTATCAAGTAAACTGTGTTTATTTATATCTTTCCAGAGTAACTGAAGAATTATAGTCAACCACTTAGCAACTGTGTAGAATAGGAAGTTAATCGTTTCAAGTACTTTCAAGAGACTATAAAGTCACGAAATCACATTACCAGTGGTTATCATAACTCAGTAGCCTAGTGGATGGTGTTCTGACGTTCGAGGTGATCGCCCTGGATTTGAGTTTTAAGAGGACACTATCACTTGTTGGGAGACAGGCATATTCAGCGGAAGAAAGTCCTGGATTCCACTGTTAGCTAATAGATACTCTTACTTTACTATCAAACTGAAACTTTAATCAACGTTGAAGCATCTGAACTGGAACCATATCCCACTACAGAATGATCGATTCAGTCTAATCAGTGATGAGAAATTATCAAGAAATAATATAATTATTTTCAAGTTAGTATTCATCATGCACTGACATTATTTGGGGAAACATTGAAAGAGCTCTGCAGAGCTATTTTGTCATGGTACAGGATTACTTACCAGTGCATACTCATGACGTCACCACGTGTCGAACTCAGGACCTTGAGGTTTCGTGTCCAGCTGGTTACAATTAAGCCAGTGGGTCCTGGTTCAACAGTCCAGATTTCCTAGTTCTATCAGTTCACAACATAGCGCAACTCCCATCCAATACAAGTGCAACTCGGTTCTGTCCATCAGGCGTGCACTGTTGGGGAGTCTTGTGCCAGGACGAAATAGCCATCCAGGGATCCTACGTTTTCAATGCTTCTCCTGCTGATGTCACTCCTTGACGAATACCAACTAAGAACCAGTAAGTAAGTTCATATAAACGTCCAAGTTGAATAGCATGATGGCTTTTAATTAGTTTGTTTATAGACGCTGCTAAAACGTTTTTCGACACTGTACGTTGAGATTCGGTCTATTATTGAACTTATCGATCAATTGGCATGATGTCAGATGGTTACAGGCAGTTGACAGGATGCTTCACAATCGGTAAGGGTGACAAACGGTATATATAAAGGGAAAAGACGTATTTAGTGCAAGCTTATGACTGTAATTTACTGGGAATTTCTGGCTGACAGAGAATAACTGCAAGCCTCAGTCCCATTCATTACGGTGATAAAACAATTAACTTAACTCTTTCACACCAGGTTCCTTTACTGGCTGGTACCGTCATTGTAGTACACATGTACCTCCTGATATGTAGGGGCATCATTAACCTGTCTTCGCTCAACTTTTTTATACCTAAGGGTGCAGCTTGTTCCTCTAAGAGGTAAAACCTAGTAGTCTACCCACGGACACATATGTAGATTATTCCATAAAGAATAAATGGGAGCCGCGTCATGAAATAGCATATAGAGCCAGCCTACTATTCTATTTAGTAGGTTAAATTATCTTTGGTCATCGGAATCAGTCAGTAAAATTACTGCAGCAAATAAGCACAGTCATGCGATTAGAAGTTTGCTAGCTTAGTAAGCACAGTTCATAATGATCAGTGGAATTCATTCGGCACTTGACACTAAATAACACAAAATTAATTATCTGTAGTTAGTTCATGAATGCATTCAAGACAGCATTATATAACGTGAGCCAGCAGATATCTTCTCATAAGTCAAACGTATTCGTCTGCATTAACAGATTAGAATGGATATGAGAGAGATTACTGACTTCTCTCAGTAAGTCAGTAAATTGGAATGCACAGATGACATAGTCGTGTTAGGTGAAGATGCTGACAAGATACAGAGTCTTCTAGACACCTTGAGTGGCAATTTGAGAATGTTGGAGATGCGTTTCTTGCCAGCCAAATGTAAATTACTGCTGGGTGACTGGTCCTCGACGGCACCTGGACCAACAGTAGGGGTGAATTGGTTGAGCGCGTTGAACACTTCACTTACTTGGGAAGCCGGATCAACCGTGGTGCGTTGGTCAGTGGCCGACGACATCTCTGCACGGATACAAAAGGCTTGGTTGGCGTTTGCCAACTTACACTTTCTGCTTTTATATCTGACTGTCTATCACGAACGGAGTGTACTATGCTGAAGTCCGCTTTGTTCTACTGTATGGCTGTGAAACATGGCCCTTGAAGGTAGAAGACATGAGAAGGCTTCAGGTGTTTGACCACTGCTGCCTTCGTAGCACTGGGTGTGTTTCGTAGTGTCACCATATGAGTAACGCATAAGTCAGGTGTTGAGTTTTATGTCGAAGAGGTGAGACAGTTAATATTCTTGTGAACCTTCATCGATTGAGATGACTAGGACATGCGTGATGTATAGATAACCACCGTTTGCCCTTGACGCAATGTTGACCGAAGTAGGTGCAGGCCTAAAAGGAGCTCCGGATGGCCAGACTAAAACATGGCATCAATATATGTAGTCTTTTACTATTGGTTTGTGTTATGTAGGGCGATGCGGACAAGCCGGTTGGCGTCCACGGGACAAGAGAAACCATGGGTTGGAGATATGGCTAAGAATCTATGTCGGTGGTGCAGATGTTCACACACATTATCTTCATCTTAATCGCTATACTTAGTCCCGTCATCTTCTCCGTCTCCTTTCCTCTCCTTTACTACTTTCTGCCTCCACTTTTTTTGACCGATTTTTCTTTCCTTCTTCATCTTCCAGTTAATTGTCTTGTTAATTGATATGCTGATATGAGGTGTAGCATATTGGACTGTTCTGCAGATATGCTTGGTCCTATGATGATGATGACAGCGAGTGAATGTGTTACCTAGTCATGTGTTTTGCATTTCTCTTACTATTATGTCGATGAATAGGTGATCACTTGACATAAAGTTTGATTTAAAGCCTTCTTTGAACGACAGTTAACCATCTGATGTAAGTCTACCGTGGATTGCCATATGGTGATGACCTGTTTTATGAGGACTGTAATTACTACCCCCATTTTATTTGTTTTCATCAGAATACTTGTACCTTAATATCTTACGAAGATCGTTCTTCACCAGTACATCCTTTATATTGGTATAATGTCACAAGACGTAGGCATTGGTAGCGAAAATACCATAGAACTTCTCCCTCAGTACCGAAATGCAGTCAGTGATCAAGTACACCCTTGGATAAAAGACAATAAGCCACATCTATTGTGTGATGGCTAATGATACTACCAAGCTGCATAATATAAAAAGGGTGGAGCTATGTCCGAACCCTTCTACCATTGGTTGAAAGGCAACTATTTACACCTATGGCACCCACAGCCTTCTAATCGACCCTGGTCGACCACTTTGAATAGCCTATGTGTTTGACCTGGCAATCAATTCAAGGGATTTGGTAAACCAGATTATTTTGCTAAATTGCATCGATAGGATCTTGTAACCTACAGAGGTTGTTTGTGAGTGAGTTTGTTGGTTTAAATGCCAGACACTTTAATTCGAGCCAGCCTTATTGAGAATTCTTCGTAATGTTTCTGAGGTGCCTTCCTTGTATGGTAACACAGCAGAGGCTATGAATTCTTTCGCAACCCTGCCACAATTATTAGTAGTAAGATTATTGCTAATGACACCTGTATTACTACTACTACTACTACTACTACTACTACTACTACTACTACTACTACTACTACTACTACTACTACTACTACTACTACTACTACTACTACTACTACTACTACTACTACTACTACTACTACTACTACTACTACTACTACTACTACTACTACTACTACTACTACTACTACTACTACTACTACTACTACTACTACTACTACTACTACTACTACTACTACTACTACTACTACTACTACTACTACTACTACTACTACTACTACTACTACTACTACTACTACTACTACTACTACTACTACTACTACTACTACTACTACTACTACTACTACTACTACTACTACTACTACTACTACTACTACTACTACTACTACTACTACTACTACTACTACTACTACTACTACTACTACTGTTTTGCCCTATGACTCAGGCATTTAACTAAGCCTACTTTAACTGCAATGGGGTGGTAGGATTTAAAGTCTAAGTAGCGACTCAAATTGGAAGGTTTCCTATAGACACTAGTCTTTAGACTTCCGTCTTGTGTTCGTTTAATCTCGCAATCCAACATTGCTAGCTCACCTTCAATTTCTAAGTCACAGATTCCAGGCTAGAATTCACCATGGATGGACATCAGTTAGAGTAATATTGGAAACATGGGAGTGCTGGATAGCAGCTGTTTCATCCTGGTGTGGGACTCCTCGGCAGTACGCACCCATGACCCCACCAGGGATCGAACTCAGAACCTTCAGGTCTTATGGCCAGTACGTTACAACTGAGCCATTGATTCGGAATCCAATGGTCCATACTAGAGACGAAACATCTGTCCAGTGCTCCAAGGTTTCGAATTTTCCTCCAACTGATGTCAGTCCCAGATGAATTCCATCCTGAAATCAATTAATAAATCTCCACAAACTTTCACATTGAATCTTAACTGAGACATTACAAAATTGCATAGTGACATGAAGTCACTTGCTTAATAACACAGTTGTGCAATTTCATCGTAAAATACTGACATACAGGGAAAGAATCTGATATGGAACTATATGTCATCCAACATCCAGCCGTCATTGAATTACTTACTATTTAATGCTTTTAATTGATTAAACAAAATCCATTGAACAATTGAACACTTCATCACAAAATCAAGAACATTGTGTATGCAATTGGAGATTACTACATTTAGTACTAGTAATAAACTGAAAAGTCAATCAAAAGATGAGCATTTTTAGTGTGTAAATAATAGTGATTTCATTGCTTTACAGTAAATGCATGAAGATACACACACATATACATGTATGAATTCGCTTTCATTAAGAAAGATATGCTACATGTCAACATATGAATATATACTTAGATGTTTCTCATATATAACACCCACGAATCCTTTCACCATGTGAATTGTCTACTGTAGAAGTATGTGCTAACTGACACCTAAACTGAACAGTTTATTATTCGTTACAAAAGATTAAGGAAAGAAAAATGGAACTATTTATTGTGTTTTTCCTTCGATCTGATCAAGTGAAATATAGTGAACGGGATCAGTAGATAGGTAAGTATATGCAATACATAAACATACACGTACACACATATCAACTCAATTGTGTGTTAACTTAATAGGTGAGTATGAAATACAATTTTATCAACAAAAATTATATACACAATCTACAGAGTCTAAACGTTGCTTGACAAATTTCTGTTATCAGTAGGAAAACATTGAACACAATGAATGTATCATTAGCTGAAAGATTATGGAAAATTATCTTCATCGTTTTTAATAGTATCTTTATTGTGAGTTGGTAGTGGTGTTCATTTTAACTTTATTGTCAAATCTAGTTGTTTGGTTTTATACTATTCGTTATTGGTATTAAAGCACAGACAACTTTTGCAAAGTATAATACAATTATACAAGCTTCAACACCAGCCATCTTTCCAACTATCATTTTCACCGGGATATTCAGTATTCTAACTGGATGTATAGGATTTGTTGGTGTATTTAAACAAAAACCTATTTTCTTCATTTTGGTAAGTATATTTTAATTATATTCATCATAATACAATAATGTTTTTATTTAGCATCTTGTTGGTTTAGGTGTTGCTACGATTATTGACTTCGCTATAGCAACAGCATCTGCTGTGGTACATGATAAAGTTGGTTTGTTGACAATTGAACAGAATCAATTCTAACACCAGAATTTAATTCTTTATAGTTCCCCATTATGGCACATGATGCATTACGCAGTGCTGTTAGATATTATTATTATAGACATGATATTCAAACAGATTTTGACAAGTTGCAAGGAAATGTAAGTTACTTATAAAAAATTAGAACAAAAATAATCGTATGACAATTTTTTGTTTAGTTAAAGTGTTGTGGAGCAACATCATTCTTGGATTATACACGAATGGGTGCCAATGTACCATTCTCTTGTCGTATTGGTGATCTAGTTTACGCTGAAGTGAGTACCAACTGATTTTTGGGAATTGTTTAAATTATCTGAAGCCGAGGTCAAGGTCACAACCACTCCTGTACCATTGTTTAAATGTTGTTTTTACTGAATCCCTTCATGTTGGTTCTTTAGCTGTTATTTAAATTCTTTCCGTAGGAAGTGGTCGACTCTTGTCTCTGTGTTTAGGCAATGTTGGCAACAATCAAAGTTATTGGATTACGAAGTGATGCAGTTCCATCTGAGACTCGATTCCTATCGCTTGTTTGACTGGTTAGATTTACAAACTACCAAAGTGCTCAAGTCCCATTGTTTCACTCATTAAGGAAGGTTAGCACTGAAATTCACATTAAGGAGTTGTAACCTCAGAGATAAAGTGACTTGTTATTTTGTCAATAAGGTAACTCTTTAATAGTTAAACGCAAATTTATGGAGACGAACAGTAAATTTACGCTGTATGTCGACGGGTTCAAAACTTTTGTTTATGTTTGATGTGACAGATTTAGCTCTTTTATTCTTCATGATGCTAACATATTCATCAATTTGTTTGTATTTACTGAGTAAAAAATCACTGACTGTTTTGAATAGTGGCTAACGGTCGGATTCATAACCCACTTTTTATGCTGTCTGCGACTACTTAGCTGGATGTGTCTGGATCCCATTGACTGATGATGGCAAAGCTACTAAGGCATGACAGTCACCTATTTTGAAACGGGTATAAGTTGTTATTTGTGGTAGTCCACCTCTTTTGACCTATGGCCCCTTATGTGGGTGCGTTAGTACTGCTTGAAGATTCATTATTTCATAACTTATTCAGTATTGGTTATCAATGGAATTCAGAATGAGTGTAATTGAGAACATCAATGCAAATTGGAATTCAGTTACATCCATCTGTGGAACCCAAAATAAGGTGAAATAAACCACTATTTTAAGTACTATACAAACCTATAAAAAGTTAATTATTCAGACCATTTCAACACTAAAGTTGTAATCTCTTAAGACATGCCCTATTATTGCGTTAGTTTCTCTCGCCTTGTTGAACAAATATTCTACAACTTACCTTTAATATAGTCTAAATTACAAATGGTAACAAAGGTTAACGATAGAACGAGTGTATTTTAAAGATTTTTTAATTGTATGTGTAACTTAAGCAGCGTCCCACAAGACAATAGTCACTGGATGTTAACCGATGTCCCACCATGTTTAACCTACATGCCTATGGAATTCCACCGATCAAGTTCACCATGGGGCTACCTACTAAAGTGACTGTCAGTCGTGATACTCTTCGACTGGTGTTGGGTGGTTGTTATCACTTCCTGAGAAGTGTTGATTGATAAAGTTTTTCATGTTGATTAGAACTCGTCAGTAATCAGCGTAGGAATTTGACGTCCTGTAAGACATTATAACCCATGTCAAGCTTCACTAGCATTAGAAATATTACCAGTGGACGGATTGTGACCCGGATAGCTAAGCATTGGTCTTAATAACTTCGTCCTGCATACTATGATTGTGAATGAAAGAGACTGACATTCCGAACCTTTTTAAAAAATTCGCATCATCTACTAAAATAGTGATTAGCCAGCACATGTGTGTTTCGTGAACTAGACAACGAGATACATCTATTATTTAAGAGCTAGTGACTGAAATCTCAGTAGATAGAGAATTTTTAGTAGTTTAGCCTATAACCAACAACCTGAAGTACATATTTAATGGGTTTAAGGAATATGAAATAGTCCATACTCCGGAAGATAGATAGATTAATGTTTGAAGCTTAAGAATGGCGAATGGAAACTGTCTTCTTTTTTAATATGAATAGGTAACAGAAAGATTTCTGTATGCTTGTGGTGATTATACACGTACTAAGAATGAAATTCTTTAGGTATAATTGGTATTTATTGAGTTTCTCATGTCGTTTACTCTCACAACTCGTAACAGATAAGAAATTGGGATACTATCTATTATCAGAAAGCCTCAATGAAAACCTAATTTCTCAAAAATTGACTTCATAAACATTTAGAATTAGTAAATGACAGAAAAATGGGAGTTCACTTTCTTTCAACACTATTCCTGATACTCTATAGTGAACTTGCCTATATGATTAACAGACAGTGATTGATACACAATCATCTGTCTGCAGATATAATCCTTTAGAGATAATTACCTTTTTACAATCACTTTAAAGTAGTTGGACAGTTTTCAAGCTTCATCAATCACTTTCAAAGCATGCTGTCAAATTCTCAACGTCTGAATAAAATAAATCATTCCTATTTCATGTATTGGGTATTGATTCAATAAACGATGGTTATATAATATTTCTCCGATCATTGAATTAGTTCAGACTACATAAACGATATCTTTTCTCATAAGTGATTGTAGTAATAATCACTGATTTATATATATAAGTACTTGATGAAGTTTACCATTCATCTACTGTAATACCATGTCTGATTCTGATTGTCTATTGTGATCTACTCCTTTAAACTTATAACCATGGCAACATTTCATGGACTTAATTAGCTTACTAATATAGGAGGTAAAATTTGAGCATTGTGGTAGATTGTAATTCTATTCTGGCCTGTTTATTAGAAATATCACAAGGTGAAGGGACAGTATCATTTACTGGATAACGTTTCAGACACAATTTGTTGTCCATATTCATATCGGTAACTAACTCTACAACTTCAAGACACTTTATGCGCGTCTGACTCTCTCTCTCTCTCTCTCCTTCTTTGTGATGTCAAGGATAGTAGTATTTTCCCTTTATCTGGGACGGCTACACAATCATTTCTGTCACTACGTGTATTTGGCGTTGATTCGATAAATGCAGATTCGGTCATCAATCTCTCCCTCCCTCTCTCCGTCCACACAACTAAGCTAGTTGTTGACACTGTCGCTCTATCCCACACTATTGTGTGATTGTGTGTCATTGCATGCAGAGCTATAGCTGAACTTTTCTCTACATTTCTTATCTGATTACGACCTACTAATCTTGAATCAGATGAGTTTTTGTGCTGCGTTATTCCAATCGACTTTTTTTTTTCACTTTGAATAGCCTATGTGTTTGACCTGGCAATCAATTCAAGGGATTTAGTAAACCAGATTATTTTGCTAAATTGCATCGATAGGATCTTGTAACCTACAGAGGTTGTTTGTGAGTGAGTTTGTTGGTTTAAATGCCAGACACTTTAATTCGAGCCAGCCTTATTGAGAATTCTTCGTAATGTTTCTGAGGTGCCTTCCTTGTATTGGCCCATAGAATCCCTAAGCCCACAAACTCTTCTTTGAGCAAGTAAATCTACGAGTTGACTTGTCAAACCTATTGAAGCCCTTTTTAAAATATCCAAGTTAAATTTCCTAACGCAGTGAATCTTGAGAGTTCCAAACAATGTAGGATAATGAATCCTTGAGTATTCCTGTAGTTTTGACTGCTGCCAGTCTGAAACACACTAGATACTTCTATTTAGGCCTTCCTACTTTCTAGAACAGCAGATTTCAATCTAGAATCTCACAATTACAGTTCAATATCTATAATTCTGTACAAATCACAGGTTTACAATGCAAGCTTGCTACACTTACCTAGTTGTCTAAAACTGCAAGTTTGCTTGCAAGCTGTGTGCTACCAAGATACAACAATCTGTTACGAAAAGTATCTGTAAAATATATATTACAGTCAGACAAGAGAGACAAAATGAGATCTCAAGTTTTTCTAAACCAATGTGTTTGAAAACTATTGAGTAAGACTATAGTACTACATAAGTCACTTTTTCTTGATTCCTGATTGCATATATGATTCAGTTTCATTCCAGTATAATAGGAACACCGTTTCTTTCCATTCGATCAAATGAATACTCTGAAATTGGGGGAGGGGGGGGTTTTTTTTTTTCAATACAGATCTTTTGGATATAGCCACAGAAGTAGCAAATTTCGATTGCAAACAGTTACGATTTTTTAAATATTATTTGTCCCTTGGGTTCCTAGTAGAACACAGGGATTCAGTAGGGCGTCGCCATTTCACTCTCTTCTCTGCAGTCTCCTAAACCTGGCTTGATGACTGCCCAGAAGCTTCCATTCCTTCCTTACATGGTCTCCTCTATATGGTCACCTTCGGACGCCAAACTCGTCGGTTCCCATTTGAATTCCACTTGACGGCTTCGCCTGATGCGTCATATCCCCAAATTCCATGTTGGTTATTCTTACTGGATATTTGATCTTCAGTATCATGCGTAATCGGCTGTTGATGAATATCTGTAGTTTGTTGGAAATGGTTTTCATGACGCGTCGCCAAGTCTCTCAACCATCACATAGAAGCACTGACTTGACTGACATTGGTGTTAAAAATTCGGATGTTGTTCACGCTTTATGCTGATTGGAGTAGATTTCCACAATGCTTTCAGGTTATAAGATTTCCCTTATGTGATTTCAGTTTTGTATTCATCTTGTTGATTAGCATTGGTATTTGAGATGCACGTCTCATCCCACTGGGGACTCGTCAACTGAATGTAATTGCACTCCAGTGAGTAATATTTTTTCCCAATGGAATTTGAATCAAGTACCCATCTCATGAAATGCGAAAGCGTTATCCACTAGGATATTCAACTTTGAAAGTGACCTTCTAATTTCATTTTCATCACCGCTAACACAACCGGTATTCATAGGAAATTTTGCATCAATATGGGAAATTGATATTTTTCTGAATATCTATATAAATATACCGCTATTTTTCTCCTTTTTTTATTTTTTCCTCATTTAAACACAGGGTTGTGTTCATGTATTGTCTGAGCTAGTACAACATTACATCATTGTGATAATTAGTTTATGCTTTGTGTTCGCTATTATCCAAAGTATCTTCTTGATTATCTCAATCCTACTATTTCGTAAATCAGAAGCAAAATTGGGATCTGTGTAAACCTTTTCTATGAGTGTTCTTATTGAAAAACACAATTTTAAGAATAAAAATGAAATTGAGTTCATTATAAAAGTAAACATTATTATTCATGTAATGACTGAATACTAACTGTTTTTGTAACAGTTAACATTTACAAGGTAACAATAAATCATTCATTTTTTTTCAAAATTTTCAGTAATTTTCTTATTTTTTATCATTAAAACAAAATATATACATTTGATTGTTTCAGTTTTATTTTCATTAGTTCATTTTTACTACTTTTGATGGTAGGAATAATAGTAGTATACATGAGTTTAGAACGTTACCTGGTTAACTGGTTCACTAGTTACTAGCCGGTCCTAAGCTGGAATAAAGAGGGAAAGTTGAGCATAGGGCTAACAACCCTACACTCGAAAACTAATCGGACCGCTACAGAAACTTCAAAGCACAGACAAAATATAAAAATACAAAAAGAAACTTATTCCTTGCTGGAATTAGAGAGACGAAATAATGCCGGTTGGTGAAAGCCTTTAGGAAACCAATTGGCCAGGTCGATGTATCTTCTCTACCTTGATGAAAACGAAAGTAAGGGTGGGGACATGGAATGTCCGCACCACGTATAAACCCAGCAAGGCTGCCCAGATTGCAAAAGAGATGAGAAGGTATAGAAGTGCCAGGAAAGGAATCTGCGAAGGCGGGTGGAATGGAAGTGGACTCTCCAAACTGTCAACTGGAGAGTCAATAATGTACCCCATTATTGTCACCCAGACGACAACCACGAGCACACTGAGGGAGTGGCTATCAAAACCAGGATCGGAAAACAGCAAGATAGGCGTTGATTAACCTGAAATCAGTGTGAACATTGCACTCAGCATAAAGTGTGAACAAGATACGGATTTTCAACACTGATGCCAGTCAAGTCAGTGCTTCTCTATGATGGTTCAGAGACTTGGCGCGTTACGAAAGAGATTTTCAACAAACTACAGACATTCATTAACAACTGCCTACACTGGCTCGTTACTGAAGATCAGATGGCCAGAAAGAATAAGCAACGAGAAACTCACTGTGGCTGACAACGAACCAACCAAGAACCTATCGCTCAGCAAATTTGTAGAAGGAAGTGGAGATGGATTGGAGTGGGCATACACTGAGAAGGCCGATTGGGGACACATGCGCCAAGCCAGGCCCTCGAGTGTAATCCGAATGGGAAACGACGAGTTGGGCGTCGGTGCCGAGGCTGACATGGAGGAGATGGTATGAATAAGAAATGAGAACTTCTGGGCTGTCGTGGAGGCAGACTGAAAAGATTGCAGAGAACAGAGGGGAATGGAGACGTGTTACTGAAGCCTTATGTTCCACTAGGAACCCAAAGGACAAATAATATAATAGTGATACATGAGTTTAGAATTTGTTTCAACAGTTATAACCAACTTATAGCAGACCACTGTTTATATTAGATGATTTAGCTTTCTAATCCTCTATTTGTTTGAATTTTACTTCAGATCTTTAATATTAGAGTAGGATCTAGGTACCGAGGTAAAGTATACTTCCATGAAACTCTATTCATTTGATATAGTACTCAGTAGTATAAAATGTTTTATTTAGATGGTAACTATGTGATGAAAATCCACTAATTATACTTATACTAAGATGCTGATAGTCAAACATGAAGGAAAAATATTCTTTGCAATGACTTCCCATCAAGTTTTACAGTTGTAAAATCAATTCACTTAACACATTATTAGCCAGAATTTATGGTGAATGCATTCAGGAATGGGTATGGAATTATAATTGAAGTCTAATTCTTTACCTATAGTAATGATGGGTAGGGGTAGCAGTGGAATACAGGATGCGCATTTCGTCCTATTTGGGACTCGTTAGCTGGATGTACCTGCCTCCCAGTGCATGATGTTATTCCCACAGGGATCCGGACTCGGACACGATCGCTTCATACGTGAGAGCGTTATCCAGTAGACCACCGAGCCACGATAGCCCCTTCTTGTGCGGTGGGCATAGTTTTAGTGTTATTGCTTTCCCCATATGCCAACAGAGACTGATCAATTCGGTCCAATCAATGACGGTGTAGTACAAGCAATAACACTCTAATTCATTACGTTTGCGGATGGTTGATAGTGTAATTAATACATATGTATGTTAATTATAGTGATAAGTTGAGTATAAATTTTGTCAAGTGATTCGTGATCGGACATATGACGAACACAAATTAATAATAAAGTTGCAGGTAGCAAATTGTGCCAATCTGGTGAGTGGTTAGTACAAAGAATGATGATATGAATTTACCAATAAGGTAGAAATCGAGTGGATATAACACCATAATAGATGGTTAATATGTGAAACGATTAAGACAATGAAAGTGGTAATAATATGGGAAAAAAAAGGATTTTAACAGGGATTTTAAAGGATGATTATTATAAGACGGGAGGAAAGTCTGCTTAAAAAAACAGTAATAATAATATTAATTTAAAGTTTAAAAATAGAGAAAAGAAGAGAGCGGGGACAAAAGCAGAAATGAAAAAGAAAGAAACAAAACAGTTAAGACAATACTATTTAGTCAATGGAAAGCCAAGGGAGGAAGAGATCTCGGATGTATCCTATTTGAATATAAAGTTCACCTTATTTCGTCTTATATCTACAGCGTTCGCTATATGGAGAATGAGTGAACGTATGGTACATGATGGAGTCTTTGTTACGCGGTATATCAGAGTAAAAGCTCAGCTAACATTGATTTGGTTTCCTGCATCTATTAGATATACTAAAATGAAACTTTTAACAGATTTGATCTCAGCCTTTGTAAACCATGCTGGTTGATATTCTCGTAGACTGAGACAGACGTGTCTAACAGTGTGCCCTATACAACAAGTCCTACAAGAACAACTGAATCATAATTATTTTTCCCTTGACTTCCTAGTGGAATATAAGGCTTCAGTAGCACGCCTACATTTCACTCTCATCTCTAAAGTCTTACAAACCTCACTCCACCACTACCCACAAGCTTTCATTCCTTCCTCACATCATCTCTTCCATGTCACCCTCACCTCGGACACCCAACTCAGTGTTCCCCCCCCTATGATTCCACTCGACAACCTGGCCTGGCGCGTGATATTCCCAGTCGGCCTTCTCACTGTATGCCCAGTACAATCATCTCCACTCCCTTCTACAACATACATGTTGGGTGATGGGTTGTTGGTTGGTTCGTTGCCAGGCCAGGCCAGTCAGAGTGAGTTCCTTCTTGCTTATTCTCATTATTCTGGCCATCTATTTGATCTCCAGTATCACTGTCGAGCGTAGGTGGCAGCTGTTGATGATGAATGTCTGCAGTTTGTTGGAAATGCTTTTCGTGACACTCCAAGTCTCTCAACCATCACATAGAAGCACTGACTTCACTGATATTCGTGTTGAAAATGTGGATGTTGTTGACGCTTTGTGCTGATTGCAGTGCAGTGCAGTGTAGTGTAGTAGATCTCCACACTGATTATTTCAGATGAGTGAAAGCCTATCTTGCTGTTTTCTGATCCTGGCTGCTTCGACATCCTGGTCTGTGCCACCGGCACCACCTGTAGTTGAGACGATGCTGCCTTGTCGAGGTGGGTAGGTGAAGGAGACTAATTCCTTTGCATTTCTCCCGTTAATGGTAATTGGTGCTATCTGTTCATGCTGTTGTTGTTGGTGGTGGTGGTGGTGGTTGTGTATCTTCATCACCTCTGTTTTCCCTACATTCACTTGAAGTCCCGTGTTCGCTGTCCTACCTCTTGTGTCAACTTGTTAGTTTCCGCCTGTATATCTTCGAGTTTGTGCGACAAGACATTAGACATAAATCATCATCGGCGGCGAAATCCAACTCTTCCTCTGGGATCTTTTCATTGGTCTAGTCAGCATATGCCCCTCTTCTCACTACTCACTGTTTTCTCCATGATCCAGTCGACTACAATCAGGAAGATGATTGGTGATAGTAGGTGACAGCCTTTTCTTACTCCTGTCTTCACTTCAAAGGCGTCACTGAGCTTTCCACTGTGGATTACTTGGCATATGGCGTCTTCATATAACTGCAGAATGAGGTTAATGAATATTTGTGGCACTCCGTGGTGTTGTAGCGACTGCCTGCCAAATTACTTCTCGGTCGACTTTGTCATAGGCCTTTCATTGTCGATGAAGTTGAGGTAGACAGTTAATTGCCGTTCTCCATTCTGTTCAATGATAATACGTAGCCTTGCAATTTGATCGGCACACGATCAAACAGTTAAATTGGCATATGCATAATGGTAAGCTGAAATTAGGTAAGGCGTCCTTCAGTCTTGGACTGAACAATTGATACGCCCAGACGTCCTCATTCATTTGCTCACTCATTCACACGACACAATGTACAACCTGCTACCTTACTATGAACTTGCCACGACCCTCACTTCCTGTGAAAACGGCATAGTTTTTATGTTGTTGCTTGAGTTATCCCGTCTATGATTGCACCAAATTGATAGGTATCTATTGGGATATGAGCTCCTGCACCAATGCCTCGATATTGCCTTTTCAAAAAAATTGTATATTAATGATTGATTGTTTCTGGCAAGGAAATCCAACAACACTAAAATTGAATCCATCGCACAAGAATTGGATATCGTAGCTCGGTGGTCTAGCTGTTTTGAGCCACAGTGGGAACAACCATTCACTGGAAGGTAGGTGCATCCAGCTGACAACTCCAAAATAGAACGAGACGTGCTTACTGCATTCTACTTCTAGCCACTATCATCAATAATATGTAACTAAAAAAACAGGCAGTACCCAGGCATCGGGGCAGGAGCTCATTTGCCAATAGAGACCGATCAGTTCGGTCCAGTCAGTGACGGGATAACGCAAGCAACAACGTTGAAAGTTAACTAATGCGACAACTTGATTCAGCCTGTGCTTCCCGTCTCCAACACGTTTTGTTTGTGTATTATATGGCTTCTGTCTATCAACCGACCCTAAGAAAGTGGCAAAAGAACACATAAAAGTGGTGTAACCTTCCTAGTAGCTAAGGCCTCAACAAACTTATGCATCCATCCTCAACATGTTTTATAAACATATCTACAGGAAGTAGGCACGTTAATCCTGTGGCCTGTCTAAACGATATGTTTCGCGATCGTCGGACATCTGCTACCAACGTCTATACGTTCAAGTGACTTAATTTGCTTCTGAAGCCACTTAAGAATATCTTCCGAAGCCTTCACTTGCATGGACCTATGAGTCACCCCTAAGTGTGTGTCACCGCATGTACATTTTGAATGGTAGATGCAATGGGATGTGACACTGTCGTTCACATGTTGTGGGGGTTTGGGAGGAAATACAGGGCTCGGTGGTTTCTACTAATCGAACTCTGGTTGCATAGTAAATCTTTCTAACTGCAGCGTGAAGTCCCTCTTTAAGGATTGTACTGTGAGAGTCACCTTTGTACGGAACACTAATAAAAACATTCTTTCTTGGGATAGACTGAAGATCTAGTTTTGGAGCTCTGAATATTATGACAAAGAATACTCGTTTTGATAACGTTTTCTTTTTCACGTCCTACAGTGGTTGAGCACATCGAGGAATTAAGCAGCAACAATACTCGTACTCAAAGGCCTCCGATTTGAAACCTCTCTACACCTCAAATTTCTCTTCAAAAAGTCATTATCTCACGAGACTAAACATGGTTTAGCAAAGTGACGTTGTCGCAGTTAGTTTCAAAAAAGACCAATTATTTACTGCGGCTACTTTACTCACCCATACCTGATTTGAAGCAAAAGACTAAAATGAACAGATGATTTGTATTCCACGAAAAATGGATGGTTGGCTTCTAGAGAGAGATACACCATCAGGGATCCTGAAGAATCAGCTTTCCAAATCACTGAAGAAGACATTCTTCTCTATGAAGCTACAGATCAGCTTTTCTAGTCAGCAGAAGGTTCAGGGGTGTGTTAAGGACAACTTATCGCTTTGGCTCACCTCCATTTGTGTCGACAAATTTATTTGCTTTCATCGAGTAAGTTATATAGGCCTCATTAAGCACACACTTTCGAAACCTATCTCTGAGCACTATCCTGTAGTGTAGGTTTGTTGAGGAGATAGTGTAAATCAATTAACAGTTCAATTCTTGAACATTTGGTCAGCTCTGAACATGTAGCTCCACTAGAGTCCTCCTTCAGTGTCATTTATAAAGTCAAAGGGAATAGACCAAAATAAGTGTGCTTTCGGTAGTTGTACTCAACAAAAGCACTGACAATTGACCAGTTCAAGCTTGATCTCTGATTGAAGAAGTATTATGTTCAATCTCTCATCCTACCATGGTATTAACGCCTTCACAATGTTTTCGCTTTCATTATATAGTTAGTTATTTCATTATTATCACCTTCACTATGAACCTTATCTGATTCTTCACCTTCTTTGCATCTACCTATCAATATTCACACTTCACATCAACCAACAATTTTCACCTCATCAAACTCCTTACTTTCTCCTTATTTCCACTGTCTAAAAGATTATTGCACAACTACTTTCCATTGATGATTTCAGTTTTTAGCACTGACATTCATTCATTCATTTGTCGCTTGTGTTCCTAGTGGAATATAATGCTTCAACAGCACGCCTCCATTCCACTCTCTTCTCTGCAATCTTTTCAACCTGGCTCTATGATTGCCCATAAGCTCTCATTTCTTCTTCACACCATCTCCTCCATGTCACCCTCACCTCGGGAGCCCGACTTGTCGTTTCCCATCTGGGTTCCACTCGAGGGCGTGGGCTGACACGTGATGTCCCCGAATGGTCTTTTCAGTGACTGCCCAGTCCAGTCTATCTCCACTTCCTTCTGCATATTTGTTGAGCGATAGCTTCTTGGTTGGTTCGTTGTCAGCCAGAGTAAGTTCCTCGTTGCGTATCCCCATTATTCTGGCCATCTGATCTTCAGTAACGAGCCAGTGTAGGCAGTTGTTATTGAATGTCTGCAGTTTGTTGAAAATGTTTTTCATGACACGCCAAGTCTCTCATCCATCATGGAGAAGCACTGACTTCATTGAATTAGTGTTGAAAATCCGTATCTTGTGCACGCTTTATGCTGAGTGCAGAAGATCTCCACATTGGTTTCAGGTTAATCAATGCCTATCTTGCTTTTCCTGTCCTGGTTTTGACATCCTCGTCTTTGTCATTGGCACCACCTGTAGTTGAAACGATGCTGCCTAGATAGGTGGAAGAGACTACTTCCTTAATGTTTCTCCCGTTGATGGTGATTGGGGCTTGTTGTTGGTGGTGGCGCTGGTTGGATATCATTATCACCTTTGTATTTTTAGCACTAACCGTATAGTTTAATACTAGACAGTTATACTTTTGTGATATATATATATATATATATATATATAAATAGGACTGTACAGCTTTAGAAAATGATATCTTCATAAAAGAAACTTTACTCAACTGAGTGACCTAATTTTTGTTCACATGATAGTCTGAAGAGATAATGGAGTGTGATTAGTACTTGGATTTTGTAGATTACTTGTTATCTCACAAAACGGATCACTTGTTTAAATAATTCAGGCATGTAAGTTTTACTGAAGTAGGACTGTACTATGTAAGGATTTCATTATTGGTTTTTGTGTTTGCAGGTGATTCTAGATGATCTGTGAATTTCTGCTCAAGTTATCACCTCTTATGTGTTGAGGTGTGAGTTAAGACATCGTTCTATTTGAACCTGACCATTACTGTAAGGTTTCAACGTCGTTCATGAAGTTTTTAGATTTTTACTATAACTTGTACCCACAGTACAATAAAAGATACATATTGAATGACTGAAAACTGTTGCATTAATTATCAAGGCATTAAATTTTCACGGAGTAATTCAAGTCAGTTAGACTTGAAAATTGATTTGAGTGAACAATCAATACTCTTTTCATCAATTTCTTCTTCATCTTTATCAGGTCTTACAGTTACAGTTACATGTACATACATGTACATAGACTAAATTACTACTGGAATTCAATTCAGCATAATTGATTATCTAAACGATTACGCTGCCTTTGTAATACTATAAGGTGGTAGTTTAGTAAAACAATCGGAGGGTGTTTATGAGGATAGAATGAAATAAACTATCAAAGATAAGTACAGGAATAATAGCTGCGTAGAATGTTACTCATGTCGAGGGGGGAAAAAGGGGTAAAGCAATTGCTGTAAAATTATCTCAGATTATGGCAATGTAAAGGAACTAGAAAATAAGATTACCTGGGTTCACATGTGAAGGAATTTGTGCATCTCTAATTGAAACACTATAGTTGTAGCAGAAATAGTTGCTTTTCTGAGCATATAACTCGGGTTGTTTGGTACTGATTTCTACTGTTCCTGCAGTTTAAAGGATTCAGAGCCGTGTATCTTATAACAAGTTGATGGGAACTTGGCACAGAGTGGAAAATAACTCATTCATATTCATCTTATTGTTCGTTACAACCAAGTGTGTTTTTGTGGAGATGGTTATGGTAGTCCCAACACCTTTACTTTACCACTTTCGGAGGTGTTGGTGATCATGAAAAATAAAATTCATAGAGTATTGGCCTATGTAACTGGCTCCACGGAAGCTGCCAAACTGATAAACACAACGCTAATTAGTCAATTTAGGCAATTCGTCTTTCAGTTTTGGTTTCCCCACAAGTCGTGTAGAAGTTCTCTGTAAACAGTTTTTTTGTCCAATAACTTTTTGTTACCATGGCTTAGCAATAATTTTCTCTTCAATCTGTTCCCTTCCCTTTTTTGATGCAGCCCAAGTTTAGTGATCCGAAACCTTCTCCCTCCACTTGTATAGTTTTTCTTTTCTGTATTATAGAGCATTAGAATTTTTAAATATAATAATGTGACTGTTTGTTGAGTGGCACAGTGACGAGGCACTCGAGTTATGACCCCAGGCCTTTCGGCCTGCAGTCGAAAGCTCTAACACTGAGCTGTACTTCTCACCTCCCTACAACTAATCTGACAGTTGCTTCAACCACTACGGAGTGCCACAAACCTCGAATTCCTAGTAGAATATATGGCTTCAGTAGCACGCCTACATTTCACTCTCATCTCTAAAGTCTTACAAACCTCACTCCACAACTACCCACAAGCCTTCATTCCTTCCTCACATCCTCTACTCCATGTCACCTTCACCTCGGACGCCCAACTCAATGTTTCCCCCTCCCCTCCCCCCTATGATTCCACTCGACAACCTGGCCTGGCGCGTGATATTCCCAGTCGGCCTTCTCACTGTATGCCCAGTACAATCCATCTCCACTCCCTTCTACAACATACATGTTGGGTGATGGGTTGTTGGTTGGTTCGTTGCCAGGCCAGGCCAGTCAGAGTGAGTTCCTTCTTGCTTATTCTCATTATTCTGGCCATCTATTTGATCTCCAGTATCACTGTCGAGCGTAGGTGGCAGCTGTTGATGATGAATGTCTGCAGTTTGTTGGAAATGCTTTTCGTGACACTCCAAGTCTCTCAACCATCACATAGAAGCACTGACTTCACTGATATTCGTGTTGAAAATGTGGATGTTGTTGACGCTTTGTGCTGATTGCAGTGCAGTGCAGTGTAGTGTAGTAGATCTCCACACTGATTATTTCAGATGAGTGAAAGCCTATCTTGCTGTTTTCTGATCCTGGCTGCTTCGACATCCTGGTCTGTGCCACCGGCACCACCTGTAGTTGAGACGATGCTGCCTTGTCGAGGTGGGTAGGTGAAGGAGACTAATTCCTTTGCATTTCTCCCGTTAATGGTAATTGGTGCTATCTGTTCATGCTGCTGTTGTTATTGTTGTTATTGTTGTTGTTGTTGTTGGTTGTGTATCTCCATCACCTCTGTTTTCTCTACATTCACTTGAAGTCCCGTGTTCACTGTCCTGCCTCTTGTGTCAACTTGTTAGTTTTCGCCTGTAGATCTTCGACAATGATAAATACTACTCCGAAAATAAATAATCAGTTAAGAATAAAAAGGGGATGCTTATTGAATGAACAAGAGGGTGAAAGGGAGAGAAATGAGGTGTGCATAGTAATGCTGAAGTTTACATTATGTTAAAATCCGCAATGATGTCAGTGGCTGTACAAATTTCTTTGAATACAAAATTTAGATTTGCAAAAGTGGATTGTGTTTGCTCCTGCTATATGTAGTAGATGAATGCGTAGTCCACGTGATACATTAACTGGTATACATTAGGTAATTTTAAATGCTTGTGTAGTATTCTTTTGATATCCAGCTTGAACTTACAGTTCAAGTTTAAAGATCTTTATTGTTCTAATCTGTCCTGGTATTCAGAAATTCAGCGATAGACTTACCCCATCGTACACTGAATGTATATAGCTCTACAGGAGTATTTGAACTGACAAATGCACAAAGAAGTTATAGAGTCAACTAGTATGTCTTTATTTATTATATCTAGATTCGAGTAGTTGTAAAAGATGGAATATAATTTGATTGCTGGATATGTTCTTTGAAGGGGTTTCTTTTTATGACTTGTTTGAATTCCAATTTCAAGAAGGTTTGCTTCCTAAACATCATAAACAAGATGTTCAGCGAAGAGGACTCTTTCCAACGAATTTATTCTCAAGCAGTACATTCGTATATATAAAGACTGTTATTCGTGATGAAGATTTAACTGAGATAATGGGGGTTGAAACAATAATAATGGTGGTGATAATTATAACGTTGCTAGTTGCTAGGCTGCACTGTTTCAACTACAGGCGGCACAGATGAGGACGTCAATGCAGCCAGGATGGGAAAGACAGCAAGATAGGCGTTCACCAACCTAAAACCGATGTAGAGATCTTCTGCACTCAGCATAAAGCGTGAATAACATCCGGATTTTCAACACCAACGTCAAGTCAGTGCTTCTGTGTGGTTCAGAGACTTGGCGCGTTACAAAAGGCATTTCCAATAAACTACAGACTTTCATCAACAACTGCCTACACTGGTTCGTTATTGAAGATCAGATGGACTGCCAGAAAGAATAAGCAACAAGGAACTCTGGTTGGTGATAAACCAACCAAGAACCTATCGCTCAACAAATATGCAGGAGGAAGTGGAGATGGATTGGATTGGGTATACACTGAGAAGGCCGACTGGGGACATCACGCGTCAGGCCCTTGAGTGGAATCCGCATGGGTAGCGACGAGTTGGGCGTCCAAAGTGAGGGTGACATGGAGGAGATCTAGCGAGGAGGAAATGAGAGCTTGTGGGCTGTCTTGGAATCAGGTTCAAAAGATTGTGGAGAATAGAGTGGAATGAAGACGTGCTACTGAAGCCCTATATTCAGTTAGGAACCCAAGGACTAATATAATAATAATAATAATAATAATACATGTACATAGAATAAATCAAATTTTTCATTTCAATCGCAATCATCATCAGTATTAGATACAATTAAAGTTCTTCTTCTTCTTCAAAGTAACTGCTGACGGATAACTGACTTGACTGCCAATCGTCTAGGAATTTTCGACACTCTTTCTGTTTCATATGTCAAACATGTCTACACTTTCAAAATACAATTCATTTTCACAATTTTCTACATAGATTGATAAGAAAGGTAAAATTTCGTCACACAAACACAGACGGGGTAGCCGTTTTGTCCATTGCACTGTTCATCACACTTGCTACATTTGTTTTCGTAAATGACATTCCGTGGGTTTGTTTAACTGGATAATGGGGTTTCGAGAGAATTTATGAGTTCGTGAGCAACACGAATTCAAAACGGGTTAGATAGTCAGGTGGTTATCTTTCGCATATTCTCCACTTATTGTGGAATTATATGTTTGTTAACCCAAGTGAATGACTTCGTAGTTGGTGATGAACTAGATAAGGAACTACGGATTAAGTGCCATCAGTAGTTGTCTTTTTGTGAGACTACTATAAATTGGTTTTCTTGGTTTCTAACTGAGATGAATCTACTGCAGTTCGTTTTCGTTTTTGTTAAAGTTTCATTATAAATATTTCATTTATCCCTTAGGTTCCTAGTGGAACATAAGGCTTCAATCGTACATCGCCATTTCACTCTCTTCTCTGAAGCATTTTCAACATGGCTCGACAACTACTCACAAGCTTTCACTCCTGCTTCACACGATCTCCTCCATGTCACCCTCACCTCGGACACCCAACTCGTCGTTCCACCTTCGCCTTCCAATCCAGGGCCTCGTCTGGTCTGGCCTGGCCTGGCCTGACGCGTGATGTCCCCAAAACCGTCTTCTCAGAGTATCTCCAATCCAAATCCACTTTCTTCTACTGCATATTTGTTGGGTGATGGGTTGTTGGTTCGTTGGTTGATTCGTTGCCAGGTCAGCTAGGGTGAGTTCCTCGTTGCTTATTCTTATCATGCTGGCCATCTATCTATCTGATCTTTAGTGTTAGTATGGAGCGAGTGTAGGTGTTAGCTGTTGATAATGTATGTGCACAGTTGTTTGTTGGAAATGCTTTTCGTAAGGCGTCACCAAGTCTGTCAACCACCAGAGAAAAGCACTGACTTGACTGAATTAGTGTTGAAAATGCGGATGTTGTTCACGCTTTATGCTGAGTGCAGTGAAGTGTAGTGCATTGTAGTGCAATAGATCTCCACAGTGATTTCAGATTGATGCAGTCCTGTCTTACTGTCTTTCCGATCCTGGCCGCCTTGACATCGTCATCTGTGCTGCTGGCGCCACCTGCAGCTGAGACTATACTTCCCTGCTTAGGTAGGTGAAAGAACCTTGTTCCTATAGATTTCTGCCGTTGACAGTGATTGGTGCTTGTTGTTGTTGTTATTGGTTGGGTATCTTCATTACCTCTGTTTTCTCTACGTTCACATTTGACGTTGATTATGAGTTTGTTTTTAAGTTAGTATTCATCACGGACTGACAACATTTGAGAAATATTGAAAACCTGTTGACAACGAACGATGGTTTCGTCCTGCTATGGGACTCTTCAGGAGTATGTACCGACAACTTGTCTCGGGAACGAACTAAAATCCTTGAGATTTCACGGCTGGCAGACTAACTGTCCAGTCATCGGGGTGGAAGTGACGTGTATGACAACTAAAGATCTTGACTGATAATCGCGCTATGTCTTCAATCGTGGGAAATAGAAAACTGTAGGCCACTGAACTTCGGCCCAGTGGTTGAATGACTAACGCGTTGGATATGAAACCTGAAGGTCTTCAGTTCGATTCCTGGCGGGACGAGGTTGTGGGTGCATGCTGCTGAAGAGTCTCATACTAGGACAAAATATATATATATATATATAATGGATACTCAGATTTCAGATCACCTCATCCAGTGTCAATTAAGGCAGGCTTGAAAAAAACTTGAGTAATGGGTCAGGTGACTTCAAAGGTCACTTTAGCAACAGCTGAAATAGCCAGTCAGATTTCGGCGATTCGCCTTAGAAAGGCAGTTTTTCTTGCAATAAAGAAACTCAATTTTTTATCTCACCAGTTGCTATGGTGGTTTTTTAAGTCACTTCTCTAAAGTAAACCATAAAATATACTTACTGGTCAGTGGATAGTAGCCAGTTTCATTTTGTCTAGTTCTGGGGCTGACCGAATTCTGTGGCTACCAGGCTAGGAGGCTGTACATTGCGGTGCACATCGACAGGTGTTTTTTGGTTGGGGACAGTCAACAGAAAGACCTGCTTGACCTACGTTTCGTACGTTTTTGGCTTTCATCAACAAGGCGTATCTGCAATCTCAAGGAGAGTCATGTTCCGTGTGAGATTTGAACCTTGGTCACTCAATGTTATGGTAAGTGACGCATCCACTTAGCTATTGAGGTCACGCGGCCGACTGTCTCTAACCAACTGACATCTAATTCATAAAATCTAGAATCTATGCTGAAGAACCAAACTCACAGTCGAGCTATAGGAGGGGGAGTAATTGTAAGAATAACTTCAGAGGCGACCCTGACAAATGATGAGGTAACCATTAGCTTTTCTCTGTTTTGTGAAAGGAGGCCCTCCTGGATGAAATACCGAGACCAGATTAGTTATTTCGACAATTGATAGGGTGGTCTTTCAAGCTACTCGCCTCTAAAGTCCACTGTAGCAGCAGCAGCAGCAGCAGCAGAAATAACCAATCAAATTTCTCAATTTAGGCAAGGAAGATAATTTTTTATAAAATATAAGCTGAATTAGATTGCTTTTCATGGTAACCTTTAGAGTTACTCGATTGATTAAGTGTTTCTGCCAGTGAAACAGTGAGTATTATTTACTGAATCACTTTGCTTTCATATATCTTTTCTATAGTCATATCAAGCTGACTTTCCAACTTTGAGACATTGTTTATAAGGCAGAAATTTGCCATGAAAAGATATACGGATAACGGCTGAGACTGGTTCTGAGATGAAAGATTTACTGAATTTACTGGATTACTGAATAGATATTTATGGAGCATCTAGATATCTGCATTTTCTCAAGATTACTTTACCCTTCTCAATGGTAAATAAAACGTTAGGTTTTGTGAAATCTGGTGTTGAGTATAGAAGGAAGTCTAAGTGTAATTTTAGTAGTCTCTCGGATGGTTGCTCGACTGTACACAAAACGATTGGCGCCATTTTAACTTATGGTCAGTTTATACGTTTATACGACCTGAAGGTGGCATTCGACTCCGTTGGTCGAGAAGTTTTATGGCAATATCTCTCACTGAAAGGCGTGACGAGTGAGTACATCACCTTATTGAAGGCTCTCCACTAGAACACTTGTGGGCGTGTTACAGCCTATGATGAGATGTCCAGGGAGCTATGCTCATCGTGTGGTGTCCGTCAAGGGTGCCCACTGTCTCCATTCTTATTCAGTTTCATCATACATGTTCTCATGGAGGTCTTCCTCTCTCCACCTGATTACGCAGAGGTTGACCTAATCAAAGGAGAGTTTCCGTTAGACCTAGAATAAGTACATGACAGGTGAAGACGCTGACAAGATGCAGAGTGTTCTGAACAATTTGGGTGGGAATTTGAGAATGTTTGGGATGCTTTTCTCGCCACCTAAATGCAACTTGCTGCTTCAAGATTGGTCTTCGACAGTGCCTCGGCTAACAATAGAGAGTGTAGTGGTTGAGTGTGTCAACCACTTCACTTACCTGAGAAGTCGGATCAGGCATGGTGGCTCAGTGGCTGATGAAATCTCTGAATGAATACCAAAGGCTCGGTTTACGTAACACTTCATTTTCGCTCTTAAGTTACCATTATACAAAGTATCATTTGTGTAAGAACCTGTTTGAAATCTCACAAAATCTTTCTACTATAAATAATCTATGCTTTAGTTAATTGTCTGAATTACCTGATCAATTATTACCTTCTTGATACTTTGAGATTGACAACCTTTCATTAAACAACTCTCACCATTAGATTAGTATGTAATTATACATTTTGAAAATGAAATATATGTTAGTGTAGAGCCATTCATGAGGAACTAATTGAAAAGAAATATTTCTTTGCTCACATTGTTTGTTTTAATGAATTTTTTTTCTCAACTTACAATTGGACAGCATTCAAGGTCAGATATCACTCCACTTAAACATTTGTATAATTTTTAAATAGTTTTCACTACTTCATGAAATCAATTCCGAGTATGTTCCCCAGGAGTGATGATGAAGTATCCACAAGAAAAGATTGAAGTGAATCGAACACTGAAGATTTACCCTCCATAATCTGCGGAACAAATCATTTCAATATGTTTCTCATACTCATTAAAAATGACTTAACAAATATCTTTTTTTTAAATTTAAGTATTATATAAACACTTTGGAGTTACTGTTAAACAGATAAACAGGATACTTTCCCGATGTATCCTGTTTTACTTCAACAATAAGCCAGACGCATACGCCAAGGGATTGACTTCACTTTGTTCAACAACAGTACAGCACAAATGACTGAACAGATTTCAATTGGTATTGAAATGATTATTAATATTGTGATAATTAGCAAGTAAAGTTGAACCATATCTGTAAGTTGATTGGCACAACCCTGTAGACAATATAAAATGATATAAGTAAAATTATGTTTATATGTAAAAGGGAATGACAGTCTGTTGTATTATTAAGATTTATCAAAGCGGAAAGAAATTGATTTTCAGCAAAATAAGCGTTCCTCTCTTTAAGTTGATGGAGAAGGATAATTTTAGTGGTGCTGTGTTCTCTGAGCTGGATTGTTTAATCATGGAGCTTTCACCATCATTCTAGGCAACATCATCAGCATAAACTTTACAAAGAAGTGAACTATAAGGTTTTCATTACAAGTTATTTAATAGCTTGTCCTGATGATCTTGTGTGTGATTGGTTATTTCTGTCAAGATCTTGTTATTGTCCCCACATTTATTTTGATTGGTTGTCTTGATGACCGTCTCATTGTTTCTTATTAATCGATAAATTCGATCATTCCCGATATACTCGTCGATTGTTGACTGACCAAGCTTCTAAAAATTCTCTTACATTCTTTGGATTTCGTCTACCTATCCAGGATATTCGCATTTTCCCAGTCCAATTCATGTCCACAATTGTCTGTTTGTATGCATTGATATGATCGAAGGTTCACATGACGCTTCACTCTTAGTTGATGTTTATGTAAACGGATAAGAAGAGAGTGACCACTTTGTTCGATGTCCGATTATCTACAAAATAAACACTACATCGAACAAAGTGGTCACTCTCTTCTTATCCGTTTACATAAACATCAACTAAGAGTGAAGCGTCATGTGAACCTTCGATCATATCAATGCATACAAACAGACAATTGTGGACATGAATTGGACTGGGAAAATGCGAATATCCTGGATAGGTAGACGAAATCCAAAGAATGTAAGAGAATTTTTAGAAGCTTGGTCAGTCAACAATCGACGAGTATATCGGGAATGATCGAATTTATCGATTAATAAGAAACAATGAGACGGTCATCAAGACAACCAATCAAAATAAATGTGGGGACAATAACAAGATCTTGACAGAAATAACCAATCACACACAAGATCATCAGGACAAGCTATTAAATAACTTGTAATGAAAACCTTATAGTTCACTTCTTTGTAAAGTTTATGCTGATGATGTTGCCTAGAATGATGGTGAAAGCTCCATGATTAAACAATCCATCTCACGAAAGAGTAAGCCATCAAAAGTTCATCTCTTTATCTAGTCACTTTTCTTCAACCTCAAACAACTCAAAGTAGACTTTATTCATAGCACATTACATTGAACAAAGATCATCATTTCAACTTTCTAGAGTTTACCATTAGTAGAAGAGAGAATGAAACGCTGAGCGGGAAAATTCATGTGCGAAACACGTTCACTAGCTAATGTTTGAATAACGGAAGCATAATTCTCACCAATAACAAAGATGGGATACAGGTTGCATGTTTCGTCCTATCTGAGACTCGTCAGCTGGATGTACCTGGACCACCGAGACCCGAACCCAGTACCCACCGCTTCAAACGCTCCAGTGGGTCGCTAGATCACGACAGTCACTCCATGGCAACAGGAAATTACAACTATCAGATAGCACACAGTGTATTTCTCTGCCATCTCCCTTACTGCTAATTGGCTACTAATAGGGATTTGGTGAGTACATAACAGTACTAAAAGATTGATGAGGGGAATTATTTCTCATACGATCGTCTTTGACTATTTAGTAATTCTACAGGGTTTCTAATGTCTCTGCATTTACTTACAAATGACAAAATTATAAACAAAAGTCCACGTTGTAGCATATTTTAGTATAATAACACTTCATACAATTTACCACCTAATTCCAAGAAAGTTCATAGCACCCAATAAGTCCTATGGCATTAAACAAAGCCTATATGTACTCTGCTCAGAACCAGCTTGCTGTTCGTTTGCTACTTTGTCACTTAATTCTGCCTTTTAACTTTCATTTGTACAGATCAGCATTACCTGATATCTAATTTCATATCCCTGGTGTCTATTTTTCTTTTCCAACTAATTTAGAGGCGATAAGGGACCACATGAAAATTGATTTACATCTACTGCATAGTTCAAAAGGTTGCCAACTTATCAAAACAAACACTAACAAAAATAGAAGGACTTCTGATTTAGAAAGGATTGAATTACAACACAAAAGATATCTCCAAAGCAGAATTTCTTGCGGCATTAGAATTTTCACTTAAAACATTAGAATTAAATGAAGTCACTCAACAAGAGATACGCCAAACAATCGTACCATTGATCAGGCAGAAGAGATATCATGCTCAAAACAACACCCAAGAATAGAAAACATTAAAAAGGCTAAAAAATAAGAAAGATATCGTTATACTTCCAGCAGACAAACAACGCATTACAGTAGTCATGGACAAAGAAGACTATATCAAGAAGACAAAGAAGTTACTGCAAGACAAAAATGTATGTCAACCACTTGAAACCAACCTTATTCAAAAGTTTGACAACCAGATTAATAAAACCTTGAACAAACTCTTCAAAGAGGAAAAAATAACAAAGTAAGACAAATGACGTATGAAGTCGAATGGACCTGTCCTCCCTCGGTTCTACGGCACACAAAAACTGCACAAATCAGACATCCCTCTACGACCAGTAGCCTCACTTCCAGGAACTCCAACATACTACATATCAAGAAAACTTTCGAGAAAACTGAAACATCTCGTTCAATCATGTGGATATTCGATCAAATCACCAACAGAAATCCTAGAAAACATCAAAAGGAGTGATACGGAAAACAACGAACTACTGGTATCCTTCAACGTCATAGCACTATACACATCCATCGAAACATAGTTAGTCAAGGAAACTATGTCCCTCTTGCTCAATGAAGACACAAGCCTTTCACAACGCACAAAACGTAAGTGTCCAAGCAAGATAGAACTCACCGACCTCTATCAGGCAACATGCTTCCAAATCACTGGCATGATTTACAAACAGATGAAAGGAAGCCCAACGGGATCACCGATATCCGGACTTATTACAAAAGCAGTGATGCAGAAACTTGAAGCCATCATTCTACCTGTGATTAAACCGAAACTCTGAACCCGATTCGTTATGTGCACGACACTTTTGTCATCATTCAAAGAAGAGAAGATAAAGAAAACACTCACAGTTTGATCACCAACTTTTCAATAACATTAAATTCAAGTGGAGATGGAAAGCTCAAAATCCAAATAGACAGGAAGTCAATACACACAGATCAAATGCTCAACTATAATAGTAACAACCCAACAACATACAAAATTAGTTGTGTGCAGACTCTATTGAAAAAAGCGTCAACACACTGCAGCACAACAACTTCAAGGAGAAACGAAGAAAATTACTTTATGTCAATCCTAAGGAAGAACGGCTACCCACAATGACTTATCAGACTATGTCTGTCCAACACATCATCAACTACAAAGTCATCGACACAAATCAATAAGCGGATCATCCTGCCATACATAAAGAATATATCAGAGATCACGGAAAGCCCACTGAGACCACTTGGTTAAATTGGTGTGGCTGATAAACCAACAAATCCCCTCAGATCAGATTATGCAGATCGGAGGATGCAACAACCAAAAGAAGACAAAGCGAATATCATGTGCAAAATCAACTGCGATAACTGTAGTCAACACTAGATTGGACAAAGTGGTCGCCCACATTCACCTTCGTCACTTACATGAACGCCGATTGACTATTCAACGTCATTACATGACATTTCATCACTGATTTCTGTGCAAGTGGAAAACAACTATGTGCATGAATTGAATTTTGACGATGTAGATATCTTGGAGGGAGAGAGGAAACACAGCGAATATCAGAGAATTCCTACGCTTCCACTACTTATGTATAGCTGAATGCATTAGCTATACATAAACAAAAACTGAAACTTTACATTCAAAAATGTTTTGTGAAACCACTTTCTCTACCTTGGCCTTAACAATTCATTTCGTTGATTTTGTCAATTTTCAGTTCACTTTGGTATACTTCTCTTTTATCATTGTCATCATCATTACCAGTTTTGTATTCATTGACAACACTTGAACCATATTTCACTCTTTAATATCAATTCATTCCTTACTAATTGACCAATTGTACATGTTTCAGCTTAATTATCACCGTTTTACAATTCTTTGACAGCACTTGTCGCTTATCTCACCACTTGTTATCAATTCATTCCTCCTTATTCAGTGATGCATTTCCTGTCACTTCCACTTGAACAAATACCACCACCCCTCCACCGATTGTATATTTCCCATATTGACCGTGCAATTATCTGTCACTTTACTGAGTATACATATTACTGCACAGCTTGATAATGAAGTCGTTGAAAAGAAATGCTTCTTCTTCGCTGATACATGCCTTGTTCTTGTTAAATTCCTAGAAGCTTGTCATTCAGGTCAGTCAGTTAGTAATCAATAGATGTATAGACATAGACCCAGTCTACCAATCAATAAGAAAAATGATAAACGACAGAAAGGTGAGAGATGAAGCAGAGAAACAGCCAACAGGAGGATTTATGCAGTGAGTGAATGACACAACAAGCAGTGGAAACAACCAACCATAGATCAGTTGGTCAGGGCAAGCTACTAAATCACTCACGTAATGATACTGACAGCTCACTCCATACTGAAGTTAGTGGTGATGATATTTCCTAGAATGACGATGAAAGCTTCACGACTAAACAACCCAGCTCAGAGAACACAATACAACCAAGATTTTTTTGTTATGCATTCACATAAATGAATATGTCTATCATTCGTACTTCTACTTTAACCACTAGTAAGCATTTGAAAAACTAGATGCGTTCCTAAGGATTGCTAATAAAAAATGTTTATTTGATTTTCCCATTATTCCAGTATTAAAACTCAAACCAGAAACAACTGTCCCCTTATTGGTGCGTTCAAGGTTATTTTGAAGTCGTTCAAGGACAGCTAAATTCTATAGTTTCACTAGTAGTATGAATATATGGAATAAAATTCTAATGGTTCATTGAGTATTAGAATTTATCAAATTTACCTTGGTAAACGGTTGATCTTGTCGTTCAGCATAACATGATTCCGGTGGACTTTCATAAGTTTGCGTATAATCAATAGGCGAATGGACACCACAACATTTATGCTACAATAACAATCATTATAAAAGATGTTTACTCGTAATAATGTATTACCTGTTTCTGTATTGCGTCCATATAACGTCCTTGACTATTCTTTTTAGTATATTGATTAAGAGCATCTTGAAGAGCTTTTTAAACAACATTCCCACCTAGATAAAATGATTAAATTGTAATTAACAGATAGATGTTATGTTGTATCGTTTACCTTTTTCCGTAAAATCAGAGTAATAGTAGTAATGGTTATTCCACTCAAAACTGCAACTGTTAAAAGTCCTGCATACTGTAAGAAATATATATAGAGAGAGAGAGGATATGAAATCAATCTATGTCAACTGACTATGAGGATAATTGTACGTCGACCAGACCAAACACCAAATACGCCTATACTACCAATTGAAAAGAGTAGACAACCAAATGCCATCATAATAAATGTCAATGATAACATATGAACTGGCATATCATCTAAATATTCACTAAGAAATAGGTGTACATAACTTCCCATTAGAATTAAGATGATACCGAAAGCCTAAAGAATAATAATAATCATTATAAATAAGTTAAATGAATAATGATTAAAATGATTTACCAGATTCAATGCATTGGATACTATTAGGAATATTTTAAGGGATCTATATTGACAGATATCTGAAGAAGTCATCCTCAATATGGATTATTTCACAGTATCACAATGAAATTCAATCAACTAAATAATCTATTACATATCCATTAAGTTAATTGTTTGAAGGAAGCGTAAATTATGAGTAAAACCCGACTATACTTTTATTACTGAGAAAAAAATAATTGTAAGTAAATTTATAGACCAATAACCTTGATAATTTGTACATCTGCCAACTATGTAATGACTGACTAGTTAGTTTGCTACAGATTGGTACATCTGAGTTGATTCCAATGGGGTCAGTAGTAGAGAAGGCAGAGAATATGTAAACAAGACCGTTTTGGTGAAGAAGAAGATAGTAGATACAGAAAAATAATTACTTAACATTCCAATGAAAATTATTCTTACAGTTAATCAATATAATTATCTTGTAACTATGTGAAATGAAGTCGACAGAGGTTCCTAACTTGGTGTATTGTATGCATCGTAATCTGATTAGATAGTAGGGACAGTTGTCTCGTCGTCGTATGGGACTTTCCAGCTGCGCGCATGTTTAACGCCAACAGAGAACGAACAGCTGTCTCATCAACTATAAAACGTCTTAAAATATGGACCAGTGGGTTGTGACATCGTAGCTCTCGAAGAGACCTGGAGGTCTCAGGTTTGTTCTCTAATTGATTTCAGTCCTCAATGAATACCAACTGGAGTTCCGGATATGAGTGACATGGAAAATACCCTATGTTGGATGACTGGTCTGAAGAGAGAGAACATACTAGTGTCTCTCCCGAATTTGTGTTTATTAATCTGAATAATCAGTCTTCAGTGGCCAAGCTAGATGTGACGACCGAAGAAAGACTTTGTAAATTTGACAGAGACTAAACATTGAAGTGGACTGATGGATAGCGGCTAGCAGTGGAATCCAGGATGCACATTTCGTCCTATTTCGGACTTGTCAGCTGGATATACCTGCCTCCCAGTAAGTGTTGTTCCCACCGGGAATCGATTCGGGAGCGACTGCTTCAAACGCCACAGCGTTATCTACCATACTACCATCATTACTATACATAATTAAAACACAGGTAATATCAAGACGTCCACGCAGGAGCCCATATGCCCATATGCCAATAGAGACCGATCAATTCGCTTCAATCAACGACGATATGATACAAGCAATTGTACTATTGAAGTAGACTGTTTGAATACCAGATCCGACTTACCAAAATTAGGCTGTCTGTTAATGTGTTTTCTCTGTGGATGTACACTCAGCGTTTACACAGGCATAGAATATAGTTGAAAATAATGGTGACTTTGTATTCTCTGAACTTTGATATTTTGTTGTGAACGTTCCATATCAGGCTTGATAACATCTTCAAATAACTTCATGAAGTAAAAAGCATATTCGAATATTTAACGAATGTTTAGTTAGTATTTTTATTGACCTTGAATGTTATAAGTTGTAAGTTTGGGAAGAAAAATACCTGTACAACCAATAAAAAGTGTTGTGGATGGTAGAAGAAAAAACTGTAAGTAGGGAAGGCAACAGAGAACGAACAGATGTCTCATCAACTATAAGACGTCTGAAAATATGGACCAGTGGGTTGTGACATCGTAGCTCTCGAAGAGACTGGAGGTCTCAGGCTTGTTCTCTAATTGAGTTCAGTCCTCAATGAATACCAACTGGAGTTCCGGATATGAGAACCAATGGAGAAATACCGCTCGAATGCGTGCCTTCTATATGTAAAGTTCAGGTTTGATCAATTTTATTGGAACACCCTCAGGTATGCTGAGCAGGCGTTGGTGAGCTATACGTGGTATTGTTTTTTTAGTGTAAGACATACGATATTGGAGGTCCTGTTAATATCTGTGTGATGACCGTATCCCCGCGGCGAGGTGAGTTCAAATATTTTACGAATTTAATTTCATATTCTTCCATTTAAGATATATTGGTGATTTAATCACATTCAATTAATGTGAGAAGTTTAACTCTGTGAATCATTCTCATGAACTCAATTTAAGGTGAATTTTGCGAACGTTTACTCCTAACGTCACTGAGATCTGGTTAACGAAGTCTGGAAATCGATGTAAGTGGTCTCTCAGTTGCATAATAATAAAAATTGTAGCTGGCAATTAATTTCAGAGCATTTACTTTCCACCATAAAACTGAGATATATATATTATGAGGATAAAATATATAACAAAATTTATCTCTAATATATATGTATCAACAGTCTGGGTGACTTCAGGAAGGACAAATCATGTGCGGATCAAATTGCAACGTTACACTACACATCATTATAGAACAGAGCAGTCAACTCAACTGTACATCACCTTTATCGACTTTGAAAAGGTCTTCGATAGCGTCGACAGAGAACTAATCTGGTAGCTGCTTCAACACTACTTTTTTAGTGCCACAAACCTTTATCAACTTCATTCAACAGCTATATGCTATGCTGTTTGGTGCTACATGTCAAGTGATTCACAATGGAGAGCTCAGTGACGTCTTTTGAGTGAAGACAGGAGTAAGATAAGGTTTCCCCCTAATATCAGCCATCATCTTTCTGATCGTGCTAGACTGGACTGGATCATGCAACAAACCGTGAGGAGCGAGAAGAGCGGCATACGCTGGCACGACCGATGAAAAGACCCCAGAAGAAGATTTGGATTTCGTCGATCATGATTTATATCTAAAGTCTTGTCGAGAAAACTCGAAGACCTACAGGCAGAAACTAACAAGTTGACAGAAGAGACAACGAAGACGGGACTTCAGGTGAGTGTAGAGGAGACAGATGTGATGAGGATACCCAAACAGCAAGATAAGAAATACCAAACACCATCAACGGGAGAAGTCTAGAGGAAGTAGTCCCTTTCACCTACCTACGTAGCCGGCGGTAAAGATGAGGATGTCAAAGCAGCCAGGATCAGACCAGGATCAGGCTTTCATTCATCTGAAATCAATGTGGAGATCTACTGCACCCCATTCAGCACAAAGCGTGAACAAGAACCGCATTTTCAATAGTAAGGTCAAGTAAGTCAATGATTCTATGTGATGGCTGAGAGACTTTGCGACGCGTTACGAAAAGCTTTTCCAACAAGCAACTGCAGACATACATTATCAACAGTTACCGCCTACGCTCACTCAAGACGTAAGACCGACCAAATGGACAGAATAATAAGAATAAGTAACAAGGAGCTGTGGCTGGCAAAGAACCAACCAAGAACCTATCGCACAACATATATGCATAAGAAAGTGAAGATGGATTGGGCATATACTGTGAAGACCATTTGAGGACATCACACGACAGGCCAGATCAGGCGCTCAAGTGGGATCCAAAGGGGAAACGACAAGTTGGGCGTCCGAGGGTGATGACATTAAGGAGATAGTGTGAGAGGGAAATGAAAGATTGTGGTCAGTCGTGCAGCCAGGTTGAAATGACCTCAGGGAAGACAGTGCAACGGAGGCATACTACTGAAGCCCTATGTTCCGCTAGGAACTCAAGGGGAAAATAAATAATACAATAAATTTGGTTGTGACTAACATAGGGATCCAGGACACGCGTTTAGTGGATAACGCTTTGGCATTTAGAGCGATGTGTATTGGGGTCGAGTCTCAGTGGGAACAACATCACTCACTGGAGTGCACGTACATTCAGCTGATGAGTCTCAAATAGGGCGAAACGAGTGTCCTGGATTCCTCTGGTAGCCACAATCAAACAAATTATCAAAAACTGAATTGTTGTAATTGTTGTTTATGATTCGCATAAGTGACAATATTTTAGACAGATAGTCAATGTTGAGCAATTCGAACACTTCACACAGCATGAAATCTTTAATCCCAACTTGACAGGTAAACAGGAACATAGGCCGTTTTGTCAGCTTACGTAAATAATATTGTATAATACAAGGAAATACGAATAGTTAGGTGTTAGCTACCCGGGTGTGAATTACATCTCTGTATAATGTCAACGTATTAGCGACATCATTTTCTAATTAGAAGTTGTATATAAATACTGTTTTTCGTCAAATAAAAAGGTTTTCATTAAGTCAGTCGCATGCATGTCTTTTTTCTTCTGATCTTCGTGGCTCAGTAAAGTATCAGGTTTGGGGGAGAATAGACGCAATACTCGTATTCAGTCCAAGTATCTCATCGTGTTATTAGGCACGTCCTACTCAGACTCAATCATATCGAATGGGAAACCAAAGACATCAGTCAACAACACCGGTGACAGATGAAGAGATTGACGGGATTATTAGCTTAAAGGATAACCCGTTGACATTTGAAGCAATGGGAACTGCATCAGATTGTCACTGGAAACACCATCAATCAATGCGACATAGGTAAACCTGGCTGACGAGTCTCAAGTGGGACGAAGCCCAAGTAACAGATCCCACTACTAGCCATCCGTAATCAACTGATACAGTAATGAGTCTTCAGGGAAGACAGAAGTATCTTCATAGAAATTAATTTTTCAAAACAAATCAATCGACAGGGTCCAGAATAACAGTCAGTATGAAGGAACAATAACCTACAGATAACAAGTTATACCAGTTACATAAGCTGTAGCGGGCGTAACTTTGTAGCCTAGTGGAAAACGCTGCAATATTTAGAGCTGTGGGCGATTTATTTTAGTTACAGTCTGAATATAACATTACTCACAGGAATGAAAGTACATATCGCTGATGAGTGCTTAATGGAACGAAAGCTGTGTCCTCGGTACTCCGTTATCACTCTCTAAGTCAGACGCAAACTGGATTACATCTACAAACTAGACTTGTGTGTATGTGTGTGCGTGTGACCTCAGCACCGTAAATTTGTTGTCTATGGAACTCCACTCTATTTTAAGAACAGGCATAAATGTCCCAACAGCTATTCGTTCACAGCTGTTCATCACATCAGTCAGTGTCTGCCACTATTGAGGATATTCGTCATACCATTTACAACTTCCACATGTCTGTACATTGTTGCTTGAAGTACGTCAACTATGTAAGTACTGTACTTATGGTCTTCCTGTTCGTGGAATAGTTGTCCAACTTTCACACATTCCACATAGTAAAGTTGGACTAACTAATTATCAAGTTTTCAATATTCCCTATCTTCAATCTCATGGAATAAGGCTATTACAGCAATGAAATACATCACTAAACTATGTCCAATCCAAGAGATTCACAGACTTCCCATTTGGATATTGAGAAGAAAATTGGAGGTAAGAATTGTTCCCTATGAACAAGTTGGACATTGATAGCCGTACACCATAATAAAATGATTCTATACCAGTCCAGTGATCACAATTGTTTCATAACACTAGGCATAACACCATCAAGTCACAGAGAACAGAAGAGATAATCCGGTGAAGACAGTGCTTTTCTCAAGTGATATCATTTTCTAAAGCTGTACACTTGTATTGATGTATAGATCACAAATATAATTGCATCTGTAAGCCAGCTAGTGCTAAAAGTCTGAAATCAAGAAAGGAGATCCATGAGTTTCGTAATCATCTCTTAGACAGTGGAAGTGATGAGAAGGGCAATGAGTTTAACAAGATGAGAGGTGTTGATGGATGTGAAATGTGAATGATGTGTGTACACTGGATAGACAGATATGAAGAAGATGAACAAGGAGATAGTGGTCGTAATGAGGGTGATAATGGAAAACCAACTATTTATAATGAAATCGATAAAGAAATGTGAATATGTTAAGACCAGGGCAAGATGAGAGATTGAACATAATACTTCTGGATGTAGAAATTAGGTTTGAAGTGATAAATTGCCAGTGGTTCTACCATACTGCACAACTAGCGAATCCCCACTCCTTTTCAACCATCCCCGTCGACTTCATAAATGACACTGAACGAGTACTCCCGTCGACCTGTGTGTGTCCACACTTGACCAAATGTTCCAGAATAGAACTGTCACTTGATTTACAGTCTCCCGTCAACAAGCATTCTGGATAGTGGTCAGAGATACGTCTGGGAAGTGTGCGCTTGATGCGGCCGACATAACTAGCTTCATGTGAGCAAGTAAATTTGTAGATAAACATTGAGGTGGGCCAAAGCGGTAACTTGTCCTTGACGCAGCTCGGAAGCAGTTGGTGACTGGAGAAGCTGATGAGCAGCTTCGCAAAGAAGACTGTCTTCTTGAACCATTTGGACAGCCGATTTTTTAGGATCTCCGCTGTCGCATCGCCTTTGAAACCATTCTTCATATACATGGTCAGTCTCGTTGTATCTAGGATGTGATCATTAATCCAGGTGATTAGAACTGTTCATCAAGAGCTGACTAATTACGCAGTCAAATTTGTGTAATTTTAAACAGGTTGTTATATAAGTAGTAGTCTCTTTTGTAATAGCAAATATTGCGAAGAGATGACGAAATATACTATTATGTCAAGAGGTCAATTATTGACGGTAATTAGAGACAATTTGTGGAAGAACGAGATGGCTAAAACTGTAATGATAATAATAATAATAATAGTTGAAACTCTTGTCAAAAAAACGAATGAAAGGGTGATATTTGTAACACAAGCTATAGAGATGGCTGAGGCAAAGAAACAGACTGTATGATTATCTCCTGAACACATAAACAACTCAGCTTGTTCAGATGGATTCTCATGGCATCTGCTATATGCAGAAGATGAAGCCGTAGGGCATGGATGAGATTAGAATGAATATGATGAATAACTTTCATGGTGTTATGAATATTAACTCTGTGACCAGTGTCAACCAGATGAGAGAGTATTGATGGACTGGTTTAACTGTATGCTCAATGAAACTAGCTTCACAGGAGCAGTTGAACCGGTATATGTGAATGGAAGAGACTGAGTTAGATAGTCTGTGTTTGATTCGCGAAGTCATAATCGGCTGATTTCGGCCATACATCATAACGTCGCCACATTAACTGACCTCCTTATGGCTTTCCTTGGATGTGACGTCACAATTCAACCGATGATATCACGCGAAAACTGTAGTCTTAGGAAAAGTAGTATGTCGGGAGCCGTAGATAATCTGCTTTTTATATTAGATATATTCATTTTTTAACTAGAAACGTTTCTAGAAATATATTATGGTGGAGTAGATCATAGAAGATTTGAAGTTCTTCATCGAAAGTATCATATGAAGAGAAGACGCTTGCCCGATTCACCAAACATGTCACTCAATTTCATTTATACCTCCAAGAGATAAAACTCGAAACTGAGTGTATTGAGTGTTTTGCAATAAACAGTCTATACTTTATAGTAATGATGGTTGGTGGGTGGGAGTGGAATCCAGGATGTGCATTTCGTGATATTTGGGACACGGCAACTGGATGTGCCTGCCTTCTAGTGAGTGATATGGCTCGGTGATCTAGCGGATAGCACTCTGGCGTTTGAAGCTGTCGTCCCGGGTTCGAATTCCAGGGGGAATAACTTCACTCATTGGGAGGCAGGTACAGCCGACTGACAAGTCACAAATAGGACAAAATGTGCATCCTCGATTCCACTGCTAGCCACTATCCACCTCTACTAAATGGAATTGAAGAAGGCAATATCGAGGTATCCACGCAGAAGCCCATATGCCAATAGACACTGATCAATTCGGTTCCATCGACGACGGTGTAGTACAAACAGTAATACTAAGTCTATGCTTCAGTTACAGTTTTACTTACCTCAATCAATTATCACCCAATGATACTTTGATGATTGTAATAATAATAATAATAATAGTGATAATAATAGCTTTATTCTAAACAAGACGTGAGGTACAATATGAATTTCTCAGCGTATTATACTTCAATGAATTCATTCCGTATACAATATGTTTCGGTGAAATAATCATTACACTTAAATAATGTTACTAGTGACAGTTATGAAACTCACAACGTGAAACAGCCACCTGGTATTACATTGGCACTAATTAGGGCGTCTGGTTTACACTGGTGAATAAACAGAAAGTCGAGCATACTTTTGGTTGTGGTAGTTTATTCAGCCTGTACGAAATTTGCAATTCGACATACGTATCCAAGGATAGGAATCTGCTATATTTCTTTCCATTTATAGGCTACATTTGCAACCATTTCGACACATGTCTTCCCATCCCTCGATTAGTCCTCCCTATGTATGTTCGTCCACACACACATGTAAATTTAAAAATGCAGTGGAAGTAGAGGTGATGTAGTCGGTTATCCAGAATTGAAGTCTATGTTGAACCAGGTGTTTAGTCTTCTCAACTACCATAAGCTTACCTGCACAGTACGTTTAGCTAACAGGAGACCTTAACCTTCCTTTTTAATATTATGCTATTAGATTCTCCTCTGCATGGCATTGTGATGTAAACGCATTTATTGGAAACACATTACAGACTAGGTTTCAATCCTGCCTGGTTCTTGTAGTGGTTAATGAACTCCAGTGGACATCCATTTTCCACTAATGTTCCAGTTAGTATTTCGATGTCATCATCCACTGAGTCTTACGTACAAATACTCTCGATCCTTTTAAATAGACAAGTAACTAAACGTAGCGCAGGTGACAGACAACCATCAGCCTCATCCATTGCAAAACATATCATTGATATAGGTCACAGGATTGATACTCAAACAACCTCTACAACTTTATATAGAAACTGTCAGAGTGAGGAGTATACTTAGGTTCGTTGAAGCGCTAACTATAAGAAAATTTAAGCTTCGCCCCACTCACCCCCTCCCCCCCCCCACACTGTGTGTGCAAAACAGTTTGTTCCTACATCAAGCCTACCCTAGTAATACTTATCTTATGGTATTACCAAGATTGTCTTCAAATATTACCTTTTTCTCTTCCTTTTATCATCCATCTCATCATTGAATTCTCTTATGTCATATCTGTCCTTCACCCACTTCCAGTCTTCATATATAATGTCTAGTGACAAGTAAATATGTGGGGGATGAGATTGTTCGAAACGTATAGTGCAACTACATGATATATATATGATTGTTGTTTGGATAATCTACGCGTCTTCTAATTACATTATCCAAATTCATAAGAAAGAAGAAGTTGATGAAATAAATTCCGTGGAATATTTTGGGTAGCCCAAAGTTTGAACAGGCCACCTCCTCTGTTATGAAACAATTATAACCAGCAGACGATGTGTTTAATACAGTATGAAATTTTCAGCAAAGTCACTACCACAATAATATATTCAAATGAAATGATTACTGCATCCGAGTGACGTTGTTACGAGCACTTTGAAAGGGGATAATGTTGAACAGTCAACAAGCGTTTGACTAGATTTCGATCTACAATGGAGGATGCACAGAAAGTCAAACAACATTTTGGTGATGATGTTTTATTCAGTCAGTGCAATAATCTACCATTCAAGCTAATCGTCGAAGGAGTGACAGCGTGAAAAAAGTTTACACAACGAAATGTCCATTACCATCAGACTTGATAATTTTTCCCCTTCGTTTTGTTATCTACTCGAGAAATGACTAGTTGGCAACATTTTAAAACTGTACAGGAGTATGTGTCACGCATGGAGGACATAATTAGATAACTGAAACAAATTGAAAGCCAATAATTCGACATATTTGTTTTGCAGGAAATGTTGGTAGCACAACGTTTAAGCAGGCTGTCAGATGATGGAAATATGAGGGAATAATTGAAAGGAAACATTTCTGCGTTCATGAAATGAAGTGATTAAAGAAATATATGAACTTATGTTGGTAGTCAACATGAAAGATTGTCGATTTTCAGTGGAATTCTCCGAAACAGCTTTCAGACAAGTCAAAGATACCTTATTGAAACATCCAGCGAATGAATAGAATTTCGAGCGATTGAACTATACGTTTACTTGTCAAGATATTTATTTGAAGGGTGAATATACAGTTGCGTAAAGTGAAGTAAATAAATCAAGAAAATAGAAGAGATAATAGAGAATATTATGTGGGATAATAAGGAGAAACGATACATTTTCACACCTCTTCCATTGGCATTAAAATGAGATAAACATTACCATGGTAGGTTTAAAGTAAGGACAAACTGTTTATGAATTCATTAAGCGGCTTTGAAATTTCGTATATTTAAGCCTTCAATGAACCAAAGTATATGGTCTTGAGAGCTCCGATATAATGGTCTAAAGCCTGTTTTGCGATGAATCCTGTCACCTGTTTCTATAATGTGCTTGCCTGTCAACGATCACGTCTGTCTGCCCTCTCACTATTTATCAGATTATTTGAATATTATTATTTTGCTATCCATTTAGGGATGTGTTCCACCACTGTCGAATTCATAATTCAATTACTTCTCCTAGTATATGTGTCACCGCACACACGTGAACTGGTATACACACCACGATGTCACGTAATCATTTATGAAGTGAAGAGGTTTATTTTGAAGCATAGGTTTCATTTTCTCGATAATATTGATCTTGGCTGTGTAGTATGTCTTTTTAATAACTGAACTAAGTCTTCGTTTAAACACCACACTATTTGATTCCCTCTTATACAGTGAGTAGCATAATGTAAACCTTCTTTCAAAGTCAAATTAATCGAAGAGAAATTTCCATTTTGAAATAATCATATCGGTGAAGTGACTGAGTGAAGGTAACTGACACAAGAAACTCTACTGACACAATGAGACACTTGGACTGCATACGAACAGACACTGTATTTTCTCAAACCTGATACTTCACTGAGCCGTGAAAATACTGGCCTGTGACTGTAAGCAGAATAACTTTATTTGGCAAAAGAAACATCATTTACAGGAATCATCACATTGATATATGTGTTGGAAAGTGTACAAGATTTTACGGGACCTGAATGGTATGGAAGGGAGGTCATTAAATTCGACAAAAAACATCAGAACATTCCACAAGTTATGAAATGAACAAGAAAATACCACTTTTCAGCATATACACAGTGTTAAAGTTTAGGTCGTTTTCAGTGATACCTTCTTTTCTCACCATTAGTAGCACCAAGGTCGCGTAAAATTCCAAATCTCCACCACAGGCACTCGACATGTTTGAATCGTCTTCATGATACCCCGCTACACTAGATAATTTTCTGTTTTACCACAAATTCTTATGCTTACAGCTTCACAGGCCAAAAGAACCGACACTGACGAATTCGAGAATCTGTGAGTTTCCACGTAGTCATGTAATCCAAGTGAATATCTATTCAAGTGTTATTATTCACAGCAATATAGATTTACGCCATCACAATTGGATATTGTGGTGCAAAGGAATAAACATTTGAAGAAACTGCGGACAAATGGCAATGCGTTTTCCATACTCTTCACGTTAAGGTATGCAGCATTATCAAGGAGGTACGTATATTCACTGTTAGATAAAGTGCTAGAGAAATCGATTGCATAGCATTATTGTGAATATGTTCACTTTAAAGTGAATAGGTGAGTTGATCTCCTGGATTTTGTTGTCTGTTCAGATTTTTGTTGCCATCATGACCGTGCAGAAATGTGAGTAATTCGAGAATTGATAAATGTTTATATGGTGAGAGGGTGAAATGAGTGAATGAGATTGGTTAATTCTTACTTATTTGACAGTGATTTTCGTCGGAGCATAGTTTCATTGCTTCGAAGAAAAACACACAATTGAATGTTGAGAATTAGTAAGGTATATTCCTCATTTGTGTCCTGTTGTCATCGTTGAAGGTTATATTGACGAGTTGAATGCTTCTTTCGTTTAGCTTTGAGATTTCCAGATGATTCGGTTAGTATTCATCATATCCCAGTTCCTTCATAGTCTAACGATATCTTCATGTTACAACCATCTGAAATTTCGGTGGAAGAAATAACAAGAAGAACAACACGGAATAGAAGCAGGTGTAATCTCTGCACCTTTGAGGTTGTAAATTGTTTATATATTGAGAGGTGGTAATATGTGTTTAGTTCTAGTAGCAGTATTGGTGGTGCATTTTATGGTACTGCAGTGTACTGTAGTGTAGAGTTGAGCAGTTTTATCAAAGCCTAGTCAGAGTGTTTGATTCTCATGCTTCTGTCCTCAGAAACATAAATCCATTATGTCACAAATTGTATGCTTATTCTGATTGGTCAGCTGTAGCTGGAAATTATCCAGTGAGGTTTCACCTACGCACACAATAACATGAAACAAGGCTAAAATTTGAAACTTCTATCTGAGAGATTTGAAAGAAAGTAAAGTCAGTTAATAGTATTATGAATAAAGTAACCAAATCCATGGTGGGTATTATCTATCCTTTTGAAATTGAAATCATAAAAAACCACTATTTATTTCATTAAAACAAAAAAAGATTAACAGTAGAAATTGAAATCTGAGTTACCTTTTACATTCGGTTATTTCGAAACAAATTTGAGCAGATAACAAACTTCATTGATCAGTTATTATCCTTTCTTCTTTTTCTGGTTGTTTGTTTTTTTGCACAAAATAACCGATTTTTCATCAAATTGACACTAGAAAACAGCTCAACTCATACATCTTGTTATTTGTTATTATAGCTAAATATGGTAATGGAGAAATGTCTAAAATCATTAGACTGTATATACATGTGCTTAAGTTGAAATATATATGACGTTCTACCTGGAAATTGATGCAAATCTACAATATACATTAGAGAGTTATATAATGAAGATGTTTAACTTAGAAATTGTGTGTGTGTGTGTGTATAAGATGAATATCTCGACAATTGAATAATACTTGATATTAATCTCATATGAGTTAAAAATTGATTTCTGTTCAACTATATTAAATGAATAGAAGAGGAAAGATGAGGTAAACATTTTACTGGAAAAAAAATGTAGGCTGTACAATTTTTTCAGTGGATTTACTGATTTCAGTATTCTGATAATTAATTTCATCAACCTTCTTAGTGTTTCAATGAATAAAACTAAGGTGAGAAGTTGGAAAGAACTAGTGAGTGTAAGAATATGACTTTTGCGGGATTTACCCGCTTGACTGAGCATCCATGTATAAATATACATATCGAAACGAAACTGCTGTCTAGCACCTTCTAGTTTCTCATGGTTTTCTCATCGATGGCAGTCTGTGCTGAAATCCATGAATCCCTACAAACTTCTTAAGTGAATTACTCTAGGCTGCTCATTACTGGCACACTTTGAGATGGATTCCTCGAAGTACTAGTGTGAAACTGTGACCTATGGAGTTATCCCAGTCTCCGATGGGGTTGGATGACGACCACACTGTATCGTGATACGAAAGAAGGTAGAAAAATGTAGACCATTGGATTCCAATCCAGCGATTCATTGTTAACGTAGTCGTGAGTGCGCACTGATGAGGAGTACCATATCAGGACGAGATAGCTGTTCAGCGCTCCCAGGTCCTAAATGGTTCTCCAGACTGACTTCAGTTCCTGATGAATACTACGTCGCTAAGTGGATGGCATCACTTGTAACCTAAGGGACAAATGAAAATATTTAGTAATGAAACTTTACACAAAACGAAAACGAACTGCAGTAGATGCATCTCAGTTAGAAACTAAGAAAACCAATTTATAGTAGTCTCACAAAAAGACAACTACTGGTGGCACTTAATCCGTAGTTCCTTATCCAGTTCATCACCAACTACGAAGTCATTCACTTAAGTTAACAAACAGATAATTCCACAATAAGTGGAGAATATACAAAAGATAACCACCTGACTATCTAACCCATTTTGAATTCGTTTTGCTCACGAACTCATAAATTCTCTCGAAACCTCATTATCCAGTTAAACAAACCCACGGAATGTCATTTACGAAAACAAATGTAGCAAGTGTGATGAACACTGCAATGGACAAAACGGCTACCACCTCTGTGTTTGTATGACGAAATTTCACCTTTTTTATCAATCTATGTAGAAAATGTGAAAATGAATTGTATTTTGAAAGTGTAGACATGTCTGATATATGAAGCTGAAAGAGTGTCGAAAAATTCCTAGACGATTGGCAGTCAAGTCAGTTAGCCGTCAGCAGTTACTTAGAAGAAGAAGAACTTTAATTGCATCTAATACTGGATGATGATTGATGGTGAAATGAAAAATTTGAGCTACGGCAGGATTCGAACCAGCGACCACCAGGTTTCTGACCTAGTGCTGTACCAAATAAGCTATGAGAACTGATTGCTGACCTGAAATTTATTTCATTTCGATCACCAAGGGTTTTATTTGACTGCCATCCACTTAGCGACGTAGTATTCATCAGGAACTGAAGTCAGTCTGGAGAACCATTTAGGACCTGGGAGCGCTGAACAGCTATCTCGTCCTGATATGGTACTCCTCATCAGTGCGCACTCACGACTACGTTAACAATGAATCGCTGGATTGGAATCCAATGGTCTACATTTTTCTACCTTCTTTCGTATCACGATACAGTGTGGTCGTCATCCAACCCCATCGGAGACTGGGATAACTCCATAGGTCACAGTTTCACACTAGTACTTCGAGGAATCCATCTCAAAGTGTGCCAGTAATGAGCAGCCTAGAGTAATTCACTTAAGAAGTTTGTAGGGATTCATGGATTTCAGCACAGACTGCCATCGATGAGAAAACCATGAGAAACTAGAAGGTGCTAGACAGCAGTTTCGTTTCGATATGTATATTTATACATGGATGCTCAGTCAAGCGGGTAAATCCCGCAAAAGTCATATTCTTACACTCACTAGTTCTTTCCAACTTCTCACCTTAGTTTTATTCATTGAAACACTAAGAAGGTTGATGAAATTAATTATCAGAATACTGAAATCAGTAAATCCACTGAAAAAATTGTACAGCCTACATTTTTTTTCCAGTAAAATGTTTACCTCATCTTTCCTCTTCTATTCATTTAATATAGTTGAACAGAAATCAATTTTTAACTCATATGAGATTAATATCAAGTATTATTCAATTGTCGAGATATTCATCTTATACACACACACACACACAATTTCTAAGTTAAACATCTTCATTATATAACTCTCTAATGTATATTGTAGATTTGCATCAATTTCCAGGTAGAACGTCATATATATTTCAACTTAAGCACATGTATATACAGTCTAATGATTTTAGACATTTCTCCATTACCATATTTAGCTATAATAACAAATAACAAGATGTATGAGTTGAGCTGTTTTCTAGTGTCAATTTGATGAAAAATCGGTTATTTTGTGCAAAAAAACAAACAACCAGAAAAAGAAGAAAGGATAATAACTGATCAATGAAGTTTGTTATCTGCTCAAATTTGTTTCGAAATAACCGAATGTAAAAGGTAACTCAGATTTCAATTTCTTAATCTTTTTTTGTTTTAATGAAATAAATAGTGGTTTTTTATGATTTCAATTTCAAAAGGATAGATAATACCCACTATGGATTTGGTTACTTTATTCATAATACTATTAACTGACTTTACTTTCTTTCAAATCTCTCAGATAGAAGTTTCAAATTTTAGCCTTGTTTCATGTTATTGTGTGCGTAGGTGAAACCTCACTGGATAATTTCCAGCTACAGCTGACCAATCAGAATAAGCATACAATTTGTGACATAATGGATTTATGTTTCTGAGGACAGAAGCATGAGAATCAAACACTCTGACTAGGCTTTGATAAAACTGCTCAACTCTACACTACAGTACACTGCAGTACCATAAAATGCACCACCAATACTGCTACTAGAACTAAACACATATTACCACCTCTCAATATATAAACAATTTACAACCTCAAAGGTGCAGAGATTACACCTGCTTCTATTCCGTGTTGTTCTTCTTGTTATTTCTTCCACCGAAATTTCAGATAGTTGTAACATGAAGATATCGTTAGACTATGAAGGAACTGGGATATGATGAATACTAACCGAATCATCTGGAAATCTCAAAGCTAAACGAAAGAAGCATTCAACTCGTCAATATAACCTTCAACGATGACAACAGGACACAAATGAGGAATATACCTTACTAATTCTCAACATTCAATTGTGTGTTTTTCTTCGAAGCAATGAAACTATGCTCCGACGAAAATTACTGTCAAATAAGTAAGAATTAACCAATCTCATTCACTCATTTCACCCTCTCACCATATAAACATTTATCAATTCTCGAATTACTCACATTTCTGCACGGTCATGATGGCAACAAAAATCTGAACAGACAACAAAATCCAGGAGATCAACTCACCTATTCACTTTAAAGTGAACATATTCACAATAATGCTATGCAATCGATTTCTCTAGCACTTTATCTAACAGTGAATATACGTACCTCCTTGATAATGCTGCATACCTTAACGTGAAGAGTATGGAAAACGCATTGCCATTTGTCCGCAGTTTCTTCAAATGTTTATTCCTTTGCACCACAATATCCAATTGTGATGGCGTAAATCTATATTGCTGTGAATAATAACACTTGAATAGATATTCACTTGGATTACATGACTACGTGGAAACTCACAGATTCTCGAATTCGTCAGTGTCGGTTCTTTTGGCCTGTGAAGCTGTAAGCATAAGAATTTGTGGTAAAACAGAAAATTATCTAGTGTAGCGGGGTATCATGAAGACGATTCAAACATGTCGAGTGCCTGTGGTGGAGATTTGGAATTTCACGCGACCTTGGTGCTACTAATGGTGAGAAAAGAAGGTATCACTGAAAACGACCTAAACTTTAACACTGTGTATATGCTGAAAAGTGGTATTTTCTTGTTCATTTCATAACTTGTGGAATGTTCTGATGTTTTTTGTCGAATTTAATGACCTCCCTTCCATACCATTCAGGTCCCGTAAAATCTTGTACACTTTCCAACACATATATCAATGTGATGATTCCTGTAAATGATGTTTCTTTTGCCAAATAAAGTTATTCTGCTTACAGTCACAGGCCAGTATTTTCACGGCTCAGTGAAGTATCAGGTTTGAGAAAATACAGTGTCTGTTCGTATGCAGTCCAAGTGTCTCATTGTGTCAGTAGAGTTTCTTGTGTCAGTTACCTTCACTCAGTCACTTCACCGATATGATTATTTCAAAATGGAAATTTCTCTTCGATTAATTTGACTTTGAAAGAAGGTTTACATTATGCTACTCACTGTATAAGAGGGAATCAAATAGTGTGGTGTTTAAACGAAGACTTAGTTCAGTTATTAAAAAGACATACTACACAGCCAAGATCAATATTATCGAGAAAATGAAACCTATGCTTCAAAATAAACCTCTTCACTTCATAAATGATTACGTGACATCGTGGTGTGTATACCAGTTCACGTGTGTGCGGTGACACATATACTAGGAGAAGTAATTGAATTATGAATTCGACAGTGGTGGAACACATCCCTAAATGGATAGCAAAATAATAATATTCAAATAATCTGATAAATAGTGAGAGGGCAGACAGACGTGATCGTTGACAGGCAAGCACATTATAGAAACAGGTGACAGGATTCATCGCAAAACAGGCTTTAGACCATTATATCGGAGCTCTCAAGACCATATACTTTGGTTCATTGAAGGCTTAAATATACGAAATTTCAAAGCCGCTTAATGAATTCATAAACAGTTTGTCCTTACTTTAAACCTACCATGGTAATGTTTATCTCATTTTAATGCCAATGGAAGAGGTGTGAAAATGTATCGTTTCTCCTTATTATCCCACATAATATTCTCTATTATCTCTTCTATTTTCTTGATTTATTTACTTCACTTTACGCAACTGTATATTCACCCTTCAAATAAATATCTTGACAAGTAAACGTATAGTTCAATCGCTCGAAATTCTATTCATTCGCTGGATGTTTCAATAAGGTATCTTTGACTTGTCTGAAAGCTGTTTCGGAGAATTCCACTGAAAATCGACAATCTTTCATGTTGACTACCAACATAAGTTCATATATTTCTTTAATCACTTCATTTCATGAACGCAGAAATGTTTCCTTTCAATTATTCCCTCATATTTCCATCATCTGACAGCCTGCTTAAACGTTGTGCTACCAACATTTCCTGCAAAACAAATATGTCGAATTATTGGCTTTCAATTTGCCTCAGTTATCTAATTATGTCCTCCATGCGTGACACATACTCCTGTACAGTTTTAAAATGTTGCCAACTAGTCATTTCTCGAGTAGATAACAAAACGAAGGGGAAAAATTATCAAGTCTGATGGTAATGGACATTTCGTTGTGTATACTTTTATCACGCTGTCACTCCTTCGACGATTAGCTTGAATGGTAGATTATTGCACTGACTGAATAAAACATCATCACCAAAATGTTGTTTGACTTTCTGTGCATCCTCCATTGTAGATCGAAATCTAGTCAAACGCTTGTTGACTGTTCAACATTATCCCCTTTCAAAGTGCTCGTAACAACGTCACTCGGATGCAGTAATCATTTCATTTGAATATATTATTGTGGTAGTGACTTTGCTGAAAATTTCATACTGTATTAAACACATCGTCTGCTGGTTATAATTGTTTCATAACAGAGGAGGTGGCCTGTTCAAACTTTGGGCTACCCAAAATATTCCACGGAATTTATTTCATCAACTTCTTCTTTCTTATGAATTTGGATAATGTAATTAGAAGACGCGTAGATTATCCAAACAACAATCATATATATATCATGTAGTTGCACTATACGTTTCGAACAATCTCATCCCCCACATATTTACTTGTCACTAGACATTATATATGAAGACTGGAAGTGGGTGAAGGACAGATATGACATAAGAGAATTCAATGATGAGATGGATGATAAAAGGAAGAGAAAAAGGTAATATTTGAAGACAATCTTGGTAATACCATAAGATAAGTATTACTAGGGTAGGCTTGATGTAGGAACAAACTGTTTTGCACACACAGTGTGGGGGGGGGAGGGGGTGAGTGGGGCGAAGCTTAAATTTTCTTATAGTTAGCGCTTCAACGAACCTAAGTATACTCCTCACTCTGACAGTTTCTATATAAAGTTGTAGAGGTTGTTTGAGTATCAATCCTGTGACCTATATCAATGATATGTTTTGCAATGGATGAGGCTGATGGTTGTCTGTCACCTGCGCTACGTTTAGTTACTTGTCTATTTAAAAGGATCGAGAGTATTTGTACGTAAGACTCAGTGGATGATGACATCGAAATACTAACTGGAACATTAGTGGAAAATGGATGTCCACTGGAGTTCATTAACCACTACAAGAACCAGGCAGGATTGAAACCTAGTCTGTAATGTGTTTCCAATAAATGCGTTTACATCACAATGCCATGCAGAGGAGAATCTAATAGCATAATATTAAAAAGGAAGGTTAAGGTCTCCTGTTAGCTAAACGTACTGTGCAGGTAGGCTTTTGGTAGTTGAGAAGACTAAACACCTGGTTCAACATAGACTTCAATTCTGTATAACCGACTACATCACCTCTACTTCCACTGCATTTTTAAATTTACATGTGTGTGTGTGGACGAACATACATAGGGAGGACTAATCGAGGGATGGGAAGACATGTGTCGAAATGGTTGCAAATGTAGCCTATAAATGGAAAGAAATATAGCAGATTACTATTCCTTGGATACGTATGTCGAATTGCAAATTTCGGTACAGGCTGAATAAACTACCACAACCAAAAGTATGCTCGACTTTCTGTTCATTCACCAGTGTAAACCAGACGCCCTAATTAGTGCCAATGTAATACCAGGTGGCTGTTTCACGTTGTGAGTTTCATAACTGTCACTAGTAACATTATTTAAGTGTAATGATTATTTCACCGAAACATATTGTATACGGAATGAATTCATTGAAGTATAATACGCTGAGAAATTCATATTGTACCTCACGTCTTGTTTAGAATAAAGCTATCAATTACTGTTATTATTATTACAATTATTATTACAATCATCAAAGTATCATTTGGGTGATAATTGATTGAGGTAAGTAAAACTGTAACTGAAGCATAGACTTAGTATTACTGTTTGTTCTACACCGTCGTCGATGGAACCGAATTGATCAGTGTCTATTGGCATATGGGCTCCTGCGTGGATACCTCGATATTGCCTTCTTCAATTCCATTTAGTAGAGGTGGATAGTGGCTAGCAGTGGAATCGAGGATGCACATTTTGTCCTATTTGTGACTTGTCAGTCGGCTGTGCCTGCCTCCCGATGAGTGAAGTTATTCCCCCTGGAATTCGAACTCGGGACGACAGCTTCAAACGCCAGAGTGCTATCGGCTAGATCACCGAGCCATATCACTCACTAGAAGGCCGACACATCCAGCTGCCGTGTCCCAAATATCACGAAATGCACATCCTGGATTCCACTCCCACCCACCAACCATCATTACTATAAAGTATAGACTGTTTATTGCAAAACACTCAATACACTCAGTTTCGAGTTTTATCTCTTGGAGGTATAAATGAAATTGAGTGACATGTTTGGTGAATCGGGCAAGCGTCTTCTCTTCATATGATACTTTCGATGAAGAACTTCAAATCTTCTATGATCTACTCAACCATAATATATTTCTAGAAACGTTTCTAGTTAAAAAATGAATATATCTAATACAAAAAGCAGATTATCTACGGCTCCCGACATACTACTTTTCCTAAGACTACATTTTTCGCGTGATATCATCGGTTGAATTGTGACGTCACGTCCAAGGAGAGCCATAAGGAGGTCAGTTAATGTGGCGACGTTATGATGTATGGCCGAAATCAGCCGATTATGAATTCGCGAATCAAACACAGTCTATCTAGCTTAGTCTCTTCTATACACATATACCGGTTCAACTGCTCCTGTGAAGCTAGTTTCATTGAGCATACAGTTAAACCAGTCCATCAATACTCTCTCACCTGATTGACACTGGTCACAGAGTTAACATTCATAACACCATGAAAGTTATTCATCATATTCATTCTATTCTCATCCATGCCCTACGGCTTCATCTTCTGCATACAGCAGATGCCATGAGAATCCATCTGAACAAGCTGAGTTGTTTATGTGTTCAGGAGATAATCATACAGTCTGTTTCTTTGCCTCAGCCATCTCTATAGCTTGTGTTACAAATATCACCCTTTCATTCGTTTTTATGACAAGAGTTTCAACTATTATTATTATTATTATTATTATTATTATTATTATTATTATTATCATAATTACAGTTCTAGCCATCTCGTTCTTCCACAAATTGTCTCTAATTACCGTCAATAATTGACCTCTTGACATAATAGTATATTTCGTCATCTCTTCGCAATAGTTGCTATTACAAAAGAGACTACTACTTATATAACAACCTGTTTAAAATTACACAAATTTTACTGCGTAATTAGTCAGCACTTGATGAACAGTTTTAATCACCTGGATTAATGATCACATCCTAGATACAACGAGACTGACCAGGTATATGAAGAATGGTTTCAAAGGCGATGTGACAGCGGAGATCCTAAAAAATCGGCTGTCCAAATGGTTCAAGAAGACAGTCTTCTTTGCGAAGCTGCTCATCAGCTTCTTCAGTCACCAACTGCTTCCGAGCTGCGTCAAGGACAAGTTACCGCTTTGGCCCACCTCAATGTTTATCTACAAATTTACTTGCTCACATGAAGCTAGTTATGTCGGCCGCATCAAGCGCACACTTCCCAGACGTATCTCTGACCACTATCCAGAATGCTTGTCGACGGGAGACTGTAAATCAAGTGACAGTTCTATTCTCGAACATTTGGTCAAGTGTGGACACACACAGGTCGACGGGAGTACTCGTTCAGTGTCATTTATGAAGTCGACGGGAATGGTTGAAAAGGAGTGGGGATTCGCTAGTTGTGCAGTATGGTAGAACCACTGTCAATTCATCACTTCAAACCAAATTTCTACATCCAGAAGGAGTATGTTCAATCCCTCATCTTGCCCTGGTCTAAACATATTCACAACTCCTTCTCGATTTCATTATAAATAGTTGGTTTTCCATTATCACCCTCATTATGACCACTATCTCCTTGTTCATCTTCTTCATATCTGTCTATCCAGTGGACACACATCATTCACATTTCACATCCATCAACACCTCTCATCTTGTTAAACTCACTGCCCTTCTCATCACTTCCACTGTCTAAGAGATGATTACGAAACTCATGGATCTCCTTTCTTGATTTCAGACTTTTAGCACTAGCTGGCTTACAGATGCAATTATATTTGTGATCTATACATCAATACAAGTGTACAGCTTTAGAAAATGATATCACTTGAGAAAAGCACTCTCTTCACCAGATTATCTCTTCTGTTCTCTGTGACTTGATGGGTGCTATGCTTAGTGTTATGAAACAATTGTGATCGCTGGACTGGTATAGAATCATTTTATTATGGTGTACAGCTATCAATGTCCAACTTGTTCATAAGGAGCAATTCTTACTTCCAATTTTCTTCTGAATATCCAAATGGGAAGTCTGTGAATCTCTTGGATTGGACATAGTTTAGTGATGTATTTCATTGCTGTAATAGCCTTATTCCATGAGATTGAAGATAGGGAATATTAAAAACTTGATAATTAGTTAGTCCAACTTTACTATGTGGAATGTGTGAAAGTTGGACAACTATTCCACGAACAGGAAGACCATAAGTACAGTACTTACATAGTTGACGTACTTCAAGCAACAATGTACAGACATGTGGAAGTTGTAAATGGTATGACGAATATCCTCTATAGTGGCAGACACTGACTGATGTGATGAACAGCTGTGAACGAATAGCTGTTGGGACATTTATGCCTGCTCTTAAAATAGAGTGGAGTTCCATAGACAACAAATTTACGGCGCTGAGGTCACACGCACACACAAACACACAAATCTAGTTTGTAGATGTAATCCAGTTTGCGTCTGACTTAGAGAGTGATAACGGAGTACCGAGGACACAGCTTTCGTTCCATTAGGCACTCATCAGCGATATGTACTTTCATTCCTGTGAGTAATGTTATATTCAGACTGTAACTAAAATAAATCGCCCACAGCTCTAAATATTGCAGCATTTTCCACTAGGCTACAAAGTTACGCCCGCTACAGCTTATGTAACTGGTACAACTTGTTATCTGTTGGTTATTGTTCCTTCATGCTGACTGTTATTCTGGACCCTGTCGATTGATTTGTTTTGAAAAATTAATTTCTATGAAGATGCTTCTGTCTTCCCTGAAGACTCATTACTGTATCAGTTGATTACGGATGGCTAGTAGTGGGATCTGTTACTTGGGCTTCGTCCCACTTGAGACTCGTCAGCCAGGTTTACCTATGTCGCATTGATTGATGGTGTTTCCAGTGACAATCTGATGCAATTCCCATCGCTTCAAATTTCAACGGGTTATCCTTTAAGCTAATAATCCCGTCAATCTCTTCATCTGTCACCGGTGTTGTTGACTGATGTCTTTAGTTTCCCATTCGATATGATTGAGTCTGAGTAGGACGTGCCTAATAACACGATGAGATACTTGGACTGAATACGAGTATTGCGTCTATTCTCCCCCAAACCTGATACTTTACTGAGCCACGAAGATCAGAAGAAAAAAGACATGCATGCGACTGACTTAATGAAAACCATTTTATTTGACGAAAAACAGTATTTATATACAACTTCTAATTAGAAAATGATGTCACTTGACCACCAATCAGCTGAAGGACAAAATTGTTCAGTAAAACTAATTTGACCAATCAAGATCTGAGACGAAAATATATCTACTCTAACGGCGAACGACACGAGTTATGATTTCCATTTTTAGCCACTTCCTAACACCACTGATTACTATGATGGATTGAATTGGTCAGTGTCAATTGTCATATGGGCTCTTTTGCTAATACGTTGACATTATACAGAGATGTAATTCACACCTGGGTAGCTAAAACCTAACTATTCGTATTTCCTTGTATTATACAATATTATTTACGTAAGCTGACAAAACGGCCTATGTTCCTGTTTACTTGTCAAGTTGGGATTAAAGATTTCATGCTGTGTGAAGTGTTCGAATTGCTCAACATTGACTATCTGTCTAAAATATTCTCATTTATACGAATCATAAACAACAATTACAACAATTCAGTTTTTGATAATTTGTTTGATTGTGGCTACCAGAGGAATCCAGGACACTCGTTTCGCCCTATTCGAGACTCATCAGCTGAATGTACATGCAATCCAGTGAGTGATGTTGTTCCCACTGAGACTCGACCCCAATACACATCGCTCTAAATGCCAAGGCGTTATCCACTAAACCCGTGTCCTGGATCCCTATGTTAGTCACAACCAAATTTATTGTATTATTTATTTTCCCCTCGAGTTCCTAGCGGAACATAGGGCTTCAGTAGTATGCCTCCGTTGCACTGTCTTCCCTGAGGTCATTTCAACCTGGCTGCACGACTGACCACAATCTTTCATTTCCCTCTCACTTTATCTCCTTAATGTCATCACCCTCGGACGCCCAACTTGTCGTTTCCCCTTTGGATCCCACTTGAGCGCCTGATCTGGCCTGTCGTGTGATGTCCTCAAATGGTCTTCACAGTGCATGCCCAATCCATCTCCACTTTCTTATGCATACATGTTGTGCGATAGGTTCTTGGTTGGTTCTTTGCCAGCCACAGCTCCTTGTTACTTATTCTTATTATTCTGTCCATTTGGTCGGTCTTACGTCTTGAGTGAGCGTAGGCGGTAACTGTTGATAATGTATGTCTGCAGTTGCTTGTTGGAAATGCTTTTCGTAACGCGTCGCAAAGTCTCTCAGCCATCACATAGAAGCATTGACTTACTTGACCTTACTATTGGAAATCCGGTTCTTGTTCACGCTTTGTGCTGAACGGAGTGCAGTAGATCTCCACACTGATTTCAGATGAATGAAAGCCTGATCCTGGTCTGATCCTGGCTGCTTTGACATCCTCATCTTTACCGCCGGCTACGTAGGTAGGTGAAAGGAACTACTTCCTCTAGACTTCTCCCGTTGATGGTGTTTGGTATTTCTTATCTTGTTGTTTGGGTATCCTCATCACATCTGTCTCCTCTACATTCACCTGAAGTCCCGTCTTCGTTGTCTCTTCTGTCAACTTGTTAGTTTCTGCCTGTAGGTCTTCTAGTTTTTTCGACAAGACTTTAGAAATAAATCATGATCGACGAAATCCAAATCTTCTTCTGGGGTCTTTTCATCGGTCGTGCCAGCGTATGCCGCTCTTCTCTCTCCTCATGGTTTCTTGCATGATCCAGTCCAGTCTAGCACGATCAGGAAGATGATGGCTGATATTAGAGGGCAACCTTATCTTACTCCTGTCTTCACTCAAAAGACGTCACTGAGCTCTCCATTGTGACTCACTTGACACGTAGCATCAAACAGCATAGCATATAGCTGTTGAATGAAGTTGATAAAGTTTGTGGCACTAAAAAAGTAGTGTTGAAGCAGCTACCAGATTACTTCTCTGTCGACGCTATCGAAGACCTTTTCAAAGTCGATAAAGTTGATGTACAGCTGAGTTGACTGCTCTGTTCTATAATGATGTGTAGTGTAACGTTGCAATTTGATCCGCACATGATTTGTCCTTCCTGAAGTCACCCAGCCTGTTGATACATATATATTAGAGATAAATTTGGTTATATATTATATCCTCATAATATATATATCTCAGTTTTATGGTGGAAAGTAAATGCTCTGAAATTAATTGTCCGCTACAATTTTTATTATTATGCAACTGAGAGACCACTAACATCGATTTCCAGACTTCGTTAACCAGATCTCAGTGACGTTAGGAGTAAACGTTCGCAAAATTCACCTTAAATTGAGTTCATGAGAATGATTCACAGAGTTAAACTTCTCACATTAATTGAATGTGATTAAATCACCAATATATCTTAAAATGGAAGAAGATGAAATTAAATCCGTAAAATATTCGAACTCACCTCGCCGCGGGGATACTGTCATCACACAGATATTAACAGGACCTCCAATATCGTATGTCTTACACTAAAAAAACAATACCACGTATAGCTCACCAGCGCCTGCTCAGCATACCTGAGGGTGTTCCAATAAAATTGATCAAACCTGAACTTCACATATAGAAGGCACGCATTCGAGCGGTATTTCTCCATTGGTTCTCATATCCAGAACTCCAGTTGGTATTCATTGAGGACTGAAGTCAATTAGAGAACACGCCTGAGACCTCCAGTCTCGTCGACAGCTATGACGTCACAACCCACTGGTCCATATTTTCAGACGTCTTATAGTTGATGAGACATCTGTTCGTTCTCTGTTGCCTTCCCTACTTACAGTTTTTTCTGCTACCATACACAACACTTTTTATTGGTTGTACAGGTATTTTTCTTCCCAAACTTACAACACTTATAACATTCAAGGTCAATAAAAATACTATCTAAACCTTCGTTAAATATTCGAATATGCTTTTTACTTCTTCATGAAGTTATTGATGATGCTATCAAGCCTGATAATGAAACGTTCATAGCAAAATATCAAAGTTCAGAGAATACAAAGTCACCATTATTTTCAACTATATTCTATGCCTGTGTAAACGCTGAGTGTACATCCACAGAGAAAACATATTAACAGACAGCCTAATTTTGGTAAGTCGGATCTAGTATTCAAACAGTCTACTTCAATAGTACAATTACTTGTATCATACCGTCGTTGATTGAAGCGAATTGATCGGTCTCTATTGGCATATGGGCATATGGGCTCCTGCGTGGACGCCTTGATATTACCTGTGTTTTAATTATGTATAGTAATGATGGTAGTATGGTAGATAACGCTGTGGCGTTTGAAGCAGTCGCTCCCGAATCAGATTCCCGGTGGGAACAACACTTACTGGGAGGCAGGTATATCCAGCTGACAAGTCCGAAATAGGACGAAATGCGCATCCTGGATTCCACTGCTAGCCGCTATCCATCAGTCCACTTCAATGTTTAGTCTCTGTCAAATTTACAAAGTCTTTCTTCAGTCGTCACATCTAGCTTGGCCACTGAAGACTGATTATTCAGATTAATAAACACAAATTCAGGAGAGACACTAGTATGTTCTCTCTCTTCAGACCAGTCATCCAACATATGGATATTTTCCATGTCACTCATATCCGGAACTCCAGCTGGCATTCAGTGAGGACTGAAATCAATTGGAGAACACGCCTGAGACCTCCAAGTCTTGTCGAGAGCTATGACGTCACAACCCTCTGGTCCATATTTTCAGACGTTTTATAGTTGATGAGACATCTGTTCGTTCTCTGTTGGCGTTAAACATGCGCGCAGCTGGAAACTCCCATACGACGACGAGACAACTGTCCCTACTATCTAATCAGATTACGATGCATACAATACACCAAGTTATGAACCTCTGTCGACTTCATTTCACATAGTTACAAGATAATTATATTGATTAACTGTAAGAATAATTTTCATTGGAATGTTAAGTAATTATTTTTCTGTATCTACTATCTTCTACTTCACCAAAACGGTCTTGTTTACATATTCTCTGCCTTCTCTACTACTGACCCCATTGGAATCAACTCAGATGTACCAATCTGTAGCAAACTAACTAGTCAGTCATTACATAGTTGGCAGATGTACAAATTATCAAGGTTATTGGTCTATAAATTTACTCACAATTATTTTTTTTTCAGTAATAAAAGTATAGTCGGGTTTTACTCATAGTTTACGCTTCCTTCAAACAATTAACTTAATGGATATGTAATAGATTATTTAGTTGATTGAATTTCATTGTGATACTGTGAAATAATCCATATTGAGGATGACTTCTTCAGATATCTGTCAATATAGATCCCTTAAAATATTCCTAATAGTATCCAATGCATTGAATCTGGTAAATCATTTAACTATTATTCATTTAACTTATAATGATTATTTTATTCTTTAGGCTTTCGGTATCATCTTAATTCTAATGGGAAGTTATGTACACTTATTTCTTAGTGAATATTTAGATGATATGCCAGTTCATATGTTATCATTGACATTTATTATGATGGCATTTGGTTGTCTACTCTTTTCAATTGGTAGTATAGGCGTATTTGGTGTTTGGTCTGGTCGACGTACAATTATCCTCATAGTCAGTTGACATAGATTGATTTCATATCCTCTATATATATTTCTTACAGTATGCAGGACTTTTAACAGTTGCAGTTTTGAGTGGAATAACCATTACGACTATTACTCTGATTTTACGGAAAAAGGTTAACGATACAACATAACATCTATCTGTTAATTACAATTTAATCATTTTATCTAGGTGGGAATGTTGTTTAAAAAGCTCTTCAAGATGCCTCAATCAATATACTAAAAAGAATAGTCAAGGACGTTATATGGACGCAATACAGAAACAGGTAATACATTATTACGAGTAAACATCTTTTACAATGATTGTTATTGTAGCATAAATGTTGTGGTGTCGATTCGCCTTTTGATTATACGCAAACTTATGAAAGTCCACCGGAATCATGTTATGCTGACCGACAAGATCAACCGTTTACCAAGGTAAATTTGATAAATTCTAATACTCAATGAACCATTGAATTTTATTCCATATATTCATACTACTAGTGAGACTATAGAATTTGGCTATCTTTGAACGACTTCAAAATAACCTTGAACGCACCAATAAGGGGACAGTTGTTTCTGGTTTGAGTTTTAGTACTGGAATAATGGGAAAATCAAATAAACATTTTTTATCAGCAATCCTTAGGAACGCATCTAGTTTTTCAAATGCTTACTAGTGGTTAAAGTAGAAGTACGAATGATAGACATATTCATTTATGTGAATGCATAACAAAAAAATCTTGGTTGTATTGTGTTCTCTGAGCTGGGTTGTTTAGTCGTGAAGCTTTCATCGTCATTCTAGGAAATATCATCACCACTAACTTCAGTATGGAGTGAGCTGTCAGTATCATTACGTGAGTGATTTAGTAGCTTGCCCTGACCAACTGATCTATGGTTGGTTGTTTCCACTGATTGTTGTGTCATTCACTCACTGCATAAATCCTCCTGTTGGCTGTTTCTCTGCTTCATCTCTCACCTTTCTGTCGTTTATCATTTTTCTTATTGGTTGGTAGACTGGGTCTATGTCTATACGTCTATTGATTACTAACTGACTGACCTGAATGACAAGCTTCTAGGAATTTAACAAGAACAAGGCATGTATCAGCGAAGAAGAAGCATTTCTTTTCAACAACTTCATTATCAAGTTGTACAGTCATATTTATACTCAGTAAAGTGATAGATAATTGCACTGAGTCAATAGGCAAAATATACAGTGGGTGGAGGGGTGGTGGTATTTGTTCAAGTGGAGGAGATAGAAAATGGGTCATTGAATAAGGAGGAATGAATTGATAACAAGTGGTGAGATAAGGGATAAGTGTGCTGTCAAAGAATTGTAAAACGGTGATAATTAAGCTGAAACATGTACAATTGGTCAATGTAGGAAATGAATTGATATTAAAGAGTGAAATATGGTTCAAGTGTTGTCAATGAATACAAAACTGGTAATGATGATGACAATGATAAAAGAGAAGTATACCAAAGTGAACTGAAATTGACAAAATCAACGAAATGAATTGTTAAGGCCAAGGTAGAGAAATGGGTTTCACAAAACGTTTTTCAATACAAAGTTTCAGTTTTTGTTCATGTATAGCTAATGCATTCAGCTATACATAAGTAGTGGAAGCGTAGGAATTCTCTGATATTCGCTGTGTTTCCTCTCTCCCTCCAAGATATCTACATCGTCAAACTTCAATTCATGCACATAGTTGTTTTCCACTTGCACAGAAATCAGTGATGAAATGTCATGTAATGACGTTGAATAGTCAATCGGCGTTCATGTAAGTGACGAAGGTGAATGTGGGCGACCACTTTGTCCAATCTAGTGTTGACTACAGTTATCGCAGTTGATTTTGCACATGATATTCGCTTTGTCTTCTTTTGGTTGTTGCATCCTCCGATCTGCATAATCTGATCTGAGGGGATTTGTTGGTTTATCAGCCACACCAATTTAACCAAGTGGTCTCAGTGGGCTTTCCGTGATCTCTGATATATTCTTTATGTATGGCAGGATGATCCGCTTATTGATTTGTGTCGATGACTTTGTAGTTGATGATGTGTTGGACAGACATAGTCTGATAAGTCATTGTGGGTAGCCGTTCTTCCTTAGGATTGACATAAAGTAATTTTCTTCGTTTCTCCTTGAAGTTGTTGTGCTGCAGTGTGTTGACGCTTTTTTCAATAGAGTCTGCACACAACTAATTTTGTATGTTGTTGGGTTGTTACTATTACAGTTGAGCATTTGATCTGTGTGTGTTGACTTCCTGCCTATTTGGATTTTGAGCTTTCCATCTCCACTTGAATTTAATGTTATTGAAAGTTGGTGATCAAACTGTGAGTGTTTTCTTTATCTTCTTTTCTTTGAATGATGACAAAAGTGTCGTGCACATAACGAATCGGGTTCAGAGTTTCGGTTTATCACAGGTAGAATGATGGTTTCAAGTTTCTGCATCACTGCTTTTGTAATAAGTCCGGATATCGGTGATCCCGTTGGGCTTCCTTTCATCTGTTTGTAAATCATGCCATTGATTTGGAAGCATGTTGCCTGATAGAGGTCGGTGAGTTCTATCTGCTTGGACACTTAGTTTTGTGCGTTGTGAAAGGCTTGTGTCTTCATTGAGCAAGAGGGACATAGTTTCCTTGACTATGTTTCGATGGATGTGTATAGTGCTATGACGTTGAAGGATACCAGTAGTTCGTTGTTTTCCGTACCACTCCTTTTGATGTTTTCTAGGATTTCTGTTGGTGATTTGATCGAATATCCACATGATTGAACGAGATGTTTCAGTTTTCTCGAAAGTTTTCTTGATATGTAGTATGTTGGAGTTCCTGGAAGTGAGGCTACTGGTCGTAGAGGGATGTCTGATTTGTGCAGTTTTTGTGTGCCGTAGAACCGAGGGAGGACAGGTCCATTCGACTTCATACGTCATTTGTCTTACTTTGTTATTTTTTCCTCTTTGAAGAGTTTGTTCAAGGTTTTATTAATCTGGTTGTCAAACTTTTGAATAAGGTTGGTTTCAAGTGGTTGACATACATTTTTGTCTTGCAGTAACTTCTCTGTCTTCTTGATATAGTCTTCTTTGTCCATGACTACTGTAATGCGTTGTTTGTCTGCTGGAAGTATAACGATATCTTTCTTATTTTTTAGCCTTTTTAATGTTTTCTGTTCTTGAGTGTTGTTTTGAGCATGATATCTCTTCTGCCTGATCAATGGTACGATTGTTTGGCGTATCTCTTGTTGAGTGACTTCATTTAATCCTAATGTTTTAAGTGAGGATTCTAATGCCCCAAGAAATTATGGTTTGGAGATATCTTTTGTGTTGTAATTCAATCCTTTCTAAATCAGAAGTCCTTTATTTTTGTTAGTGTTTGTTTTGATAAGTTGGCAACCTTCTGAACTATGCAGTAGATGTAAATCAATTTTCATGTGGTCCCTTATCGCCTCTAAATTAGTTGGAAAAGAAAAATAGACACCAGGGATATGAAATTAGATATTAGGTAATGAAGATCTGTACAAATGAAAGTTAAAAGGCAGAATTAAGTGACAAAGTAGCAAATGAACAGCAAGCTGGTTCTGAGCAGAGAACATATAGGCTTTGTTTAATGGTATAGGACTTATTGGGTGCTATGAACTTTCTTGGAATTAGGTGGTAAGTTGTGTGAAGTGTTATTATACTAAAATATGCTACAGCGTAACTTTTGTTTATAATTTTGTCGTTTGTAAGTAAATGCAGAGACATTAGAAACCCTGTAGAATTACTAAATAGTCAAAGACGATCGTATGAGAAATAATTCCCTTCATCAATTTTTTAGTACTGTTATGTACTCACCAAATCCCTATTAATAGCCAATTAGCAGTAAGGGAGATGGCAGAGAAATACACTGTGTGCTATCTGACAGTTGTAATCTCCCGTTGCCATGGAGTGACTGTCGTGATCTAGCGACCCACTGGAGCGTTTGAAGCGGCGGGCACTAGGTTCGAGTCTCGGTGGTCCAGGTACATCCAGCTGACGAGTCCAGGTAGGACGAAACATGCAACCTGCATCCCACCTTTGTTGTTGGTGAGAATTATCCCTCCGTTATTCAAACATTAGCTACTGAATGTGTTTCGCACATGAATTTTCTCGCACAGCGTTTCATTCTCTCTTCCACTAATGGTAAACTCTAGAAAGTTGAAATGATGATCTTTGTTCAATGTAATGTGCTATGAATAAAGTCTACTTTGAGTTGTTTGAGGTTAAGAAAAGTGACTAGATAGAGAGATGAACTCTTGATAGTTTCCTGTTTCGTGAGATGGATTGTTTACTCATGGGGCTTTCACCATCATTCTAGGCAACATCATCAGCACAAACTTTACAAAGAAGTGAACTATAAGGTTTTTATTACAAGTTATTTAATAGCTTGTCCTGATGATCTTGTGTGTGATTGGTTATTTCTGTCAAGATCTTGTTATTGTCCCCACAGTTATTTTGATTGGTTGTCTTGATGACCGTCTCATTGTTTCTTATTAATCGATAAATTCGATCATTCCCGATATACTCGTCGATTGTTGACTGACCAAGCTTCTAAAAATTCTCTAACATTCTTTGGATTTCGTCTATCCATCCAGGATATTCGCATTTTCCCAGTCGAATTCATGTCCACAATTGTCTGTTTGTCTGTATTGATATGATCGAAGGTTCACATGACGCTTCACTGTTAGTTGATGATTATGTAAACGGATAAGAAGAGAGTAACCACTTTGTTCGATGTCCGATTATCTACAGACAATTGTGGACATGAATTCGACTGGAAAATGCGAATATCCTGGATAGGTAGACGAAATCCAAAGAATGTTAGAGAATTTTTAGAAGCTTGGTCAGTCAACAGTCGACGGGTATATCGGGAATGATCGAATTTATCGATTAATAAGAAACAATGAGACGGTCATCAAGACAACCAATCAAAATAACTGTGGGGACAATAACAAGATCTTGACAGAAATAACCAATCACACACAAGATCATCAGGACAAGCTATTAAATAACTTGTAATAAAAACCTTATAGTTCACTTCTTTGTAAAGTTTGTGCTGATGATGTTGCCTAGAATGATGGTGAAAGCTCCATGATTAAACAATCCAACTCAGAGAACACAGCACCACTAAAATTATCCTTCTCCATCAACTTAAAGAGAGGAACGCTTATTTTGCTGAAAATCAATTTCTTTCCGCTTTGATAAATCTTAATAATACAACAGACTATCATTCCCTTTTACATATAAACATAATTTTACTTATATCATTTTATATTGTCTACAGGGTTGTGCCAATCAACTTACAGATATGGTTCAACTTTACTTGCTAATTATCACAATATTAATAATCATTTCAATACCAATTGAAATCTGTTCAGTCATTTGTGCTGTACTGTTGTTGAACAAAGTGAAGTCAATCCCTTGGCATATGCGTCTGGCTTATTGTTGAAGTAAAACTGGATACATCGGGAAAGTATCCTGTTTATCTGTTTAACAGTAACTCCAAAGTGTTTATATAATACTTAAATTTAAAAAAAAGCTATTTGTTAAGTCATTTTTAATGAGTATGAGAAATATATTGAAATGATTTGTTCCTCAGATTGTGGAGGGTAAATCTTCAGTGTTCGATTCACTTCAATCTTTTCTTGTGGATACTTCATCATCACTCCTGGGGAACATACTCGGAATTGATTTCATGAAGTAGTGAAAACTATTTAAAAATTACACAAATGTTTAAGTGGAGTGTTATCTGACCTTGAATGCTGTCCAATTGTAAGTTGAGAAAAAAAATTCATTAAAACAAACAATGTGAGCAAAGAAATATTTCTTTTCAATTAGTTCCTCATCAATGGCTCTACACTAACATATATTTCATTTTCAAAATGTATAATTACATACTAATCTAGTGGTGAGAGTTGTTTAATGAAAGGTTGTCAATCTCAAAGTATCAAGAAGGTGATAATTGATCAGGTAATTAAGACAATTAACTTAAGCATAGATTAATTATGGTAGAAGGATTTTGCGAGATTTCAAACAGGTTATTACATAATTGATATTTTGTATAATGGTAACTTAAGAGCAAAAATGAAGTGTTACGTAAACCGAGCCTTTTGTATTCATGCAGAGATTTCATCGGCCACTGAGCCACTGACACACTCAACCACTACACTCTCTATTGTTAGCCGAGGCACTGTCGAAGACCAATCCTGAAGCAGCAAGTTGCATTTAGGTGGCGAGAAAAGCATCCCAAACATTCTCAAATTCCCACTCAAATTGTTCAGAACACTCTGCATCTTGTCAGCGTCTTCACCTGTCATGTACTTATTCTAGGTCTAACAAAAACTCTCCTTTGATTAGGTCAACCTCTGCGTAATCAGGTGGAGAGAGGAAGACCTCCATGAGAACATGTGTGATGAAACTGAATAAGAATGGAGACAGTGGGCACCCTTGACGGACACCACACGATGAGCATAGCTCCCTGGACATCTCATCATAGGCTGTAACACGCCCACAAGTGTTCTAGTGGAGGGCCTTCAATAAGTGATGTACTCACTCTTCACGCCTTTCAGTGAGAGGTATTGCCATAAAACTTCTCGACCAACGGAGTCGAATGCCGCCTTCAGGTCGTATAAACGTATAAACTGACCATAAGTTAAAATGGCGCCAATCGTTTTGTGTACAGTCGAGCAACCATCCGAGAGACTACTAAAATTACACTTAGACTTCCTTCTATACTCAACACCAGATTTCACAAAACCTAACGTTTTATTTACGATTGAGAAGGGTAAAGTAATCTTGAGAAAATGCAGATATCTAGATGCTCCATAAATATCTATTCAGTAATCCAGTAAATTCAGTAAATCTTTCATCTCAGAACCAGTCTCAGCCGTTATCCGTATATCTTTTCATGGCAAATTTCTGCCTTATAAACAGTGTCTCAAAGTTGGAAAGTCAGCTTGATATGACGATAGGAAAAATATATGAAAGCAAAGTGATTCAGTAAATAATACTCACTGTTTCACTGGCAGAAACACTTAATCAATCGAGTAACTCTAAAGGTTACTATGAAAAGCAATAAAATTCAGCTTATATTTTATAAAAAATTATCTTCCTTGCCGAAACTGAGAAATTTGATTGGTTATTTCTGCTGCTGCTGCTGCTACAGTGGACTTTAGAGGCGAGTAGCTTGAAAGACCACCCTATCAATTGTCAAAATAACTAATCTGGTCTCGGTATTTCATCTAGGAGGGCCTTCTTTCACAAAACAGAGAAAAGCTAATGGTTACCTCATCATTTGTCAGGGTCGCCGCTGAAGTTATTCTTACAATTACTCCCCCTCCTATAGCTCGACTGTGAGTTTGGTTCTTCAGTATAGATTCTAGATTTTATGAATTAGATGCCAGTTGGTTGGAGACAGTCGGCCGCGTGACCTCAATAGCTAAGTGGATGCGTCACTTACCATAACATTGAGTGACCAAGGTTCAAATCTCACACGGAACATGACTCTCCTTGAGATTGCAGATACGCCTTGTTGATGAAAGCCAAAAACGTACGAAACGTAGGTCAAGCAGGTCTTTCCGTTGACTGTCCCCAACCAAAAAACACCTGTCGATGTGCACCGCAATGTACAGCCTCCTAGCCTGGTAGCCACAGAATTCGGTCAGCTCCCAGAACTAGACAAAATGAAACTGGCTACTATCCACTGACCAGTAAGTACATTTTACGGTTTACTTTAAAGAAGTGACTTAAAAAACCACCATAGCAACTGGTGAGATAAAAAATTGAGTTTCTTTATTGCAAAAAAACTGCCTTTCTAAGGCGAATCGCCGAAATCTGACTGGCTATTTCAGCTGTTGCTAAAGTGACCTTTGAAGTCACCTGACCCATTACTCAAGTTTTTTTCAAGCCTGCCTTAATTGACACTGGATGAGGTGATCTGAAATCTGAGTATCCATTATATATATATATATATATATATATATATATATATATATATAAGTATACCTATTTTGTCCTAGTATGAGACTCTTCAGCAGCATGCACCCACAACCTCATCCCGCCAGGAATCGAACTGAAGACCTTCAGGTTTCATATCCAACGCGTTAGTCATTCAACCACTGGGCTGAAGTTCGGTGACCTACAGTTTTCTATTTCCCACGATTTAAGACATAGCGCGATTATCAGTCAAGATCTTTAGTTGTCATACACGTCACTTCCACCCCAATGACTGGACAGTTAGTCTGCCAGCCGTGAAATCTCAAGGGTTTTAGTTCGTTCCCGAGACAGGTTGTCGGTACATACTCCTGATGAGTCCCAGAGCAGGACGAAACCATTGTTCGTTTCAACAGGTTTTCAATATTTGTCAAATGTTGTCAGTCCGTAATGAATACTAACTTATAAACAAACTCATAATCAACGTCAAAGGTGAACGTAGAGAAAACAGAGGTAATGAAGATGCCCAACCAATAACAACAACAACAAGCACCAATCACCGTCAACGGCAGAAATCTATAGGAACAACGTTCTTTCACCTACCTAAGCAGGGAAGTATAGTCTCAGCTGCAGGTGGCACCAGCAGCACAGATGAGGATGTCAAGGCGGCCAGGATCGGAAAGATAGTAAGACAGGACTGCATCAATCTGAAATCACTGTGGAGATCTATTGCACTACAATGCACTACACTTCACTGCACTCATCATAAAGGGTGAACAACATCCGCATTTTCAACACTAATTCAGTCAAGTCAGTGCTTTTCTATGGTGGTTGACAGACTTGGTGACGCCTTACGAAAAGCATTTCCAACAAACAACTGTGCACATACATTATCAACAGATACCACCTACACTCAGTCGATACTAACACTAAAGATCAGATAGATAGATGGCCAGAATGATAAGAATAAGCAACCAGGAACTCACCCTAGCTGACCTGGCAACGAACCAACAACCCATCACCCAACAAATATGCAGTAGAAGAAAGTGGGTTTGGATTGGAGATACTCTGAGAAGACGGTTTTGGAGACATCACTTGTCAGGCCAAGAGAGGCCAGGCGAGGCCAGGCCAGTCCCCGGATTGGAAGGCGAAGGTGGAACGACAAGTTGGGTGTCCGAGGTGAGGGTGACATGGAGGAGATCGTGTGAAGAAGGAGTGAAAACTTGTGAGTAGTTGTCGAGCCATGTTGAAAATGCTGCAGAGAAGGGAGTGGAATGGCGATGTACGATTGAAGCCTTATGTTCCACTAGGAACCTAAGGGACAAATGAAATATTTATAATGAAACTTTACACAAAATGAGAAAACGAACTGCAGTAGATTCATCTCAGTTAGAAACCAAGAAAACCAATTTATAGTAGTCTCACAAAAAGACAACTACTGGTGGCACTTAATCCGTAGTTCCTTATCCAGTTCATCACCAACTACGAAGTCATTCACTTAAGTTAACAAACGGATAATTCCACAATAAGTGGACAATATACAAAAGATAACCACCTGACTATCTAACCCATTTTGAATTCGTGTTGCTCACGAACTCATAAATTCTCTCGAAACCCCATTATCCAGTTAAACAAACCCACGGAATGTCATTTACGAAAACAAATGTAGCAAGTGTGATGAACACTGCAATGGACAAAACGGCTACCACCTCTGTGTTTGTATGACGAAATTTCACCTTTTTATCAATCTATGTAGAAAATTGTGAAAATGAATTGTATTTTGAAAGTGTAGACATGTCTGATATATGAAGCTGAAAGAGTGTCGAAAATTCCTAGACGATTGGCAGTCAAGTCAGTTAGCCGTCAGCAGTTACTTAGAAGAAGAAGAACTTTAATTGCATCTAATGCTGGATGATGATTGATGGTGAAATGAAAAATTTTATTTATTCTATGCACATGTATTGTTATTATTATTATTATTATTTGTCCCTTGGGTTCCTAATTGAATATAGGGCTTCACTAGCACGTCTCCATTCCACTCTATTCTCTGAAATCTTTTGAACCTGGTTCCACGACGGCCCACAAGCTCTCATTTACTCCTCGCTAGATCTCCTCCATGTCACCCTCACCTCGAACGCCCAACTCGTCGCTATCCATGCGGATTCCACTCGAGGGCCTGAAGCGTGATGTCCCCAGTCGGCCTTCTCAGTGTATACCCAATCCAATCCATCTCCACTTCCTTCTTCTGCATATTTGTTCAGTGATAGCTTCTTGGTTGGTTGATCACCAACCAGAGTTCCTTGTCGCTCATTCTCTCTGGCAGTCCATCTGATCTTCAGTAACGAGCCAGTGTAGGCAGTTGTTGATGAAAGTCTGTAGTTTATTGGAAATGCCTTTCGTAATGCGCCAAGTCTCTGAACCACACAGAAGCACTGACTTGACTGGGTTGGTGTTGAAAGTCCAGATGTTATTCACGCTTTATGTTAAGTGCAGAAGATCTCTACATCGGTTTCAGGTTGGTGAACGCCTATCTTGCTGTCTTTCCCATCGTGGCTGCATTGACGTCCTCGTCCGTCCCGCCTGTAGTTGAAACAGTGCAGCCTAGCAACTAGCAACGTTATAATTATCATCACCATTATTATTGTTTCAACCCCTATTATCTCAGTTAAATCTTCATCACGAATAACAGTCTTTATATATACGAATGTACTGCTTGAGAATAAATTCGTTGGAAAGAGTCCTCTTCGCTGAACATCTTTTTTATGATGTTTAGGAAGCAGATCTTCTTGAAACTGGAATTCAAACAAGTCATAAAAAGAAACCCCTTCAAAGAACATCTCCAGCAATCAAATTATATTCCATCTTTTACAACTACTCGAATCTAGATATAATAAATAAAGACATACTGGTTGACTCTATAACTTCTATGTGCATTCGTCAGTTCAAATACTCTTGTAGAGCTATATACATTCAGTGTACGATGAGGTAAGTCTATCGCTGAATTTCTGAATACCAGGACAGATTAGAACAATAAAGATCTTTAAACTTGAACTGTAAGTTCAAGCAGGATATCAAAAGAATACTACACAAGCATTTAAAATTACCTAATGTATACCAGTTAATGTATCACGTGGACTACGCATTCATCTACTACACATAGCAGGAGCAATCACAATCCACTTTTGCAAATCTAAATTTTGTATTCTAAAGAAATTTGTACAGCCACTGACATCATCGCGGATTTTAACATAATGTAAACATCAGCATTACTATGCACACCTCATTTCTCTCCCTTCCACCCTCTTGTTCATTCAATAAGCATCCCCTTTCTTATTCTTAACTGATTATTTATTTCAGAAGTAGTATTCATCATTGTCAAAGATCTACAGGCGAAAACTAACAAGTTGACACAAGAGGTAGGGCAGTGAACACGGGACTTCAAGTGAATGTAGAGAAAACAGAGGTGATGGAGATACACAACCACCACCAACAACAACAACAGCATGAACAGATAGCACCAATTACCATCAACGAGAGAAATCCAAATGAAGTAGTCTCCTCCACCTACCCACCTCGACAAGGCAGCATCGTCTCAACTACAGGTGGCGCCGGTGGCACAGACCAGGATGTCGAAGCAGCCAGGATGAGAAAACAGCAAGATAGGCTTTCACTCATCTGAAATAATCAGTGTGGAGATCTACTACACTGTACTGCACTGCACTGCACTGCACTGCACTGCACTGCACTGCACTGCACTGCACTGCACTGCAATCAGCACAAAGCGTCAACAACATCCACATTTCCAACACGAATATCAGTGAAGTCAGTGCTTCTATGTGATGGTTGAGAGACTTGGAGTGTCACGGAAAGCATTTCCAACAAACTGCAGACATTCATCATCAACAGCTGCCACCTACGCTCGACAGTGATACTGGAGATCAAATAGATGGTCAGAATAATGAGAATAAGCAAGAAGGAACTCACTCTGACTGGCCTGGCCTCGTCTGGTCTAGCCTGGTCTGGCAACGAACCAACCAACAACCCATCACCCAACAAGTATGTTGTAGAAGGAAGTGGAGATGGATTGTACTGGGCATACGGTGAGACGGCCGATTGCGAATATCACGCGCGAGGCCAGGTTGTTGAGTGGAATCATAGGTTGGGGGGGGGAAGGGGAAACATTGAGTTGGGCGTCCGAGGTGAGGGTGACATGGAGGAGATGATGTGAGGAAGGAATGAAAGCTTGTGGGTAGTGTTGGAGTGAGGTTTGTAAGACTTGAGAGAAGGGAGTGAAATGTAGGCGTGCTTCTGAAGCCATATATTCTACTAGGAATTCGAGGTTTGTGGCACTCCGTAGTGTTGAAGCAACTGCCAGATTACTTGTAGGGAGGTGAGAAGTACAGCTCAGTGTTAGAGCTTTCGACTGTAGGCCGAAAGGCCTGGGGTCATAACTCGATTGCTTCGGACCACTAAACTTGGGCTGCATCAAAAAAAGGAGAGGGAACAGTTTGGAAAGAAAATTATTGCTAAGCCATGGTAACAAAAAGGTACTGCACAAAACACCTGTTTACAGAGAACTTCCACACGACTTGTGGGGAAACCAAAATTGAAATATGAATTGCCTAAATTGACTAATTAGCGTTGTGTTTATCAGTTTGGCAGCTTCCGTGGAGCCAGTTACATAGGCCAATACTCTATGAATTTTATTTTTCATGATCATGAACACCTCTGAAAATGGTAAAGGTTTTGGGACTACCATAACCATCTCCACAAAAACACGCTTGGTTGTAACGAACAATAAGATGAATATGAATGAGTTATTTTCCATTCTGTGCCGAGTTCCCATCAACTTGTTATAAGATACACGGCTCTGAATCCTTTAAACTTCAGGAACAGTAGAAATCAGTACCAAACAACCCGAGTTATATGCTCAGAAGAGCAACTATTTCTGCTACAACTATAGTGTTTTAATTAGAGATGCACAAATTCCTTCACATCTGAACCCAGGTAATCTTATTTTCTAGTTCCTTTACATTGCCATAATCTGAGATAATTTTACAGCAATTGCTTTACCCCTTTTTTCCCCCTCGACATGAGTAACATTCTACGCAGCTATTATTCCTGTACTTATCTTTGATAGTTTATTTCATTCAATCCTCATAAACACCCTCCTATTGTTTTACTAAACTACCACCTTATAGTATTACAAAGGCAGCGTAATCGTTTAGATAATCAATTATGCTGAATTGAATTCCAGTAATAATTTAGTCTATGTACATGTATGTACATGTAACTGTAACTGTAAGACCTGATAAAGATGAAGAAATTGATGAAAAGAGTATTGATTGTTCACTCAAATCAAGTTTCAAGTCTAACTGACTTGAATTACTCTGTGAAAATTTAATGCCTTGATACTTAATGCAACAGTTTTCAGTCATTCAGCATGTATCTTTCATTGTACTGTGGATACAAGTTATAGAAAAAATCTAAAAAGTTCACTAACGAGGTTGAAACCTTACAGTAATGGTCAGGTTCAAATACAACGGTGTCTTAACTCACACCTCAACACATAAGAGGTGATAACTTGAGCAGAAATTCACAGACCATCTAGAATCACCTGCGAACACAAAAACCAATAATGAAATCCTTACATAGTACAGTCCTGCTTCAGTAAAACTTACATGCCTGAATTATTTAAACAAGTGATCCGTTTTGTGAGATAACAAGTAATCTACGAAATCCAAGTACTAATCACACTCCATTATCTCTTCAGACTATCATGTGAACAAAAATTAGGTCACTCAGTTGAGAAAACTTTCTTTTATGACGATATCATTTTCTAAAGCTGTACAGTCCTATTTTTATATATATATATATATATATATATATATATATATATATATATATATATATATATATCACAAAAGTATAACTGTCTAGTATTAAACTATACGGTTAGTGCTAAAAATGCAAAGGTGATAATGATATCCAACCAGCGCCACCACCAACAACAAGCCCCAATCACCATCAACGGGAGAAACATTAAGGAAGTAGTCTCTTCCACCTATCTAGGCAGCATCGTTTCAACTACAGGTGGCGCCGGTGACACAGATGAGGATGTCGAAGCAGCCAGGATCAGAAAACAGCAAGATAGGCATTGATTAACCTGAAACCAATGTGGAGATCTGCACTCAGCATAAAGCGTGCACAACATCCGGATTTTCAACACTAATATCAGTGAAGTCAGTGCTTCTATGTGATGGTTCAGAGACTTGGCGTGTCATGAAACGCACTTTCAACAAACTACAGACATTCACAACAACTGCCTACACTGGCTCGTTACTGAAGATCAGATGGCCAGAATAATGAGAATAAGCAACGAGGAACTTACTCTGGCTGACAACGAACCAACCAAGAAGCTATCGCTCAACAAATATGCAGAAGGAAGTGGAGATAGACTGGACTGGGCATGCACTGAAAGACCATTCGGGGACATCACGTGTCAGCCCACGCCCTCGAGTGGAACCCAGATGGGAAACGACAAGTCGGGCTCCCGAGGTGAGGGTGACATTGAGGAGATGGTATGAAGAAGAAATGAGAGCTTGTGGGCAATCATAGAGCCAGGTTGAAAAGATTGCAGAGAAGGGAGTGGAATGGAGGCGTGCTGTTGAAGCATTATATTCCACTAGGAACACAAGGGACAAATGAATGAATGAATGTCAGTGCTAAAAACTGAAATCATCAATGGAAAGTAGTTGTGCAATGATCTTTTAGACAGTGGAAATAAGGAGAAAGTAAGGAGTTTGATGAGGTGAAAATTGTTGGTTGATGTGAAGTGTGAATATTGATAGGTAGATGCAAAGAAGGTGAAGAATCAGATAAGGTTCATAGTGAAGGTGATAATAATGAAATAACTAACTATATAATGAAAGCGAAAACATTGTGAAGGCGTTAATACCATGGTAGGATGAGAGATTGAACATAATACTTCTTCAATCAGAGATCAAGCTTGAACTGGTCAATTGTCAGTGCTTTTGCTGAGTACAACTACCGAAAGCACACTTATTTTGGTCTATTCCCTTTGACTTTATAAATGACACTGAAGGAGGACTCTAGTGGAGCTACATGTTCAGAGCTGACCAAATGTTCAAGAATTGAACTGTTAATTGATTTACACTATCTCCTCAACAACCCCACACTACAGGATAGTGCTCAGAGATAGGTTTCAAAAGTGTGCGCTTAATAAGGCCTATATAACTTACTCGATGAAAGCAAATAAATTTGTCGACACAAATGGAGGTATGCCAAAGCGATAAGTTGTCCTTAACACACCCCTGAACCTTCTGCTGACTAGAAAAGCTGATCTGTAGCTTCATAGAGAAGAATGTCTTCTTCAGTGATTTGGAAAGCTGATTCTTCAGGATCCTGATGGTGTATCTCTCTCTAGAAGCCAACCATCCATTTTTCGTGGAATACAAATCATCTGTTCATTTTAGTCTTTTGCTTCAAATCAGGTATGGGTGAGTAAAGTAGCCGCAGTAAATAATTGGTCTTTTTTGAAACTAACTGCGACAACGTCACTTTGCTAAACCATGTTTAGTCTCGTGAGATAATGACTTTTTGAAGAGAAATTTGAGGTGTAGAGAGGTTTCAAATCGGAGGCCTTTGAGTACGAGTATTGTTGCTGCTTAATTCCTCGATGTGCTCAACCACTGTAGGACGTGAAAAAGAAAACGTTATCAAAACGAGTATTCTTTGTCATAATATTCAGAGCTCCAAAACTAGATCTTCAGTCTATCCCAAGAAAGAATGTTTTTATTAGTGTTCCGTACAAAGGTGACTCTCACAGTACAATCCTTAAAGAGGGACTTCACGCTGCAGTTAGAAAGATTTACTATGCAACCAGAGTTCGATTAGTAGAAACCACCGAGCCCTGTATTTCCTCCCAAACCCCCATAACATGTGAACGACAGTGTCACATCCCATTGCATCTACCATTCAAAATGTACATGCGGTGACACACACTTAGGGGTGACTCATAGGTCCATGCAAGTGAAGGCTTCGGAAGATATTCTTAAGTGGCTTCAGAAGCAAATTAAGTCACTTGAACGTATAGACGTTGGTAGCAGATGTCCGACGATCGCGAAACATATCGTTTAGACAGGCCACAGGATTAACGTGCCTACTTCCTGTAGATATGTTTATAAAACATGTTGAGGATGGATGCATAAGTTTGTTGAGGCCTTAGCTACTAGGAAGGTTACACCACTTTTATGTGTTCTTTTGCCACTTTCTTAGGGTCGGTTGATAGACAGAAGCCATATAATACACAAACAAAACGTGTTGGAGACGGGAAGCACAGGCTGAATCAAGTTGTCGCATTAGTTAACTTTCAACGTTGTTGCTTGCGTTATCCCGTCACTGACTGGACCGAACTGATCGGTCTCTATTGGCAAATGAGCTCCTGCCCCGATGCCTGGGTACTGCCTGTTTTTTTAGTTACATATTATTGATGATAGTGGCTAGAAGTAGAATGCAGTAAGCACGTCTCGTTCTATTTTGGAGTTGTCAGCTGGATGCACCTACCTTCCAGTGAATGGTTGTTCCCACTGTGGCTCAAAACAGCTAGACCACCAAGCTACGATATCCAATTCTTGTGCGACGGATTCAATTTTAGTGTTGTTGGATTTCCTTGCCAGAAACAATCAATCATTAATATACAATTTTTTTGAAAAGGCAATATCGAGGCATTGGTGCAGGAGCTCATATCCCAATAGATACCTATCAATTTGGTGCAATCATAGACGGGATAACTCAAGCAACAACATAAAAACTACGCCGTTTTCACAGGAAGTGAGGGTCGTGGCAAGTTCATAGTAAGGTAGCAGGTTGTACATTGTGTCGTATGAATGAGTGAGCAAATGAATGAGGACGTCTGGGCGTATCAATTGTTCAGTCCAAGACTGAAGGACGCCTTACCTAATTTCAGCTTACCATTATGCATATGCCAATTTAACTGTTTGATCGTGTGCCGATCAAATTGCAAGGCTACGTATTATCATTGAACAGAATGGAGAACGGCAATTAACTGTCTACCTCAACTTCATCGACTTTGAAAGGCCTATGACAAAGTCGACCGAGAAGTAATTTGGCAGGCAGTCGCTTCAACACCACGGAGTGCCACAAATATTCATTAACCTACTTCTGCAGTTATATGAAGACGCCATATGCCAAGTAATCCACAGTGGAAAGCTCAGTGACGCCTTTGAAGTGAAGACAGGAGTGAGAAAAGGCTGCCATCTACTATCACCAATGATCTTCCTGATTGTAGTCGACTGGATCATGCAGAAAACAGTGAGGAGTGAGAAGAGGGGCATATGCTGACTAGACCAATGAAAAGATCCCAGAGGAAGATTCGGATTTCGCCGCCGATGATGATTTATGTCTAATGTCTTGTCGCACAAACTCGAAGATATACAGGCGGAAACTAACAAGTTGACACAAGAGGTAGGGCAGTGAACACGGGACTTCAAGTGAATGTAGAGAAAACAGAGGTGATGGAGATACACAACCACCACCAACAACAACAACAGCATGAACAGATAGCACCAATTACCATCAACGAGAGAAATCCAAATGAAGTAGTCTCCTCCACCTACCCACCTCGACAAGGCAGCATCGTCTCAACTACAGGTGGCGCCGGTGGCACAGACCAGGATGTCGAAGCAGCCAGGATGAGAAAACAGCAAGATAGGCTTTCACTCATCTGAAATAATCAGTGTGGAGATCTACTACACTGTACTGCACTGCACTGCACTGCAATCAGCACAAAGCGTCAACAACATCCACATTTCCAACACAAATATCAGTGAAGTCAGTGCTTCTATGTGATGGTTGAGAGACTTGGAGTGTCACGGAAAGCATTTCCAACAAACTGCAGACATTCATCATCAACAGCTGCCACCTACGCTCGACAGTGATACTGGAGATCAAATAGATGGTCAGAATAATGAGAATAAGCAAGAAGAAACTCACTCTGACTGGTCTGGCCTCGTCTGGCCTCGTCTGGTCTAGCCTGGTCTGGCAACGAACCAACCAACAACCCATCACCCAACAAGTATGTTGTAGAAGGGAGTGGAGATGAATTGTACTGGGCATACAGTGAGAAGGCTGACTGGGAATATCACGCGCGAGGCCAGGTTGTTGAGTGGAATAATAGGTGGAGGTGGGGTGGGGGGTAACATTGAGTTGGGCGTCCGAGGTGAGGGTGACATGGAGTAGATGATGTGAGGAAGGAATGATAGCTTGTGGGCAGTTGTGGAGTGAGGTTTGCAAGACTTGAGAGGAGAGAGTGAAATGTAGGCGTGCTTCTGAAGCCCTACATTCCAACAGGAACTCAAGGGAAAATTAATTTTAATTCCGTTGTTCTTGTGGACGTGCTGTATAGGGCACACTGTTAGACACGTCTGTCTCAGGATACGAGAATATCTACCGGTACGGTTTACAAAGGCTGAGATCAAATCCGTTAAAAGTTCTATTTTAGTATACCTTATAGATGCAGGAAGCCAAATCAATGTTAGGGAGCTTTTACTCTGATACACCGCGTAACAAAGACTCTGTCATGTACCATTTAATCACTCATTCTCCGTATAGCGAACGCTGTAGATATAAGACGAAATAAGCGTGAACTTTATATTCAAATAGGATACATCCGAGATCTTTCCTCCCTTGGCTTTCCATTGACTAAATAGTATTTTCTTAACTGTTTTGTTTCTTTCTTTTTCATTTCTGCTTTTGTCCCCGCTCTCTTCTTTTCTCTATTTTTAAACTTTAAATTAATATTATTATTACTGTTTTTTTAAGCAGACTTTCCTCCCGTCTTATAATAATCATCCTTTGAAATCCCTGTTAAAATTCTTTTTTTCCCCATATTATTACCACTTTCATTGTCTTAATCGTTTCACATATTAACCATCTATTATGGTGTTATATCTACTCGATTTCTACCTTATTGGTAAATTCATATCATCATTCTTTGTACTAACCACTCACCACAATGGCACAATTTGCAACCTGCAACTTTATTATTAATTTGTGTTCGTCATATGTCCGATCACGAATCACTTGACAAAATTTATACTCAACTTATCACTATAATTAACATACATATGTATTAATTACACTATCAACCATCCGCAAACGTAATGAATTAGAGTGTTATTGCTTGTACTACACCGTCATTGATTGGACCGAATTGATCAGTCTCTGTTGGCATATGGGGAAAGCAATAACACTAAAACTATGCCCACCGCACAAGAAGGGGCTATCGTGGCTCGGTGGTCTACTGGATAACGCTCTCACGTATGAAGCGATCGTGTGCGAGTCCGGATCCCTGTGGGAACAACATCACGCACTGGGAGGCAGGTACATCCAGCTGACGAGTCCGAAATAGGACGAAATGCGCATCCTGTATTCCACTGCTACCCCTACCCATCATTACTATACGTAAAGAATTGGACTTTAATTATAATTCCATACCCATTCCTGAATGCATTCACCATAAATTCTGGCTGTTAATGTGTTAACTGAATTGATTTTACAACTGTAAACCTTGATGAGAAGTCATTGCAAAGAATATTTTTCCTTCATGTTTGACTATCAGCATCTTAGTATAAGTATGATTAGTGGATTTTCATCAAAGAGTTACCATCTAAATAAAACATTCTATATTACTGAGTACTATATCAAATGAATAGAGTTTCATGGAAGCATACTTTACCTCGGTACCTAGATCCTACTCTAATATTAAAGATCTGAAGTAATATTCAAACAAATAGAGGATTAGAAAGCCAAATCATCTAATATAAACAATGGTCTGCTATAAGTTGATTATAACTGTTGAAACAATAAATTCTAAACTCATGTATTATTATTATATTATTTGTCCTTTGGGTTCCTAGTGGAACATAAGGCTTCAGTAACACGTCTCCATTCCCCTCTGTTCTCTGCAATCTTTTCAGTCTGCCTCCACGACAGCCCAGAAGCTCTCATTTCCTATTCATACCATCTCCTCCATGTCAGCCTTGGCACTGACGCCCAACTCGTCGTTTCCCATTCGGATTACACTCGAGGACCTGGCTTGGCGCATGTGTCCCCAATCGGCCTTCTTAGTGTATTTCCAATCCAATCCATCTCCACTTCCTTCTACATATTTGCTGAGCGATAGGTTCTTGGTTGGTTCGTTGCCAGCCACAGTGAGTTCCATGTTGTTTATTCTTTCTGGCCATCTGATCTTCAGTAACGAGCCAGTGTAGGCAGCTGTTGATGAATCTCTGTAGTTTGTTGAAAATCCCTTTTCGTAACACGCAAAGTCTCTGAACCATCATGGAGAAGCACTGACTTGACTGGCATCAGTGTTGAAAATCCGTATCTTCTTCACACTTTATGCTGAGTGCAATGTTCACACGGATTTCAGGTTAATCAACGCCTGTCTTGCTGTTTTCCGATCCTGGCTTTGATAGCCACTCCCTCAGTGTGCTCGTGGTTGTCGTCTGGGTGACAATAACGGGGTACATTACTGACTCTCCAGTTGACAGTTTGGAGAGTCCAGTTCCATTCCACTCGCCTTCGCAGATTCCTATCCTGGCACTTCTATGCGATACCTTCTCATCTCTTTTGCAATCTGGGCAGCCTTGTTGGGTTTATACGTGGTGCGGACATTCCATGTCCCCACCCTTACTTTCGTTTTCATCAAGGTACAGAAGACACATCGACCTGGCCAATTGGTTTCCTAAAGGCTTTCACCAACCGGCATCATTTCGTCTCTCTAATTCCAGCGAGGAATAAGTTTCTTTTTGTATTTTTATATTTTGTCTGTGCTTTGAAGTTTCTGTAGCGGTCCGATTGGTTTTCGAGTGTAGGGTTGTTAGCCCTATGCTCAACTTTCCCTCTTTATTCCAGCTTAGGACCGGCTAGTAACTAGTGAACCAGTTAACCAGGTAACGTTCTAAACTCATGTATACTACTATTATTCCTACCATCAAAAGTAGTAAAAATGAACTAATGAAAATAAAACTAAAACAATCAAATGTATATATTTTGTTTTAATGATAAAAAATAAGAAAATTACTGAAAATTTTGAAAAAAAATGAATGATTTATCGTTACCTTGTAAATGTTAACTGTTACAAAAACAGTTAGTATTCAGTCATTATATGAATAATAATGTTTACTTTTATAATGAACTCAATTTAATTTTTATTCTTAAAATTGTGTTTTTCAATAAGAACACTCATAGAAAAGGTTTACACAGATCCCAATTTTGCTTCTGATTTACGAAATAGTAGGATTGAGATAATCAAGAAGATACTTTGGATAATAGCGAACACAAAGCATAAACTGATTATCACAATGATGTAATGTTGTACTAACTCAGACAATACATGAACACAACCCTGTGTTTAAATGAGGAAAAAATAAAAAAAAGGAGAAAAATAGCGGTATATTTATATAGATATTCAGAAAAATATCAATTTCCCATATTGATGCAAAATTTCCTATGAATACCGGTTGTGTTAGCGGTGATGAAAATGAAATTAGAAGGTCACTTTCAAAGTTGAATATCCTAGTGGATAACGCTTTCGCATTTCATGAGATGGGTACTTGATTCAAATTCCATTGGGAAAAAATATTACTCACTGGAGTGCAATTACATTCAGTTGACCAGTTCCCAGTGGGATGAAACGTGCATCTCAAATACCAATGCTAATCAACAAGATGAATACAAAACTGAAATCACATAAGGGAAATCTTATAACCTGAAACCAGTGTGGAAATCTACTCCAATCAGCATAAAGCGTGAACAACATCCGAATTTTTAACACCAATGTCAGTCAAGTCAGTGCTTCTATGTGATGGTTGAGAGACTTGGTGGAGCGTCATGAAATCCATTTCCAACAAACTACAGATATTCATCAACAGCTGATTACGCATGATACTGAAGATCAAATATCCAGTAAGAATAACCAACATGGAATTTGGGGATATCACGCATCAGGCGAAGCCGTCAAGTGGAATTCAAATGGAAAACGACGAGTTTGGCTTCCGAGGGTGACCATATAGGGGAGACCATGTAAGGAAGGAATGGAAGCTTCTGGGCAGTCATCAAGCCAGGTTTAGGAGACTGAAGAGAAGAGAGTGAAATGGCGACGCCCTACTGAATCCCTGTGTTCTACTAGGAACCCAAGGGACAAATAATATTTAAATAATCGTAACTGTTTGCAATCGAAATTTGCTACTTCTGTGGCTATATCCAAAAGATCTGTATTGAGATCTGTATTGCCCCCCCTCCCCCAATTTCAGAGTATTCATTTGATCGAATGGAAAGAAACGGTGTTCCTATTATACTGGAATGAAACTGAATCATCTATGCAATCAGGAATCAAGAAAAAGTGACTTATGTAGTACTATAGTCTTACTCAATAGTTTTCAAACACATTGGTTTAGAAAAACTTGAGATCTTATTTTGTCTCTCTTGTCTGACTGTAATATATATTTCACAGATACTTTTCGTAATAGACTTTTGTATCTTGGTAGCACACAGCTTGCAAGCAAACTTACAGTTTTAGACAACTAGGTAAGTGTAGCAAGTTTGCGTTGTAAACCTGTGATTTGTACAGAATTATAGATAGTGAACTGTAATTGTGAGATTCTAGATTGAAATCTGATGTTCTAGAAAGTAGGAAGGCCTAAATAGAAGTATCTAGTGTGTTTCAGACTGGCAGCAGTCAAAACTACCGGAATACTCAAGGATTCATTGTCCTACATTGTTTGGAACTCTCAAGATTCACTGCGTTAGGAAATTTTACTTGGATATTTTAAAAAGGGCTTGAATAGGTTTGACAAGTCAACTCGTAGATTTACTTGCTCAAAGAAGAGTTTGTGGGCTAAGGGATTCTATGGGTCAATACAAGGAAGGCACCTCAGAAACATTACGAAGAATTCTCAATAAGGCTGGCTCAAATTAAAGTGTCTGGCATTTAAACCAACAAACTCACTCACAAACAACCTCTGTAGGTTACAAGATCCTATCGATGCAATTTAGCAAAATAATCTGGTTTACCAAATCCCTTGAATTGATTGCCAGGTCAAATACATAGGCTATTCAAAGTGGTCGACCAGCGTCGACTGGAATAACGCAGCACAAAAACTCATCTGATTCAAGATTAGTAGATCGTAATCAGATAAGAAATGTAGAGAAAAGTTCAGCTATAGCTCTGCATGCAATGACACACAATCACACAATAGTGTGGGATAGAGCGACAGTGTCAACAACTAGCTTAGTTGGGTGGACGGAGAGAGGGAGGGAGAGATTGATGACCGAATCTGCATTTATCTAATCAACACCAAATACACGTAGTGACAGAAACGATTGTGTAGCCGTCCCAGATAAGTGGAAAATACTACTACCCTTGACATCACAAAGAAGGAGAGAGAGAGAGAGAGAGTCAGACGCGCATAAAGTGTCTTGAAGTTGTAGAGTTAGTTACCGATATAAATATGGACAATAAATTGTGTCTGAAACGTTATCCAGTAAATGATACTGTCCCTTCATCGTGTGATATTTCTAATAAACAGGCCAGAATAGAATTAAAATCTACCACAATGCTCAAATTTTACCCCCTATATTAGTAAGCTAATTAAGTCCATGAAATGTTGCCATGGTTATAAGTTTAAAGGCGTAGATCACAATAGACAATCAGAATCAGACATGGTATTACAGTAGATGAATGGTAAACTTCATCAAGTACTTAGTTATATATATAAATCAGTGATTATTACTACAATCACTTGTGAGAAAAGACATCGTTTATGTAGTCTGAACTAATTCAATGATCAGAGAGATATTATATAACCATCGTTTATTGAATCAATACCCAATACATGAAATAGGAATGATTTATTTTATTGAGACGTTGAGAATTTGACAGCATGCTTTGAAAATGATTGATGAAGCTTGAAAACTGTCCAACTACTTCAAAGTGATTGTAAAAAGGTAATTATCTCTAAAGGATTATATCTTCAGACAGATGATTGTGTATCAATCACTGTCTGTTAATCATATAGGCAAGTTCACTATAGAGTATCAGGAATAGTGTTGAAAGAAAGTGAACTCCCATTTTTCTGTCATTTACTAATTCTAAATGTTTATGAAGTCAATTTTTGAGAAATTAGGTTTTCATTGAGGCTTTCTGATAATAGATAGTATCCCAATTTCTTATCTGTTACGAGTTGTGAGAGTAAACGACATGAGAAACTCAATAAATACCAATTATACCTAAAGAATTTCATTCTTAGTACGTGTATGATCACCACAAGCATACAGAAATCTTTCTGTTACCTATTCATATTAAAAAAGAAGACAGTTTCCATTCGCCATTCTTAAGCTTCAAACATTAATCTATCTATCTTCCGGAGTGTGGACTATTTCATATTCCTTAAACCCATTAAATATGTACTTCAGGTTGTTGGTTATAGGCTAAACTACTAAAAATTCTCTATCTACTGAGATTTCAGTCACTAGCTCTTAAATAATAGATGTATCTCGTTGTCTAGTTCACGAAACACACATGTGCTGGCTAATCACTATTTTAGTAGATGATGCGAATTTTTTAAAAAGGTTCGGAATGTCAGTCTCTTTCATTCACAATCATAGTATGCAGGACGAAGTTATTAAGACCAATGCTTAGCTATCCGGGTCACAATCCGTCCACTGGTAATATTTCTAATGCTAGTGAAGCTTGACATGGGTTATAATGTCTTACAGGACGTCAAATTCCTACGCTGATTACTGACGAGTTCTAATCAACATGAAAAACTTTATCAATCAACACTTCTCAGGAAGTGATAACAACCACCCAACAGCAGTCGAAGAGTATCACGACTGACAGTCACTTTAGTAGTAGCCCCATGGTGAACTTGATCGGTGGAATTCCATAGGCATGTAGGTTAAACAAGGTGGAACATCGGTTAACATCCAGTGACTATTGTCTTGTAGGACGCTGCTTAAGTTACACATACAATTAAAAAATCTTTAAAATACACTCGTTCTATCGTTAACCTTTGTTACCATTTGTAATTTAGACTATATTAAAGGTAAGTTGTAGAATATTTGTTCAACAAGGCGAGAGAAACTAACGCAATAATAGGGCATGTCTTAAGAGATTACAACTTTAGTGTTGAAATGGTCTGAATAATTAACTTTTTATAGGTTTGTATAGTACTTAAAATAGTGGTTTATTTCACCTTATTTTGGGTTCCACAGATGGATGTAACTGAATTCCAATTTGCATTGATGTTCTCAATTACACTCATTCTGAATTCCATTGATAACCAATACTGAATAAGTTATGAAATAATGAATCTTCAAGCAGTACTAACGCACCCACATAAGGGGCCATAGGTCAAAAGAGGTGGACTACCACAAATAACAACTTATACCCGTTTCAAAATAGGTGACTGTCATGCCTTAGTAGCTTTGCCATCATCAGTCAATGGGATCCAGACACATCCAGCTAAGTAGTCGCAGACAGCATAAAAAGTGGGTTATGAATCCGACCGTTAGCCACTATTCAAAACAGTCAGTGATTTTTTACTCAGTAAATACAAACAAATTGATGAATATGTTAGCATCATGAAGAATAAAAGAGCTAAATCTGTCACATCAAACATAAACAAAAGTTTTGAACCCGTCGACATACAGCGTAAATTTACTGTTCGTCTCCATAAATTTGCGTTTAACTATTAAAGAGTTACCTTATTGACAAAATAACAAGTCGCTTTATCTCTGAGGTTACAACTCCTTAATGTGAATTTCAGTGCTAACCTTCCTTAATGAGTGAAACAATGGGACTTGAGCACTTTGGTAGTTTGTAAATCTAACCAGTCAAACAAGCGATAGGAATCGAGTCTCAGATGGAACTGCATCACTTCGTAATCCAATAACTTTGATTGTTGCCAACATTGCCTAAACACAGAGACAAGAGTCGACCACTTCCTACGGAAAGAATTTAAATAACAGCTAAAGAACCAACATGAAGGGATTCAGTAAAAACAACATTTAAACAATGGTACAGGAGTGGTTGTGACCTTGACCTCGGCTTCAGATAATTTAAACAATTCCCAAAAATCAGTTGGTACTCACTTCAGCGTAAACTAGATCACCAATACGACAAGAGAATGGTACATTGGCACCCATTCGTGTATAATCCAAGAATGATGTTGCTCCACAACACTTTAACTAAACAAAAAATTGTCATACGATTATTTTTGTTCTAATTTTTTATAAGTAACTTACATTTCCTTGCAACTTGTCAAAATCTGTTTGAATATCATGTCTATAATAATAATATCTAACAGCACTGCGTAATGCATCATGTGCCATAATGGGGAACTATAAAGAATTAAATTCTGGTGTTAGAATTGATTCTGTTCAATTGTCAACAAACCAACTTTATCATGTACCACAGCAGATGCTGTTGCTATAGCGAAGTCAATAATCGTAGCAACACCTAAACCAACAAGATGCTAAATAAAAACATTATTGTATTATGATGAATATAATTAAAATATACTTACCAAAATGAAGAAAATAGGTTTTTGTTTAAATACACCAACAAATCCTATACATCCAGTTAGAATACTGAATATCCCGGTGAAAATGATAGTTGGAAAGATGGCTGGTGTTGAAGCTTGTATAATTGTATTATACTTTGCAAAAGTTGTCTGTGCTTTAATACCAATAACGAATAGTATAAAACCAAACAACTAGATTTGACAATAAAGTTAAAATGAACACCACTACCAACTCACAATAAAGATACTATTAAAAACGATGAAGATAATTTTCCATAATCTTTCAGCTAATGATACATTCATTGTGTTCAATGTTTTCCTACTGATAACAGAAATTTGTCAAGCAACGTTTAGACTCTGTAGATTGTGTATATAATTTTTGTTGATAAAATTGTATTTCATACTCACCTATTAAGTTAACACACAATTGAGTTGATATGTGTGTACGTGTATGTTTATGTATTGCATATACTTACCTATCTACTGATCCCGTTCACTATATTTCACTTGATCAGATCGAAGGAAAAACACAATAAATAGTTCCATTTTTCTTTCCTTAATCTTTTGTAACGAATAATAAACTGTTCAGTTTAGGTGTCAGTTAGCACATACTTCTACAGTAGACAATTCACATGGTGAAAGGATTCGTGGGTGTTATATATGAGAAACATCTAAGTATATATTCATATGTTGACATGTAGCATATCTTTCTTAATGAAAGCGAATTCATACATGTATATGTGTGTGTATCTTCATGCATTTACTGTAAAGCAATGAAATCACTATTATTTACACACTAAAAATGCTCATCTTTTGATTGACTTTTCAGTTTATTACTAGTACTAAATGTAGTAATCTCCAATTGCATACACAATGTTCTTGATTTTGTGATGAAGTGTTCAATTGTTCAATGGATTTTGTTTAATCAATTAAAAGCATTAAATAGTAAGTAATTCAATGACGGCTGGATGTTGGATGACATATAGTTCCATATCAGATTCTTTCCCTGTATGTCAGTATTTTACGATGAAATTGCACAACTGTGTTATTAAGCAAGTGACTTCATGTCACTATGCAATTTTGTAATGTCTCAGTTAAGATTCAATGTGAAAGTTTGTGGAGATTTATTAATTGATTTCAGGATGGAATTCATCTGGGACTGACATCAGTTGGAGGAAAATTCGAAACCTTGGAGCACTGGACAGATGTTTCGTCTCTAGTATGGACCATTGGATTCCGAATCAATGGCTCAGTTGTAACGTACTGGCCATAAGACCTGAAGGTTCTGAGTTCGATCCCTGGTGGGGTCATGGGTGCGTACTGCCGAGGAGTCCCACACCAGGATGAAACAGCTGCTATCCAGCACTCCCATGTTTCCAATATTACTCTAACTGATGTCCATCCATGGTGAATTCTAGCCTGGAATCTGTGACTTAGAAATTGAAGGTGAGCTAGCAATGTTGGATTGCGAGATTAAACGAACACAAGACGGAAGTCTAAAGACTAGTGTCTATAGGAAACCTTCCAATTTGAGTCGCTACTTAGACTTTAAATCCTACCACCCCATTGCAGTTAAAGTAGGCTTAGTTAAATGCCTGAGTCATAGGGCAAAACAGTAGTAGTAGTAGTAGTAGTAGTAGTAGTAGTAGTAGTAGTAGTAGTAGTAGTAGTAGTAGTAGTAGTAGTAGTAGTAGTAGTAGTAGTAGTAGTAGTAGTAGTAGTAGTAGTAGTAGTAGTAGTAGTAGTAGTAGTAGTAGTAGTAGTAGTAGTAGTAGTAGTAGTAGTAGTAGTAGTAGTAGTAGTAGTAGTAGTAGTAGTAGTAGTAGTAGTAGTAGTAGTAGTAGTAGTAGTAGTAGTAGTAGTAGTAGTAGTAGTAGTAGTAGTAGTAGTAGTAGTAGTAGTAGTAGTAGTAGTAGTAGTAGTAGTAGTAGTAGTAGTAGTAGTAGTAGTAGTAGTAGTAGTAGTAGTAGTAGTAGTAGTAGTAGTAGTAGTAGTAGTAGTAGTAGTAGTAGTAGTAGTAGTAATACAGGTGTCATTAGCAATAATCTTACTACTAATAATTGTGGCAGGGTTGCGAAAGAATTCATAGCCTCTGCTGTGTTACCATACAAGGAAGGCACCTCAGAAACATTACGAAGAATTCTCAATAAGGCTGGCTCGAATTAAAGTGTCTGGCATTTAAACCAACAAACTCACTCACAAACAACCTCTGTAGGTTACAAGATCCTATCGATGCAATTTAGCAAAATAATCTGGTTTACCAAATCCCTTGAATTGATTGCCAGGTCAAACACATAGGCTATTCAAAGTGGTCGACCAGGGTCGATTAGAAGGCTGTGGGTGCCATAGGTGTAAATAGTTGCCTTTCAACCAATGGTAGAAGGGTTCGGACATAGCTCCACCCTTTTTATATTATGCAGCTTGGTAGTATCATTAGCCATCACACAATAGATGTGGCTTATTGTCTTTTATCCAAGGGTGTACTTGATCACTGACTGCATTTCGGTACTGAGGGAGAAGTTCTATGGTATTTTCGCTACCAATGCCTACGTCTTGTGACATTATACCAATATAAAGGATGTACTGGTGAAGAACGATCTTCGTAAGATATTAAGGTACAAGTATTCTGATGAAAACAAATAAAATGGGGGTAGTAATTACAGTCCTCATAAAACAGGTCATCACCATATGGCAATCCACGGTAGACTTACATCAGATGGTTAACTGTCGTTCAAAGAAGGCTTTAAATCAAACTTTATGTCAAGTGATCACCTATTCATCGACATAATAGTAAGAGAAATGCAAAACACATGACTAGGTAACACATTCACTCGCTGTCATCATCATCATAGGACCAAGCATATCTGCAGAACAGTCCAATATGCTACACCTCATATCAGCATATCAATTAACAAGACAATTAACTGGAAGATGAAGAAGGAAAGAAAAATCGGTCAAAAAAAGTGGAGGCAGAAAGTAGTAAAGGAGAGGAAAGGAGACGGAGAAGATGACGGGACTAAGTATAGCGATTAAGATGAAGATAATGTGTGTGAACATCTGCACCACCGACATAGATTCTTAGCCATATCTCCAACCCATGGTTTCTCTTGTCCCGTGGACGCCAACCGGCTTGTCCGCATCGCCCTACATAACACAAACCAATAGTAAAAGACTACATATATTGATGCCATGTTTTAGTCTGGCCATCCGGAGCTCCTTTTAGGCCTGCACCTACTTCGGTCAACATTGCGTCAAGGGCAAACGGTGGTTATCTATACATCACGCATGTCCTAGTCATCTCAATCGATGAAGGTTCACAAGAATATTAACTGTCTCACCTCTTCGACATAAAACTCAACACCTGACTTATGCGTTACTCATATGGTGACACTACGAAACACACCCAGTGCTACGAAGGCAGCAGTGGTCAAACACCTGAAGCCTTCTCATGTCTTCTACCTTCAAGGGCCATGTTTCACAGCCATACAGTAGAACAAAGCGGACTTCAGCATAGTACACTCCGTTCGTGATAGACAGTCAGATATAAAAGCAGAAAGTGTAAGTTGGCAAACGCCAACCAAGCCTTTTGTATCCGTGCAGAGATGTCGTCGGCCACTGACCAACGCACCACGGTTGATCCGGCTTCCCAGTAAGTGAAGTGTTCAACGCGCTCAACCAATTCACCCCTACTGTTGGTCCAGGTGCCGTCGAGGACCAGTCACCCAGCAGTAATTTACATTTGGCTGGCAAGAAACGCATCTCCAACATTCTCAAATTGCCACTCAAGGTGTCTAGAAGACTCTGTATCTTGTCAGCATCTTCACCTAACACGACTATGTCATCTGTGCATTCCAATTTACTGACTTACTGAGAGAAGTCAGTAATCTCTCTCATATCCATTCTAATCTGTTAATGCAGACGAATACGTTTGACTTATGAGAAGATATCTGCTGGCTCACGTTATATAATGCTGTCTTGAATGCATTCATGAACTAACTACAGATAATTAATTTTGTGTTATTTAGTGTCAAGTGCCGAATGAATTCCACTGATCATTATGAACTGTGCTTACTAAGCTAGCAAACTTCTAATCGCATGACTGTGCTTATTTGCTGCAGTAATTTTACTGACTGATTCCGATGACCAAAGATAATTTAACCTACTAAATAGAATAGTAGGCTGGCTCTATATGCTATTTCATGACGCGGCTCCCATTTATTCTTTATGGAATAATCTACATATGTGTCCGTGGGTAGACTACTAGGTTTTACCTCTTAGAGGAACAAGCTGCACCCTTAGGTATAAAAAAGTTGAGCGAAGACAGGTTAATGATGCCCCTACATATCAGGAGGTACATGTGTACTACAATGACGGTACCAGCCAGTAAAGGAACCTGGTGTGAAAGAGTTAAGTTAATTGTTTTATCACCGTAGTGAATGGGACTGAGGCTTGCAGTTATTCTCTGTCAGCCAGAAATTCCCAGTAAATTACAGTCATAAGCTTGTACTAAATACGTCTTTTCCCTTTATATATACCGTTTGTCACCCTTACCGATTGTGAAGCATCCTGTCAACTGCCTGTAACCATCTGACATCATGCCAATTGATCGATAAGTTCAATAATAGACCGAATCTCAACGTACAGTGTCGAAAAACGTTTTAGCAGCGTCTATAAACAAACTAATTAAAAGCCATCATGCTATTCAACTTGGACGTTTATATGAACTTACTTACTGGTTCTTAGTTGGTATTCGTCAAGGAGTGACATCAGCAGGAGAAGCATTGAAAACGTAGGATCCCTGGATGGCTATTTCGTCCTGGCACAAGACTCCCCAACAGTGCACGCCTGATGGACAGAACCGAGTTGCACTTGTATTGGATGGGAGTTGCGCTATGTTGTGAACTGATAGAACTAGGAAATCTGGACTGTTGAACCAGGACCCACTGGCTTAATTGTAACCAGCTGGACACGAAACCTCAAGGTCCTGAGTTCGACACGTGGTGACGTCATGAGTATGCACTGGTAAGTAATCCTGTACCATGACAAAATAGCTCTGCAGAGCTCTTTCAATGTTTCCCCAAATAATGTCAGTGCATGATGAATACTAACTTGAAAATAATTATATTATTTCTTGATAATTTCTCATCACTGATTAGACTGAATCGATCATTCTGTAGTGGGATATGGTTCCAGTTCAGATGCTTCAACGTTGACTAAAGTTTCAGTTTGATAGTAAAGTAAGAGTATCTATTAGCTAACAGTGGAATCCAGGACTTTCTTCCGCTGAATATGCCTGTCTCCCAACAAGTGATAGTGTCCTCCTTAAAACTCAAATCCAGGGCGATCACCTCGAACGTCAGAACACCATCCACTAGGCTACTGAGTTATGATAACCACTGGTAATGTGATTTCGTGACTTTATAGTCTCTTGAAAGTACTTGAAACGATTAACTTCCTATTCTACACAGTTGCTAAGTGGTTGACTATAATTCTTCAGTTACTCTGGAAAGATATAAATAAACACAGTTTACTTGATACTAAATTACCTGCATAATTACACATTTGTCAATTTTCTAATAGAAAAGATGATAAAATGAGTCAGTTAAGCTGCAAATGAATGTTTGCTGTTGTATGTGCACAACAGACATACCAAATAGTTACAAAAATTAGTTAGATATCTTGTAAAGTGAAAAATTCAACAAGTTTTAAGAGTTTTGACATCACAGTTATCGATAAAATATTTTACAGTAAGCTAACAATAGAACTACTTAACTTAAATTGATCCTTATTACTAACTTAACAACTGTTTCATATTCATATCTTCGACTTAGTGACTGAAGCTGAGAAACTATTCATCCACAAGAGAACTGGAAGTAGCTATCTGCAATTCACTTATTTGATGTGCTGATTATCCAAGTCAGCTACTGCTACGAGCTGCATTTTTCCAGCATGATTTCTGATAATTATTTATTATTATCGTTATTATTTTCTCGGGTTCCTAGTGTAATATAGGGCTTCAGAAGCGCGCCTACATTTCACTCCCTTCTCTCAAGTCTTACAAACCTCACTCCAACACTACCCACAAGCTTTCATTCCTTCCTCACATCATCTACTCCATGTCACCCTCACCTCGGACACCAAACTCAATGTTTCCCCCTCCCCTCCCCCAACCTATGATTCCACTCGACAACCTGGCCTGGCGCGTGATATTCGCAATCGGCCGTCTCACCGTATGCCCAGTACAATCCATCTCCACTCCCTTCTACAACATACTTGTTGGGTGATGGGTTGTTGGTTGGTTCGTTGCCAGACCAGACCAGACCAGACCAGACCAGGCCAGACCAGACCAGACCAGACGAGGCCAGACGAGGCCAGACGAGGCCAGGCCAGTCAGAGTGAGTTCCTTCTTGCTTATTCTCATTATTCTGGCCATCTATTTGATCTCCAGTATCACTGTCGAGCGTAGGTGGCAGCTGTTGATGATGAATGTCTGCAGTTTGTTGGAAATGCTTTCCGTGACACTCCAAGTCTCTCAACCATCACATAGAAGCATTGACTTCACTGATATTTGTGTTGAAAATGTGGATGTTGTTGACGCTTTGTGCTGATTGCAGTGCAGTGCAGTAGATCTCCACACTGATTATTTCAGATGAATGAAAGCGTATCTTGCTGTTTTCTGATCCTGGTTGCTTCGACATCCTGGTCTGTGCCACCGGCGCCACCTGTAGTTGAAGCGATGCTGCCTTGTCGAGGTAGGTAGGTGGAGGAGACTACTTCCTTTGCATTTCTCCCGTTAATGGTAATTTGTGCTATCTGTTCATGCAGCTGCTGTTATTGTTGGTTGTGTATCTTCATCACCTCTGTTTTCTCTACATTCACTTGAAGTCCCGTGTTCGCTGTACTGCCTCTTGTGTCAACTTGTCAGTTTTCACCTGTAGATCTTCGAGTTTGTGCGACAAGACATTAGATATAAATCATCATCGGCGGCGAAATCCAAATCTTCCTCTGAGATCTTTTCATTGGTCTAGTCAGCGTATGCCCCTCTTCTCACTCCTCACCGTTTTCTGCATGATCTAGTCGATCGCAATCAGGAAGATCATTGGTGATAGTAGATGGCAGCCTTTTCTCACTCCTGTCTTCACTTCAAAGGCGTCACTGAGCTTTCCACTGTGGATTACTTGGCACATGGCGTCTTCATATAACTGCAGAATGAGGTTAATGAAGATTTGTTTCACTCCGTGGTGTTGAAGCGACTGCCTGCCAAATTACTTCTCGGTTGACTTTGTCAAAAGCGTTTTCGAATTCGATGAGTTTGAGGCTGAGTTGAGTTGACTGCCATTCTGTGCTGTATTCTGTGATGATGCCTAGCGTAGTGTTGCAACTTGATGAGCACATGATTTGTTCTTCCTGAAGCCAGCCTGCTCCAGTCGTAATTTGGAATCCAGAGCATTTTTTTAGTCTCTCCAGGATGATGAGGCATAATATTGCGCTTCGGATGGACAGCAGCATGATTCCTCGCCAGTTCTTTCAAAGTCTTATGTCCTACTTGTTTTGGAGTTTGACAAGGTAGCTGTTCTTCCTACCAATGGGCAGGCACTTTCCTTACTTCCTTGCAAGCCTTCTGCAGTAGAAGTGGTGCGAGTATGTCTGCTGTTATCTCTGCATCTGTGCTCAGTGCTTTTGGTGGAATGCCATCTGGTCCTGCTGCTTTCCAGCATTTCAGCAACTTTATGGCATTCAGGACTTCTGCTTTTGTCGGAGGGCCTGTGCTCACTGATAATTCTGCCATTGCTGGTGGTATTTCTGAATGAGCGGCAGGTGGTCGTCGATTCAAAAGTTTTTTGAAGTGGTGAGACCATCGTTTCCTTTGTTTCTCGTCTTTGGTAATTAGATTTCCTTCATCATCTTTTATTGGTTCCATCTGTGTTGATCTCTTCCCTGGTAGATAGTAACCCGATTATTTGATATAATGTTGTCAGTCAGGTCTCTCCTACCAGCAGCCTGTTCTGCTTCACTTGCCAGTGTTTCGTAGAAGTGTCTTTTGTCTTTGCGTACACTCTTCTTCACTTCTTTGTCCAGTATAGTGTTTTATATGTTGTACTCAGTTCTCCTTTTCGTTGTTCATTCTTGCACTGCACTGGTTCATCTTCTGCTTCACCATCCTCCTCTCCTCTCCTCTCCTCTCCTCTCCTCTCCTCTCCTCTCCTCTCCTCTCCTCTCCTCTCCTCTCCTCTCCTCTCCTCTCCTCTCCTCTCCTCTCCTCTCCTCTCCTCTCCTCTCCTCTCCTCTCCTCTATCAGCTTCTATATGTGCGTGGAGATCCATCCCCTGTCCTGTTATGTTTCTTCTTCCTTCCCAATACGGTTATGCAGGTTTCCTTCCACATCTCTTTCAAACGGTTCTACTGTTCTTCCACACAGGTTTCTTCAGGGATGTTGCTCAATGTCTCCCATTTTGTTCTAATGGCTGACTGACGTGAAGATGTCTTTTGTAGTTTCGTCCTTCAGTTCCTGTTCTAGGTGGATGTTGAACTTGAACTGTGGTCTATCACCAACTTCCTTGAAGGCTTTCAAATTGATTTTGAAGGTAGGTTGCTTGCACTAGATAGTGGTGTGAGTGGTGTGAACCTACATCTGCTCCCCTCCCTTGATCTGATTTTGTGTGAAGTAGGCTGGCTGCGTCTCCACTTTCTTCACATTGAGATGAAGTCGATCTGATGTTTAGTGTAGTGTGTCGTGGTGTCTGGTGAAATCAAATCCATGTCGCTCACTTTGTGAATGTCCTTGTGTTTGTACACAGTGCCTCCAATGACCAAGTCGTTGAATGCACAGAATTCTGCAAACAATTCTCCATTCTCGTTCATCATTTCATCGAGTGCTTCTCTACCCATGATTGGTTCTCTTCCTGTGTTTTCTGCTCCCATTTTCGCATTCATGTCACCCAACCGATTAGAGTTTTGATGTCGCCAACTGGGGTGAGGTCTTGTCGAGTGTTGATTGGAGTTGTCTGTAGAATTCTTCCTTGTTTTTCTGTTGATGTGCATTATTTGTAGGTGTGTAGCGTAGCATTGATTGATTGTGAATCCCCTTCATTCTGAGTTGAACCGTGCTGCCATGATCCTGATCCTGCAGGAGGAGACTGGTTCCCACTGATTGAGAGCTTCCGATGATATTGGGGACATCATGATAACCACTCCAAAACTCAATATGCTGTGCCAGTGGCTGTCGTCTGGGTGACAATATCGGAGTGGATTATTGACTCTCCAGTTAAGATTTTGGAGAGTTCACTTCCATTCCACCCGCCTTCGCAGATTCCTAGCACTTTCACACTATATCTCCTCATTTCTTTCGTAATCTGAGCAGCCTTGGTCTTTTCATACATGATGAGGTCATTCCATATCCTTATACTTACTTTCGCTTTCATCGAGAGAAGCTGAGGCACATCGGCCAATCGGCTTCCCAAAGGCTTTCACCAACCGGTGTCATTTTGTCTCTCCGATTCCAGCGAGGAATAATTTTATTTTTATTTTTCATATTTTCTTTGTGCTTCGAAATTTCTTTCGCGGTTGGATTGGTTTTCCGGTGTAATGTTGTTAGCCCTATGCCCAATCTTCCCTCTTTACCCGGGCTTAGGACCGGCTAGTAACTACTGAACTAGTTAACCAGGCGAGATTGATTTCTAATAATACTTATCGCTAAAAGATCAAAACGGTAGTTGGGTGTCTAGATCACTATGACCTCCTTATAGGGATCTGGGGATCACCATGAGTTTTCCTATAGTTCAATAGTATATTTCAGTAGTTCATGACCCCTTCCTCGCAGACTGATGAGTGGTTTCCAACTGAAATTCAATTGGAGAATCCAAATGTCAATATAGATCCTACAGTTTGTCAGTCATTTGTAAACTGGTCATCAGGTATGTCTATTTCATTCTTTGATAACAATTTTACGATTCCATTTTTATTTACTTTGTATTTATAATAGTTACAGTTACACTCACCGTAGACAATTAGGATATATGTTAAATTTCATCTTAGAGGTAAATTAGGTGTTCATAAAATGTAGTGAATGGAATGACATGACCAATCCCCTGAAGTAGCTAGTCTTGGTGTTTGAGTAGCTCACCTCTTGGAGTTGAATCATCCAAATGCATGGCTAATGACCTCGACCATAAACAATCGAAACGGCCGTCAACTTGTTATAGCTGACAACCTCCGCTGGTCAGTGTGAATTTTTCATAACTAATCTCGTCTCTTAGTAATATATACAAGATATAACCAAAAGTTAAGAGTGCTGTTTCATCACTGATACTCTGAGCAAATCTCAGCTGAGTTTATCCAACACATGGCATGTATAAATGTTGGAGAATATTTGTGTGCTAACTCGAAAGTTCTCCTGATATGTTGTATGTTGGAGTTCCTGGAAGTGAGACTATTGGTCGTAGAGGGAAGTCTGGTTTGTGTAGTTTTTGTCTGCTGTAGAACCGCTTAAGGATAGATCCATTCGATTTTATTTGCTACTCCTCTTGCTGTGTTGTTTCTTATTCTAGACTCGGTTTAGTGGTGAAAGGGTGAGGAAAGGTAATCTGCAACTGCTAGCCTACTGGTTTCTTGCCCTATGTTCCTGCCACCGTCACTCAGAGTTTCAGTCATTGATATTCATTTTGAACTATTTGAGATTAGCACTGAGAAACATCAAACATGCAGTTTGTTAACCTTCAATAACCAATGAAAGCATCAACAATGTACTTTTAAGCATTATCGCCGTCATCACCACTTCACATAACTGCCGATTTCATGGTGCGGAGAGTTAACTTGTGGTATAACTCATCGAAAGCTCTATTTCATAGTAACCCTGCTTTTAGACAGTTTAATGGTTACTGATTATTTTTTTAAATGAGATTCTGTCGATCTATCTTGTTGCATTTATGTTCATGTATAATAGGCAGTTTGCATGGAATTTATTGCCTCTAAGTTCGCCTAAAGGATTACCTATCTGTGGGTACAATGTATGTATTTCCAACGGGATTCAATCGGTGAAACAAGTGGTTCTAATGAAAACGTCTAATGCATTCTACGAATGAATCGATGTGTCATTGTCCTGTTTAGCGGAAAATTTACTAATTTATTGATTACCTTTCAATTGTTATCTTGGTTTCCTTTAACATTTTCTAATCGCTTTCAATGAAAAATCCAAGTGTATAACCTATCCACTCTCCAGATTATTATTATTATTACTAATCAGATGGCTGCTGAGGGTTTTCATATTTACTTCATTTCATTTGAATCAGTAATACCAATCTGATTGGTTGGTATAAACAAAATGGTTTCTCTACATAACAGTAGAGTTCATAATAACCACCTTTTCTTCGGTTTCATTTCATTAAGTTGAATATAAATCTTTATTCCTTCTGTACACTACTCTATAACTACACGTCTTAACCTGAGACAAAACATTTCCCTTTAGTTCACAAGTAGTTCTTGCTGACGTGTCTCAGCAAATAAGAAACCCAGATCAAATTAGGCTTGGTGTCAGATGACTCCAACCAATAAACAATACAGTAAATTATGAAACTAAAGGCAAAATTTTGTAATCAGGTTAAGGTTGAAAGTATAGGTGGCTTGACAGAAACACAATGAACAAACACCCGTATGCATACTAAGCTTGATAGTTGAAGGCGCACAAACTGTGAGAGTATTGTGTTAGAATGGTAAAGACTGAGGTTGCATCATTATCCACTTTAGACTGATTACCAAAGCAGTCTTTACTCAATGTTCATCCAGACTACCGTCGACTTGCACAGTAGTATGTGCATAGGAAAAACTTGGGAAGATTTGTGTTACATAATTATCTATGGTGTTGAATACCACAGTATCATATTAGATAATGTTGCGGTACATTTCTTATTATTTGATTAAATATAATGCAGAATGAAGCCAACTATTCAGTAATCAGGTAGGCTTTCTAAGTTGCATGGTGAAAGTCATGCCTGTCTAGTCTCTCCATCCTTACTCAGCTTTGTCATAAACATGTTCATACAGGTCACCATCTTGCTCTCTGAATTCACATGGATAGATTCTTGTCACACGAAACTGCTTAGTGGATCTGGACTACGTATGTGATGTACGTGGGCGCTTCGATAAGATGCAGAGTTTTCTGGACACTGAGCGGAAATGTGAAAATGTTTGGGATGAGTCTCTCACCACCCAAATGAAAGCTCTTGTAACAGAACTGGTCTGTATTGACTTAACATCCTATGATAGTGAGTAAGGTGATTACTTAAGAATTGGGACCAAGCTTGTTAAGTCACTAATAGGTGAAAAGGCTGGAATATCAGAAACATCTGACTTGACTTTCGCTAGATTACTCCACTTATGGTCCCGGCACCATATCTGATTGTCTAATAAGGGTCAAGTATGCTGCACTGCTGTTCACAGTGTTCTACCAAATGGTTGTGAAACATGCTCATTAAAAGCAAATAACATGAGGAGGTTTCAGGTGTTTGAGCACGACTCCCTTCGTAGCAGATGTATCCACACATTATCATAGTGAATTTCAGCATGGTAATTTCTCCTCACTTTCTACTCAGAAATTTCTGCCACTTTTAACTGCTCACTTCCCTATTTCTTTGTCTTTCATCTAGCTTACCATAGGTGTGATAACTTGGAGTCTCACTAAGTAATGCCCAGTCCCATGCTGTAATCTATCTAATTATCCAGATTGCAACAATAATCCACTGAATTTCAAAGAAATACACATATACTGTCTAATTCATGAAAGCTAAATCATCACGAAAGTTAAGTGTTATAAATAATATTATGGCATAAGTACATCTTGAAAAATAGGAATGAGAAAAGACTGAAAACACACTTTTAATTCTGTTAGATAGGCTGAGAAGTTGGTGAAGAATTGTGCCTGGAGACACTAACTTCAATCAACTCTAAAGTATTTTTCAACTTCGATTGTCATCTTCTCACTTCTCAATACATTTATTGAATCTTCCCCTTTTCTGAAGACAATGAAGAAATTACTTTTTCTTGTGGTTGAGCCTTCATTGATAGTTTCCAGAGATCCAAAACAATTTGCTTATAAACACCGGAGGAGTACTTTAGATGGAGCCACTGTTTTGCATCATAATATTGTTTCTAGTCGGAAGCACTGTTTCAACTACAGGTGGCACAGACGAGGATGTCAAAGCCAGCCAGGATCGGAAAAGCAAGACAGGCGTTCATTAGCCTCAAACCAGTGTGGAGATCTTCTGCACTCAGCCTAAAATGTGAACAAGATCCAGATTTTCAACACCAATTCAGTCAAGTCAGTGCTTCTGTATGGTTCAGAGACTTGGCGCGTTACGAAAGGCATTTCCAATAAACTACAGATATTCATCAACAACTGCTTACGCTCGCTACTGAAGATCAGATGGATTGCCAGAAAGAATAAGCAACAAGGAACTCTGGGAACGAACCAGCCAACAACCTATCACCCAACAAATATGCAGAAGGAAGTGGAGATGGATTGGGCATACACTGAGAAGGCCGACTGGAGATATCACGTATCAGGCCCTCAAGTGGAATCCACATGGGAAGCGACGAGATGGACGTCCGAGAGTGACATGGAGGAGATCGTGCGAGGAGGAAACGAAAGCTTCTGGGCTGTCGTGGAACCAGGTTCAAAAGATTTCAGAGAACAGAGTTCACCGGAGACGTGCTAGTGAAGCCCTATGTTCCATTAGGAACCCAAGGGACTAATAACATAATAATAATAATTGTTTCTAGTCTAGACAAAGGTGTTGAGTATGTTCGTGCCTTTTTCGATTACTCATCAACCTTTAACTCTGTTTCTAGACCACTTTTGTTAGATAAGCTTGCCATTGCTCATACTGAGCAATGGGTTACAAAGTGGCTCTATTCTTATTTTTCTGAAAGGGAACACTATACTTTATATAAAGGAAAGCGCTCGACTTCATTGCTTACTGAAGCTAGTGTGTGTCAAGGTGATGTACTTTTTCCTTTTCTGTTTTCGTTCTTTTTGCACGATTAACCTCATTCCGTTGAAACTAATTTTATTAAGTGTGCTGATAACCTGACAGTGTCTATTCCAGTAAACTCTCATTTAAATTGCTCTCAATTAAATGACTTCTTGTCTGAAGTTGGTCAATGATCTCTCTCAAATGGTCTTAAGTTAAACCTTTCTAAATATCAAACTGTTAATTTTAGCCTCAGGCATAAACAAGATTTATGTGAGCTGCTTAAGTCTCATGACTCCTGTTGCAGAACTGATGGTATTTCTGCAGAAATAAATCGAGTATTAACTGTATTGGATTGAGATTTACTTCTGATGTTTGTTGGTCGTCTTTTATCTTGTTGACTTGTAAAGAGAATCTTTCCTTTAACGTGTTACATAACGAAACTGAGGCTCTCCGGTATAACTCGACCTCTTCTTTTACAATTTATTAATTGCTGCATCTCACCTACTCTTCTCCATTGTTCGCCATTGATCTTTCCTGGTCCACTTAAAAGGAACTACTTTATATTGCATAGGGCTTTGAAAGCCGTCGGTAAGGTTATTGATATGACTTTGGCTCAACTGAACGATACTATGGTTGACAGACATTTAAATTCTAGTAAGCAACTAGCTACAGAAATTCTAACCGACAATGAGTATCTATATCACTCACATCTCTCTCCTTAGGGAGGACAAGAAGACACTACATCAGACTGTACACTCGTACAGCCAAGTATAACAATTAGACTGAACCTTATCTAGACCGTATATTATGGGAAGAAAATGGTGTTAGAACAGAAATCACACATATCAACTTTGTGACAGTTAACAACTTTATTTCAAAAATTTAATTAACAATCTAAAATTTTCTCGTTTTTAATATTCTTTACATTGCTTAAACTTTGATAATAACCCTATTGGAAATGTTGTAAACGAGTATATACATACACATATTTTTCATTGTTGTAATATTACATGCTGAGAATTCCAAATTGTACCACAAACTGTTTGGAGTAAAGCGAATTATTATTATTATTATTATTATTATTCATATTAAACTAAGCTTTCTCAGACAGTCTAATCTATATAATGAAGGTTATTTAAATAAAAATAAATTTTAAAGGAGGGAAAACAGAGGTGATGAAGATACCCAAACAACAACAACAATAAAATGCACCAATCACCATCAATGGGAGAAATCCAAAAGAAGTTGTCTCCTCCACCTACCTAGGCAGTATTGTTTCGAATACAGGTGGCGCCAGTGGCACACATCACGGTGTCAAAACAGCCACGATCATAAAGACAGTAAGACACGCCTTCAGTAATCTGAAATCAGTGTAGACATCTACTCCACTACACTGCAATCAGCATAAAGCGTGAACAACATCCACATTTTCAACACCAATGTCAGTCAAGTCAATGCTTCCATGTGATGGTTGACAGACTTGACAGCACGTTACGAAAAGTAGTTCCAACAAACAACTCCACACACACATCATCAACAGCTGTCGCCTACACTCACTCGATACTCACACCGAAGATCGAATAGACGACCAGAACGAATAATTAACAAGGAAATCACTCTGGTTGGCCTGGCAACGAACCAACCAACCAACCAACCAACAATCCATCAGCCAACAAATATGTTGTAGAAGGGAGTGGAGATCGATTGGATTGGACTAGACATGCAGTGAGAAGGCCGATTGGGGACATCACATATCAGGTCAGACTAGGACAGGTCAGGTAGTCGAGTGGAAGTCGAATGGGAAACGACGAGTTGGGCGTCCGAGGCGAAGGTGACATGGAGGAGATCGTGTGAGGAAGGAATCAAAGCAGTAATTCTCTGAGTTAAATCCATGAGTTTGAACGTTACTCATTGTCAACAATCCACTATATTTTCCGGTGCTAAGATAGGCTGTAATCTCATTTTAGATTTTCACTTGAAGATTTGTGGGGGATTTAATGATTCCAAGTTAGTATTTTATCATGAACTGGTGTCGGATGGAGAACGATCGAAAACTCAGGGGGTCGGAAATCTATTCTCCAAAAGGACGGAACAGTCGTCACAGAAGGTGTCCGTTTATAATGGTTTAAACAGAAACAGATGATCGGTTCTGACAGTCAAAAGGCAAAACTGTTTTAAATTATACTGCAGCATGTCACCTAGATTGATAAGGCTGCCTAATATCACCAATCATCTTCCTGATTGCGATCGACTAGATCATGCAGAAAACGGTGAGGAGTGAGAAGAGGGGCATACGCTGACTAGACCAATGAAAAGATCTCAGAGGAAGAGTTGGATTTCGCCGCCGATGATGATTTATATCTAACGTCTTGTCGCACAAACTCGAAGATCTACAGGCGGAAACTAACAAGTTGACACAAGAGGCAGGGCAGTGAACACGGGACTTCAAGTGAATGTAGAGAAAACAGAGGTGATGGAGATACACAACCACCACCAACAAAAACAACAGCATGAACAGATAGCACCAATTACCATCAACGAGAGAAATCCAAATGAAGTAGTCTCCTTCACCTACCTACCTCGACAAGGCAGCATCGCTTCAACTACAGGTGGCGCCGGTGGCACAGACCAGGATGTCGAAGCAACCAGGATCAGAAAACAGCAAGATAGGCTTCCACTCATCTGAAATAATCAGTGTGGAGATCTACTATACTACACTGCACTACACTACACTGCACTGCACTGCACTGCAATCAGCACAAAGCGTCAACAACATCCACATTTTCAACACAAATATCAGTGAAGTCAATGCTTCTATGTGATGGTTGAGAGACTTGGAGTGTCACGGAAAGCATTTCCAACAAACTGCAGACATTCATCATCAACAGCTGCCACCTACGCTCGACAGTGATACTGGAGATCAAATAGATGGCCAGAATAATGAGAATAAGCAAGAAGGAACTCACTCTGACTGGCCTGGCCTCGTCTGGCCTCGTCTGGCCTCGTCTGGTCTGGTCTGGTCTGGCCTGGTCTGGTCTGGTCTGGTCTGGTCTGGCAACGAACCAACCAACAACCCATCACCCAACAAGTATGTTGTAGAAGGGAGTGGAGATGGATTGTACTGGGCATACGGTGAGACGGCCGATTGCGAATATCACGCGCCAGGCCAGGTTGTCGAGTGGAATCATAGGTTGGGGGAGGGGAGGGGGAAACATTGAGTTTGGTGTCCGAGGTGAGGGTGACATGGAGTAGATGATGTGAGGAAGGAATGAAAGCTTGTGGGTAGTGTTGGAGTGAGGTTTGTAAGACTTGAGAGAAGGGAGTGAAATGTAGGCGCGCTTCTGAAGCCCTATATTACACTAGGAACCCGAGAAAATAATAACGATAATAATAAATAATTATCAGAAATCATGCTGGAAAAATGCAGCTCGTAGCAGTAGCTGACTTGGATAATCAGCACATCAAATAAGTGAATTGCAGATAGCTACTTCCAGTTCTCTTGTGGATGAATAGTTTCTCAGCTTCAGTCACTAAGTCGAAGATATGAATATGAAACAGTTGTTAAGTTAGTAATAAGGATCAATTTAAGTTAAGTAGTTCTATTGTTAGCTTACTGTAAAATATTTTATCGATAACTGTGATGTCAAAACTCTTAAAACTTGTTGAATTTTTCACTTTACAAGATATCTAACTAATTTTTGTAACTATTTGGTATGTCTGTTGTGCACACACAACAGCAAATATTCATTTGCAGCTTAACTGACTCATTTTATCATCTTTTCTATTAGAAAATTGACAAATGTGTAATTATGCAGGTAATTTGGTATCAAGTAAACTGTGTTTATTTATATCTTTCCAGAGTAACTGAAGAATTATAGTCAACCACTTAGCAACTGTGTAGAATAGGAAGTTAATCGTTTCAAGTACTTTCAAGAGACTATAAAGTCACGAAATCACATTACCAGTGGTTATCATAACTCAGTAGCCTAGTGGATGGTGTTCTGACGCTCGAGGTGATCGCCCTGGATTTGAGTTTTAAGAGGACACTATCACTTGTTGGGAGACAGGCATATTCAGCGGAAGAAAGTCCTGGATTCCACTGTTAGCTAATAGATACTCTTACTTTACTATCGAACTGAAACTTTAATCAACGTTGAAGCATCTGAACTGGAACGCATATCCCACTACAGAATGATCGATTCAGTCTAATCAGTGATGAGAAATTATCAAGAAATAATATAATTATTTTCAAGTTAGTATTCATCATGCACTGACATTATTTGGGGAAACATTGAAAGAGCTCTGCAGAGCCATTTTGTCATGGTACAGGATTACTTACCAGTGCATACTCATGACCTCACCACGTGTCGAATTCAGGACCTTGAGGTTTCGTGTCCAGCTGGTTGCAATTGAGCCAGTGGGTCCTGGTTCAACAGTCCAGATTTCCTAGTTCTGTCAGTTCACAACATAGCGCAACTCCCATCCAATACAAGTGCAACTCGGTTCTGTCCATCAGGCGTGCACTGTTGGGGAGTCTTGTGCCAGGACGAAATAGCCATCCAGGGATCCTACGTTTTCAATGCTTCTCCTGCTGATGTCACTCCTTGACGAATACCAACTAAGAACCAGTAAGTAAGTTCATATAAACGTCCAAGTTGAATAGCATGATGGCTTTTAATTAGTTTGTTTATAGACGCTGCTAAAACGTTTTTCGACACTGTACGTTGAGATTCGGTCTATTATTGAACTTATCGATCAATTGGCATGATGTCAGATGGTTACAGGCAGTTGACAGGATGCTTCACAATCGGTAAGGGTGACAAACGGTATATACAAAGGGAAAAGACGTATTTAGTACAAGCTTATGACTGTAATTTACTGGGAATTTCTGGCTGACAGAGAATAACTGCAAGCCTCAGTCCCATTCACTACGGCGATAAAATAATTAACTTAACTCTTTCACACCAGGTTTCTTTGCTGGCTGGTACCGTCATTGTAGTATACATGTACCTCCTGATATGTAGGGGCATCATTAACCTGTCTTCGCTCAACTTTTTTATACCTAAGGGTGCAGCTTGTTCCTCTAAGAGGTAAAACCTAGTAGTCTACCCACGGACACATATGTAGATTATTCCATAAAGAATAAATGGGAGCCGCGTCATGAAATAGCATATAGAGCCAGCCTACTATTCTATTTAGTAGGTTAAATTATCTTTGGTCATCGGAATCAGTCAGTAAAATTACTGCAGCAAATAAGCACAGTCATGCGATTAGAAGTTTGCTAGCTTAGTAAGCACAGTTCATAATGATCAGTGGAATTCATTCGGCACTTGACACTAAATAACACAAAATTAATTATCTGTAGTTAGTTCATGAATGCATTCAAGACAGCATTATATAACGTGAGCCAGCAGATATCTTCTCATAAGTCAAACGTATTCGTCTGCATTAACAGATTAGAATGGATATGAGAGAGATTACTGACTTCTCTCAGTAAGTCAGTAAATTGGAATGCACAGATGACATAGTCGTGTTAGGTGAAGATGCTGACAAGATACAGAGTCTTCTAGACACCTTGAGTGGCAATTTGAGAATGTTGGAGATGCGTTTCTTGTCAGCCAAATGTAAATTACTGCTCGGTGACTGGTCCTCGACGGCACCTGGACCAACAGTAGGGGTGAATTGGTTGAGCGCGTTGAACACTTCACTTACCTGGGAAGCCGGATCAACCGTGGTGCGTTGGTCAGTGGCCGACGACATCTCTGCACGGATACAAAAGGCTTGGTTGGTGTTTGCCAACTTACACTTTCTGCTTTTATATCTGACTGTCTATCACGAACGGAGTGTACTATGCTGAAGTCCGCTTTGTTCTACTGTATGGCTGTGAAACATGGCCCTTGAAGGTAGAAGACATGAGAAGGCTTCAGGTGTTTGACCACTGCTGCCTTCGTAGCACTGGGTGTGTTTCGTAGTGTCACCATATGAGTAACGCATAATTCAGGTGTTGAGTTTTATGTCGATGAGGTGAGACAGTTAATATGCTTGTGAACCTTCATCGATTGAGATGACTAGGACATGCGAGATGTCCGTATATGATAATACTCATATCGGTTATCAATTATTAATCGGTGATTTCATGTTGAAGATGTGAATGGGTGAGAAGATGTTAGGAAAGTGGTCTGGATAAGGAATTCAATATATTTCTGTGTGGATATACTTTAGTTATGATTACTGTGTGTAACGTGTTCTTTCAAATAGCTTGTTCAAGTTGATAGTTGGATGGTTAGGCGTTTAACATTCTGTGAAATCCCTCAGCTATCTATCTTTCCTTACAATCTGAAGATCATTTTTGAATAAAACTAATATTTCCTATAACAAATTTGTGAAATATAAGAGATGGCATTTACGGTGATTGCCAATTTCACTTGTAAAGTTTCTACTTTTACAGGATTATCTGAAGGTTGTTTTTAGCTTGATTTGCATTTCCGTAGCAAGAATAAGAATCTCCGGGGATGGATAATTCTTCCATATCAACACAGCCTAAACTGTAGATACATTTCTTTATAGAGATAAAAGAAATTCTAGCTCTCAAGTGAACTAATCCATTCCTTAGAGTGTTGGTAGTCTTGTAAAAGGTTAACTAACTTACGTAAGTTACAGTAAAAGAAATGAAGCTTAAACTGGTTAAAACTACCGTACTCTAGTCAAACTTAAGCAACCCTAAACCTCCATTTGATCCTAATTTCATGTTTATTACTATCATATCTTTCTCAAATAGAATAAAGAATTTTCGAAATTAGGAAGGTACATATTGCACTAGCACTGGTGATAGGCTACTGGGTCAAATTAAGTCTCGAAATTATTTTCAGGGTCTCTGACTAATACTTTTCCCACAGTTTCGAATCCCTATCATGGAATTTAAATGTCCTAAGCAGCAACTTAACAAATTTCTGTCAAGACAGTACTGATTAATCACAGTAACTGATATGATATGATGTTGCCATTTGTATTATCCCCCCGCCAAATCATGATAACCATTTTTTAAGCTACTAGTATAGTTTTTATAATATTGTTTCTATTATGTCCTTACAAAATGATACTAATAAAAGATACTACAATTATGTGTAGTAATGATGGGTAGTAGGTAGCAGTGGAATACAGGATGTGCATTTCTTCCTATTTGGGACTCGTCAGCTGGATGTACCTGCCTCCGCCTACCAGTGAGTGATGTTGTTCCCACCGGGATTCGGACTCGGGTGCGATCGCTTTAAACGGCAGAGCGCCATCCAGTAGACCATTGAGCCACGACAGCCACTTCTTGTGCGGTGGGTATAGCTTTAATGTTATTGCTTGTCTAAATACATCTTTCAAACCTAAACATCAATACTTATTGATAATGAGTGATGGTTGAAGGTGAAATGAAAATTTGAGCCTTGTGGGATTCAAATCAGCGACCTGTGCTCTACCATCTGAGCTACGTAGCCAACCATCATACAGTATCAATGCTAATCAGCCAAACCACGACTATCTCAGATAGTCACAATGATAGTCAATACATGTGTATCGGAAGGAGATGAATGACAGAGTTCATACTCTAAACAACTAATACAAGGAACTAGTCACCACAATTCAGACTATAAAATATATCAGTAAACGCAAAGGAAAATACGACGTGACAGTAGTACAGGAGTGTGATTACAGCTCAAGGTGGTAGGAATTCTGAGGGAAGGGGAAAAACAACAAAGATGGTGTGCATAGTGTATGAATCAATGGTAGAGGAATAGAAAAGGATATACAAACAAACATGATTAAGATACAATGGGTTAAAGTAAATCAAAAAGGCTGGGAATATAAATAATATTTGAGAATGTAACATAAGACAATAAGATGAAAGAACGAAATAGTAAACAAAGCCGTACGAGAAGAACAACTCACTAAAGCAATGCAAGGTGAACCACAAACTCCTTTTGCACACATAAGTCTGATTTCAGTCGACAGATTGTTGCTGCTTCTGTATAACTCAGGAAACCACTATTTGTTTATCTTATTCCTATTACTTGTCTCTTTGGTTCCTAGTAAAACATAGGGATTCAATAACATGTCGACATTTCACTCGCTTCTCTGTAGTCTTCTGGACCTCACTCCACCAATGTCCACAAGCTTTGATTCCTTCCTCACACGATCTCCTCCATGTCACCTTCGCCTCGGACGCCCAACTCGTCGTTTCCCATTCGACTTCCACTCGACTACCTGACCTGTCCTAGTCTGACCTGATATGTGATGTCCCCAATCGGCCTTCTCACTGCATGTCTAGTCCAATCCAATCGATCTCCACTCCCTTCTACAACATATTTGTTGGCTGATGGATTGTTGGTTGGTTGGTTCGTTGCCAGGCCAACCAGAGTGATTCCCGTTAATTATTCGTTCTGGTCGTCTATTCGATCTTCGGTGTGAGTATCGAGTGAGTGTAGGCGACAGCTGTTGATGATGTGTGTGTGGAGTTGTTTGTTGGAACTACTTTTCGTAACGTGCTGTCAAGTCTGTCAACCATCACATGGAAGCATTGACTTGACTGACATTGGTGTTGAAAATGTGGATGTTGTTCACGCTTTATGCTGATTGCAGTGTAGTGGAGTAGATGTCTACACTGATTTCAGATTACTGAAGGCGTGTCTTACTGCCTTTATGATCGTGGCTGTTTTGACACCGTGATGTGTGCCACTGGTGCCACCTGTATTCGAAACGATGCTGCCTATTTCTTTATCTAATGATTGCCTTAAAAGCTATGTTTCAGTCGACGGTGATGCTTGGTAGCCTTCCATCTCTCCGTTCTTCCGACATAAATGCTACTCTAAGTACGGGTGAATAAATAAATACAATTTGAGCGGGTCTCTGATCATGTTCTTCGTGTCACAGACGACTGCTAATTTCACCGCTGGATAAGTTAGTGCAATGTATGCCTTAAGTAGATGATTTTCATCCCTTTTTGAATGAACATATTCTTTCTTGGCATCATTGATTTATGAACTATGTGTTGATATCCATTATCTAACAAAGTTTTTTTGCATAGTATCCAATTCAATTTCAATAAATTCTGTGAAACTTGGGCCTGGTTGCCCTTAAAATAAAAATTTCTAATGAAATTATATCAGTTTTATAAAAATAAAAAAAATTAATCAATTTGGCATTGAAAATCTTTACACAATAAAATGATAAACGTCAAGCATACCAGAAGAAAAATAGTTAAAATTTTACTACGCAGTAAAACTATGAAATAAAACATAAAACAAAGTTTTACACGTAATTGAATATGCATAAATACAAATAAAATGGATTGTTAAAATACATCACATTTTTCAGATAATCTACATCTTCTAATTACATTAACCGAATTGTGAAGCATTGATTTAGGTGACTTTGTTTTAATCAACAAATTTGATGTATACTTTCTTTGTCATTGAAATATTGAACATCAGAATAATTCAGTATCTTAGTAGGTTTAATGAGAAAATGAAATAAAATGAATCATGAATTGTGGTTGTATAGTTTTGAATGTTGATATTTCGCTAAGATGCATACAACATCATAGGGCACTTCGAATGGTGTTAGATGGTTGAAAGTAATCGACTAGAAGCCTAGTTTCATCTAGGTTGAGTACTGTTTGATATTTAATAACAAGATATATGGGCAACCTTGAGATTGCTGGTATCGCCTCAAAGACTCGACTCAGAGATGTTCAGCTTATGATTGAACTTCTATAGGGCTAGTTTTGGTACACTGATTGGTCACTGAGAGGTAGCCAATATCAATTTGTCTATTCCTCATTGCTAATCGAAACTTATTGAACAATTTGTAATGTAGTCAGGTTCTTGGCTGAGATACTGAATGATTCAAGTTTTGAAATAGTGAAGAATATCAGGTGGATGGTCTTGATTGTATTGTGTTCTCTGTGTCGGGTTGTCTAATCGTGAAGCTTCCATGGTCTTGTTAGACGACATCATTCACAGCAATGACTTCAGTATGAAGTGAGCTGTCAATATCTCTCCGTGAGTGATTTAGTAGCTTGCCCTGACCACTCGGTATATGATTGGTTGTTTCCACTGATTGTTGTGTCATTCACTCACTGCATAAATCATCCTGTTGGCTGTTTCTCTGCTTCATCTCTCACCTTTCTGTCGTTTATCATTTTTCTTATTGGTTGGTAGATTGAGTCTATGTCCATACATCTATTGATTGCTGACTGACTGACTGACTGACTGACTGACTGACTGACTGACTGACTGACTGACTGACTGACTGACTGACCTGAATGACATGCTTCTAGGAATTCTCTGATATTCTTTGTGTTCCCTCTCTCCTTCCAAGATATCTACATCGTCAAAATTCCATTCATATCCATAGTTGTTGTCCATTTGCACAGAAATCAGTGATGAAATGTCGTGTAATGACGTTGAACAGTCAATTGGTGTTCATGTGGACGAAAGTGACTACAGTTATTTCAGTTGATTTTGTAAATGATATTCAGTTTGTCTTCTTTGGTTGTTGCATCCTTTGGTGCATATAATAGTGTGCTGATAATATCATCTAGAAAGACGATGAAAGCTTCACGATTAAACAACCGAGCTCAGAGAACACAATACAACCAAGATGATTCAATTTTGAATCCATCAACGGGCATCAACTCTCTGAAGGTTAAAAATATCCCTTGATAACAAATGCCAATGAGCACAAAATCTTGAGCCAGGAAAGATTCCTACAGATTAAAAACAGCACTTAAGATATCTCGTTCCTCTGAGAAACAATGCGTTTGACTAAGCAATATCCTGTAAATGATTTCGATCTACTTTAACCTTCTGTAATCACTGCAGAAAGATGAAGCCGGATAGTTTCAGTCTATCATATTGTGAATCACTTCAAATTGCAACAAATTTTTACGAAGCAATGAATTAGAATACAAAAGGACAACCAAACAATGATATGTAGAAGGGATACATAAAGATTTATCAAATGTTGACGATACTGAGCGAGCCGTGTGTTTAGTGTACCTACTACTTAGTAACTGTTTACCAGTAACATCACTTAGACGAACGATCATAATTTCGTTCACTACTTTTTTAATACACTAGATCATAAACATTTTTATCAATTCTCAAATATTTCAGTTTGATATGTATCATGCACTAATACCATCTAGAGAACTAGTGAAATCATAGGAGCACTGAACATCTAATTCTTCTTCGCATAGGACTCCTCAGAAGTGCGTACCCATGACCCCACTCCGTTATAGATCTAACCCAGAGCAGGTACTTTTCCACTGAGCCACATTTTAGGGATCAAATGCTTCACACTTTCCTACTTCCGTCAATTCTCAATGTTACCCGATCTTATTAATTAATGATTTGCTTAACCCTGCTCATACCATTTAGATTTCGTTCAAGAACTTCAACAGTATGTCTGTGATAAACTTCATACAGTTCGATGCACACAAAAGGTATCATCCTGAAGGTTGTCGAGAAACAAAATGCTTAAAACTGTTGAACTAAAACAAATTCCGTCATGAAAAAAGTTAATAGATGAAACAGTAACGAAGAGTTTCATCTTGAAGGTATGACAACTTGAAAGTCAGCGGTCAACGAGTTTCATTTTATGAAGTCAGTATCCAGTTAAATTATGATACAAATACACGTAAGACTTATTTTGATAGCAGTGAATAGTGTTAACCATTAGAAAAGACTTTAAAGGTGATGATTTGTCAGAATACGTACTAAAATAGCCTAATAATGCATACTAAAGAACTCAGGTGTAGTTGATTGTCTACACTACCTACAGTCCTAGTGACTGAATGACGGTTTCCAATAATTGGTCAACTGATGCAATCTTAATTCAACAATTTTGAAAAGCATTCCAACTAAGGTCATTAATCAGATACACGCTTCGATCGTATATCTTATCTTCAGTTTAAGAGGCTTAGAAAAAAAAGAGAAAAGCTATATAAAGTAAGTGATAACGCTGGTTCTCATCGACTGAATGTTTTAATTATGTTGGAAATTAAACATCTGAGTCTACTACATAACTAGGAACTTTTGTCATCCAAAGGCTCTTTTAGAATGTGGAAGCCTTTTAAAGACCTCACTACTAGTAAACACCTTAGTAAGGAAGCACATGTCGACGTCTGTACTTTAAACAAATCGTTTATACGCTAACCCACCAGTTCCACTCCACTTTGTCAACATTTGTCCAATGAAGAATGTTGTACAGAGTTCACCGAGAAAGATGTCTACAAATGTCTCAAATCCCCGAATCCTTCACACAGTTTAGGTCCAGGTGATGTGTGAAGTGTACTAATATTTTATGCTATCCATTAGACAACATGATTAACAGATCATTTTCAGAAAACAATATGCTAACAACCTGGAAAGATATCAAGATATTCCGCATAACTAAGTCAGGGACTCTAGGTGCGTGTTCAGAACTCCCTCCGATTACAGTTACCTCTCCGTCTTTGAAAATAATAAAGAACCCTCATTTAGGGCTTCCGGACATTCTAATCAATTCGCATACAAAGTCAGAAGAAGCATTCTGGATGCCACCACTGTATTATATCACAATATCGCTTATAGTCTTGATAGAAATGCCAAGTATGTCAGGTGTGCTTTTTCAGGCTATACTTCGGTATATGATTCTGTCACAAGACCTCTTTTGCTGAACAAGTTAGCCGAAACCATTACTGAGTCCTGGATAAACATCTGGCTGCATTCCTATTTCTCTGTTAAAAGAAAGGGAAGCACTTCACCTCATTGCTTACTGTGACTGGTGTTTCTCATAGGGCCATCCTCTCCCATGGTCTTTTCTCTTTCTTATTGTATGACTTATCATCTTCAGATAGTATCAATCTTATCAAATATGCTGATGACTTGATAGAGTTTTCATACCTGTCTCCTCTTCAACAAACTGTTCACAATTGAATGATATACTATCTTCTGTTAGAAGACGATCCTCCATAAGTGGTCTTATACTTAATTCTTCAAAATGTCAGACTATAAACTTTAGTTTCACCACACGTGAACATTACCTATATAAACTGTTTAGTTCTCATGATTTCTGTTCTACTGATTAGCTGCGCATTAGAGAATGTTACAAGTGTGGTTTATCTATTGGAAAATAACATGGACACAGATCATGGAAGTGAAATGGTCATTTGCATTAGTACTAGAAATCAAGATTGTACATTTCAAAAGGCAATTTGATGAAAATATGGTTAACCATGCTCTCTTGTTTGGATAATCATGACAATTGGACCTACTATGCACGTGACAGCACAAATCTTGTTGAATGAAAAAGGGTTGACATTCAATTAGAAGTTATATCTTAAAATCAGGAAATTGGAATATTATCAGTTGAGATCCTACAACCACTTACATCTCATTTTAAGCATCAGGTTACAAAAGTATCAATCTAATACTGCTTACAGATGTTATGCACAGCTTATTTACTCAGACAGCTTTCATTTTCCCATGATAATCAGAAGTAACACTTTAGAAGAATCAAGAAGCTTGACACACTGAACACCATTATAGGAGAAAAAAGCTAGTGATTTATATTGGATATGACGCCATACCATAGCAATCGTGTTTGTTTATTTGTCTTAACAATTTCAAACACACTACTTCTTCAAGGATACTACTGACTGTATAATTATTGGCAAGATATAGAGAATTTTGGAAAAACGAAATAAACTTTAGTTGCCTTGACTATTTTGAATAAGAAAGAATAAGCAACAAGGAAGTCACTCTGGCTGGCCTGACAACGAACCAACCAACCAACAACCTATCGCCCAACAAATATGTCATAGAAGAAAGTGTAGATGGATTGGACTGGTCATACACTGAGAAGACCGTTTGGGGACATCACTTGTCAGGCCAGGCCATCGAGTGGAACCCGAATGGGGGTCCAAGGCGAGAATGACATGGAGGAGATCGTATGAGGAAAGAATGGAAGCTTATGAACAATAGTGGAGTCGGGTTCACAAGACTGTGGAGAAGAGAGTGAAATGGTGAAATGGCAACTGAAGTCCTATGTTCCACTTCGAATGAACTAAAAATATTAGCACTATCTGGAGGTTTCTAAAGGTGACTTATTTGATTTTAGGTTGGAATTCACCACGAACTGACATCAGTTGGAGGAATATCTGAAACCTGGGAGTGCTGGAGAGTAGCTGTTTCTACCTAGTATAGGACTCCTCCGCAGTGAGCGCACTCACAACCCCCCCCCCCACCTTGAGGGGTCGAACCCGAGACCTTCAGGTTCCGTGGCCAGTAAGTCACTATTGAGCTATTGGGTCTGAATCCAATGGTTCATATTTCCTACTTCTGTCAGTTTACGACATAGTGCGACCTGCTTGAAATATCGTCGTTGAATAGCTGTCCTCATGTTCCACCTGGTTGACTCCACTAGTCACGACTTCTCATTGGGACTTCAGGAATAATCACTTCTTGAAGCTAGTCACCAATGAACACTAGATTGATTCTATCTAGAGGTTTGTGAAGATTTATTGATTGATTATAGATCCCATACCAGGAAGAGATGGCTGTCCGTTGCTCACAGGTTTCCATTCTTTCTCCAACTGATATCAGTTCATGATGAACTTCAACCTTAAATCAAAGAATTCATGTCCACAAATCTCCAGATAAAAAGACTGGATGTAAAAGGCTTCAGGGATATGACGCTTCTTATGAAGATTTTATCAATCTTACTGTGCACTATGAAACGAGTTTGGTTGGTTGTCACAATATCCACCGGATCAGTACAAAATCTCTCTTAACTATATAACTATACTATCACAATTTGCGCGATATTGAGAATTGAATTTTTCACTTATAAATCAAAATATTCTAACCCCGAAATGTATGTGCATGTATGATAGGCTTGAAACTATCCGCTGTTAACGTCAAGAATAGGATAAATAAACTCTGTTCACGGGTAATTCAGACTTACAAGAGTAGTGTAATTCGCGTTGCTGATAAGAATAGATATAAGTAGTATATGTTGAGAGGGTGACAGAAATCATAAGAAATTACCAGTAATGGATAAGGATTCTGCCAAGAAAAACTCAAGAGGCAAGGCAGGCGTATGAAGAGCAAATCAAGAAAGAAGTAGAAGAAGAAATGAAGGATATTTTGCAAATGATGATTTTAGTGTAAGGTGTACCATATTTAATAACAACTGTCCCTTCTCATGTACCCGCCTTAAACTTCTTTCAGTAGTAGGAAGATGTACAAAGTAATCAAGAGTAATTTGAGGTTAGTAGAGACTATTTTTGTTACTATTCATTTGGAATCTGATTCAGCCTAGTATGTAACTTCCCGACAGTATGCACCCACGACCCTACCACACCGAGTATCAAACTTAGGATCTTCGGTCTTCGTGGTGAACGCGTTGACCATTCAGTCACAGGATCACAGTTCTATCGTCTACAGTTTCTCACTTCTGTCAATTCATAATATAGCGTAACTATCCACCAAGGACTTCACTTGGTATTCGTTTAATTTCCGACTAGTTAACTTCAAATATGGCCATGGTTTCTTATGAAGTGAAAACATAGGGTATACAGAAAATTATTCCGACTTGACAGTAATATCTCTCTGTGTCAATTATTCCTAAATGATCCTTAGATGGAATTTATCAGGCCCGATATTTAATAATTTCATGTCTATTGCTTAATATGATTGTTAACAATTGTTCAATAGCATACCTTTAGTTGATTAGTTACTTTGTAAGTAGCTTACTCAATCGAAGGTAGTTAGCAGTGTATTGGTTTGAATTCGATTACAACTTTGAATCATTACACTGTAATAACAACGTCAGCCTGCGAAACTTAAGCCGTCTTAAATAATTTCACCAGTATTTAGGTTTCTGTCCGGTGTACTTAGTAAATTTTTTATGCTGAGAAAGATTTGAGGATGCATCGTTTCTACAGACTGTCAAATGATATCGTATAGAGTTGATGGAGGGTTTGAAACGTCAGTCGTCGCCATCGAACGAGAATAATAATAATAATAGTAGTAGTAGTGTGGTTTGATGTAGGACTATCAGTAGTAGACTTCATAAGGGATTCTTTTCTGCACTACTACTTTCAGAATTCTTTCACGTTAGCGTTATCCTATACATGAGGAACTAAATAATATTACATATTCCTCAGTGTTGAATGAACTAGATCAGTCCAGTGGGAGATTTTACAGTCTATTTACTCTTCGACTATTAAAAAGTCGTAAAGTGTTCTCATCTGTTGAACATAAGGTTATTGCAAATGAGTAAATTTCTCTCCGCATCACTCTACATTGTTAACTATTATCAACTATAGATAAAGTGATTAACTGACTTACTACCTCACAATTCATGCTTAACCAATTAAACATGCTCCATAGGTCAATGATTAAGGAGTGAATTGATATTAAAGAGTGAAATATGGGTCAAGTGTTGTCAATGAAGTGAAAATTGGTAATGATGATGATAATGATAAAAGAGAAGTATACCAAAGTGAAGTGGAGTGGAGTGAAATAGACAAGATAACCAAAGTGAATTGTTAAGGCTAAGGTAGAGAAAGTACTTTCACAAAACATTTTTGAATGCAAAGTTTCGGTTTTTGTTCATGTATTGCTAACGCATTCAGCTAAGCATAAGTGGGGGAAACGTAAACCTTTGAAGTATTTCAGTCTAACTTTGTAAATTACTTTAAAGGATGAATTTCGAGCTGCTGAATGACCTAATTCAACAAGGCGTTCACATATGCATGAAGTCGTTTTCCTCTACTCGCCTTTGGTAAACCAAACAGGGGTAATGCTCAGCAACAAGTTTTCGTAGGGCCCGCTTACAACGTGCAATATAGTCAGCTCTATAGGAGCATGTGAATTTGTAGATATACATGGATGTGGACATAAGTGGAAGCTTATCCTTCACGCATTGACGAATCAGACAGAGGTTGGAGAATATCAATCTCAGTCTAGCACCATAGAAGCTACTATTGATACATCTTGACAGACGATTTTTCAGCATTTCAGATGTGGTGTCTCGCTTGAATACTAGATTCATGATTCAAATTTTCTTAGGAACTGAGAGAAGGTGAGGGGTGATTCGTTTCTTCATATTTTTATCAATAAATCTTTTAGGGTATACGTTATTAGATAGTATTATCCTAAGAGTTTCCATTTCAGTATCCACCGTATCTTCTGAACATATTCTGTAGATTGCGGAACACAGTGAATGAAATTTCTTTTACAACTAAGAGGTACCCAACTATTGAAGATAGTGAACTGGACGGTTCAAGTTGGTTTTTTGGTTTCACACAGATAAACCGACAGTTTACCAACAAAAAAATATCATATTAAGGGTGATTTCGTTTCACATAGCGGGTCTCATTGTTTAAAAATAGTTATGAAAGCAGAATAATTGAATAGCATCTAAACCGTTAAAGTAAAAACTGGAATAACAAGTCAGACGATCTTTCAAGATTTCTACCAAAAATACTTTTCTCACGTGATTCCTTAAATACTTTTAATTGCTACCTTTTCTGTCTCAAACTGTCAAGTTAAAAAAAATTCATAGTGTAACCGTTGACTTCTGTTATATAATGTACGATATCCCCTATCTCATTCCTTAAAAAAGACAAAAATTCCCTAACAGCCAATCAGAACCGCCTGAATTTGCTAAAAAAATCACATGATTCTACATGTGCACATCTGATTGGGTAGTGCGATAAAATCAATAAAAGACGGCCTTGTCTAAAAGCATGGAATAACCAAGGTCACAAGCAAGTGTGTAAAAACAGCTGCATATTTTTACATGATTAAGATATATGAAATAGTTGTATCCTTTTGATGCTATTACTATTCTCGAGGAGTTGAGCAATAACTGAAATGAAATCACACAATTATTGCACAACACTTACGTCATACCTATATTCAGAAGACGAGTATTTCGGCAGTTGATATCATATATGAATTCAACCAAGCAAATCAATTTCTTCAGTGTAAAACTAGAAGAAATATCTCTTGCGTATACAACATATTTTTTACTAACAGCTGATATTAACTAAGGCGTATACTACTAAAAACTAAACAGTATGGAGTTGTTACAGTTTAACGTGGGCATTTAAAAATCGTTATGACGTCAAAGACGTTACCTTTAGATCAAGCCTTCAGTATGTCAGTATTCGGTTAGTTCGAAGTCTCATACCCAAATGGTTGCATGTTATGATCACTGTCCAGTATCAGTAGTAGACATCCATCTGCATGTTTGAATTAATAATTTTTGGATTTCATGAAGACGTGTTCAAACTTCAAGGTATTTCATCTCAGAATGTATCTTTGATGCATGTCTGATTACTGCGTATCGTTGTAAGATAATTTTCATCACTGCCTAAAGAATCTTGAGCGGTAATTAAGTGTATATCAGTAGTTACTCAACTTGAAAGTTTGTTCGGTCAGTAACTTCCGAGTTGAAATTCACTCAATCTAGTAGATTTAGATTAGTAACCTTAGTTAGTATCAATTATTATTATTTATTATTTGTACCTTGGGTTCCTAGTAGAACATATGGCTTCAGTAACACGTCTCCATTCCACTCTATTCTCTGAAATCTTTTGAACCTGGTTCCACGACAGCCCACAAGCTCTCATTTCCTCCTCGCAAGATCTCCTCCACGTCACCCTCACTTCGGACACCCAACTCGCAGTTTCCCATCTGGGTTCCACTCGACGGCTGGCCTGAGCGTGATGTCCCCAGTCGGCCTTCTCAGTGCATGTCCAATCCAATCCATCTCCACTGCCTTCTGCATATTTGTTGGGTGATAGGTTGTTGGCTGGTTCGTTACAGAGTAAGTTCCTTGTTGCTTATTCTTTCTGGCAGTCCATCTGAGCTTCAGTAATGAGCCAGCGTAAACAACAGTTGTTGATGAATATCTGTAGTTTGTTGGAAATCCCTTTCGTGACGCGCCGCCAAGTCTCTGAACCATATAGAAGCATTGATTCGACTGAATTAGTGTTGAAAGTCTGGATGTTATTCACGCTTTATGCTGAGTGCAGAAGATCTCCACATCGGTTTCAGGTTAATCAACGTCTGTCTTGCTGTCTTTCCCATCCTGACTGCTTCGACATCCTCATCTGTGCAGCCTATAGTTGAAACAGTGCTGCCTAGATAGGTGAAGGAGGTTACTTCCTTTAAGTTTCTACTATTGATGGTGATTTGGTGTTTGTTGTCGTTGGTCGTGGTGTTGGTTGGGTATCTTCATCACCTCTGTCTTCTCTACGTTCACTTGAAGTCCCGTCTTCGCTGCCCTGCCTCTTCTGTCAACTTGTTAGTTTTCGCCTATAGATCTCCTAGTTTATGCCACAAGATATGAGTTATAAATCATCAACGGTGGTGGCGGCGAAATCCAAATATTCTTCTAGGATCTTTTCATCGGTCTAGTCAGCGTATGCCTCTCTTCTCGCTCCTCACCATTTGGTGCATGATCTAGTCGACTGCAATCAGGAAGATCATGGGTGATAGTAGGTGGCAGCCTCGTCTTACTCCTGTCTTCATTTCAAAACATCAGTAATATACAGTGATGGAATTTTGAACTTCAGTAGCAATCACCTTATAGTAGGAGAAAAATGGTGAGTATAGACAGTATTTGTCAGAGACTAGAATCCTTACAGCACTCAGGCACTACAAAAATCCAAATATATGTACCTGTTGAAGGAGTATGACGCTGAAATCTAATTAGCCACTTATAAACAGGAAAAGGAGCACCAAAGATATCTTATCTGAATAATATTTTTATTAACTGACCCTTCGTCTTAAACATTTTTGACACTGTTGGTATAGTCTTCTTCACTTGTTGACAACTCAAACATCCAACACATCAGTGATGAAAGATGTTTTCTATAGACCAAACTCTTGGGTTACTGAATCAAGATGGGATACATACAGTTAATGGAACCAACCCACATAGTTGTGGCTGACGGAGGAATCCAGGACGTGCGTTTTATCTTGCTGATCCTGTTGTACAAGAGGTGGCTATCGTACCTTGGTGACCTAGTGGATAACGCTTAGTTGTTTGAAGCGATAGGTTTCGCGTCTCAGTAGGAACAACAACACTTTGCACTAAGGTACAGGTATATCCAGATGATGAGTTTCAAATAGGACGAAACGAAATATTTAGTGAAATTTATTACAAAGACTCTTCACAACACCGTATTGTTTAGGATAACAAGTAGAACATTTTGAAATACAAACTATCAATATGATAATTTGATATACTAACTATAGTGCCAATGAATGTGGATACTGTCAAAATTGTAACTGAAAAAAAGTGTAGCAATTCAACAGTGGATGTTTCTAATAGTTTTTAGATATTTTCTTCAAGGCTGTAAATGAAACATAGTAGTAGTCAATAGGTAAGTGAAGATAAACACAACCTACACTATTTTTAGTAAGAAGAATAGGAAAATATATCAAATAACTGAAAGTTGATTAAGTAAAATCAGTTTTCATTCATGATACTTTTGAAGAGAATTTGACTAGATAAGTACATTGTAAGATGCCTCCTACCATTTACTATTAGAGAAAATTCAAGATACTGAACTATAATATCTCAAAATTCATGCTACCTATGAACATTTATTAATTCTTTATGTAGAAAGTGTCTATGGTGTCTAGTAGATTGATATTTCATCTCTGACGATCACATTTCAAAGTGTAATCGTATGTTAGATCGGTTCCAAACTTTACCTTTAGGTATGGATCTCTTCTAGTAAAGACAGCTATTTTCATATCTATACACCATAGCCTTAAAATTATTCTGTTAATATAAGAATTGCAAACAGAAGTTGAAAGTTATTATCTTCCGGTAACTTTCTGACATAGTTACTAACTTTAGATGTATTAAAGTACTTTCAGTGTCTTTATCTCAGTGTTTAAGAACTAAACCAATGTTGTAATGATACTTGTAATTCTCCGCTGATACAGGGCCGAAATGTTCTACCTCTGTTGATATAAACAGCTGAAGAGTCCCTAATAGGACAAGACGAGGGTCTTTGATTCCTCTGCTGATCACCAACATGAATCTTACATCATGAATCTCCAGCAGTATCGGGGTATCGGCATAGAAGCTCATCTCCCAACAGAGATCAATCAGTTTGACCGTGTACAACAACGGGAAATTACACGCATCATTACAACAACTGATACCCGTTGCACAAGATGTGGCTATCGTGCCGCAGTGGCTTAGTGAATAGCACTCTGGCGTTTGAAATAAAGGGTACTTGGTTTTTACTTCAGTGGGAGCAAAATCACTCCATATGCAGGTACATCCAGCTGACGTGTCCCAAATAGGACGAAACATGAGACCTGGCTTCCCCTGCTAGTCACCAAGATCAATAAAAACCAATATTACTGGTCAATATTAGGACTGATTCACCACTTGCTGCATGTATTTGGAAAACACTTGATCTACTAATGAAAACCAAAGAACGAAGAGTTGAGTTTGTAGTTTATTTTTGGATTACCTAGTTCATATTCAGATTCCTGACAAATGAATATTCTTTCCACTGGTCATGTTGTGTTGTCAGTGGGATTTCCCAACGGACATCACGCAATCGAGATCATAAAATATAATCTCTGACCAAAAAGTCTTATGAACTAGGAAAATACACTGCTCTGTAATGTGAACAGTTATTGTAGTGGGCATTGCTGATAAGAATGAATATAAGTAATGAGGATTCTGCCAAGAGAAACACAAGAGACAATGAGGGCGTATTAAGAACAAATCAAGATGGAAGCAGAAGAGGAAATGAATTACATTATGCAAATAAGTGTCTTAGTGGAAGGTATACCATATTTAACGACTACTGTACCACATGTTAACAATAAACATTCATTCCTTCGTCTTGATTTTCTTGTTTGCTTCACTTTAAGCCACTGACACTGAATGTCTCAATAATATTGATCAAGCCTGAACTTTGAATTCAGAAAGAATATGTCCAACTGTTACTTTTCCCATGGCCTTCAGCCAACTAAAGGTCACTCCTACCATTTAATTCGTTATCCTTTTACTCATTACCATCATATCATACTTCTGTATATGTATTATTCCAATATTGACTAATTTGAGAAAGATAAATCGATTTCCTTACAATCCCTATATCTCACCCCACTTTGGAAATGTAACTATCTATAGCATTGTTTGTTTTTACGCTGTACAACTGGATTGCATAATTGTAGAACCTGAAGAAAATGTTTATTGAGTGGTTAAATTAACTTAGAAATGAATGAAAGAAATGGCTAGAGAAGTCTGTGAATTAATATGATCAGTTCCCTGAGACAATGGTCATCTCCTTCTACATTATTAGTTGATTATCCTAGTGACATGATGTCCTGCCTAGTTACAGGTCAATGATACTTTTGTTTCAGTTTTTAAGGACTCGTAGACAACAGTCAGGAACGTCTGATTTTCAGCGCTGCGTTTTCAAACACCACTGAACTGTCGAAATAAGCTATTGAATAGTCTCATTAGTCAGAAACTATTAAGGCTAATCTGTAGATTATATTATATATTATTTGTCCTTTGGGTTCCTAGTAGAACACACGGGTTTAGTAGCACGTCTCCAATGCCCTCTGTTCTCTGAAATCTTTTGAACCTGGTTCCAAGACAGCTCACAAGCTCTCATTTCTTCCTCACACCATCTCCTCCATGTCACCCTCACTTCGGACACCCAACTCGTCGTTTCCCATCTGGGTTCCACTCGACGGCTTGACCTGACGCGAGATGTCCCCAGTCGGCCTTCTCAGTGCATGCCCAATCCTTCTCCACTTCTTTCTGCATATTTGTTGGGTGATAGGTTCTTGGTTGGTTCGCTGCCAGAGCTCCTGGGAGGGGGGGTGGTTACGTTTGTCCCAGGCAAAACTCATTTGTAGTATTTTGACATGATGGAGATTATTTATAGCTCTGAAAGATTATCTTGGTGGTGTTATGTTCTCTGAGCTGGATGACTTAACCATGAAGCTTTCACTGTCACTATAAATAACATCATCAGTACAAACTTCAGAAAGGAGTGAGACATATGATTTGCTTCACAGACGGCTTATTAAATCCTCCTGACAACCCTTGGTAATGATTAGTTGTCCCTTTCGAATTCTTGTCATTTTAGCCATGTTTATTTAGATTGATTATCTTACTGATGTGAACTTTGACTTCCTTGTTGTTTTTTTCCATTGATGGGTAGATTACATCAATGTCAGTACTTTTGTTGATCGCTGACTGACCTGACGTTTCTTTTTTGACAACGAAACCTTTACGATTAAACTATCCAGCCAGGGAACATACCACCTCCGAAATCATCAGCAGTGGACCCAGACGAGTTTAACTTACGCAGCCGAATTGTTCAGATCAATAGAATCTAGCTATCTGACTTGGATAGACCATTGTACCTCAAATAGAATGATCAGTGTGCAAATGATTAATCAAAAAAATTGCGTGATTCACACTGATATCTCTCACAGCTGAGTAGTTTTTCAGTTGCCCAACTGTTGTGTCACCACAGTTCCCATTGGACGTAACTCATCATCCAGGGTCATAGGATGTCAGCTCTGAATTGTATTAAGTGTTTGTATGCCCTTTATGGAGAGACACTGTCCATGTCGAATTGTCAATTTGCTCGGATAAGACAGAAAATTGTTATTTGATTCAACTCAATCTTTTGCTGCTGGCTCTAACATGAGTTGAATTTTGTTTTAAAAAATATACTACTTACCATTAATTCAGTAGACAATTTTTAAACCATTCTGGTCATATTGAATCGTATGAACTAACTGTGTCCCTCATGACATTTCCATCCACTTTTTACAAGTAATCACTCATGTATTCTTCACATTTGCGTTGGTGCATTAGCTGTGGCAATAAGCCTTTAGTATTACACATGATATTTACTCTAAAATAAGCATTTGGATATACTCATACTGTATCAATTCCTACTCCCGATTGGTTACTTTACACTTGCAGAAAAAACTCTGGATCTGATACGTATAAGATCTATATTCAGAATTCCTTACCAGCTGACTATCTGGTTACACAAAACAGCTGATAACTAGAACAGTGACTAGAATGATGAGAGTCATTTCTTCCATTTTAGTCTGTTCATTAGAAATGTCACACAGTGAAGGAATAGTATCATTTACTGGATAACGTTTCAGACATAATTTATTGTCTATATTCATATCAAGAGAATCTTTTTTTCCTCCTTGTGATAAGAGTATTAGGAGTTTCCATATATCTGGTGTTGATTTCATAACCACAGATTAGGTTATCAATCTCTCCCTCCAGCCACCCAAGTTAGTTTTTAACACTGTCACTTTACTCCACCCTACTGCGTGATTGTGTGTAATTACATACAGAGCTATAGCTGATTTTTTTTTCAAATATCTTATCTTATTAGGATCTACTAATTTTGATTTAGCTAAGTTATTGTACTCTCTTATTCAAAGTGATAAAGTAGTCGACGAGGGTCAGTTAGATGAGAAATTTAGAGGTAAGCTCCACTGTTTTTATGCAGCGAGTTACTTCTAATGTATGATGAAGGTGTATTTTGGATCATATACAGAATACGTTCCCATTTTCTGATACGAAGGAGAAGAGAAAAATAACTAGCTCAATACCGGCCACTTTCACCTTCTTCAAAAGGCTACATCTGTTGTTATAGAAATTGTTCGTCCAAGATTTTGTGTTCACAAAACGTAAATGCGAACACTTGTAGAGAACAACAAAATATTACAGATAAAGATTAATTTATTGTATGATACATTTTCACTAATTCATTTATCCATCATGACTGACTGTGACCAAAATTGAATGGTTGCCTTCAATTAGGTTTTGAAAGAGTTCGAAAACAATGGCAAAGGCAGATGGTTCTGCCTACATTTTCTAATGCTACATCTCTTCTCCTATCCTAATAAAACTTGTAGAAAGTAAGTCATATATCCTTCATTTCTTAAGAATAGAAAAGACAATAAATACTTTGAGTTGTATGGCAGAAATATGAATTCGATGAAGGTATTTAGTTACACATCAGCTGCTGAAATAAATAAACCATTGAGTGAAGTATTGATAAATGGCATTCAAAACTGGTCTCCTAATTGTTTCTTTTCTTTTATTTATATAAATATGGATTCATTTTCACTGATATTTGTGTTTGGAATCCCTTGCCAATGACTACTTTATGCCATATAGCACAACCGAATGTTTAAATCCTAATATTGTTCAGGTAAGAATGGAATAGTCTTAAATGCTACAGTTTTTAAACTTCTGTTGTTGATTGAGTCGAACTGACTACTCACTACTCGTAAATGGGCTTCTATATGGACACACGAGTTTCGTCGGTAGTTTCAAATTTGATATTAGTTGTGAATACCGGCTAGCAGTGGAATCCAGAGTGCACGTTTCGTCCTGTCTAGGACTCATCAGCTGGATGTACCTGAACCCCAGTGCGGAGAGATGTTGCACTAACTGAGACTTGAACCACCTACCAATAACTTCAAACGTCGAAGTGTTTTCCACCAGGCTACTGAGGTATAGCGGCTACTACTTGTACAAAGAGTATTAATTCTTACTATTTGTTGATATGGCAGGTGGAACAACTCAATCAAACAAAACAACAAAGAATTATAAGCATATCAACAAACAGTATGAACTGACACTAGTTGAAAGGGGGGTTAAAGACCTGGGAATACTGAATAGTTGCTTTCACCAAGTTTAGGACTCACTGGGAGACTATATCTATGAATCCATAAGGCATCGGACCCAAGTCCCTGTATCATTCAGCCACTGGGTTGGAACCCAGTGATTCTCTATCTCCTACTCCCGTCTAATAATGACATAACCTTACTATAATTCAGTGTCATCGGTGGGCATCCAACCCATCCCTTATCTGGGTTGTCATGATGGTCACGATATCTCATTGTTGAAACCTATTTGTAAGTATAGAGCAGCTCATGAATATGTGATCGAACAAAAGTACTTCTTCACTCAGTCTGCCTTATCTCACTTCATGTTTTCAATCATTTAAAAAGAAACCCCATAGATCGCTTGAAGTCCAACAGTAAAGTAAATTCAACTCTTAAATATTTTTATCAGGACATTCCGTACGTAAACCAACTATTAACTCATCACAAAAGCATCAGTGTCGTGTTTACAGACTATGGCAATAGTTGAACTTTCAAGAAAATTTCATTCATCTACTGTAATGCGTTTTAATGTACGTTAACCAATAAGCATTATAAAAAATACTGATAGTAATATCAATCCAGTCACATATATATATAGCTGAGGATTTGCCTTGTCCTCTGGATACAACAAAGGGACTTCACTGAGTAAAAGTGTAAAACAAATTCACTACAGAACTGGCTAAAACATTTATTTGTGTTCCACACTGTTATTTCTTTTCTCACCTTGTCATTTATTCGACTTGACGTTACCTTGGCATCCTTTTTACACTTTAAGTCTTATACTACTTACTATTATCGAGTAGTAAATTCACATTTCTATATAATGTTACGTTATTTGTAACTTTCGTTCATCATTTTAACATCCTTCTATATTAGTAACTTTCCCAGTGCCTTATTGTGTTGGACTGCTTTATCCTATACGTTACATTTTAACCGTTTGAACTTGCACGTTCTTGATATTCTCTACTGATTCTCCTTGCTCATAGCTCTACTCTTTATGTTGTTGATGCACTTACTATAGGGTGGTTTGACGGCGGCAAAGTTACAAACACCTGACGATTCGTAGTTCCCAGTTCCCTAGTCATGGTTGTTTATTATTACATTACTGTACTTCATATGAACCCTGTGTCCTGAATTTTACTTGTGAATTGAGTGTCTGGTTTATTTTTCAAGAGACCACACTCCGTCATCTTAGTTTCGAATTTATTGGAAAGAAATTTACACACACACATTTGTTATTAATTTGTGGATAATGTTAAGTAATGATTGTACTCAACGGCCTCCGATTTGAAACCTCTCTACACCTCAAATTTCTCTTCAAAAAAGTCATTGTCTCACGAGACTAAACATAGTTTAGCAAAGTAACGTTGTCGCAGTTAGTTTCATAAAAAGATCAATTATTTACTGCGGCTACTTTACTCACCCATACCTGATTTGAAGCAAAAGACTAAAATGAACAGATGATTTGTATTCCACGAAAAATGGATGGTTGGCTTCTAGAGAGAGATACACCATCAGGGATCCTGAAGAACCAGCTTTCCAAATCACTGAAGAAGACATTCTTCTCTATGAAGCTACAGATCAGCTTTTCCAGTCAGCAGAAGGTTCAGGGGTGTGTTAAGGACAACTTATCGCTTTGGGACACCTCCATTTGTGTCGACAAATTTATTTGCTTTCATCGAGTAAGTTATATAGGTCTCATTAGGCACGCACTTTCCAAACGTATCTCTGAGCACTATCCTGTAGTGTAGGTTTGTTGAGGAGATAGTGTAAATCAATTAACAGTTCAATTCTTGAACATTTGGTCAGCTCTGAACATGTAGCTCCACTAGAGTCCTCCTTCAGTGTCATTTATAAAGTCAAAGGGAATAGACCAAAATAAGTGTGCTTTCGGTAGTTGTACTCAGCAAAAGCACTGACAATTGACCAGTTCAAGCTTGATCTCTGATTGAAGAAGTATTATGTTCAATCTCTCATCCTACCATGGTATTAACGCCTTCACAATGTTTTCGCTTTCATTATATAGTTAGTTATTTCATTATTATCACCTTCACTATGAACCTTATCTGATTCTTTACCTTCTTTGCATTTACCTATCAATATTCACACTTCACATCAACCAATAATTTTCACCTCATCAAACTCCTTATTTCTATTGTCTAAAAGATTATTGCACAACTAATTTCTATTGATGATTTCAGTTTTTAGCACTGACATTCATTCATTCATTTGTCCCTTGTGTTCCTAGTGGAATATATGGCTTCAGCAGCATACCTCCATTCCACTCTCTTCTCTGCAATTTTTCAACCTGGCTCTATGATTGCCCACAAGCTCTCATTTCTTCTTCATACCATCTCCTCAATGTCACCCTCACCTCGGGAGCCCGACTTGTCGTTTCCCATCTGGGTTCCACTCGAGGGCGTGGGCTGACACGTGATGTCCCCGAATGGTCTTTCAGTGACTGCCCAGTCCAGTCTATCTCCACTTCCTTCTGCATATTTGTTGAGCGATAGCTTCTTGGTTGGTTCGTTGTCAGCCAGAGTAAGTTCCTCGTTGCTTATTCTCATTATTCTGGCCATCTGATCTTCAGTAACGAGCCAGTGTAGGCAGTTGTTATTGAATGTCTGCAGTTTGTTGAAAATGCTTTTCATGACACGCTAAGTCTCTCATCCATCACATGGAAGCACTGACTTCATTGAATTAGTGTTGAAAATCCGGATGTTGTGCACGCTTTATGCTGAGTGCAGAAGATCTCCACATTGGTTTCAGGTTAATCAGTGCCTATCTTGCTGTTTTCTGATCCTGGCTGCTTCGACATCTTCGTCTGTGTCACCGGCGCCACCTGTAGTTGAAACGATGCTGCCTAGATAGGTGGAAGAAACTACTTCCTTAATGTTTCTCCCATTGATGGTGATTGGGGCTTGTTGTTGGTGGTGGCGCTGGTTGGATATCATTATCACCTTTGTATTTTTAGCACTAACCGTATAGTTTAATACTAGACAGTTATACTTTTGTGATATATATATATATATATATTGACTGTACAGCTTTAGAAAATGATATCGTCATAAAAGAAACTTTACTCAACTGAGTGACCTAATTTTTGTTCACATGATAGTCTGAAGAGATAATGGAGTGTGATTAGTACTTGGATTTGTAGATTACTTGTTATCTCACAAAACGGATCACTTGTTTAAATAATTCAGGCATGTAAGTTTTACTGAAGCAGGACTGTACTATGTAAGGATTTCATTATTGGTTTTTGTGTTTGCAGGTGATTCTAGATGGTCTGTAAATTTCTGCTCAAGTTATCACCTCTTATGTGTTGAGGTGTGAGTTAAGACACCGTTGTATTTGAACCTGACCATTACTGTAAGGTTTCAACCTCGTTAGTGAACTTTTTAGATTTTTTCTATAACTTGTATCCACAGTACAATGAAAGATACATATTGAATGACTGAAAACTGTTGCATTAAGTATCAAGGCATTAAATTTTCACGGAGTAATTCAAGTCAGTTAGACTTGAAAATTGATTTGAGTGAACAATCAATACTCTTTTCATCAATTTCTTCTTCTTCTTTATCAGGTCTTACAGTTACTTATACATAGAAACCTCGCTTGGTTAACTAGTCCACTAGTTACTAGCCGGTCCTAAGCCACCATAAAGAGGGAAGGTTGGGCATAGGGCTAGCAACCCAACCCCGTAAAACAAATCTAACCGCTAAAGAAACTTCAAACCACAAACAAAATATAAAAAATAATAACAAAATTATTCCTCGCTGGAATCGGAGAGACAAAATGACGCCAGTTGGTGAAAGCCTGCCTTCGCGAAGCCAATTGACCGGGCCGATGTGTCTTCTCTCCCTCGATGAAAGCGAAAGTAAACGTGGGGACATGGAATGTCCGCAAGATGTTTGAACCCCACAAGGCAGCCCAGATTGCAAACAAGATGAAGAGGTATCACCCTGAAGTGCTTGGAATATGCGAAAGCAGATCGAATGGAAGTGAACTCTCCAAACTGTCAACTCGAGAAGAGTTAACAATGTACTCCGATATTGTCACCCAGAAGACAACCACGAACACACTGAGGGGGTGGCTATCATGATGTCCCCAACAGCATCGAAGGCCCTCATGTAGTGGGAACCAATCTCCTCCTGCAGGATCAAGATCAAGACAGCAAGATTCAACTCAAAACGAAGGAAAGTCACAATCATACAATGCTACGCCACACACCTACAAATAATGCACATCAACAGAAAAACAAGGAAGAATTCTACAGACAACTCCAATCAACACTGGACAAGACCCCATTCCAGTTGGCGACATCAAAACTCTAATCGGTTGGGTGACATGAATGCCGAAATGGGAGCAGACAACACAGGAAGAGGACCAATCATGGGTAGAGAAGCACTCAGTGAAATGATGAACGAGAATGGAGAATTGTTTGCAGAATTCTGTGCATTCAACGATTTGGTGATTGGAGACACTGTACAAACACAAGGACATTCACAAAGTGAGCGACATGGATTTGATTTCACCAGACACCACGACACACTACACCGAAATTCAGATCGACTTCATCTCAATGTGAAGAAAGTGGAGATGCAGTCAGCCTACTTCACACAACATCAGATCAAGGGAGGGGAGCAGATGTAGGTTCACACCACTCACACCACTATCTAGTGCAAGCAACCTACCTTCAAAATCAATTTGAAAACCTTCAAGGTAGTTGGTGATAGACCACAGTTCAAGTTCAACATCCACCTAGAACAGGAAGTGAAGGACGAAACTACAAAAGACATATTCACGTCAGTCAGCCATCAGAATAAAATGGGAGACATTGAACAACATCCCTAAAGAAACCTGTGTGGAAAAACAGTAGAACCGTTTGAAAGAGATCTGGAAGGAAACCTGCATAACCGTATTAGGAAGGAAGAAGAAACATGACAGGACAAGGAATGGATCTCTACGGACACACATGGAAGCTGATAGAGGAGAGGAGAGGAGAGAGATGAGGATGGTGAAGCAGAAGATGAACCAGTGCAGTGCAAGGATGAACAACGAGAAGAGGAACTGAGTACAACGTATAAAACACTACACTGGACGAAGAAGTAAAGAAGAGTGTGCACAAAGACAAAAGACACTTCTACGACACACTGGCAAGTGAAGCTGAACAGGCTGCTGGTAGGACAGACCTGACTGATAACATTAAATCAAATAATCAGGTTACTATCTGGTAACACAACTGAGGCTTTAAACTTTTATCTACTCGTTTTATAACCATTATTTCTATTCGTATTACCATTGTCATTTTGTTTCTTACGTGTTTACCCGAATTTCCTAAAATCTGTAGAGGACGATTACTGGTTATTAAAGCTTCTTCTATGTGTTTCAATCCCTGTTTAAGTCCTTACACTGATCAGTGAGTTTTTATCTCAGCCATTTAGACATTTGACTACACCTGTCTTAATTGACATTGGACGAGATGACCTGAAGTCTAGATACCTTTTAGAATGTATCGGTTTTCTGTTAATGGTAGTATCCAAACCACTATCTGTTCTTTGTTTTATTCTACAATCTAATATAGGGAATTAGCGGAACATAGGTATTTAGCTAAATACAGAATGACAAAACCCCAATAAGATCAATAATCTAAAGAGAAAACTCAGCTATGTATTAACACACAACCATACTACAGGATGAATGAGATGAAATCACTGTAACCAAGTGTGGTATAATTAGTTGGAGTGAGAGAGACACTGACTAATGAATCTTTTTTTCATCCAATCAACCAACACCCAAAACATGTATTAGAGATGACGCAACACCCTACAACAGAGATATAGCAAACTTTACTACCAACAGAAACAAAAAATATGAGGTAATAGGAGTATAAAAATCAGATATCTAAAGTAGTGTGATTACACATTGATATGATTATAAACGAATAATTTATGTTCGAAACGTCATCCATTAAATAATACTGTGTCACTGTGTGCTATAAATCAAATAAACAAATCTAATATATCAAGTTGGTGTTCATCGTAAACTGAAAACAGTTGGGGGGCACTGGACAGCTGTTTCGTCCTAGTATGGGACTCCTCAGCAGTGCACACACCCACAAGCCCCCACCTCCAGGGATCGAGCCCGAGACCTCCAGGTTCCCTGGCCAGCACGTTACCATTAAGCCACCGGGTCGAAATCCAGTGGTCCATATTTCCAACTTCTGTCAATTCACGACATAGCGCAACCGCCACCCAATGTCATCGTTGAGTAACTGTCCTCATGACTATCAGGCTAGCCCCACTGGTCACGACTTTTCATTGTGACTTCAGGAATACCTCTCGAAGCTAGTCACCAATGAGTACCAGTTCAACTGAATTTCGAGGAGGTTGTGAGGATTTAGAAATATTTCAAGGTGATGTTCTTGGTAGACTGATATCAGTCATGACCAGTGATGAGGACAGTTACTCAACGATGATATTAGGTGGCGGTTGCGGTATGTCGTGAACTGAAAGAAATTGGAAATATTGACCACTGGATTCCGACCCAGTGGCTCAATGGTAACGTGCTGGCCACGGAACCTGAAGGTCACGGGTCGGACTCCTGGAGGTGGGGGTGGTGGGTGTGCGCACTGCTGAGGAGTCCCATACTAGGACGAAACAGCTGTCCAGTGCCCCCCAGGTTTCCAATATTCCTCCAACTGATGTCAGTCTACGATGAATACTAACTTGAAAACATTTCTAAATCTCCATAACCCCCTCAAAAATCTAATGTGGTAAAACAGTACTTTCCATACTTTGAAGCGCTTCATTTCCAAGGAAAATGACTTATCCGCTAGTTGTCATTAGTCTTCATAAATTCAACTTATTTCAAAACTTTTATCTACTAAGGTGTCTGATGCTATCACTTTACAGATCTTATCTTCACTTCAGTCAATCAGGGTCTTGCTCAACTAATTAGATCAACATTAAATAGTGAGTTCTACATCGTATCAGTTAAGTAACTTCCTCTTATTACCATCATCATCATCATCATATTGTTATTATTATTATTATTATTATTATTATTATTATTATTATTATTTGTCCCTTAGGTTCCTATTAGAACATACGGCTTTAGTAGCACGTCTCCAGTGCACTGTATTCTCTGCAAACTTTTCAACCTGGTTCCAAGACAGACCACAAGCTCTCATTTCCTCCTCACAAGATCTCCTCCATGTCACCCTCACTTAGGACGCCCAACTCGCAGTTTCCCATCTGGGTTCCACTCGACGGCTTGGCCTGACGAGGGATGTCCCCAGTCGGCCTTCTCAGTGCATGTCCAATCCAATCCATCTCCACTGCCTTCTGCATATTTGTTGGGTGATAGGTTGTTGGCTGGTTCGTTACAGAGTAAGTTCCTTGTTGCTTATTCTTTCTGGCAGTCCATCTGAGCTTCAGTAATGAGCCAGCGTAAACAACAGTTGTTGATGAATATCTGTAGTTTGTTGGAAATCCCTTTCGTGACGCGCCGCCAAGTCTCTGAACCATATAGAAGCATTGATTCGACTGAATTAGTGTTGAAAGTCTGGATGTTATTCACGCTTTATGCTGAGTGCAGAAGATCTCCACATCGGTTTCAGGTTAATCAACGTCTGTCTTGCTGTCTTTCCCATCCTGACTGCTTCGACATCCTCATCTGTGCAGCCTATAGTTGAAACAGTGCTGCCTAGATAGGTGGAGGAGGTTACTTCCTTTAAGTTTCTACTGTTGATGGTGATTTGGTGTTTGTTGTCGTTGGTCGTGGTGTTGGTTGTGTATCTTCATCACCTCTGTCTTCTCTATATTCACTTGAAGTCCCGTCTTCGCTGCCCTGCCTCTTCTGTCAACTTGTTAGTTTTTGCCTATAGATCTTCGAAATTGTGTGACACTAGACACAAGTCATCGACGAAATCTAAATCTTCCTCTAGGATCTTTTCATCGGTCTAGTCAGCGTATGCCCCTCTTCTCGCTCCTCACTGTTTGTTGGATGATCCAGTCAACCACAATCAGAAATATCATGGGTGATAGTAGGTGGCAGCCTCGTCTTACTCTTGTCTTCACTTCAAAAGCATCACTGAGCTCCCTATTGTGAATTACTTGGCATGTGACGTCTCCAAATTACTTCTTGGTTGACGCTGTCAAAGGCCTTTTCAAAGTCGATAAAGTTGAGGTAGAGGGTTGATTGCCATTCTATACTCTGTTCTATGATGATGCGCAGTGTAGCGTTGCAATTTGATCCGTACATGATTTGTACTTCCTGAATCCAGCCAGCCTGTTCGGGTTGTAGTTTTGAATCCAGTATCCTGTGGTCTCTCCAGGATGATGTGCTTAATATTTTGTTTGGGGTAGACAGGAGCATGATTCTGCCCCAGTTCTTGCAAAGACTTAGGTCTCCCTCTTTGGTAGTTTGACAAGGTAGCCCTTCTTCCAATCAATCGACAGGTACCTTTCCTTGCTTCCAGACCTTTTGCAATGGTGGTGTGAGCATGTGCACTGTTAACAATGCGTCTGTTGTCATCACTTCTGATGAGATTCCATCTGGTCCTGCTGTTTTCCAGCATTTCAGTAGTTTTATGGTGCTCAGGACTTCGACTTTCGTTGGAGGGCTTGTGTTCACTTGTAGTTTTGTGGCTGGGCTGTAGGTGGTATTTCTGGACGAAGTGCAGGTGGTAGTGGTGGTCGATTGAAGAGTTTTTTGAAGTGGTGAGACCATCGTTCCCTTTGTTTCTCTTCTTTGGTAATTAGATTTCCTTCATCATGTTTTATTGGTTTCATCTGTGTTGATCTCTTCCTGGTAGATAGTAACCTGATTATTTGATTTAATGTTATCAGTCAGGTCTGTCCTACCAGCAGCCTGTTCAGCTTCACTTGCCAGTGTGTCGTAGAAGTGTCTTTTGTCTTTGTGCACACTCTTCTTCACTTCTTCGTCCAGTGTAGTGTTTTATACGTTGTACTCAGTTCCTCTTCTCGTTGTTCATCCTTGCACTGCACTGGTTCATCTTCTGCTTCACCATCCTTATCTCCTCTCCTCTCCTCTCCTCTATCAGCTTCCATGTGTGTCCGTAGAGATCCATTCCTTGTCCTGTCATGTTTCTTCTTCCTTCCTAATACGGTTATGCAGGTTTCCTTCCAGATCTCTTTCAAACGGTTCTACTGTTTTTCCACACAGGTTTCTTTAGGGATGTTGTTCAATGTCTCCCATTTTATTCTGATGGCTGACTGCCGTGAAGATTTTCTTCATATTAGTTGCCTTAATCTGAAAGTCGAATGTAGTGAATAGTGAATAAGTAGACTGCCTGAGATGGGCAAGAAAAGTGTCACATGAATAAAATCAAATTGAAATCTGATTAACAGCCCATTCTTATGCAGTAAATGAACTGTCTCACTCAAACTTATCATGATCAAAATCTCCTTACAAGATTTATCATCTTCTGTGTCTATAATTGTTTGTTGGGCATCCAATGATATCTCTTATACTACAATAGTAATAAAGCAAGCGAAGTAGTTCCTAAATATCTGACTAAATCCCTTTGTTCAGTATGCATTTATGACTAAAGTGATATCCATGTAATCACTATATTGAATTCATGTATGAACCACATGTCAATTGGTTTGTAAGTTTGTAGATAGTTATTAAGTTGCATCAAATTCATTGTACATTGAACGCTATTCTGGTTGCTTAGTAACACTCATTGTTTTAATGCCCACAGAAAATGTGGTCCATTTTAGCTTTCTATTCTGAAAGTGTACAGAATAAACCCTAATTGCTTAATCAGAAAATTGGTGTATATTTATAAATTTGTACTTATATGTGTTAAGCACTTCAGGTATCCTTTATATTTATGCTTATCAGGTTAGATTTCGATTGTTACAATAATGAGTGTATAAAGAAAGGCACTTATTGTTTATTGCTTCTTACCCTAGTTGCCTATTGAATAAAGATTTGGTGTTTGAAGCGAAGGGTGGTGGGTTCGGGACTTATTCAGACCGCCATCACTCACTGGGGTACAGGTTTATCCAGTAGAAGAATCTTAACATGATGGCCAGATTGAAAAACGATCCATACAATTCGGTGTGCACCTAAGACTAGACAACATGAATTAGGTGCTCTCCAGTGACCAGTCATTACATGGGAGGCCTCTTAGGATCACTACTAGCTGATATTTAAGTGTCATATAACAAAAAACTGGCTGATAATCTCATCACTAAAGTCTTTGTTGATGATAACAGTGATTTTTGAGAAGAATGAGGTTATAGTTTGTCGACAAAAAAGACAACGCTGGAGTACTTCAAATTAAAGTGATTTGTGAGGAAGAGAGTAACAGTTATCGTTTACCATTCTTAGATGTTCTCTTGAGTCGACGAGAACATGGCTTAATTGGATGATTAGTTTACAGAAAGCGTATATGAAAGGGAATATATCTGAACTTTCACAGTCTCTGTCCTGTTCAATATAAGTGAGATTTATTGAAATGGTTGTTTAGCAGGATCTGTTGTATCTGGGTACATGAGACACGATGGGTGAATATATCAAATTACAGATCAAGGCACTAAGTGTCCATATCGCTCTACCATACAGAGGTGAGTTGAATAGTATCATTTTGAGACGTAGGCTGACATAAGCCATTAAGAAAACATTACACATTTAATTTTATCATTGTGGAAAAGGCATAACACATATTCCGCCAAAAACCTAAACACTTCAACGATGAATATGTCACTTCCCATCGCTTTTAGCAGTTTATATGTGTGTGAGGTTGCATATACATAGAGAAGAGAAATTCAGCCATACACTTGAGGATGGGAGAACATATACCTAAATGATTTTGAAAACAAGCTCAATAAGAGGTGACCCTCTTCAACTACAACTAAATATATGATAGAAACGGGTCACGAAATTAATATTCAAACAGTTTTCAAACTTTTATAATTATAATAATCACCTTATTCAAGACAATTTCTGGTACATTATAAGAATATATTTTAATATAATCCCAGAGTGGTATTGCTTATATTACACCGTCGTTGATTGGAGCGAATTGATACAAGCAATAACACTAGAACAATACCAGTCGCATAAGAAGTGACTATAGTGACTCAGTGATCTACTGGATAACGCCATCGCGTTTGAAGCCATCGCTTCCGAGTCCGAATCCCGGTGGGAACAACATCACTCACTAGGAGGCGGAGGCAGTACATTCAGCTGACCATCTCAAATACGATAAAATATGCATCCTGAATTCCATTGCTAGCCATTATCCATCATTACTATATAATCTCAGAGTGATTAGAAAATCAAAACAAGATATTTATGAACGTTTCGCTGTGTAAGCTACAACTTCTTCACCAGAATATATACATTTTTTTTATAAATATCAAAATATCTAGTTGAATGATGTATGAAATATATTTAGGTATTTGTTGGATGATTAGTCATAAGAAGTTCATGCTTGTTATTATTGTAATTTGTCAACGATTATATAAGATAGTCAAGATGAAAAGAAAACACTGGAATACTTGGAAATTGGACCATTATGAAGTTATCCCAAGTAATAAACATTCAAGCAGACTAAATGAAATGAAAGCTGAAACATGTAAATTACTAAAGGAAATGTAACTCAAACTTAGAAATGCAAAATAGTTTTCATTAGCTTCTAAGACATATACTGCCGATAGATTTTACGGTAGATGGAATATCTGAATATCCACTTCCAATAGAAGATATTAGAAAGTTGTTGAAGCTTTGCTTAGAATCTACATATTTCATGGATGGAGATAGAATATACTGTCAATCAAATGATGTTGTAATGGGTTCACTAGCATCTTCAATTGTGAAGACTCTCTGTATGAAAGCTTGAGAAGAAAGAGCTTTAAGCAGTGTTCATTGCTAACCCAGAATTCGGTATATAGATGTGTGAATGACACATTTGTCACTCTTAAGAAAGTAAACCAACAGGAATTCCTAGAATATATAAATTCTAACGGCTAGTGTCGCATTAGACATACTGAACAGAGCATAAAATATCGTAACCGATCCCAATGATTTAAAAAATGAAATCTTGTGAATAAAGAATATTTTAGTGAAAAATGGTTACTCTAAAAAGTTCCTGAAGAATATTATCAATCAAATGAATAAAACAGCAGGTACTACTACTACTACTTGTAGTAAATGTACAACAAAATCATGGACGTCATATATGATGATCCCATATTGAAAGGCACTTCTGAACAGATTAAAACAGTATGCGCCTCACATGGTATTAAACTCTCTTTTAAATCTCCAAGTTCATTAGAAAAGATCTTAGTCAAATTGAAAGATACACTTCTTTAGATGATACATAACAACTGTGTCTACAAAATTAAATGTTTGCAATGTGAAGGTAACTATATTGGAGAATGTTGTAGGCCCCTAAACGTTAGGGTAAAGGAACACATGTAAGAAACATTCACGGATGAATCAGGAGAGAGAGAAGCGATCAGCAGTAGCTATGCATGCAATCGAAAGTGGACACATAATTGACGCTGAGAATGTAAACCTATTGGGATAGGGTTTCCATTCACATCAAGAAAGATTAACTTCCGAAACCCTGTATACTTTAACAATATCAAATACTATAAAGAGAAAAGAAGGACTAAACTTGTCACTTATCTGGTAAACATTATTACGACAAAATCATTAACGATGACCTTTTCGAATAGAAGCTACAATAACAGTGACCATTATTGACGAGTTATGAATAAACGCATTACAAAACAACACGTATTCTACAACATATGCTAACAGACCCTTTGACTATCTTATATAATCGTTGACAAATTACAATAATAACAAGCATGAACTTCTAATGACTAATCATCCAACAAATGACCTAAATATATTTCATACATCATTCAACTAGATATTTTGATATTTATAAAAAAAATGTATATATTCTGGTGAAGAAGTTGTACCTTACACAGCGAAACGTTCATAAATATCTTTAAAACAATTAGTTCCCTTTATAAACTTCGACAAAACAATAAGAAGACGTAAATTGTCTGAACCGTGTAATGTGCATTTGCGCAACACATTTCGAACTATCTGATCACACACGTACTTGTCATAGGTATTTATATAAAAACTGATGAAGATAAGGGATGAGAAAATAAAAAGAGGTCAGGTAGGAAGACTGACTTAAAGGGCGAATAACAATGAAAATCAATAGAGCGAAAAAATAATAGTCCATCGAACTTGGTCTTCAATAGTTGAATTCACCAAGGAAGATTTAATGTGACAACAAATTGTTTATGAACACGTAAAGGTGGTTTCAACTTCCTAATAGCTAAGGCTTCAACAAATTTCAGGATCCCTCCCCAACATGTTTTGTAAATAGGTGTAAAGGAAGTAGCCACATCAATCTTGTGACCTGTCTCAACGATATGTTTGGCGATCGAAGAACTTGGACGTCAGCTACCAACATTTATAGGTTCAGGTGATTTAATTTGCTCCTGAAGCCACTTCGGAATATGTTCCGAGGCCCTTACTTGCATGGATCTATTAGTCCTCCCTATGTATGTGTCACCACACGTACATTTGAATTGGTAGATACAATGGGATGTGACATTATATCTTGTTTTGATCTTCTAATCACTCTGAGATTATATAGTAATGATGGATAATGGCTAGCAATGGAATTCAGGATGCATATTTCATCGTATTTGAGACTGGTCAGCTGAATGTACCTGCATCCGCCTCCCAGTGAGTAATGTTGTTCCCACCGGGATTCGGACTCGGAAGCGATGGCTTCAAACGTGATGGCGTTATCCACTATGCAATGAAGGAACGATAGTCACCTCTTGTACAGCGGGTAGTAGTTATCACTATTCATTGACATACTTATTATTCTCTGTTGTTTTGTTGGATCGAATTGTTCGACCTCTATTGACATATGGGCTCCTATATGGATGCCTCGATATTGCCTGAATGTTACTTATGATAAATTGGTTGGTTGTGGCCAGCAGGAAAATCCAGAACGCACGTTTCATCCTACTTGATACTCGTCAGCTGGATGTACCTGCACCCGAGTTATGTTGTTCACACTGAGACTCGAACGTCGTACCCATCGCTCCAAACGCCAAGGCGTTATCGACTGTACTACGAAGGAATTGTGTTGGAAATTGTATTCTTATAATGATTCTATCAGATTCGACGCTCAACTTCTTCCAGGACATTCGTAACAACTAAGGTCTGGATGTTTAATAATTTCTGGTACAATTTGGAATTTTTCAGCATGATATATCACAATAGCAATAAAATATATGTGTTCATACACCCCTTTACAACATTTCGATTAGTGTTATTATAAGAGTCTAAGTAATGTAAAGAATATTAATGACGAGAAAATTTCACATTGTTAATTAAACTACTGAAATGAGATTGTTAACTGTTACAAAGTCGATATATGAGTTCTGTTCTATCACTTTTTTCTTCACATAATATGCGTGCTAAGTAAGACACAGTCGAATTCTTGTATTCAGCTATACGAGGGTACAGTCTGATGTATACATCAAAACAGTCAAGGATGTATTCTGAGATTTACGGAAGCCATAGCCATACACAAATTGAAACCACCATTGTGTGTACAAAAACAGTTTGTTCTTACACTACACCTACCCCTTGGTAAACTTTGTTTTCTTACCAAGATTAGGATCAACTAGGTCACTCTTCTTCCTGGTTGTTCTCATCTTTTTTAATTTTAATCCCCTATTGTGTTAACTGTTATATCTTTCCCCCCCCCCCACTCTTCGGTTTAATATAAATTGACAAGTAAATATGTGAACAGATTGTTTGAAATGTATTGCACAACTACATCACACATTTTGTTCAGATAAACTTCGTCTTCTAATTATACTATGTAAATCCATAAAAAGGAACAAATTATGTTGTCATTTGCATTGAACGGTCTCTTTTGACATATACGCTCCTGAGTGGATGCCTTGAGATTGCCTGTGTTTCAATTTCATATTAATGATGGATAGTGGCTAGCAGTGGAATCCAAGACATACGTTTTATTTGGTGATAGTCACTGGAGGATGTCGTTCCCACTAGGATTCGAACCCGGAGCAGATCGCTTCATACACCATAGGCCACAGAGTCATGATATCCACTTCTTTTGCGCCGGATACAGTTTTTATTTTGTTACTTGCACTAACCCATCGTCAAGTGAACCGGATTGATTGGTCCAAGGTTTGAGTCTTGGTGGGAACAAAATCGGCCATTGAGAGGCAGGTGCATCCAGCTGACGAGTCTTAAATACGACGAAATCGGCGTCCTGGATTTCTCTACTAGCCACTATCCATCACTAAAGAGATTAATTGTTCCAAACTTCCCTCTTCGTAGAAAACACTGCCTCTGAACTGCATTCATTGCTTTATGTTTGCATGTGCCTTTATAATATTACGCAATATTGACTACCTGATTCCTACAGTTTACTATATTTCATATTTCCATATAATCTCTACTAAACGACATTAACAAGAACAAGGCATACATCAGTGAAGAAATATTTCTTTTCAACGACATTAACCTTTGACCCTTGTTTGTCGAATTTGAATAAACCAGTCTGACTAAATTTCGCAGCCTACATTGTATTTCATTTTGTAAACTTCAAATGGTTAGAGGTTAATAATGACGCTCAAATTATAGAAAGAATAAAAATGAACACAGTTCACAGTTTAATACCCATAAAGTATCAAACTGTAGCAAAACAGACTATAGTATACAGTTGAGAATGATATGGTTATTTACTGGGAGGTTATATTATAAAGTTATGATGACAGTTCTGTATTAATTAGAACGGTAATCAGTTATCAATGCTATCAAGAAATAAACATGAGTGTGGCAGACAATACCAGAAAGTTAAGTTGGTTGGTTGTGGCCAACAGATGAATCCAGGACGCGTGTTTCGTCCTATTTGGGACTGGTCAGCTGGATGTACTTGCATCCGCCTACCAGTGAATGATGTTGTTCCCACTAAGACTTGGACCTCATACCCATCACCTCAAAGGCCGAGGCGTTATCCACTATGCAATGAAGGGACGATAGTCACCTCTTGTACAGCGGGTAGTAGTTATCACTATTCATTGACATACTTGTTATTCTCTGTTGTTTTGTTGGACAGAGTTGTTCAACCTCTATTGACACATGGGCTCCTATATGGATGCCTCGATATTGCCTGAATGTTAATTATGATAAATTGGTTGTATGTCCCTGCTAGCCACAACCAACCAATTTATCATAATTAACATTCAGGCAATATCGAGGTATCTGCATAGGAGCCCATATGTCAAGTGTCAAGTGTATCAATAGGTAATAATAACCAGAAAGAGGTGTTTGAGTTAACATCAATGACTTTTAATCATTATCAAGACAAATGAGATAAAGAGAAGGAAAGGATGATTTAAAAAATATCTCCAAGTTTCTCATCATGGTAGGTGCGCGTTAACTACTAAATCTTTAAGAATACAAAAGTCAACCTTTAGCCTCTTTAATTATTACAGCCTTTAAAAAATGAAACAAATGACTTTGGAAACATTTTTAGTTTCAACATTATGTCAAATTATAGAATTTTAAGCATTTAACAATCCTGGTGGAAACAATATCACTCACTGGTAGGCGGATGCAGGTATATCCGGCTGACGAGTCATAAATAAGACGAAATGCGCATCCCGGATTCCACTGCTAGCCACTATCCATCTTTAATATAACTAGAACACAGGCATATCGAAACATCCGCACAGGAGCCCATATGCTAATAGAGACGGATTAATTAGGTCCAATCAACGACGGTATAACACAAGTAATAATACTAAAACGATACCTGTCGCACAAGAAGTGACTATTGTGGCTCGGTGGTCTACTGGATAACTCTCTGACGTTTGAAGCCATCGCTTCCGAGTTCGAATCCCGGTGGGAATAACACCACTCACTGGGAGGCGGAGGCAGGTATATCCAGCTGACGAGTTATAAATAAGATGAAACGTGCAACCTGGATTCCACTGCTAATAACTAGCCATCTTTACTATAATTCTAAAAAACAGTAATAATAGCAACCTGAACGAAGAATATTCTGTTCGCTTGTGTTATTCGAAGACGAAGATTATCTGAACAATGGATGATGTATTTATGCAATACAACATTTCAAACGATGTGATCCCTCACATATTTACTTATCTCAAGTCAATTTATGTATGGAAATGAAGGGAAAAATTAAAGATGAAATATAATGAATATGGGAAACGACAAGCTGAGCGTCCGAGGTGAATGTGACATGGAGGAGTTGGTGTGAGGAAGAAATAAGAGCTTCTGGATAGTCGTAGAGCCAAGTTCAAAAGACTACAGAGAACAGAATGAAATGGTGACGTGCTACTGAAGCCCTATGTTTCACTAGGAATCCAAAGAACAAATAATAATACAATGGTATAGTGAATATGAATTTAAGTCTTATGTAAACATTCATTGAAAGATACTTTTGAACTTGTTGATCGTCATACTGATATGAATATCCGAGACAAGAAGGTGTACTCTCTCTATGTTAACTCTTTATTTACGAATGTACTCCTGAAGAAAACAGTTGACATTCTTTGTGACTATATATCTTCGAAATATTCTTCTTTCCCTAATTCTCCAGTTCATTTGAATTAGCTACTTTGTTTATATACTGATAAGGTTCATTTTACTTTTGAAGGACAAGTAAGGAAAATAGGAACAACGTTTAGTTTACTGAAGACTGACAGAGGAAAACTGCTTGAACATAGCCTTTCTGAATGTAAAGTTCAAATTTGATCAATCTTATTGTGACCACTTCAGCTATATTGACCATGCATTAGCAAGCTACAAATGATATTCTTTTTGGTACAACATGAACGACATTAAAAATCCTATTATCTATCTAATGCCATCTGTTAACTAGATATGCTAGGACAGAATGTTTCACTACTTTCATTTCATCCTTTCCAAACCAAGCTGGTAATATATCGTGTATCAGAAACAATATATCACATGTAGTTGACCAATGCCAAGTAAACATAGCTGAGACGGTCACAATGAGACTCATCTAACCTGAACTTTACATTCAGAAGAAAAATGTTCAGGGATTTTTCCTTCTTTGGTCTGCAATAAACTAACGACTACTCCTATCTTCTTTATCTATTATCTTTCCGTTTAGCATCACACTCTTCTTCTGTATACATATCATCTAAATACTGAAAAATTTGAGGAGAAAACTTGGTTTCTTTACAGTCCTTAACTCTCATTCCACTTTGAAAATGTATTCACCTCAAACTTGGTCTATTTTTTGCACTGTACAAGTGCATTTTATAATTGTTTTTTTATCTTGTCCAGCCTTAAACAAATGACTTTGCTGTCAATCTTAAAAGTAGTTTCTCCTGCAAAAAAGTCTTTGGTCAATGTGTGAAAGAGAATTTGACGCATTGGGACATATCAGTATGTGTAAACCAGTTTACTTGTTCATGCTGAGCTGAGTACATCAACCGTATCATGCCTTCGCGTGTAAAATGTGCTCGTGAACATAACATACCGTGGCTGGTAAAGGGAAAACAGAAATCTATCTACACTTCAATAATAGAACACCTTGTGAATTCAGGCTGCTTAGTTCTTTTTGAGAGCTAAATGAAAATCCTCTTCAAGGTTCGATCAAACCACTAGAAGGTAATAAGATCAAGGCATTTGGCTACAACTGAAGCACTGGCCATTCAGGAGTGCAAACAAGCGTTATGTGTCCAAAAAAGGTAGGTTCAACCGTTATCTTTACCGTGGCTACTATAAGGCCTTAACTGTCATAGATTCATCCTGTATTATTTAATTACATTTGATTCCATAATCTCTTGTTTGTTTTCCTACTCTAAACCCAAATGTGTATTAATTAAATTCCTTTATAATGGGTGATGATTGAAGATGAGATGAAAATGTAAACGGCGACCGGGTTCGCTGGTTCGAATCCGGCAGCGGTCCACATTTTCATTTCACCTATAATCATCACCCATTATAAATACCAGTCTGGCAAACTACGGCTATCGCAGATGGTCAAATGAGAATTTCTTTTAGTTATTCAGTATATTTTACCCCCAAACCGGAAATAAATCTGGAACGTTCTGTCCACTGTAACATTTACTCAAAAATGTACAGCTAAATAAATGACTTCGTCGAAAAGTTAAATCTATTCTTGACTGCAACCATGTTTTTTCTCTTCTTATGATCAGTTGGGTGTTTCGCTGTTTAAATGACGAGTGATTAAACTGTCAGTTTCATTTAATCATCTTAATCTTTTCTGCTGCTGTCTACTGGATAATGAACTTTTTAATCTATGTTGTACATTACTCGACCAAATTTGTTTCATCTATTGACTATAGATAGTGTATAAACAGTTGCAGAGAATACAGTACACTATAAAATTTTGGTTTCATTATGTTCTGTGAAGTGGTTTGTTTAGTCATGAGGCTTTCAACGTCTATCTAAACGACATCATCCACAAAACTAACTTCAATATGAAATGAACTGTGAATATCCCTCCGTGAGTGATTTAGTAGCTTGCCCTGACCAACTGATCTATGATTGGCTGTTTCCACTGATTGTTGTGTCATTCATTCACTGACTGCATAAATCCTCCTGTTGGCTGTTTCTCTGCTTCATCTCTCACCTTTCTATCGTTTATCATTTTTCTTATTGGTTGGTAGATTGAGTCTATGTCTATACACTATTGGTTGCTGGCTGACTGACTTACCGATTGACTGGCCTGAATGACAAGCTTCTAGGAATTCTCTGATACTCTTTGTGTTTCATCTCTCCACCCAACATCTCTACATTGTCGAAATTCAATTCATGTCCATAGTTGTTGTCCATTTGCACAGAAATCAGTGATGAAATGTCGTGTAATGACATGTAATAGCCAATTGGTGTTCATGGAAGTGACGAAGGTGAAGGTGGGCGACCACTTTGTTCAATCTAGTGTTGACAACATTTATTGCAGTTGATTTTGCACATGATATTCGGTTTGTCTTGTTTGATTGGTGCATCCTTTGGTCTGTATAATAGTGTTTGTAGGAAATTTGTTGGTTCATGAGCCATACCAATCCCACCAAGTAGTCCCAGTGGGCTTGTCATGGTTTGTGATCTATTCCTTATATACGATAGGGTGATGCGTTTGTTGATGCCTTGTCGGTAGCCTGCTTGAACCTTGGGCCACCGAATTTATCCATAGAACATTTTTCATCAAATTCTTTCCTTTCAATTTGTTTTAATCATTTAAATATGTCCTCCGAACGTACCCTTTACTCAGGCACATTTTTAAACTGTTTCCAACTCTCCGTTTCTCGAGTCTAAAACAAAACAAAGAAAAAGCGTTATGTCATAAGGAAATGGACTTTTCGGTGGAAAAAGTACATCGTATTTCTATCTGTCAGATGCTTAGATTGAGTTGTAGATATCTGAATGGACCGCCATTGCCAAAACTACGTTTGCATTTCGGTTGATTCTTCATTATGGACCAGATGCCCATCTAAAACCACCTGGCTGCTTCACACTATTGCTTTGAATACTTTTATTATCAACATCATTCCGATGCAGTAACCGTTTCGTCTTAAAATATTGTTCTGAGAATGAATTTGTCGAAAAATCATACGATTAAAATCCCATAATGTCATACATATTGTTTGGAATAAAGTGATTATTATTATTATTATTATTATTATCATTATTATTATTATTATGTCTGTCGATGACTTGTAGTTGATGATGTACGAGATAGGCATCTTCTGATAAAGTTTCGTGGGTAGCCGTTCTTCTCTACGATAGGCATCAAGCAATTTTCTTCATTTCTCCATGAAGTTGTTGTATTGCAGTGTGTTCTCACTTTTTTGAATATAGTCTGCACGCAACCAATTTTGTTCATTGTTGCTACTGTAGTTGAGAATTTAATGCTGACGACGTCGTCTAGAAAGACGATGAAAGCTTCACAATTAGACAACCCAGCTCAGAGAACACAATACAACCAAGACCATCCACCTGAGCTACAAATATTCTCCATACTGTAAAATTTGTTTTCGTTAGGTGATTTAGTTTGGTGAAGGTAATCAATGTGCATGAAATCACTATTTAAATGAACGCTTATAGTAAAATGCTATGGATCAATTGATCAATTTTTCATCCTGTTAAAGAGATACACAATCATCAATGCAACCGAATATATTTTATTAACAGTCTGCAGTTTACGAGACCAAGTAATAAGGAGTTGAAGGAAGTGAGATTGATGATCATCACCTAAATAGAAGTGACACCATTTAACAAGACATGTGACAGGTAAATCTGTTGAAAGGATGACATAAAATGATTTTAAACTTTTGTAAACCGATAGTATATTTTGATTGTTTACCGATAGTCCACTTGTTTTTGTAGATAAATTGTAATAATGTCTCCTAGGTTGACGATGGTTCTTTTCACAGTTATATCTCTCTACCAAAAGAAATGAAGAGTACAAGTCTGTTCCTTTACCCTTTATTTTTCCGTTGATATACTAGATTGAACTGACCAACCTCCGCTGACATATGTTTTCTTATGTGGATGCCTTGATATTGCCTGGAGACCTGTTATTCTATAACTTCCTAATCAATAGGTTTGTCAATAGTGCTTTGGTGTTTGGAGAGATGGGTATTGTTTGTGAGTTTCACTGGGAAAACTGTCACCTACTGGGATGTGGGCACATCCAACTGACGAGTCTAAAATAGGAGGAAATTCATGTCCTGGGTTCTTCTACTGGTCACCATCAAGTATATCATGACATACAACTATGTTTTACACCATTCTACTAGTTAATGATTAGCATGCCTTCAAATGATGACTTTAAGACACTCATTGATTATGTTATTCACATACCCATTAATTCACAAGGCTAATGATACTTTGGTAATTAAACATCTATACAAATATTTACACACCCAGCTTGAATGAACTATGCAAAGAAAACTGATATGCTTGAGGTTAACCTATTTTTTAAAAATCAGTTTAATTAAGAGAAAATAAATCAATAAATAATTTTTAGATGTCGCTTTATTCTGTTCGAAAAGAAATCTCACTACGCTGATACAATGTTCAACGGAGCTAAACTGAAGGTATACTTGAAGATATATTGAAAATTTAATGACTGTCGCCAAATATTTAATCATTGTTTGAATCAAAAGTCAGTGTTAATGTTATTGCTTGTGTAAGTGGATACCGCTCTAGTGTTTGAAGCGATCTATCCCGAGGTCAAATCCCTCACTGAAAGGCAGGGACATCCAGCTGATGAGTCCCAAATAGGGCGAAATGTACATCCTGGATTCCACTGCTAGCCACTATCCATCACCATTATAAAAGTTTGTGTCATTTAGGATATCTTCGATGGTCAAGTTAAGAATTCATAGCTCGTAAACTTTTGATTTAAATGGACATGATGCTTGAGAGTCTTTACACGGTAGCTATTTTCTCTTCCCGAAATCACCAACTTGATAATATAACTTAAATCATCAACACTTTGTAGGATTATACACAAGACTATAAAGGTAATTCATTTCTTAAAGATGAATGGTACTAACTGTGTGCTTAAAATTCTATGCATAGGAACAGAAACGATCTCCTGACTCATTGGTTGGAAGTCAAAGGAAGACATCAAGTAATCACAACTTTTGCGTTTATCAGGGACTAGAATTAAGGAGTAATGTTTTTCAGTTTCTAACAAGAGATAGTCCACATACAATTAAACAAAATGGATGTGAACACAGAATATATCATAGCAAAAATATCTAAGCACGTTTCGTACGCATGCATCTTCATAAGACAACAACACAAAGACCACTAGTGATACTCACTAGTTCTCAATATTACTTCAATAACTTAGATGATGCGAACATTCAGATGAACTTTTCTGGTGTTAATATTATCTCAAGTGCAGTTTATACTCCTAGAAACCCATACTTTAGAATGGTTTGATAAGGTCGTTATCTATAGTACTGAATAACACACGGTTGGAACCAATGAGGTGAAATTAGTTCCATAGAATTTTCAAACAAACTTTGCTAATGAGCGGCAACAAACACTAAATGTACGTCGGGCAGGACTTCCTACTGGTTTGTCTCTTACCAACTAACATCGCATAACGTACATTGTGGTATTGAGCTGAAGTGTTTTGTGATAGATGAATGCGGTAGTATTGCAAGCGTTTAAAGTACAAACCAACCTGGAAAGTTTTAAAAAGCTACATGTTGGTACATTCAGAATGACTATTTATGCTCTACCTTCAGTAATAATGACAATTAAGTCTGGCCGATTCTGATATTCCATTTATGTGGTCTTTTTAACAAGGTAGGAAGGTTGTACCCTAACAAGTATTCAGACAACTAATGTTATAGCGTGTACCTTCCCATTGTTGATTTGACCGGGTCGATCAGCCACTATTGAAAAATAGGCTTCCATGCAGATGCCTGGATCCGATGTGCAATTTGAGTTTGATATTAGTAATGACTATTAGCTGGTAGTGAAATAAAGCATATCATCTTTATCCATTTCGGAAATCCTAAGATGAGTGATGTTTCCACTGAGAGTAGAACTCACTACCGATTACTTTGGAGACTGTGGTATTTTCCGTTAAGATACTGAGTCAAGTTGCATAAAGAGTAGCTCAGTAAACGAGGAAGTAACACTCCAAAGCTTGAAACGATTAGTCTCAGTGGCAGTAAAAACAGTCATGGAATGTCAGCTATGTTCAGCTAAAAGAAAGCTCTCTATTGTTCTCAGAACATGTGTTATGCATTAGTAATCACATTCTCATAACCTGGCCTTAGCCTTTCGTCATTACAGTCATACAATGGCAGTTATGCTCAGTGTTTAGTGAATATTGCGTACTTTGTTCATCAGAAGCAATTTGTAAATAAAACTGGTCACTACGAAAGTAAATTTCCATTTTACTGTCAAGATTTATTGTTCTGTCAGTTGATCAAGCTTGATGAAAGCTCCTAGATGAACGGGATAGTTCAAATTCATTCGATAACTGCAATCTCCGTCATTTCGAGAATTTCATACAGTCGGACCCTTTGATAAATTTGGACAAAACAAGAAGAACAAAATTTGAGGAATGAAATAATGTCATCATTTTATTTCACGGATACTCTTCAACTGCATTCAGTCTAAAAGTACAATGGTTATTAACGGCACACAAGATATTTTTAAATTAGGGAATTAATAATCTTCAGTTGTATGATGAAATTCAGCTCCGTTTCAGTAACCAACTTTATAAACAGATTGATAGAGTAGCAATGGGTTCATCTCCAGAGCCTGTCCCCTGTTATCTCAAACAGATGCGCCTGAGTTCAGTCATTAGAGAAACAACCTATGACTACAGGTACGTTGACGACACCTTTGTTACTTGCAATGATATGAAATATGCAAGTGAGTTGTTCACCAGGCTCATCCTAACATTAAATTTACAATGGAATATGTCAGCATGAAAATGAGTTCAGTTTTTTGGACCTCAACAACAGAACAAGAAGTGATTATATGATTGAAAAGACCATTCATAGAAAAGACACATGGACTGAACAATACAGTAAATATAACAATTTCCTTCTTGCCATCTACTATAAGCGTGGGCTAGTTGAAACACTTTACAACAGACCTATGAAATTATTTTCTGCAAACAAGTTAGAGGAAGAGATAAACTTTATTGACAAGTATCTCCAAGAGAATGAATACCTTGAACTATTTATTATGAAGTATGGAAAAAACGAGATGCATAGATGAACATCCAACTGTGGAAATGATTCAATATCCAAACGACTTGACATAAGAATCAAAGCAGCATTGAGAAGCAGCTATCCTTCAGCTAAACTTGTATGAGTCAAGAATACCTCTTTATACTAGTTAAACCAGTCAAAATTGGATGATTACCCTGCTCATGTCATCTTCAAGTGTATTTATGAATTCACATGGACTCGCGATAGAAAGTACATTAGAAGAATTGACATGGTGGGCTGGAGAGGGGCATCCATTGCATTCACTCAGCATTTCTCCAACAATTTGTACTTGAAAGGGAAGATGAATTCTAACCAATGCAATTACCAGACATCTGGTAGATACAGGACATCAGGTTAAAACCTTGAGTGAAATTAAAATAACCGACGTTCAGAAAATGTCTGTATTACTATGCTTCAAGGAAGTGATTACTATAAAGTGCTTTCACCTTGACCTTTGAATACAGCAGAAGGAGAGTGTGGTTAATGTCCTACTCCGTTGGTGAATATGATTTGATCCTGTTTCATTTTCATTTGGGCTGCCTAAGTCTTTATTCATTTTATTTCCCCTTTCTTACATTTCTTCCCTCTTTACAGTTAATTCTCTTGTGTGTTATCCATCCAATAGAAGTCAACACAGGACCAGGCATTACTGCGTAACGGTCCGAGTTTCCACAGCTCATATCAATACATCTTGTGTGTTATATAGATTATCAATGATTTTTTTATACACCCTAATGATTATTGGACTGCCTTATTTAGAAATATCTTCTATCCTGCCTGTAACCATTGTTCTTTTAGGCTATAAGCACCAAATTTCTTACTATTTACTTTGTCTTAAAGTCTATATGTTGTGACATACCAAACCTCATAGTCAGCTTCCACATTGATGCTGTGGAAATCATGCCAATCAATATCAGAATTCATTACCTAGTATGCTATGAAGATGGCATTTCACAAGTTGCTTCGACTAACACAGCTATACTGGGTGTTTGAATTTGGGGGTTTATAGGGATTTAGAGTTGATATTCATCATGGACTGACATGAATTGGAGGAACATTGGAAACCTGAGAGCACTAGACAGCAGCTGCTTCGTCCTGGCATGGGACTCTTCAGCAGTGTGTATCCACGACCACGCCAGGGATCGGACCCGCGACGTAGAAGGAAACAATTGTCCATTGCTCCCAGGTTTTCAATGTTGCTCCAATTACTGTCACTCCATGATAAATACCGACTTGAAAAATCTCTAACTCCCTACAAACCCTCAAATTAAATTGATTTAGTGCTCATTGGTCAGTTGCTTCAAGAGGTGATTCCTAAAGTTTCAATGGGAGGTCATGACCAATGGGGTAAAGCTGGTGGCCGAGAGGACAAATGCTCAACGATGACATCGGATGATGGTTGCGCTATGTCGTGAACTGACAGAAGTTAGAAATATGGATCCAGTGGCTCAATGTGAACGTCCTGGCCCCGGAACCTGAAGGTCACGGGCTCGATCTCTGAAGGGTCTCATAAGAATACAAAACAGATTTCCAGTGCTCCCAGGTTTCTAATGTTTCTCCGATTGATATACTGAGTGATGACTGAAGGTGAAATGAAAATTTTGACAGCGACCGGATTCGAACCGGTGACCACTGGATTTCCAGTCCAATGCTCAGTTGGTAGAGCATCAGCTATCTCAGAAAGTCAAGTGAAAACATAACTATATCATTTTTCTATTCTGAATAGGTAGAAAAAATTGTATGGTTCACATCTAAATGTGTGTAACATGCATACATAAGTCTGTACTTATACATCACAATGATCAACACCTTAAACGAATTATCCAAAGAACGAGGAAATCGATATGAACCATCATCCATACCTTGTTAATTAAGTGCCTACGAAATATACAGCTAACTGACATGAATAAAGACATGTTATCTGATTGGTCACTGCAAAGTAACCAACTTCATGTAGTCTAGTTGAATGTGCTGATTGAATTCTATCGATCAGTTTGCAATGGGGCCACCAGACTAGGCAGCCCAACATCGTCATGTACTATGATAGGTGTTAGTTGGATACAAGCAATCAGGTGGAAGCTGCAGACCTAGGTTTCGTGCCTGTTGGCGCTCGTCAACAAGGTGTACCTGCTACCCCGATGAAATTGATGTCCACCTGAGATTCTAACCCGTATCCCCTATCGTAGTAATCACAGACGTTATCACTAAACTATTCGGGACACGACTGACCTCTTGTAGGACTGGATTGGATACAATTATTGGTCACTGAATGCTAGCCAACTTCATGTAGTCTAATCCTGATTGAATTTTATCGATCAGTTCGCAATGTGGTCACCAGACTAGGCAGTTCAGCGCCGTGATGTACTTTGAGAGATGTTAGTTGGATGGTGGACTAGTAGCAACAATCATGAAACCTAAGTCCAGGGTTTCTTACCGATTGCCTCCTTCCAATTGACGAAAGTAAGCAAACAAACAAAATAATGACAAAAAAAATTACATAAAACTCAACATAGATTTTTCTCAAATTCCTTTAATCTTAAAATATTATAGAAAATATATTGTAGAAAATAAATTCGAAAAAGGAATATTGTCACCATTAATGAAATTGATTGTAATCTCTGAGGTCATCTTTCATCCATTGAACTGATGTATGCAGCTAAGCATATAGAGAAACCAATTGATAAAACTTCTACACTGATGAATAGAAAGCTAAGAATTGCAATCGTCATTAAGAATTTCCCTACAAATTCATTCAAAGCATCTGTACAACCCTGTAATATAAAGATAAACAACAATATAGATAATTTAGTGATATGTACAGTTATATTATTACTCTACTGATAATTAATAATAATAGATGAAATAAAAATTGAAGTTTATTTAATTAAGACTAATCATCAGGTAAGTATATCTAAATACCTATGGGCATTAACACTGTAATATGAAGTCAACACTTAGAGTTCGTCAACTGAGATGAATGACGCTTCTGCTGCAATCAACCTACTTAACTATATCGTCTGTTTTCAGACCGAAGAAATGTATTGGACATACTTGAAATGATAAGATGATAAATAATTATTACTCTTTATGCCTTGGGTTCCTAGTGGAACATAGGGATTCAGTAGTACATCGCCATTTCACTCTCTTCTCTGCAGTCTTTAGAACCTGACTCCACAACTGCTCAGGAAGCTTTCATTTCTCCCTCACACAATCTCTGCCATATCACCCTCACCTCGGACGCCCAACTTGTCACTTCCCATTTGGCTTCCACTCCACTCCACGGCCTGGACTAGCCTGGCCTGATGCTTGATGCCCCCAATCGGCCTTCTCAGTGTATGTCAAATCCAATCCATCTCCACTTCCTTCTTCTGCATATTTGTTAGATGATAGATTCTTGGTTGGTTGGTCTATTGCCAGCCACAGTGAGTTTCTTGTTGTTTATTCTTATTATCCTGGCCATCTATCTGATCTTCAGTGTCAGTATCGAGTGAGTGTAGGTGGCAGCTGTAGATGTCTGTCTATAGTTCGTTGGAAATGCTGTTCGTGACACGCCGCCTAGTCTCTCACCCACCACATAGAAACACTGACTTGATTGGCATCAGTGTTGAAAATCCGGATATTATCCCTGCTTTATGCTGGGTGTAGTGCAGTAGTTCTCCACACTGATTTCACACTAATGCAGGAAGGCCTGTCTTGTTGTCTTTCCGATCCTGGCTTTGTCGTCCTCATATGTGCCACCGCCGCCACCACCTGTAGTTGAAACGATGCTGCCTTGTCTGGGTAGGTGAAAGACACTATTTCCTTTAGGTTTCTCCTTTTCATGGTGATTGGTGCTTGTTGTTGTTAGTGTTGGTGTTGCTTGGGTATCTTCATCACCTCTGTCTTCTCTACGTTCACATGAAGGAAGTCCCGTCTTCCTTTGCTGCCTCGCCTATTCCACCAACTTGATGGTTTTTGCCTGTAGATCTTCGAGTTTGTGTGACAAGACATTAGACATAAATCATTAACAGCAACGGTGAAATCCAAATCTTCCTCTGGTGTCTTTTCATCGGTACAGCCAGCAAATGCCCCTCTTCTCGCTCCTCACGGTTTGTTGCATGATGCAGTCCAGTCCAGTCGACCGCAGTCAGGAAGATTATCGGTGATAGTAGGCGGAAACATAGTCTTACTCCTTTCTTCACCTCAAAGGCATCACTGAGCTTTCCATTGTGAATCATTCGGCATGCAGCATCATATAGCATATAGTTGTTGAATGAGATTGATAAAAGTTTGTGGCACTAAAACCGTAATGTTGAAGCAGCTGTCGAATTATTTGTCGGTCGACACTACCGAAGGCTTTTTCAAAATCTATGAAGTTGAGGTAAAGATCCAGTTGACTGCCATTCACAAAGTTTTAAAAGTAATAAGTACAATGAATGCCTACTAATTTCATTTAAAATAATTGTTAGTATGGCATTCTCAAGTGCCTGGATTCCCTTCTCTGTTCCATATTATTGTGTTCAATTATTCACAGAGGAATGAAGAAACTGGTTACATATGAACAAATAGAGGGATAGATAGATGTTGATGAATACCAACGTGAAGTCAGTGAAAAAATCTCTACAAACCTCATTGGTGACTAGTTTCGACAAATGACTCTTGAAGTTTTAATGAGAATTTGTGACAGATTGGACTAACCAAGTCAAGCATGAGGACAGTTGCTCAACAACTGTATTGGATTAAGGATACGCTGTATCATGAAGTGACAGAAGTAGGAAATATGGACCACTGAATTCCTGCCCAGTATTAGCCATAGAACCTAGAAGTCTGGGGTTCGATTCCTATCGGAGTCATGGGTACGTGCCACTGAAGAGTCCCACACTAGGACGAAATGGCTGTCCAGTGCTGCCAAGTTTCCACTGGTTATCCAGCTAATGTCAGTCCGTAATGAATATCAATCTGAAGTCAATAAATAAATCCCCACAAACCTCAGAATTGAATTAGTCTCATCCTCGTTTATTAAGCCAATGTCAAATAGTTCCAGCAAACATGATAGGACAATGACAGAACAAAGAAAGATGAAGTCTTAAAAAAAAACTACAAAAAGGACATTTTAGTGTTGTAGAGTTACTTTGACATGATGAAAACCGATGATAAATTATGTTTCTAGACAGTTTCCAATAGGCAATACTGTAGCATAGTGTTATGTGTTGAAAAGAAAACAAGCAAACTGACACGAAATTGTATCCCAGTATATTTCAATAGGCAAACATTCATCGTAATGACTAAAGCGTATTCTCTGTCACTGATATCATCTTTGAAGAACATCAACGACTGTCTGGCATTCCTATAACTTTCTTATGTGTATCTGGTAAAAACTAATGGATGTTAACAAATGTGTTACGCTTTCAACTGATCATGTCTTTCACTAGCATACTTCAGTAATCCTGCATGGATAGTTTGAAAAAACAATAAAATTCCTGTTATTTGATTGGTGTTCAGTATAACTTATTAAAGATATCAGAAATCTATATGTACAGAAAGTATCCATGAAAACAAGAAGAAAAATCTAAAATACAGTAGGTCTTATAATCAATCGAATGTTGTGCAGACCTTTGTATTTATAGTTATCTTGGCTCAGTGACCTAATGGTGTTTCAGGCGAATACTATTCTAGATTCGGGTTCTAACAGGAGGTAATTATATCCGGCTGATGAGTCCTAAATAGGGCGAAACACACATCCTCGATTCCACTGTTAACCAGCATCTATCATTCATATCTGTTGTGCAGATCTCTAAAGAATCCGCTATGCTCATGTTTATGGCCTAATAATAATAATAATAATGTTAACTGTCCAACGTGAAAAAATCATAACTTAAAGGCCTGAACCATCTAATCTCCTCTTTACAAGAAGGCGTCAATACGATATTAATTCAGAAAAGAAAATATTCACCTTTCATTATGAATAGTGTCTAGAACATGCTTTCCATGAAGTATATAGCTAGGCATAATGCAATGTTTTATGAGGTCTATTTATCCTTGTTATGATTATCAACAGACGGTGTATTCGGACAATCTTCGATGAATGTTTTGTCTTAATACAGTGTCATGAAATTCGGATAAACACATACCATAATATCAAACTAATTAGAAGGATTAATGATTTGAAATGATACATTTGTGTAAAGTGAAATAGAAACTTCTCGATAGAGATAAATGATCAGTGTAGAATCTTACACCACGGTGTATTTGTTCAAGGGTAGTGAATACAAAAATTGCCATATTAGAATGAGTAAAGCAGATTATGACAGGTTACTAAAATATTCAAAGTTATAAAGATAAAAATGAGTAAAAACTTTTGCACCACAGTAAATGTTTATGAACCATCTCTTTGGAGGGAGAATCTCACCCCCATTAGAGTCTTAGCATCTCCAGAACTCAATATGGATCAAATCTACTTCCTTACACTATTCAAAATAACAGTGTCATATTATTGATCTGGTCACCCTTATGCTCTTACTCTAACTTGATCTTCTTTGTATTATAACGTAGTTGAGTGGATCGAATCGATTGGTCTCCATTGGTAGATGGGCTCCTATGTGGACACCTCGATATCGCCTGTGCTCCAATTATATATTGATGACAGAACTCAGGTACATCCAGCTGACTAATCCTAAAAAGGACGAAACGTGCATCTTGGATTCAATTCCTAGCTACTATCCACCACTAATATATGATTTTCCTTCATCTAACATTCGAAACAGACCTCAGTCAATCGATTTCCAAAAAAGTGTTCATCAAATTGTTTTTCTTACCTAGAACTCAGAGTGTAACATTAAAATTGTTCATCTACTGGTTTCTTCACATATGAACAATGCTACTGAGATACATATAAACAAAAACTCCTGACTTTATTATATCTACGACGTTCAATGGTCATGTCTAGTGGACAGAGAGAACTGCTTTGCAGCATACTTGTTCTTCGATAGATAAACAAATGTTGCTCCAATCCTAGTGTGAAAGACAGTTGTCAAACGTCAAGTTAACCTTTTGTATCAGAGGTAGGATTTCATAAGAAACCTGCTCATCAGGGCTGGTACAACTGCCTTAAACTGATAGTTGATTCATAGAAGTCTTAAATCATCATATGTGAGAAACTCAAGATAAAGATACTCAGATTTTATTCATATCGTTCAGAAAAATGTTCGAATAGTTTACTTCTAAAAAATCTGTGGAAATTTTCTATACGTCAACTATTTTGGAAGTCAACTTTATGTTAAAAATTTGTTATTGTAAGAAAGATAAAGTGAATATCACTGGTGTTATTTAGTGGTTTTTTAAGCCATATTACTCTTGAATATGAAATCATCAACTTTTCATTTTTCAAATAGCTAAGAATATATATGGTAGTGATTTTTGACTAAATACACTTTCAAAACTCCTTGTACAATTAACAGCCAGATTTCCTGATCGCCTGGATTTGTAGAGAATAACTGACGCCTCCACATTTTTCAGCTTTAATATTCAATTTATCAGGAAGCAAAGCTAGAAATTGGATAAAAAATTAGCATGCTTATTTCGAATTAAAAGCTATGTCCATTTTTCGAATACATAAGTATCTGATGAGGTAATCCATGTTTATCAGTGAAATAGTTGGAATGTTGATAAGTGTGAAGCAATCTTAAGAGTGTGATGGACTCAAACTAGGAAGATTATGGTCAGTATCCTGACTGAATAACATCACGATAAGAATTACACGAACTGATCACTTTACAGTCACATATACATGGTTGATGGTTACTTATTTCTCAGCACAGATAGAATTCTACTCGTCAGATTTGTTAAATGAACACTAAACTAAGTAATGTGAGGCTTTGATGTATTATACATTGACAAGTCACTGAAGGGTAACCAACTTCAAGTTGCCTAGTACTAGGTGTTGTTTGAATTCTGTCCATCATTTTACAATGTGACCATCAGGCCAGTTGACTCAACATCGCGATGCAGTGGCAAAAATTTAAGTTGGATGAAGGCATTCTGCAGAAAGCCTTTGATGTATGTTTTATGCTTTCTGGCACTTGTCACTGGTAGAATTCTATCAGCACATAGGAATAGATAACCTAGCCTGCTTAACTAGTTCACTAACTACTAGCCAGTCTTAAGCACGGGTAGAGAGGGAAGGTTGGACATACACATAGCAACTCTACCCCGTAAAATCAATCCAACCACTTAAGAAACTTCAAACCATAAACAAAATATACAAAATAAGAACAAACTTATTCCTCGATGGAATCGGAGAGACAAAATGACGCCCGGTGATGAAAGCCTTCGGGAAGCCAGTAGGCCGATGTGCCTTAGCCTCTCTCGATGAAAGCGAGAGTAAGGATGAGGATATGGAATGTTCGCACCATGTTTGCGGCTGGCTGGTTGACTGGCAAGGCTGCCCAGATCGCAAAACAGATGAGAAGGTATAGCATAGAAGTGCCAGGCTAGGAATCTCAGAAAGCAGATCGAACGCAAGTGGACTCTCCAAACTGTCAACTCCACAGAAGTCAATAATCTACTCCCATATTGTCACCCAGACGACAAACACAAGCACAGTACACTGAGTTTTCGAGTGGCTTTCATGATGTCCTCAACATCAACCAATCTACTCCAGGATCATGACAGCAAAATTCAACTCAAAACGAAGGAAAGTCACAATCATACAATGCTACGCCACACACCTACAAATAATGCACATCAACAGAAAAACAAGGAAGAATTCTACAGACAACTCCAATCAACACTGGACAACACCTCACCCCAGTTGGTGACATCGAAATTCTAATCGGTTGGGTGACATGAATGCAAAAATGGGAGCAGACAACACAGGAAGAGAACCAATCCTGTATAGAGAAGCACTCAGTGAAATGATGAACGAGAATGGAGAATTGTTTGCAGAATTCTGTGCATTCAACGATTTGGTGATTGGAGGCACTGTGTACAAACACAAGGACATTCACAAAGTGAGCGACATGGATTTGATTTCACCAGACACCACGACACACTACACTAAACATCAGATCGACTTCATCTCAATGTGAAGAAAGTGGAGACGCAGCCAGCCTACTTCACACAAAATCAGATCAAGGGAGGGGAGCAGATGTAGGTTCACACCACTCACACCATTATCTAGTGCAAGCAACCTACCTTCAAAATCAGGTCGAAAGACTTTAAAGACGTTGGTGATAGACCACAGTTCAAGTTCAACATCCACCTAGAACAGGAACTGAAGAACGAAACTACAAAAGACATATTCACGTCAGTCAGCCATCAGAACAAAATGGGAGACATTGAACAACATCCCTGAAGAAACCTGTGTGGAAGAACAGTAGAACTCTTTGAAAGAGATGTGGAAGGAAACCTGCATAACCGCATTAAGAAGGAAGAAGATACATGACAGGACAGGAGATGGATCTCCACGCACACATGGAAGCTGATAGAGGAGAGGAGAGGAGAGAAGATGAGGATGGTGAAGCAGAAGATGAACCAGTGCAGTGCAAGGATGAACAACGAGAAGAGGAACTGAGTACAACGTATAAAACACTACACTGGACGAAGAAGTGAAGAAGAGTGTGCACAAAGTCAAAAGACACTTCCACGACATATTGGCAAGTGAAGCAGAACAGGCTGCAGGTAGGAGAGACCTGACAACATTATATCCAACAATCAGGTTACTATCTGCGAGGAGATCAACATAGATGAACCCAATAAAAGATGATGAAGAAACGAAGGAAATGATGCTCTGACCAGTTCAGAAAACTCCATACTGCACTGCACTCGGCATAAAGCGTTAATAATATCCGGATTTTCAAGGTTCTAGAAAGAGTCACTAGTTTCCAACTTACCTACTTATTCCAAGAGAAGCCTAGACGAAAGCCGTCTAGAACAACGTCTCTGCTAACGTAGTCTTTATTGATGTAATAAAAGCCTCTGACAGGGTTCTCGTTACCCAATTTTTCGGAGTGTACGAATTTGGCTGTTACTGTAACCCATTAAATTAAAACTATATCAGCCAGCAAAACATCAGCTACTAAAGCTCCTACAGTGTTAGCGTGCATTCTTAAGGTCCATTGGTACTTTAATGAGGATGAGTTTCAGTTATTATATTCAACATACATCAAGCCTTATTTGAAATACGGGATTCAAGCAGCGAGAAAATGTTTCAATTACGAAACAGATATGTTAGAACGGGTTGAAAGAGTAGGGACTGAAGCGACTTAATGGTTTGGATGTTAGCCATTTGCCCATTCGACAACTTGGGGTAGACGCCACAGTATTATTCCTCACACTAAGCAGTGATTTAATTTCTAACTCATTCACTTTCTTCCCTTCCCCATAGAAATTACCTCCTGGAAATGTGTCACCTCAGAATCTAAAAACTAACGTTGAATCTCCTTCATCTACAAGCCTTTTTCTATCATCGTTTTCTAAACAAGTGGAATTTTTGGTCAAAATAGGTAGTTCTAGCACTTTTTGCTCCTTACTTCAAATTAGGACGTAACTTTTGTTGTACTATAGGTTTCAAAGAATAAAGCAGGACGTTTTCCTTTTCTAAACTGAGATACACTTCAAAGAATAAGCTATCCACTGAAAATGTAACTGCTGCAATATCAAGTATTTACCAGCTCTCTGTTGAGGTGAAATAGAATTTTAAAAATATGTCACTATCCAAACAATCAAGTTTCAATATATATTAGGCACAGGAATGGAAAATAAGAGATTTAACCATGACGACGAGTTTAATACGATTTTCCATGACCCTTAAACATAGTTTCACAAAGTCTGATAAACAACAGTTGAGCCTGTACAAATTATTATCAAAATATTTTGTCACGCACCTTGCACCCTACGTAGCTGACTCAATGACTACTATATTTAGACTGTCCCTCAGTGAAGGCACACTCCCACATGATTAGGAGGACCTTTAGTCACACCCACTCAAAAAGCACCCAACAAATTACAAGCTTATAAGCACGATTAGTACTTTATTAAAGGCAATGAAAAGAGTGTTCAAGAAAACAATTACAGTCCATCTAGAACTCAACACTCTACTTTTCCGTTCACAACCTGTCTTTCGCAGAAGTTTCCAGTGCTAGACAAATCCTGATACAGTCAATAGAAACTTATTTAAGTCTAAGAATGATAGGACACCTGTGGACGTCATTTTCATAGACTTCAGTAAGGCGTTCAAAAAGACACCTCATTCCAAGTCATTCATGAAACTAAAAAGTATTGAAATAACTGGTAGTTTTTTGGCGTTGATCAGAGAGTTCCATGTTGATGGGAGACAAAGAGTAGGGATCACTTGTTGACTCTTCTATTGTAAGTCGGTACAGATGAGTTTGCCACAAGGTATAATCTTAGATCCATTTCCATTTTTCCTGTACACAAATGAACCATCAAATATCAAGAAATCACTCATGCTTAACTACAATGGTGCTGTATCACTCAGGTGAGAAATTAGGGATAAAGAAGACGTACTCATACTTTAGACAAATTTAAGCAGCTTGTTAAGAGAAATGGCTGGTGCCTTTCAACACAGGTACTTATGTGAGCGCGTATTTAGGACACAGAGGTGACAACACCTACTATACTGGTAACACTCCTCTACCCTCAATGGTCTAGTAGTCACAGAAAGTTATGGTTTGAAGACTACAAAGTACTATCAATTACTTGCGAACGAAAACATTGGGATACTGAACACTACGCAAGATAAGTTATGATATTTTAACCACCTTATAAACATCCTTATTTAGACTTAACCTGAAGATCAGCTGACGGACTTTAGATCCTTGTATGAGGGTCGAATCAAACCTTCCAGAAAGAATCCAGGAGATAGTCACTCGTGTAATCCCTCCGATAGCCAGTCTGATCTATGCAAAAGAATCCCAATATTTGGGTCTCTTCCTTTTTCATATCGAAGACAGAGGAGAGATCCAATCACCTATAGCATATAAAGGACTTTAAGAAACAGCCTTTGATATGATTTATTTTGTGTGTTTTTTACCATTAAGTTGCGACACCTCAAACTATATGAAGACAGGGTAAGGAAGTAAAGAACAAGCACCGTTTTGGTATACAACAGATTTTTGCGTAGAGTAATAAACTCCTCAGACTGACACTGAGAATAAGTGGTGTTCATGTCATCAAATAACTTGAACAAAACAGGGCTGAAAAAGTACACAGGTCTAATGGAAAAATATAATTATAAAATAACAGCCCTCTATCCTTAAATCTGAAGCTGAATTCTCAATGATACTGCATAGATAACTAATATATTGTCCAGTAGATAAACAGTTTACAGCATATTTCAAGACCACATTGTAAAAAGAATTCAGTCTTGCACTCTACGAAACTTTCAGATAATCAAGAGTAGTGTGGTGCGCTGTTGAATACTTTTTAGGAATTTTCGGTCTTTTAAGAAATGAGTGGAAGAATAGGGAATTAGAGCGCATAGACTAAACTAGAGGTAGTTATTAAGATCATTGGTTTTAGGTCGGGGAACAACCAATATTTAGCTGGACATCAAATATAACACATATATAACATGGTATATAAAACTGTGCAGATTTGTTACTTGACTGTACTTTTAGGTAAACGAAACCATCTTCTTGGCATGATAAGGGTATATTATTGCCATATTCCAAGTGGTTCCTTGCTCCACAGCAATGAAGCTACAACGAAACAATAATAATTGAAACAATACGTTTCTGTGGATTTTATCCAGCATTATGCCCATGTTCCGATCCGTGTGATAAGTCTCAACAGCCTTTTTCATGATCAAATGAAGGTTATCCCACATCTATGACATATTTTATGTTTTAATTCACCTTATCAGAATACATAAAACCCACCTCACCCTGATGTAACAAGCATGCAATTCCAGTTCCTAGGTGCAAGAGAATTATGCAAAAGAGTCCAACAGAATACTAAAAAGCAGAAATAATACGTGGCATTTAATCACTAATTTGTATTATACCAGGGAAAGAATATCAGGACTTTCCAGACAGACACCAAATAAACCAAGAAATCCAATCAGCACCATAAAAGCCGCAACAGTGGCTAGACAAGTTATAATTCGCTTAATAGTTTCATGGAGTTTATCACTGTGTTTACGAACTGAATGGTAGAAAATGCCACCCACGGTGATTATGGAGACTGCACATCCCTGTAAATGAAATAATTCAAATAAATCTGCATTACAATAACGATTAAATTCAGAACGGTCACAGTTATTCTTAGCTGTTTGTATCCATATGAAATTTTGCAGAAACCCATACACTTGTCAAACAGACTAATGAAATTATACAATGTTTGCGATGAAGTTAAACAAAAACGCTTCAGTTTCAATATTCAGTTATAAGGATGGTAGACCAGTTGGCCTGTGTTAATCCTTGCAGAAGATATCTCTGTGGAGATCTAGTTTCTCCTTGAACGCGTTGACAGAAGGTGCTGATACTACTTGCTGAGGTAAGAAGTTCCAGCTATTGACAACACGATGGGAGAAATGCAGATTCAGGCTAAGTTGATTCGATCGCGGTTTTAGAATTTCCTTGTGATGCCCCTGGAGATAGTTAGTCCTAGCAAGGGAGAAAAGATAGGACATATCAGTACCGAAGTCATTATCAAGAACACGAAATGCCAGTATGAGATCACCCTGTTTCCTACGGTAAGACAGTGGAAATAAGTTTAGCTGATCTAGTCGTTCTTCATGGGACAGATTCGAAAAACCTGCCACAAGCTTGGTACCTACCCTACGAACACGATCGAGTGCGTCAGCATCCTTTTTCAGACATGGGCTGGCCGCCTGAATGCAGTATTCCAAACGAGGTATAACGTAAGCAGAGTAGAGTATTCTAAACATGTCCTCATCAAAACATTTGAAAGCTCGGTGGAAGGACCATGATGTACAGAAGCCCTCTGCTGCAGCTGCACTGCAGCTTGTCGAGGTTTTTAAATCATGACTAATGGTGACACCCAAGTCTTTTATTTCAAGGACTGGAAGTAGTGGTGTACCATCAACGGACTACTGGAAACAATTACCGTGACCAATGTGCATTATTGCACTTTTGTTAGAACTGATTTCCAGGCACTAACGTTCGAACCAACCTACTAGTTCATCTAGATCCGCCTGAAGTGCACACCTATCTGCATCACTGCGTATGGCTCTCCAAACGTTTGCATCACAGGCAAATAACAGTACCGAAGAGTTGAGCATATTTGGCAATTCGATGATGTATAACAAGAAGAGTAGTGGACCTAGGATTGTTCCTTGAGGAACTCCACTCATCACAGGTTTCCACCCGGATAGTGTTCCATTTACCCTCACTCTTTTGCCTACTATCCTATAAAAAGTCCTTAATCCAAGCCTGCAATGACGGCTGAATACGAAACCAAGTAAACTTCTACGCAAACAGCTTTTGTGTATGGAATTAGCCAACCACAAGTTCATGTGTTTGGTAACTGACGTATGAAACAAAAAAAGTATGTCGTGACGACAGCTCCGAAGTGCAAGTCACTTCTAATATCTAATATCTGTTTAACTGGATAGTGCAAGGCAGTCGAATTCCTCTTGCCCGCTTCTGGGTCTTGCAGAACGGTTCCTGGTCCTTGATGGATTCCAACACAGTAGATCCAGCCACTCGTCTGCTATAGCTCTGGTGTACCCAACAGGTGGGTTAGTTTGCCTGGAACTGCGGTGAAATGATAGGGTGATCCACGTGTACCCAGGCAAGAGGAGAGAGGTGTAAAGATATGAAGAACTGAGGCTAGTGAGGTTAAATCATGGAGAGTAAGAGGGATGGGAAACGCCCAGTGGGTTTGGGTAGGAAGAGACTTGGTGAAGAGGTAGTAGTGTTGGAATGGTGTGACAGTAGTTGATATATTCGCATACACATAGTTCGCATTCCATCTAAATCAGAGTAGACCGTGGGCCACCGCTCAATTGTCTGTTCTTTCTTGAAACTATCGGTGGTCGGGTAATGGCAATGCATTCCAGTGCCCGCAGACTCGAAGGGAGAACAGTTGTGAACGTACACGAGTTTCTGACCTTTGGTAGGCAATTCTGTATGGGCCTCTGCGAAGATCACTATGGTGGCCACCTGGTAGTGTTCCTCTGTGTGGTGGGCTTTTTGGCATTTCGTGAGCCATTATCAAACCACCCCATAACATTCGGCAACTAACAGAGTATAAGCCTTGGCCCTTTGGTCTTCTCGTATGGTTATTGTGATTTAGCTCATTCGGAAGTCGCTAGTAGGCTTCAAACCCACGCTTAAAATCTTCAGACAAAGTGACCTGCGTTACATTTTCAAGGTGGGCATTCTGAAACGTTACAATCCGTTGGGAATAGAAGTTGCATCTGACATCGAACCTCTTATGTCCAAATCCTAACTTCATTGCATATCGTCTACGATAGATGCTGCTACTGAAATTCTATAAGCGACGCTCTGGGTCTCCAGGGTGACCAAGGATATTTCATATCGTTACTGAATCCTCTCCAAGCCTTCATATTCCAAAGGATAAGGATCGGGAGCTTCCAGTCGTTTCTTGCACGCCTCAACCTAGAGTACTCGGACAACCTTGATCGATCTCAAAGTGAGGACCAAAATGGTTTTGTCCATTCACAGTAAAGCGACAGACTATTGTAAAGTCACACACATCTCCAGAATCAATAACCTGGGGTTCAGCGAGGTTCAACATTGATGCTGGCCATCATCGTTTAGCTGGACTTGCTAAGCAGGAGGCACGCGGTCAAGCACCCAGGCCATTTGGCACGCTGTTGTGTCACGTTGCACTTCTCAAAGCTGCACTACTGAAGAAAAGTGATCTCACAGATCGCCAGCGCCCAGACGGGCTGTTTCGTAACATCCAGCTGGGCAGCAACTCAATCACTGAAGTCCTCGCACTCATGCGAGAAGTTGTGGACACACGAACTTTCGATCATGGGCTTTTCTGCGAACTGTTTCTCTCGAAACTACCACAACAGGTGCAAACCGTGTTTGTGACACTTCAGCCATTTCCACTCGGTGACCCAGCAGCCCCAGCAGATAAAATACTGGAGATTTCTGGCAACGCGTCTCCAAAGTACATTCTGTCTGCGATAAACCCAAGAGCCAAGATTCAGAAGTGGCCAGGCCGAGCAACTCGGTTAAACAACTGCTACTAGCTCGAAGCCCCACGTTACGCAGCACAACGTAGAAACGCATCTAAGCCCATCGCAGCAACTTCCGTAGTTGTCCAAAAACTGAACCCAACCGGGTAGAGAACCTCAAATAGTGCTGGTTTCACAATACCTGACAAGAAAATGCCAGGAGCTAAGCATTTTCAACATGGATACAACTTTAGGAAACTGCCACTCTGGCATGCGCCCACGGCAACCGCAGCCGTATGTTCTACGCCCCCGATACAAAAACGAAAGTTCGCTTCCTCGTCGGCACCGGCGCAGAAGTTAGCGTTCTCTCCACGCCGACAAAGGAGCTTCATCATGATCCATCCTTCAGTCTTCAAACGGCTAACGGCAATGCGATTGCAACATTTGGGTGACGGTGTGCCTACCTCAACCCAGGTCTACGTAGACCTATTCACTGGATTTTCCCCTGGCTGACGTTTCTATGCGCATCATTGGCATAGATTTTTTAACCCATTGCGATCTATTGGCAGATGCTGGTCCTCGACAACTGGTAGACAAAAAGACAAAGTTTTCCACTGGTGGCACCTCCTACGTAGGTCCTAGTTTAGCCATCGTTAGAACCAAACATTCAGGTGACGTGTCCCATGAGGCAGCGTTAGAGAAACATCCAGGGTTATAACAACCGATGCACGCCCTACCGTGCATAGTCAGCAATATTACACATCGCGTCACGGCCGCAGGTCCACCTGTGGTGTCCAAAGCAAGCCGTCTAGCCCCTGATGAGCTCAAAACGCTGAAAAAAGAATTCTACCACAAGCTCGAACTGGGCATTGTTAAGCACTTGAGTGGTCATTGGGCATCATCATTGGATATAATTTACAAAATAGGTGGCTCATTTGTCAAAATTTTTGACGTGTTTGGTGATGTACAGGCATAAAAACCGGCGGCACAACAGAAAACACGATCAGGTCAAACAGTCAGGTTCTCGGATTACCTAAACACATATTCAGCTAAGTAATGTGAGCTAAAACGTTTGTGTCATGCGTTTGTGTAGCTTTTCATACAGAGTCTTGGTCTTTCAGCAAGTAAGTCAATCAAGTACTTCACCATCAGTGACTCACCTGGTCTTATGGCCTATTAACTATGTGCATTGCCTGCGTCATATCTTATCCATACCACCTTTCATTTCCAGGGTTAAATGCAAACCCACTGCTGCTCACCCAGTTTTGAAGTTGGGTTGAATCTTCTCGCAGGAAAATTCTATCTTCGAGACTTCCGGCTTGCCCCCACAGTCCCCTGTCGTTCGGAAAAAGAGGATTCTCAAAAACCCATTCAGGCAAGTCCTTTTGCCGAGAAAAATAAGAGGCCTGGCAACCTGGCCCTGGAGGATTTAGCTTTGATATTCTGTATCCTCGGGCGCGGAACACCCTGCTTGAATCCCTAATAAATGACCACGTCAGTAGGATTATTAGCAGCATATGAGCCGGGGGGCTGGTCTTGGTTAGCTTTGGCCTATCACTAGGGTAGCCGCTGGGGGCCCGGTGGGGCACTAGAAGATTGCGGATAAATGTTAACGGTTTTTCCTTCGCAGTCAGCCATATCATTCCACCTATCTGCTGTGGTAAGAAAGCTTGTAATGCGGTAGTGCAACCTGATGAATCTCTGCTGCTGTGAGAGGGTAACCGAAAGAAATGTGTCCTAAAATAGAGGCGCTTATTCTCCACGGGGTATCAAGGAGGAAGCTACGGACCTTTACTTCTCTGCGACATTCCGTCAATTTTTGAAGGCTGGCATAACATGGCCTTACATTTAAGGATTGGACAACTTCCCTTGATTAGGAGACTCTTCAAATAGTTTACATAATGTCCTGACCAAGATTCATGCTTCTTTCCGAAGAATGGCCGCATGAGCCAAATGGCTGAAAGCCAATTAATTTCACAAGGGCAACCTTGGGAGTCATATCTCGTTTCTCTTTATTCGTCCATTCAACCCGGTGGTTAGCAATTTTCGTGCATAAAAATAAGTTACGACTTTGGCCCTTCGACACTGCCTGATTGGACGCAGAACATTTCAAATCCGTGGCTTTGTCCGTGAACAATTTACTACCTCGTTCATAGTAAACCGCTGTCTTCTTTGTGACACCACAATAAATCGGCTAATTTAGTGTATCACACAACGATATAGTCTTATTGCGTGACCCTAGCGTACTGGTCCCAAGCCCATCTTCGTGAGAATTGTGATGTCATGATTGTCAGTGGAAGGACAAAAGTTAGGGTCAAGTTCAAGAGAATGCTCCTGAAAATTAAGTGGATATTTCTTTTGAAAATCTCGTGATATAACAATAAATAAATGAATAAATATCTTTATTCTCAAGTTATGAAGTTAACATGAGAGAAGCCAGTTCACAAGCCTCATCAAATTGATGACTGCAGGGGAACATAAAGGGTTTTAGCAGTACTGAATGGTACAGAGGGAGGACATTAGACTCCATCATGATACCAAGTGTCTAAATGTTAAGAAAATAGCAGAAAAATATCACCACAGTACATATACATCAATCTGAGTTCAAGCCATTCCTGCCCACAACTTTTTCCTCACATCAAACGGCGCGATATTCGGTGTTTACGTTGTGAGTAGTCGATATGCTTGATCCATCAGACAAACGTCCATTTTAACAGTAATTCTTATGTTGGTGGATTTATTGACCAAAAATGACTTACTTCAATGATTTCAGGAATAAGTAAGTATCCATACCATCATTTAATCCAGGTGAATGTCTAAGTCCAGGCTTTTTTCACTCCTCGAGTGTTACCTTTTCCAGCAATTCAGATTTGTAGTACTGAAAACATTTGTTATGGTGCAAGTAATTAAAGACTGGAAGCATTGTCGTCCAACAGTGGTGAATATTACACACGTGTAAAACTTCATAGACTTAAGTCTGTGAATTCACATTAAAGTATGCAACATTGTCAAGGAGATACATTGGCTGTTAATTGACTTCTATTAGGTGGATTGATACAAGACAAAGTACTAGAGAAATCTGTTACATAACATTATTGTGGACGTGTTGCCGTTAGGCAAAGTTATCTCCGGGGTTAGATTGCTTATCCAGATTTCCGCTGCATTTGTCACGGACCAGAAATCTTAGACCAGTTATTGTGATTGGGGTTTCGTATGTGGCAGCATTTAGGGTACTGGTAGGAAGGTGAGTTGGTTGTGATGCTGTTCAAGAAGCAGGAAAATCGGGGCGAGCCAGTTGGACACATCTTACATCAGTTTCCAGTGTAAGGTGCGAAGTAGGATTTCCAGTAAGTCGATACTTTTTAATCAAACTAATGCTTAGGACTTTCTCATCAGGCTGATACTGAAAAGAGAAGAGAGAAGAAAGCGCAGGGAGAAGCTGGACAACGGGATACTACGCAAAACAAGCTGGGAGGAGAGAAGTTTTGTTTCTTTAAAGTCATTCGAACTGCATGTAAACTTTAATTTATTCGTATGAGAGTGAATCTTCCTTTTGTTTTTCTTGTATGAAGTTCACACGAGTAACTAGATAGGCAGTTTTTGTTGGCAAACTTAAAGGGAACACTGGTTCTGTACTTGTACTGCACAATCTGACCATATGGACTAGCAACCAAACACCCTTTATGAGTTCAATGAGGTAAAAAGTACTTGAGATTTATGATAGCTTTACTCTATACGTTTAGAGGTCCTAGTATGCTTTCATTAACCCAGAACGTATATATAGTGCCTAGGCGAGTGATGGACTCATCATCTGTTAGGAGCTTATTAAGTGCAGAGCGAAAGATAGACAATAAGCCTGCGGTTCGTACTTCCTCAGGAGGTATATTCCAGATGTGAGAGAACTAATTGATGAAGAAGTTTCTTCGCGATTTGGTCTCAGAACACTCATTTTCCGCTAATAGGTTGTGATTACGTAAATAGTGAGTAGATGTCACAACCGTTTTAATTTCCGGGCCACATGAGTGCACTTGCTTACTAAGTAATTTATAATGAAATATAAGATTCATTCTAAGTTGCCTCTCCCAGAGAGGTTCCATTCCTAGCATGTTGTATCTGGAGATGTAGTCTAGGTCGCAGTCAGCTCCTAGTGTTCTTAGTGCAAAGTGGCTCTGTACTCCTTCAATTTTTTCTCTGTCGCTTATACGAAGCCACTTAAGATAAACAGGCAGTACTTTAAAATTGGACGGATGCTCACTTTGTAGAGTAGGACCCTTGATTCAGTGCTATAAAAGTCACTAACGATGCATCCAAGGAGTCTACGTGACTTAGATGTGATACGAGCCGTCCGCTCAGAATGTTGGGTCACTGGAATATCTAGGACCAAGATCTAGCACTGAAGAATGTCTAGGTGGCTTTTGCTGACATGCTTCGAGAGACACATCTGGGTTATCGCTGCCTGTTCTAAGCCAACCACATTTATCAATGCTGAACTGGAGATGGGACCCGTCACACCGTTTAGCAACTACACCTAATTCTTGTTGAGCAGTAGATAGCGTATCATCCAGTTCATGGGTGTGACGCGAGTATACAACCTTAAGGTCATGAGTGTATAGGAGTGTTTCCCCTAAAGTGAAGCACTTGCACACAATATTAATAAAAGTCATGAACAACAAAAGTCCAGGGACACTACCCTGTAACACGCCATTAGTTATGAACCTAGGTGTAGACTGCATAAAATTTCCTCTGACGATTTGGCTACCATCAGCGAGAAATGCTTTTAGCCAGTGAAGTAAAGGGTCATGGATACCAATCGATTGTGGCCTGTCAAAGAGAATACTGTGTGGCACCTTGTCAAATACCCTTGATACATCAAAGTTTAGAACAGTAACGATTTTACGTGCTTCGCGGCTACTAGTGATAAGGTTGAAGAAGTCGAAATTGCAAGCAACGCAAGACCTGTTTTTAATGAAACCGTGCTGAGACTTTGTAATGAGATTTTCGCTAAGTTGGTAGTCAGACATGCCGCTCTTAATCACTTTTCCATAATTCGGGAGATGACTGGCTTTATGTTGATAAGTCTGTAGTAACCAACACTCGCTTTGTCACCGGACCTGCGGTGAGGAACTATAAAGCTAGTTTTCCACCCGCTGGAATACTCCCCACTTTCCATTGGCATTGTGAATATCTTAAGCAAGAACAGCGGCATATCATCACCACTGTTCCTGACGGCTATTAAGTTTACTAATATGGGAGTTTATTACACAAGGAGAAGCGTATGAATGGGCATCTGGCATGAATAAGTAGGGTAGACATCTTGACTAAGCAGCCACTAACAAAAAGCCCGTCGAAAGCGGGTGCGTTGGCATTCTTTCGTTAGGAGAACACCACGCCAAACTGCAGGCAACTTTACCCATGCAATAATGTCCCCTTAAATTCCGTCCGTGAGCTTAAAAAACCAGACTGTGATCCTCAGCAGATAAAGTTGGATACTTCTGGTCTCCAGTATTAGGTCCACCCATCAGCTCTCTCCACTCTTCTTCCTCCCATCGTGTTGGAACCTGAGAGATGTGACCTTCCGCCCACACAGTACCCGTTGACCGCACGCGCCTGTCTTCGTAGACGGCATGGAAACCGTTGGCAGTGGATATGTAGGAGACCGGACGTGTTGCCACCATACACACTTCAGTTAATGAGTCGTATGATCAGTAAAAGTACATACAGTATCAAATGCCAAGCATAAGTAAGGCTGGAAAGATGCAATAATCATTAAGGTTTCGCTGTTTACAGAGGGCATTTAAAAGTAGATTTGAATCATGGCCTGGATGACAAAGCTTGGAACCAGCGCCACACTGTATCATGCAGCATGTGGTGATTGTTTGGTTCCGTGTCATTGAAAACAAATTCACAGGAATAAATTCAGCCAAAGTTGTAACTCATTCTAGAAACTGTTCTCATTTTGCGGCCCATGAGGAGTAAGGTCTCATCACTGATGTGGACATAAATGTCACTGTTATCCGTTAGCAGTCTTAAGGCCAAGGCAGAGATGTGATTATATACACGCGTATCAGTGGGTGTGCATTTGTGAGGAAAAATACTATGGATGAAAAATTTGGTTTTTTGTGTATTAGTACTCTTGTTAATCGGCGCACTATATTTGGATATACTATCCTCACTGGTTGGATACTTAGGCCCTCCTTTCTGTTCAGTGCATTAGGATTCATTGTTATATGAGATATCACAGCTATCGGCCCTTCTTCGTAGTTTGAAAAGCCCCCCTGAATAATTCTAATATTTTCGGCATACCTTTTGTGGAAATGGAAGATGGCACGAACAAAGGTTACCAGCGACTTGTAAATTCCCTATTTCTACGGGATAAATGAACATTTTTGGCTTCTTTTTGCGTAACTTGAACGTTCTTTGGCACTAATAGGGATCTCGTGGGATGATCCCCCAGCAAAACAAGCACCAAACTTGGCACGCCCCATTTTGCAAACACAGTTGTGTGTAAAGCCAAGGGTAGCTTTATCTTTAGAGTGGACTAAAGCATCCTCAAGAGTGACGGTTATCCTGTGAAAGGCTTTGACCCTATGTTTTCTTAAAATCCCTTGTGGATCTTCAGTCCCATCTTGGCAGAGTGATCGAACTACTATGATAATCCGGGAATCATCATCCATCTGGTATCCTCATGGCCACGTTTTGCAAACTTTTGAACGACATTCTTAGGGCGATTGCTGAAGTGCAACACACTATTACGCTTCTTCCCCCTGTTAGTATATCACCTTTATTTGTGATGAGCTTTATGACTACCCTGAATAACTTTCCACCAGGTAGAAGTTTATAAGCAGGCAGATGTACTGAGTTGAAATCAAGACATCGATTTGAATGTGCTGGTTTTTGATAGATTGCTAAAATTGAACTTTCCCGTCAATTCCGTTTGATAAAACAGTCCGAAGGTGGCAGTTCGCCACCCTCTTTTTCACATCCATGTATGGATTTAATATGCGGAGAATGAGTTGTGATTAATTTTGAAAATATGCTGGGGCTTGATATTTTGAAGTCATAAATGTAAACGAGCCAAATAGGTGGTTCGACCGTGGAGACAGTGAAACTTAAAGACGATTGTAATGACGTGGAACACGGAAGGAGGGTATTTTTGCTTCCGTTACTGCTCCAAATAGTGGCTTCACACTACATGTCCTCTAGTACTCTGTACCAGGTGATCTTTTCAAGTAAAAGTTACCATGCTTCACACACACTTCTAGAATGATTCTGCTTACGCTGGTATGAAAGATGCCTTAAGTCTACGTATAGCTACTGCTACTTGTACTATTAGCCTTTATGGCGCGTATTTCCATCTACTACTACTACAAGTGTTACCAGTGGAATTAACCTGTATAACCTTTAAACATAAAATGGTGAGCTCGAAATGCGTTGATTTAGACACACCTTGGTCATACAACTGTGGACACTTGCTGATACTTCTGATCGTATAAGTTGGTCCTTTGTGGTCAGTAAAGCTAAACAATAGAGGATATTCTGATGAGTGAACGGTTATATTAATGATCAACAAACTATGCAGATGGACTAACAACGTTGGCTGGTTACAACGCAGACTTCAAACAGTGGGCGCCTTTGTTATTGATAGTGGAACCTATGCGTGTAATGGCGGATGAAAATCCATTCCTGCCTCACGATTTACAGAAGGTTCCAATACGTTTATGAGAGTCAATAACTTGGCATGTGGACTATACAATACCAAACACTGTTCTGTAAACTTTCAAGAATCATCGGTTTGACGACGCTTGTAAACTGGTATCTCTCGTGTCAAATCCATTATACGAAAGGGGGAATTTTCACTGTCTTCACTTTGACGCTCTGCACATGCTGAAAAGTGGTATTTTCTCCCTTATCTCACAACTGCGATCTTCTAATGTTTTTCATAGAGCTTAAAGGTGCCCCCTCTGTACAACCCAGGGCCCTTAAAATCTCATAGACTTTTCGACATGTATCAGTGTGATGATGCCTACAAACTGGCCTCCCCCACGTTAAATTACTAATATGATAACACAATATTTACTTATTTATCTGTTGATTCAATAGTCGTAATAGTGGTAAACAGCACACCATGGTGCAAGTTTACCTAGTTCCTGTCCGGCAGTATCCAGAGTACTAAGTGGTTCACGAGATTGACAAGTGTACATAGCCTTCAAGTCATTAATGTATAGGAATGTTTTACCTTCGCTGAAGCAGCTACACACGTTGTTGACATAAATTATGAGCAACAAAGGCCCAAGGACACTACCCTGTATAACTCCGCTAGTTATATGTTTAGGCTCAGACTGCATGGAGTTAACTTTCACGATTTGAGCACTATCATCAAGAAACGATTTTAAGGGTCGCGGATACCATTCGATTGTAGCTTATTAAAGCTCACATTATTAGTGGTGGCCGTAACAATGGTAGCGGCAATGGAAATAGTAACGGTGGTAATAATTTTAATGGTTATAATGGTTACTGGGCTTAGAGAAGAATCAAAGTAACTACGGTACTAACATACAGAGAAGGCATCTGAGAGACGTTACAGTAATGATATATTTCAAATAATGAATTATACGGACACATGCCACTTTTAAGGGCAATATCCGTATGTTACTTCCCTATTGAAGCTGTAAAAGTTCAGAAGGAAATAAATCACCATACCATACAAAGTCCTCTGGAGAAACAGTTGTTTAGATTTTGCTGACCACAAATACTGGATAAAAGCGATATCGTTAAACAGTGGAAGTGGAAGTTATTCAGGGTATAATCCATCACCATGAGAAGTATCTTGGCAATATCGAGTCATGCAATCTGTAAGAGTTTATTGCGTATCGAATGTTGAGAACAAAAGGATCCGGAAGCATGTCCGCATTCAATAAAATTGTACTGTCTAGGGATGGCAAGCGAAACCGGAACAGATGGCAGGAGCAAATCTGGGTCCCGTATTGTATGGTTTCAACCAAAGTGTGGCAATTATTCGGGTCAATAGGGTTGTAAACAGAGTCATTTGAATAAATGAAGCCTGGGATGCAGTTCTATCCAGCTGCTGTCGTCATGTTATGGTGGAGAATATAGGACGTTTCATCATCAAACCATTTAACAAGACTTCCAGGTCGGTGAGTCACTTTCACTTGGCTTCGTCCCCAGGCGAGTGGTCGTCAGGAGTGGAAAAACTTGCATGTTTATGTGCAAACGGCATTTAACACCAACATTTCCAGTTGCTCTGCCGATAGCAGCCATGAGTTTAAGAGATTGTAGTCTGGGATGAATTATCTGGCTCCTGCTAATTTTGCATCTCTAGGGGGCAAACGATGATAGTTCTCGCACGTTGGATAGAAGTTTGAAGTGTGCCTCGGCGCTCAGTGTGTCGGTATGATAAGCCATCATAATCTGCAAATCGGGTGAAAAGTGAAGTTAATTGTCTCAGAATTTGGGGAAGTAATATTGAAGACTAGGGTATTTGAAGGGAACAGAACACGAGGAGTAAGAGGCTATATATTTCTACATTCTGCTCGTGGAATGCCTTTGAAGTTTTGTATAGTACTTTTCTCACGTCCTAGTTTAAGCTGTATTACAAATGCCTAAGGACGGTGACTTTGTTTAGCACTGTGTACCAGCAAGAGCTTTGGCATGCACTTACAGGGCTAGAGGAAGATAGTTATTATAATCCTGAGAGAAGGGGGTTGAGGGGCGTATATTGGGTCTAATGATCCTAGAACAGGGTGGTTTCCAAAGATGTTCACCATCAGATCTTCCATCTTCTGCTAAACATTTCTGGGGTATCTTAGTCCACCACTGTCTCACCTGTGCAGTGTGCTTTCACTACCTTTCACCCATTGGCCTATACTCTCATTGCTAACCGTAGTAATACGGTTGGCACGGAGGAGGCCAGAGATTGTTGCGCTGGTCATCAGGTACCCAGCGTTATTCATAGCCTTTGTTGTGCCGTGTCTTCGCGCACCCAAAGGTCCCAACCACTCTTGGCTTTTTAGTCTGTCATCACTTAACTTATACCATGTGCTATCTTCGTTCCCCCTTAGCCTCCACTCCCCGAACCAAAGGCAGGGGTACGGCTGACATGGATGAGGTATGCGTCTGTTGCACTGATCATCAAGTACTTGGTGTTGTTTGCAGTGTTTGTTGCGTTGCATCTTCGATCACCCAAAAGCCTCAACAACTCTTGGGCATCTCTCAGCGATCACAGAGCTTCCGGCTCAGCACTGTGCCAACTGATCTACTGGACTCTGCCGCCGACTAGATTTTTACTTCCCTTGAGTCAGTGAGGGTTTCGCCGAACGTCGTGAAGCGTTACAACAGCTTGATCACATTCACACTTGCAACCCAGTCAGGACTTTTTATCTTAATCAGAAACTACTTGAATTAGAGGGGCGATAGCCGGTTCGAATTCCACCTAAATACCGCCTAAAGCACATAGAGCAGAAGACACGATTGGTACCTCCCCAACTGAATGACAGATCTCCCACTGGAGAAGTTGAATGTCATAATCACCACCCTGTTTTAAAAGAACATTCTCAGAATGGAAGTCCACTCACATATTCACCCTGATTACAAAATACTTTATAGCTTTCGAAGGTAAAATCCATTCTGGCAATAAAACAATCCGTTCCAAGCATATAACATGGAATAAATGATGAGACCATACCTGTAAGAACGACATGTTAACATTTGGCTGTGGAATAAAAATTGTGATGGTTATCTGTTTCAGTTTTTTAAGCAGATTTACGTCCAGGAAGGGCGAAGAACGTCTTCCATATATCAGAGCCTGGAGAGGTCCCCATGGACACGGAGCACAATTTGGGTAGTAGTAGCAAACCTTTGACCACATTTCAAGAAATATGAAGCTACTCATTTAGTACCACTGCTGCCAGTAAACTTAGGCGTTTTGGTGCTACGAATGAAGTTAACATACGCCCATCTTCCTATCAACGTTAGAGCTCCCAGCTCACTCATTTCATAGAAAGACTATTACCTTCTGACAAAATCCGGAATATGCTAAGCGAACTACAATCACGCCTTACAATAACTGGCATTATAGGTCTTCTAAACGTGTGAGATTTTAGCCTCATCCGGCAAACGAATGCCCTCTTCATATTACACCCTGTGGGTGTGTAGCAGTTACCGCCGCTTTTATAAATAAATTGCAGATTTATTCCCTCTACTTGTGGCAGCCACCATTCAAGGCACCTTCAAGCTTACCTCATAAGTGTATTACAAAAGTTCAATGAACAAAACATGTTTATCCAAAACATGACATAGGCATAACATTCCGGGTACAAACGCACACTTATGTGTATGCAAATGACTCACCCGTTCCTTGGTTCTGTGCACACCATTTTCTCCCTCCTTGTTGCAAACCGACTCTGGGAAACTTGCGAGTGCGTCGAAATTACAGTATTTCATCACTACTTCCCTCAAGTATCACTGCCTCAGTCTTCAAGCGACGCCTACGCAATCATGCGACTTGTAATGGATACCTTCGTGTGTTAGCTAAATCATGCAGGTGTAGGTATACGAAACGTGCTATACGACGATCCTAGCCCGAAGCCCTTTGAATATCGACAGGAAAACTAAATGGTCAAGATTCTGCTGATTCCTTTGCTTAACATAAACTCGTGTAGTTACTGCAACGTTTCACTGCCCAGTCGTTGCCTGGTGCCATTTCGTCCACAGTGGCACACAAAATATGCGGGACAACACCTGTCATTTTATTCCGTTCATTCTTTGTCAGTTATTTTGTCCACGTATCTACGCATTTTACTATCCCCCCATTCCTCGATTCAACGAAAAGTGACCTGTTATTTCACCTGAGGCTGGTGAAACTTCACATCAACCCTGAAAGTAGACGGAATTCAACTGCTCCCCACCAAGAAGTCAAGCGCGATATGAAGCGTTATGGCGGCCGTGGTGAAAATGCTATCAATTTGGTATAAATAAACAAGACTACAACCTTTCAAAAAAAGAACTACAATACTGCCTATGAAATTAATCTGGACAGTTCATCTAATTTAGATATAAGAGTCGTCCTAGTGTCGCAAAGCGTTTGCTGTAGTGTTCCTATCTTTGTTCGCGATCTTTCAAACGAAGATTCTTGAGAAAGCAGGTTGGCATCACTGTTCTGGAAATTAGTTTTTTGAATTGCCTCTTTTTTCTTTGTAAGACACTTTTAAACATCTAGTAAGAAGAATTTTCGCCTGCATCCCCTCCAGAAACCTTTATACCTGTGAACAAACGCAAAAACTCATACCATCTCCCAGTATTCATGATTTGTTTGTGACACAAAATGTTCTTTTCAGCCTGATGACGGCAAGTGCCTAGGATGAATTAGAAATACTAAACAACATCACCAAGGACTTCCACCATGAAATGGGGAAATCATACCCGTAAAATTGAGATGCAACTGTAAATTCAGGAATATAAATATGTATCATTTATCTGGAGTGACGCACCCCAGCAGCAATATATTTCTCTTTCGGCATGGGGACTAGCTGCAGTTTATGTTGACACCAGCGGTACCTACGCATTACTGAGGCATCCACAGTAATCCCACTTCACCTGTCATTCCTTGCTCAGCAAGCATAACTTCCATTTCTTTCGCAGGGCAAATATATCCTACACGATTTTGCATAAAATATTCATGATTCATAATTAGATGGCTGAAAGCATACCGTCTTCCTAGCCAACAAACTGCAAACTATCAAAATTAGGCTTAAAGAATACAGTTTCTGACACATCAATAAAATCAGGCATCTCGCGTTATCTACGGAGCAACCTCACCATCTTCGCTGCCCCAGCAAAACCGAGTGACGCCAACGGTTCATGAGGCTCTGTGACAAGTACGTAAATGGGAAGGAAGCACTCCAGGTTAAGTGCATCTCAGGGTGAACAATCTAAGAATCTTACTTTTGGCAGGGCAGATGCTTGAAGTTTGGTCTTAAAACTCTGCGGCTGCTGCCTGTTCTGGGACATCTCAAGACCTTGTATTGAACAGCCACAGAGCGATGTGACAGAAGGGAAGGCAACGGAAGATCCAAGGCTTAACAAAGCGAAACCAGGAGGAATTATTCACACTTCACGAGGTTAATGGACACGTTTTTTGTTGCCTATCAGAGCCTGTTTCTGGTTATTAATGAAACTATTCGCACAATCTATCCTTGCTACTCCACCTTTAGTATGCAGGGGACCGGTTTCACCCACCACTAACTGACCATTCTCCGACCAGAAAAGTCTTGTACCAACTGAACAGGTAGGCTGAATGCGATTCTGTGATTTCGAAAAACTTTGCCAATCCCCCTACAACTTCGAATGTGATAAGATCACCATAAACAATTTCCCCATAAGGAGGCTAGTTCATGGAAAAGCAAACAGTGTTTACTGTCCGGTGGTCACATTCATATAAAGGGCTCAGAGGCAGTGAAAGTAATCGAAAACGGCGACTAATAAACGATTGAACTGAATAATAATCCTGTCAATCTCACTTATGAAGGCAACTTGAAAAGTTTTTCACCAAAGAGCTGCAATGTCTGACTGAGCGCGGAAGTTCAGTCTACCTTCTGACGAGGTCCTTCATAAGTTGCGCGAGAGTGGAAGCGGTAATTCAATAAAATTTGTCACCAGAGAGCCATCTTAATGCCTATTTTTTGTTCGTATCAGAAACACAGGCACTAACTGAAGTTTCTCGCGAACATTTTATCTGACCTAAAAAGTCTGCAGTCTGTTTCGCCAGCATAAGATTACCCCAGAGTCTATAGTGTCGTAAACAACGACCACAGTCATCCAATTATGAAAGTTTCATTCGTGATCCTAAAATGAAAAACCCATCACTGTTAAATACAAATGTCCCATTTAAACTGGAGTGCAGCTCAAACTCCCTTGAGTTCACCTATTTCACAGACTTTTCCTGCAACCAAACATCGAGGAGTAGTACCGCCATCATTTCTTCACGCCAAGCAGATTTCTGCTTTCAGGGTCTGATTTGCCGTTCAAAAACAATTGAAGTTTCCAGCCCAAGTCACTTCCCGCACCGACTTATTATGATGGCATTAGTTGTCGAGTGCTCGCCAGTTGGGAGAAGTACGACCTTTTCCAGTGGAAACCGGTCTGTAGCTCACTCTCAAAATTTTGAGATTCTTGGCAAGCTCGCTTGAGGGCTCCCCTGCCCTATTTAGGGTGTTTCCTAGACGTGCCTAACCACACAAAAGTATCCGATCGAGTGCTGTCCACTAGCTCAGCTTACAGAAATCAGGATCAGGTCGGAAAGTCCCTGGTGTACAACTGAGTTACTCTGAAACCACAAGTAGATCAATTCTAAATATGTGTGCTCTTCAACCATCATGCATACTATCCCTTAATGTGTGGGTAATACTTAAACTGTTCACCTGATCCATGGCACTAACCACTAGAAGCATCGTGAAGATAAACTGGAGACAGGTAACATGATAAGTGAATAAATTCGTCATCACTTAAAGCTTACCTAAAAACTAGACACCCTTACAACAAAGTGACGCCTGTTCTCTCGAATATGGTCGAAGGAATGCCGGGGAAAATGTAGGTGTAACTGAGTCCCGTTCCCCAGATGGCTAAGTTAACAGAATTTAGTTCAGGGGGTAAGCGGTAGACTGAAAATTCCAGGTGCTTGGTCCTGTCTAACCCCTACCTCTAGTTACCTGTCTGAATTTAAATGTGCCGTGCAAGCGACGGCAGCCTCTTAAGCAGAAAACACAATGAACTTCTTATAAAGCATGATGTTTTCGGTCATATAGACCACAAATACTTGGGTTCAATTTGAGATAGACAAGAATAGTTATGACTGGTGCAATCGGACAGCGGTATTAGAATTTAATATTTAAGGTCTGTGAAATAATTACGCCTCGCATCCAGAACAACACACATCATTACAGACTGGGTAGGCAGTTCACTGACACCTGGGCACTGCTTACTTCGAATGCAACAGAGAAGAGAATAAGAACTTGTTGGGTATGGGGAGATATTAGCCGAAAATTCAAGCACGGAGAGTGTGTGGTCTTCTGTGTTTTGCCAGCCCCACCAAATCCACCAGCTGCATTACCTAGACTAACCACTACTACTTCATATATGTAGCGTCACACACTTCCCCAAAATCAATAGCCTAGGGTTTGACGACTTTCGACGTTGACGCTGACCTTGATAGTTTAACTGGACTCGCTAAGCTGAGGGCACCCGGTCAAGCATCCTGGCCATTTGGCACGCTGTCGTGTTAAGTTGCACTGCACGTATTCGACTCTCTAGCCAGTTAGGTGGAACGCATCGGTATTTTAGCACAACTATCCAAATATACTATTCTATCCGACTACGCTATCGTGCTCTTCCTTGGTCTTGTATTCGTGGGCATATAACATGTCCGAATAATTAGTGATTGGCCTTTGCGTCTGTCAAGTTCGCACCAGGACAAATCCTGAATATATTTTCACGGGATTTAGGCCCCACTCAAATATTATCTTAATGACAAAGATTGACCTACTTCCTTGTACAGAGCTGTCTGTGACAAACACAAATTCGGATTCTAGCCAAACAAAACCTAATGTCAAAACACTCCCACTTCTATCCACTCGAATTAGGATAAGAATATTACAGACATGTGAAAAATGTATGTTGGATGTGGTCTTAGAAGTTAACAGTGAAGAGCAGCGTCATCCTCCTTGATGATGCCCCCTGTAGAAGGATAGAAGAGAATCTGGCCAAAGTATATCAGGTCGCCTACGATCCACTGGAAGCAACAGTATCAGGAAAGAGATGATATATAATAAATATCTTTGTACCCTAAGGAGATTTTGCACTGGAAGAACTTTGACAACTATGAGCAAAGGATAATTTTCAGTGCGAGGGACCTAAAAACAAGAATCATTTGATTGCCATTTCTTCAACAAGCATGTTTTTAACATGCAATGTTTCAATGCATTACGTTTGTTTGTTTGTATCGACTAAATCTTATCTTAGTTAGCAGCGTTGAATTGAGTTTGCCGTTACGGTAACCGTTTTTTTATACTGCATCTGGGATACTTAAGGTAACTAAGGTGAATTGGTGGACTATCATTAGGGCACACTGTTCTGGATTTAATCAGTCACTGCGTTGATTAAGTTGAAAGCTACTGATATAGATAGTTTGATTTTCTAAAAATTGCTTTGCATTTAACATTCTATGCATGTACCATTTTCCGTATTACATACTAATTTGTGTCGCGTAAACGCGTGGCCACTTTTGAAGAAAGCCTGTGGGCAATGCATGGCTTGGATTTGAAGTCAACGGGAATGTTGCATGAGTAGAACTTGCAAGTCCTCCTTTTTCTGGACACTGACAGTATATAATTCCATGGTACTTTGTTCGTCAGATATATCATACGTTCAGTAATTTTGTTTCTCTTGGAAATATCAAATGAGGAAGTTAATAAATTAGGTCCAAACTTCCTGCGTCAACCCTATTTTAGTCGTGTTCAGTTTCACTTTCCATATTAATTCTTATCTTTTTGAGTATGCTGAAGATGCAATCTTTCCTTGGAGGCGTTTACAAAAGATCCAGGTCAAAGTGCTTTGCCAAGGGCTTCAACCGGGTTGCTGATACTCAGACAAACCGTTTTTTAAAACTTTCCAGCCAAATTCCCTCAGGTAATTGTTCCGAGTTCATGTATTAAACATGTAGCCCACCTACAAATATCTGCTAAGATATAGTCGAACCTTCTATGCTCTGTGCTTAACCTTTGTTGACACAATTTAGGCATGATTCGGCAGTGAATGGTGCTGTAATCCGACACTACCTTTTTAAGTGGTACCCACGTAGTAAATTGGTTCATTCGGAATAAAACGAAACAAACCTAAAGATTTTTTGAAAATGAACTGACAGTATCATGGCTTTCTGTTCTCCATATTCGAAGATCAAAGTGAATCCTTATCCTCTCCAAAGGTCTGTATATTTCGCCTACTAACGCTGTTTATGTATCCTGTTCCTTCGTATTATGGGTATGTTTTAAAAGACTAGCAAGGGCAAATATACATAAACAGCACTGTGCTGTGCATGCACTAATGTGAGCATTTGGGCTGCCTTGTTCCCAACCAGCTTCATTTTTATCTTGCGGTTTTGCTGCACCTATACTTCTTTTTACCTCGTCATTGGATGATATAAGTATCTGTATTTCTGCACATAAGTTGTCAGTTGATACTTCTCAGGGTGAACTGATCTTATATATTTCCATACATTATTTTTTGGCACCAAACGTTTCCGTTACTTGCAAGACTAAAATGTCTTTGCCTTGTACTTTCTGTTGAAGTCTTTCATAAAAGTATTCTGAATAGCCTTTGTTGAATTGACATTCAGCCGTTTATACCATTGTTTACTTGTTTCAGATTGAAAACGACAGCTAGGAGAAATTAGTTATTACTCAGAAGCTGTGGCCCATCCGTTTAGTCATTTGACTTTCTACCAGTGGTTCACAGGTTCGAACGCCGCTTTGCTTACTGATGTTTGAGCAGCCAGGTATTATCACAAGCCCTCGCACAAGAGGCGTCACTCACTGCCTCGTGCACAAATTCGCATTTAGTCTTTAATTGCACTTTGTTTTTTCTCGTACTCAGGATAACAGGGCTGCACAGTTGTAATCAGACGGTAGTCTGATGATGTTGCGGACTTTTATGTCTATGTTTGCCTCCTTGTAGTTCATAGATGCTGGAAATTCTTGAAGATAATAAAATATGAAAATCCCCAAGCATGCTCTTTCACTTCGACCAGTAGATTTAAGTAATTTGCAAAAGTTAAAGCATCGCCGTAGATCATTGAAAACATGAGTAATTTGAGGGGAGAACTGTGTTCACTAACTTTCTCGTCAGGCTCTGAAGTTATAAATTCAAGAGAATAAGTGAAATGCGATAGCCAGTGATAGGCATAAACTTCGACGAAACAATAAGAAGACGTAAATTGTCTGAACCGTGTAATGTACTTGTGCAACACATTTCGAACTATCTGATCACACACGTACTTGTCATAGGTATTTATATAAAAACTCATGAAGATAAGGGATGAGAAAATAAAAAGAGGTCAGGTAGGAAGGCTGACTTAAAGGCCGAATAACAATGAAAATCAATAGAGCGAAAAAATAATAGTACATCGAACTTGGTCTTCAATAGTTGAATTCACCAAGGAAGATTTAATGTGACAACAAATTGTTTATGAACACGTAAAGGTGGTTTCAACTTCCTAATAGCTAAGGCTTCAACATTTCAGGATCCCTCTCCAACAAGTTTTGTAAATAGGTGTAAAGGAAGTAACCACATCAATCTTGTGACCTGTCTCAACGATATGTTTGGCGATCGAAGAACTTGGACGTCAGCTACCAACATTTATAGGTTCAGATGATTTAATTTACTTCTGAAGCCACTTTGGAATATGTTTCGAGGCCCTTACTCGCATGGATCTATTAGTCCTTTGTACGGAAGGCTGATGAAGACATCCTTCTTTGGGACTGACTGTTGCTCTAGTTTTGGCGCTCTGGTAATTTTGTTCTGCCTGATAAATGTTGATGGATAGTTATTTTCCAACAAAATATCGGTCAGTGTTCCTCTTTCATCTTCTAAAGTATCCTCGGTGCATATTCGTTGAATTCTGCTGAATAAGCACCTTACTAACGTTCGCTTGTACTGAACTGGGCAAAAGCTATGGTAATTCAGATATTGCCCTGTCCATGTAGGTTTTCTGTAGATAGATCGTTTTATGGATCCATCCTGCCTTCGACTAATTAATATATCTGGGAACGGCAAGCAGTCATCTTCCTCTCTTACACATGTCAAGGATATGCTGTTCTGTACTTCGTTCAGTCGGTTTAGAATTGAAGTAGTCTGATTTGAGTTTTCACAAATAATCAGGATATCATCAACATATCTCCGATACAGATGGGCTTGGTCTATTAAGTTCTCTAAAATTCGCCCTGCTGAAACCAACTGAATCCCGATTCCCACATCTACTTTTATGTGCAAACAATATTAAATTCACCTTTGAGGGTGAACGTTTCCGCCAGGTTGATGGTGCCGCTATGGGAAATCCTGTAGGTTCCCTTCTAACCGACATATTTATGTCACACGTTGAGAACTTATCCAAGAACTTAGTAGACCAAGCCCATCTGTATCGGAGATATGTTGACGATATCCTGATTATTTGTGAAAACTCAAATCAGACTACTTCAATTCTAAACCGACTGAACGAAGTACAGAACAGCATATCCTTGACATGTGTAAGAGAGGAAGATGACTGCTTGCCGTTCCCAGATATATTAATTAGTCGAAGGCAGGATGGATCCATAAAACGATCTATCTACAGAAAACCTACATGGACAGGGCAATATCTGAATTACCATAGCTTTTGCCCAGTTCAGTACAAGCGAACGTTAGTAAGGTGCTTATTCAGCAGAATTCAACGAATATGCACCGAGGATACTTTAGAAGATGAAAGAGGAACACTGACCGATATTTTGTTGGAAAATAACTATCCATCAACATTTATCAGGCAGAACAAAATTACCAGAGCGCCAAAACTAGAGCAACAGTCAGTCCCAAAGAAGGATGTCTTCATCAGCCTTCCGTACAAAGGACTAATAGATCCATGCGAGTAAGGGCCTCGAAACATATTCCAAAGTGGCTTCAGAAGTAAATTAAATCATCTGAACCTATAAATGTTGGTAGCTGACGTCCAAGTTCTTCGATCGCCAAACATATCGTTGAGACAGGTCACAAGATTGATGTGGTTACTTCCTTTACACCTATTTACAAAACTTGTTGGAGAGGGATCCTGAAATGTTGAAGCCTTAGCTATTAGGAAGTTGAAACCACCTTTACGTGTTCATAAACAATTTGTTGTCACATTAAATCTTCCTTGGTGAATTCAACTATTGAAGACCAAGTTCGATGTACTATTATTTTTTCGCTCTATTGATTTTCATTGTTATTCGGCCTTTAAGTCAGCCTTCCTACCTGACCTCTTTTTATTTTCTCATCCCTTATCTTCATGAGTTTTTATATAAATACCTATGACAAGTACGTGTGTGATCAGATAGTTCGAAATGTGTTGCACAAGTACATTACACGGTTCAGATAATTTACGTCTTCTTATTGTTTCGTCGAAGTTTATAAAGGGAACTAATTGTTTTAGATAGGCATATAGTAAAGTTATTAAAGTATCAAATGCTGTTATGTGTCGGTCGAGATCAAATCAAACGGATATATGTTTTTGTTAGCTTGAGTACTTATCAGTTTAGCCTGAGTTGTGCAATGAAATTAATATGAACAGAACCACCACGGTACATGGTGGCCGAATCTGGCTATAATGACTCATTTATATCCATACATATGCGCGCGCGCATGTGGGGTGTGTGCATGTTATCTGATTAGGAATCAAACATTCACTATGTAGAGATGAATTGTCTTGAATTAAGTTGAAAAATCATGTGAATACAACAAAAAATAAAGAGTAACAGGTGGGAATTATGTAAGGGTTGGAAATGAGTACCGGTAATAGTATAAATAAAGAAGGGCATAAAAAATAAGTGTTTGTCAACGAAATCACGGAGGTAAGGTAAAAGAAAGTGGGAAGGGAGGTTAAAGTATGAAATTTGTAATAGAGTTCATAAAAAGTGTGTTGACCTTTTTGTGAACCAAGGTAGATAATACTTCAGTCAGTGCTTCATTATTTTCTTTGCAATGAAACCTGCTACATATAATTATGACTGACTGACTGAAAAAAATCAACGTACAGCCCCGCACACAGGTCCATTATCTCAAGTTGCCGCACTTTACTGTAGTACACGAAGAACAATTGGATAGGAAAAGGCTGATATTAAAGTAGACAAAATTATGTGAGAGGATAATCATCAAAATCGATATAGGATCAGGCATTACTGCGTAACGGTCCAAGTAAGAGAATAAGCAAACTGAAGATACAGGTTAGTGCGAATATAAGATGTCAAGGGGTGAATACATCTGCAGCACTGTAAACAATTTCCAGCCATTTCACCAAGAGTCAGTCCTCAACCACTGTTTCCTTTCGTTTTTGGGACTCCAACCATGCAGTCTACATCTCCCCACACGAGTCAGACCAACAGTAAGAGACTTCGTCGGCTGGTGCCATGTCATAGTCTGGACACCCTGAACACTTCCAACCTAATCCAACTTCCCTTAAGATGGCACGTAGAGGTGAGCGGTGGCTCGGAATGCACAACATATATCCAAGCCATATCAGTCGATTGTGAGGCTCATAACCTCATCAACCAACTTACTTCTATTGCCTAGTACCCGTCGCCTGTCCTCAACACTGCTCAGCGTTGATTCCACAAAAGGTGGGCAATGCTAAGAAGATAGCTATGACTAAAACCCTCCAACTGATTCATTTCTTCTACTTTTAACGGCCACGTCTCACAGTCGTACAACAAAAAAGAACGGGCTGCAGTGCGGTATATTCGTCCTTTGATAGGTAGTCGGATATCTGGCCATTCAGCGCCACAGGTGACGCGAGTTGGCTAGTGCCAAACGGGTCTTCTGTATCCAAGCTGAGATTTCATCAACAACCAACCTGTTCAGACTGATGCATTTCCCCAAATAAGTGAAGTGATCGACACACTCCACCAATTCACTCCTTATCATTAAACTGAGAGTACCTGCAGTACACCAGTCCTATGGCGTCATCTTACGTTTGACAGGTGTGAAACATATACCAACCAAACATACTCAGATGTCTATTCGACTTGTCCAGAAGATCCTACATTTTGTCAGCGTCTTCACTTGGCAGAACACAATAGTCTGAATAGCCCAAATCAACCAGATGACCTCCAGAAGATAGATCGATCCCTACAAAGTCAGATACATCAATATTGATGTACATTAGCACGTCGATAACGATGTTAAGTAAGGACAGTGACAGTGGATATCCCACCGCTTATGTCTTATCCATCCTTCTCGATTTCACCAACCACCATTACTCGCCATCGGCTTGACGACTGTTGGTCAACCTACGCTCAGGTTGTTTAAATCACTCGTCGTGGTCAAAGCTAGCTACAATCAGTCTTCTCCCATCAATCAATGAGGATGACGTCGTGGAAACCTGATGACAGTTGTTAACCTTCGGGTGAAGGTTACCAACTGTCTCTACCCCTGCTACCACAAAAGAGTGAATATCACGCCAGGTCTTCCCAGGATGACCATTGCTGTCACCGGATAAATGTTCGACTAACTCCTCCGTAAATACGTTCTTCGCATCCCTATCTTTCAATTGACCATACACTGCCTTTACTATCGACTACTTCATGCGACCAGTAAGGGACATACATACACCAGCCACCACTAGCATGTAATCAGAGTCCAAACTGGTACTCGAGAAAGAGCAGCAATCCTCTGCAACGATGGCTGGCTTATAACAACGTGATCTATCAGTTTCCATCGTTGGTTTGAAGTCGACGAACGCCACGTGAGATGGTGTCTCTCCTCATGCTAAAAGTTAGTGTTAGTCAGGAGCAAGTATAGTCGAATCAAAAATGCAATGGACGATCACGTTGTCGGTTTGTTGGTACGGGATTCGGTGAGTACCTCCGACTGAATCCGACTCCCTACTTGAGCGTTGAAGTCACCTGCCATTATCACTACATCTAAACGTTTTGCTTCCTGTAGGCTTTTGCAGCTGACAGCTTCTCATAGATTTCATCCTTTGCATCATCTGAACTGCAGTCAGTGGCATCGGCTGGTCTCACGATCCTTCCCACTCCATACAGATTCATTCAGTCAAACAGCACGTAGACGGCTGTTGACTGGAATCCAGTCGAGGAGCACACTGTCTGCTCTACAGCTCAATGCTATGCCTAAACTAGCTATTTCACGATAGCTAGTCACTAGGTCTCCAGATACTCTCATAGAAGGAATTTTGAAGATTCACCGCGCTGTTTAGGTGAGGTCAATTTAATAACCACATTCGGGTCCTGTATACGTGTCTTAGAGACAGAGATACAGTATACATCCATGGCTCGAGATTCCAGAGTTTAGTAATCCATGTTTGATATCTGATTTGGCATAGGGTTCGGACGTTGAAAACTCCTACATGAAATCGATGGTGGGGTCTTTGGAGAATGGGAATGAGGTTTCGATGGCTTCGGTCTTCGGAAGTGGTTGGAGAACGAGAGCTTGGGGAAAGTGTAAGAGGCCTAATATTGGTATCAGAAGGTGAAGGCAAAGAAAGATACAGAGTTGAGCAGGCTAGATTATATTTGACTTGGTTTTGTGTAATGATCAAAGTTTTAATACTAGTACTCCCCTATGGATATTGTTTGGAGAGCATTTGGAAACAAACGCCAGTTAGGTGAATGTTGGAGTACTTCAATGGTTGAGTCCTGTATGCTTTAAATTTCAACCAAGAGAATTAAATAAGTTCAATTCAGTGGCTATTGTCAAGACAGCTTAATTTATTAATGTACATCTCGTCGCCTTTTGACTCGAATTAAAATTGTTGCTGCTAAACACTATTTTTTAGTTACTCGGGGAAACACTTCATAAGATTACTATAATTGATCTTTATGAATGGATAATAAGTATCCATGCAAACCCAGTTCCCTGACTTTAAATCCCAACTAGACAAACGTCAGTTTCGGTAGACGTATCTTTATCACTTTTTGCGCATCAGTGATATGCTAGCAGATGGCATCAGAATGTCATTTGCACATCGTATTATTGTCAAATACGCAACGTGCTGACAAGTGCTTTGGACGCTAGTGACAAAATGTACTCAGAGTTAAATGAAACTCCCCTCTGACCCTGAAATGAAAAATCCCACCCTTATTTCGGAGTAGCATAGTTCCCAACTTCTTCATGAGTTGAATTCTTCCTTATAGATAATATAATCACAATTTTGATACCGGTTCGATCTTACAATCATTCCAGTTGTGCAAGTAGATACTTATTGGGCTGAATCTAAGACAAAACTGCAATTATTAGTTGACAGAGTGAATAAAAAGGAAATTGATTAATAGTTATTATTCTATTTATTATTTGTCCTCTGGGTACCTAGTGGAACATACAACTTCAGTAGCACGCCTCCATTCCACTCTCTTCTCTCGTCTTTTAAACCTGGCTCCACCACTCCCCACAAGCTTTCATTTCTTCCTCACACGATCTCCTCCTTGTTACTCTGGGACGCCCAACTCGTCATTTCCCATTTGGGTTCCACTTGATTACCTGGCACGTGATGTCCCCAAATGGTCTTATCAGTGTGTGCCTAATCCATCTCCACTTACTTCTGCATATTGGTTGAGCGATAGATTGTTGGTTGGTTCGTTGTCAGCCAGAGTTCCTTGTTGCTTATTCTCATTATTCTGGCCATCTGAGCTTCAGTAACGAGCCAGCGTAAGCGGCAGTTGTTGATGAATATCTGTAGTTTGTTGGAAATGCTTTTCGTAACGCGTCGCCAAGTCTGTGAACCATCAGATAGAGCACTGACTTGACTGATATTGGTGTTGTAAATCCGGATGTTGTTCACGCTTTTTGCTGAGTGCAGAAGATCTCTACATTAGTTTCAGGTCAATGAACGCCTGTCTTGCTTTTCCGATCGTGGTTGCTTTGACATCCTTGTCTGTGCTGCCTGTAGTTGAAACGGTGCTGCCTAGATAGGTGAAAGAGGTTACTTCCTTTGAGTTTCTCCCGTTGATGGTGATTGGGGCTTGTTGTTGTTGGTCGTGGTGTTGTTGGTCGGGTATCATCATCATTTCTGTCTTCTCTACGTTCACTTGAAGTCCCGAGTTCGCTGCCCTACCTCTTCTGTCAACTTATTAGTTTTCGTCTTTAGGTCTTCGAGGCATCGGTGAAATCCAAATCTTCTAAGATCCTTTCCCTGGTCCAGCATATCCCCTTCTTCTCGCTCCTCATGGTTTGTTGTATGATCCAGTCAACCAGAGTCAGGAAGGTCATGGGTGATAGTAGGTGGCAGCCTTGTGTTAGTTCTGTCTTCACTTCAAAGGTATCATTGAGCTTCCATTGTGAATTACTTGGCTGGCATGTGGCGTCTTCATGTAGTTGTTGAATGAGGTTGATAAAGGTTTGTGGCATTAAGAAAAGGTGTTGGAGCAGTTTTCAAATTACTTCTCGGTTGAAGCTGTCGAAGGCCTTTACGAATTCGATGAGGTTGGTGTAGAGTTGAGTTGATTACCGTTCTATGCTGTGTTCTGTGATTATGCGTAGTGTAGCGTTGCGATTTGCTCCGTATATAATTTGTACTTCCTGAATCCAGCCAGCCAGTCAGCCAGCCTGTTCGGGTTGTAGTTTTGAATCCAGTATATCCTGTAGTCTCTCCAGGATGATGTGGCTTAATATTTTGTTTGGGTAGACAGGAGCATGATTCTGCCCCAGTTCTTGCAAAGACTTAGGTCTCCCTTCTTTGGTAGTTTGACAAGGTAGCCCTTCTTCCAATCAATCGACAGGTACCTTTCCTTGCTTCCAGACCTTTCGGAATGGTGGTGTGAGCATGTGTACTGTTAACAATGCGTCTGTTGTCATCACTTCTGATGAGATTCCATCTGGTCCTGCTGTTTTCCAGCATTTCAGTAGTTTTATGGTGCTCAGGACTTCGACTTTCGTTGGAGGGCTTGTGTTCACTTGTAGTTTTGTGGCTGGGCTGTAGGTGGTATTTCTAGACGAAGTGCAGGTGGTAGTGGTGGTCGATTGAAGAGTTTTTTGAAGTGGTGAGACCATCGTTCCCTTTGTTTCTCATCTTTGGTAATTAGATTTCCTTCATCATCTGTGTTGATCTCTTCCTGGTAGATAGTAACCTGATTATTTGATATAATGTTTTCGGTCAGGTCTGTCCTACCAGCAGCCTGTTGTGCTTTACTTGCCAGTGTGTCGTGGAAGTGTCTTTTGTCTTTGTGCACACTCTTCTTCACTTCTTCGTCCAGTGTAGTGTTCTATACGTTGTAGTCAGTTCTTCTTTTCGTTGTTCATCCTTGCACTGCACTGGTTCATCTTCTGCTTCACCATCCTCCTCTCCTCTCCTCTATCAGCTTCCATGTGTGCGTGGAGATCCATTCCTTGTCCTGTCATGTATCTTCTTCCTTCTTAATGCGGTTATGCAGGTTTCTTTCCACATCTCTTTCAGAGAGTTCTACTGTTCTTCCACACAGGTTTCTTCAGGGATGTTGTTCAATGTCTCCCATTTTGTTCTGATGGCTGACTGACGTGAATATGTCTTTTGTAGTTTCGTTCTTCAGTTCCTGTTCTAGGTGGATGTTGAACTTGAACTGTGGTCTATCACCAACTTCCTTGAAGGTTTTCAGATTGATGTTGAAGGTAGGTTGCTTGCACTAGATAATGGTGTGAGTGGTGTGAACCTACATCTGCTCCCCTCCCTTGATCTGATTTTGTGTGAAGTAGGCTGGCTGCGTCTCCACTTTCTTCACATTGAGATGAAGTCGATCTGATGTTTAGTGTAGTGTGTCGTGGTGTCTGGTGAAATCAAATCCATGTCGCTCACTTTGTGAATGTCCTTGTGTTTGTACACAGTGCCTCCAATCACCAAATCGTTGAATGCACAGAATTCTGCAAACAGTTCTCCATTCTCGTTCATCATTTCACTGAGTGCTTCTCTATACAGGATTGGTTCTCTTCCTGTGTTGTCTGCTCCCATTTTCGCATTCATGTCACCCAACCGATTAGAATTTTGATGTCGCCAACTGGGGTGAGGTGTTGTCCAGTGTTGATTGGAGTTGTCTGTAGAATTCTTCCTTGTTTTTCTGTTGATGTGCATTATTTGTAGTTGTTTAGCGTAGCATTGTATGATTGTGACTTTCCTTCGTTTTGAGTTGAATTTTGCTGTCATGATCCTGGAGTAGATTGGTTGATGTTGGGACATCATGAAAGCCACTCGAAAACTCAGTGTACTGTGCTTGTGTTTGTCGTCTGGGTGACAATATGGGAGTAGATTATTGACTTCTGTGGAGTTGACAGTTTGGAGAGTCCACTTGCATTCTATCTGCTTTCTGAGATTCCTAGCCTGGCACTTCTATGCTATACCTTCTCATCTGTTTTGCGATCTGGGCAGCCTTGCCAGTCAACCAGCCAGCCGCAAACATGGTGCGAACATTCCATATCCTCATCCTTACTCTCGCTTTCATCGAGAGAGGCTAAGGCACATCGGCCTACTGGCTTCCCGAAGGCTTTCATCAACGGGCGTCATTTTGTCTCCGATTCCATCGAGGAATAATTTTGTTTTATTTTGTATATTTTGTTTGTGGTTTGAAGTTTCTTAAGTGGTTGGATTGATTTTACGGGGTAGAGTTGCTATGTGTATGTCCAACCTTCCCTCTCTACCCGTGCTTAAGACTGGCTAGTAGTTAGTGAACTAGTTAACCAGGAGAGGTTGATTAGTAGTTACTGTCGTCTAAATTCCTACAAGTTTTTTTAGAATTTGAGTGAAATGCAGTTCAGTAAGTGTAAAGCATTTGATTATATGAATAAGTAGCCTGTAAAACGAGTAATATGTATTTTGAAGCAATGGATATTCCTGAACAGTCAGATATTTTTCGCGTCCATCAGATTGTACATTTTCTCTATTCAAGCTTATGAAATTCGTATTATACATGATACAACTTTGAGGTTTCTTTTGCATTTCAAACTGGGCTTTGAGAAGACAGAACAGTATTTATTAAACGGATTTTCTTGAAAAGTGTTCACTCTTTAACTTTCAATTTTGTAGTGAAGCATCCTGATCATAAGTTTTCTGTAATCAGCTGGAGTACTCGTCCATTGCTTAGAGTAATTTTGCCATGTGATGAGATTATCTAGCTAGTCATTGGACGTTATTTTGTTACCCAAAGTATATTTTTTCTCTTCACTGACTTCAAATTGATAAAACTCATAATGTATTGATATACATTGTAACGTGTTTATCTTTTCAGGCATCTTTTATATCCTTCGAAATGTTTTACATCAAGCAATACTTTCTTACTTAAAGACAATAGTTTTCAAGAGGAAAGATCCTAATCAAGTGCTTTGTCAAGATGAATTACTTCCTCATCTTCTTGCTGATTTTAACATGTATGTCAAGAGTTTACATTCAATGCAGAAAGTATCAAATATCCTCTTTGTTAATGCACTGATTAACCTTATTTTCAGATATTTATTTTATGATGTATTTTACGGAGAAGGTTTCAACTTACGACGTGACGTGTATATACGAGTGGCCAATACGCTACGGTAAGTATATTCGTTTATCTGGAGAAAACTATAAGTGTTATAATATTACCAGTAGCCTACTTGAAGTATTATTCCAGTAAGACGGTACAGTCAGACTAAAGTCTTACACCATCGCTCAGTTAGTCGAACTTTTTGACAGCTCCCAACAGAGTCAGTCAACTAGAATTCACTTCTGGTTGTTCTGGGCTGTAATCCATTGGAGCATGGGTAATGATGACATATACATATTTCTTCCTATCAGTTACGTTTTGTTTTTTCAACTATTATACACATGTTTCTTATTGGGGGCTAGTCGGGTTGTAAAGCCTTAACTTTAGAACCAAATACACCACTGATTAAACCGAACTTGAGCGACAGTTACATAGAATCTTCGAGCACGTGCTCTTCAAATATATTTTTCGAGCTGATGGATGCAGAAAGTATTCAGAACATTTACTTCTGTATCTCTACGACATAAAATGAATCAGTATTTAGACTTTTCAGGGTCTTAATAAGACAGCCTTTTTCTCAAACGCCAGAGCGTTATCCACTACACCACTGAGACACGATAGCCACTTCTTGTGTGATGGGTATAGTTTTAGTATAATTGTTTGTATTATCCCGTCTTTAATTGGACTAAATTGATCCGTCTCTATTAGCATATGGGTTCCTGTGCGGATGTCTCGATATTACCTGTATTTTAGTTGTAGTAATGATGGAGTCACAAATAGGATGAAATGCACATCCTGGATTCCACTACTAGCCACTATCCATCATCATACAGATTGTTGGTGAACATGATTTTATCTTGTTACTAGCACTGAATTCACTGTTTTACTCTTGGAAACCTGATCACTATTTGAAATCTCAGAACAAAACTGATAACTTGATAAGATATATAATACTGACGAGTTGATAATTGATAGCTCTGTATGGTGTGATATATTGTATTCATTTGAATAGTTACATATGTGTGTAAAAATGCTTATGTTTATTTCAGTCTCATGAGGGATCCAAGTCAAATACCTGATTTCGCCTTAAAAAACATACAGATAAAAAATCTAACTGGGGATGATTGGATTTTAGTTCTACCACCTTGGGGTCCACTACCTCATTGGTTCAATGACAGACTATACAAAAAGTATACTGGTTATAATGCATATAATTGGTCTGGAGTTTCATGGTCAATGTATTTTGATTTAAATAGTCTTTCAGTATTTGTACCAGTTATGGATTTAATTGAATATCAGCGCAATGGTAAGTGATAATTTTCATTATTGTCTTGATTATACTGCATAAAAACTATTTCTCATTATCTAATACAACGGTTATGACTACGAAAGTATTTAAAAGAAAGAAGTTGGTTAAGGCAACTTTACTGTTATTCTTCAGACTTGGAGTTGATAAGGCCATCAGGAGGGGGCGGGCAACACTATAGTAAATATGTCAAGTTGGTATTCATCGTAGACTGACATCAGTTGGAGGAATATTGGAAACCTGGGAGTACTGAACAACTGTTTCGTCCTGGTATGGGACTTCTCAGCAGTGCGCACACCCACTACCCCCCACCTCCAGGGATCGAACCCGAGACCTTCAGGTTCCCTGGCCAGCACGTTACCATTGAGCCACTGGGTCAGAATCTAATGGTCCATATTTTCAACTTCTGTCAATTCACGACATAGCGCAACCGCCACCCAATGTCATCGTTGAGTAACTGTCCTCATGACTATCAGGCTAGCCCCACTGGTCACGACTTTTCATTGTGACTTCAGGAATACCTCTCGAAGCTAGTCACCAATGAGTACCAGTTCAATTAAATTTCGAGGAGGTTGTGCGGATTTAGAAATATTTCAAGTTGGTATTCATCGTAGAGGCACAATGGAAACCTGGGAGCACTGGACAGTTGTTTCGTCCTAGCATGGGATTATAGTAAATCTTAAACCCGGAATTTGTACATATATTGACATTCATCAAGATGGCAAAACTAATCGTCTTAATCGTTTCATCCTTTTGGATTCATCTAGGTTTAGATTAATTTCTATATTAAATATGATGTATCAATATGCCAATTTTTTTAATAGGGAGGCTTGAACGAGACACACCTTGAGCTACGTTGGCAGTGATCAGCATGAAATTAAGTACTATCCAGTACTCTCTAGTATGCTGTAAAAATAGCGTTAAAGACCGTAGCTGACTGTCAATCCGAACCAGTGGATATCAGCGGCTTCTTCTAAATTAATGGATGCACTCGAACGCAACTTAAATATAGGCTGACAAAAAGTCTACGCTATCACCGTGAATAGTGGTAATCAGTGAAGCCTAAAGAGATAGAAAAGGCAGAGGTGATAGATAACAGCAGAGAATTATTTAGACTTATTAAGGAAACTTGGGCGAAAGAGTCAACGGTTAGTGAGGCTATAGCGAAGAAGGATGGGTTTGCGATTCACTCACAAGGGTGGAGCACTTCGACAAACAGTTCAACTGGCCTCCAGCTACTATTGCGTTGCCCGCTATCCAGTCGGATCCTGAATGGAACAGGCCCTTCAACACTAGCAGAAGTTGAGAAAGTGGTAGGTAACTTGAAACAAGGAAGAGCAGCAGGTCCAAACAGATTAGTTTCCGAGGTATATAAGGACGGCGGTAGAGTGATTTTACTCAAGTTAGCTGAAGTATTAACTAGTAAATGAGAATCAATACGATCCCCTCTGACGGGTCTAAATCACTGATTATTCTAGTCTTCAAGAAAAGCGAGAAGTCCTCTTGTGATAACCACAGAGGAATCAACCTGACATAGTGTCTAAGATTCTAAGTTTTATAATCATTAGAGGCCTGACTGGAGCTCGGGAATACCAAGCCCGAAAAAAACAGGTAGGCTTCAGACCTGGTCGTGGTTCATCGATCAAATATTCACACTCTCAGGTTCTGGAAAATAGGCACGTTTACCGGCGTCTGACAATAGCTTTATTTCTTGACCTGAAGGAGTCACTCGACTCTAGTTATCCAGAGGTCTCATGGTGGTTTCACCCACTTAAATGGGCCACGAGTAAGTACTCGTAAACCTATGAGCATGTTAAAGCCTATGGTGAGATATTGAGTGGGTTATATACGTCGAATGGTTTCCGTCAAGGATGCTCATTCCCTCCGTTTCCATTCAATTTTATCATAGATTTTCTTACAGAGGTCCTCCTCTCTTCATCTGACTACACACGGACTGAACTGATCATAGGAGAATTTTTAGTAGACCTAAAATACACAGATGACATAATCCTGTTTGATAAAGACGCTGACAAGATGCAGTCTTCTGGACACCTTGAGTGGCAATTTGGGTATAAATATAAACTACTGCTTCATGACTAGTTTTCGATGGTACCGTGGTTAACAGTAGAGAGTGAAGTAGTTGAACGGCGTTGAACATTTCACTTATCCGAATAGTCGAATCAGCTGCGATGCGTTGGTCAGTCACCGATGAAATCTCTACACGGATACTAAAGGCTCAGTTGGCTCTTGCCGACTTACACTATCTGTGACGCCGCCACAATATCCGATTGCCTACTAAGGGTCGAGTGTACTGTGCTGCAGTCCGCTGTGTTCTGCTGTATGGCTGCAAGACATGGTTATGAGAAGGTTTCAGGTGTTTGACCACTGTTGTCTTCATAGCACAGGCTGTGTTTCGTAGTGTCATCATATGAGTAACGCGAAAGTCAGGCGTAGAGTTTTATGCAGGAGAGATAAGACAGTTGATGCAGTTGTTAACCTTCGTCGACTGAGATATCTAGGACATACGTTACGTATCCCTGGCCGCCACCTGCTTCGTTATATAATGTTGGACGAGGTAGGTTCAGGCTACAAAAAGGCTCGAGGCGGCCAGACTAGAACATGACATCGATGCATGAAGTTCTTGAGTGTTTGTTTGAGTGAGCCATATCGAGCGATGCGGACTAGCTGGTTGGGGTCCGCAAGATAAGAGAAATCAGTGGTTGGAGACTGACTCTAGGTGATATGGCTGAGAACCGATGTCCGTGGCGCAGATGCATATACACGCTGTCTTCTTCTTGACCCCTATACTACTTACTACTTCTATTTCCTTTGGCCAAATTTTCTTTCCTTCTTCATCTTTCATTCCATTGCCTTGCTACTTGTTGCGCTGATATGAGGTGTGGCAAGTTGAAGCGCCACACAGTAATACCTGATCGTATGTTGATCTTGATGATGATGGCTATCCTGTAAACAGTTACGTGTTTTAAAGAATAATGGAATAAAACATAAACTACACTTTTATATAACGACTAACAGTATTGTTGTCGAAGATTTTCCAAGTCTTATTTAGAGGGGTAGGTTTTGAATTCAAGACGTATCGCCTCAATCAAAGGCTTGGGTCATTGAGTTGTATCTAAAAAAAGTTGTAGTAGAAGGTTTTCTAGGGTTGAATTAGGTATACATATATCAAATCTGTTCTTCTTTGAATTCACGTGTTGACCTGGGGCATCTGCATCTGTCTTTACTGTCTTTCTATGTATTAAATTATCATCATCCTAGCTTGCTTAAAATATGACTATCTAGTGGAAATTGGGTAAACAACATCAGAAAATGGTGTAATTCTATGGAGATCTTGTTCACCCTGACACCTGTAGGATATAATAGTTTTAACAAATTGATAAAAGGTGGTAGTTAATGCGAATATTACTAATCGACATCAATCATTTTGATTAAATTGATTGTGAGTGGTGGTTGTGTTCGAGCTGAAGACCTTCGGGTCACCGGCTTTGCACTCTGTCACTTGAAACCGACGAGACTCAGCTGCTATATGTTGTAAGTGTGGCAGTTTGAGCCGACACACTCCTATGCGAGATTCTGCATTGATTTTGTCAGTCAGTGCCATATTGTAAAGGAAGCGTAAAGAAAACTATGGCAATTGGCAGGAAGTTCACCTCGATCTGCGTTTCATGCTTGCTGATGCTTATCAGTAAGATATGTCTGCTGACTGATTGACTGACTAAAAAAATCAACTTAGAACCTCGTACATAAGTGCATTGATTCAAGTTACCACATTTCACAGTAGTAAACAAAGAACAAATTGATAGAAAAAGGCTGACATTAAAGTAGACAGAGTTATGTGAGAGAATAATCATCATCATCAAAATCAACATAGGACCAGGCATTACTGCATAACGATCTAAGTTAGAGGATAAACAATTTGAACATAATCGTCAGGGAAAATAGTCAAGCTTTAGAAGACATCAAGGAGTGAATTGATCTACACCATTTTAAACGGTTTTTTAGCCATGTCACCAAGAATCCTCAACCTCTGATTTCCATCATCTTTGGGATCCCAGCCAGGCAGTGTACATGTCCTCACGCGCCTCAGACCAACAGTTGGTCTGTCCACTGTGAACCTTCTACCAACTTAACCCGACTTCCCTTAGCATAGCAAGTTGAGGTTGGTGTTGGATGGGCATGCGCAGTAAATTTCCATACCATCTTAGTCGATGGAGGATATCAATGCAATCCTCAGTGTGCATTTCGTCCTGTCTCCCAGTGCGTGATGTTGCTACCACGGAAACTTGAATCTAGCGTCCATCACTTCAAACGCCACTGCCCATCATTACTAGCAAACTAAAGCTACCGGCAGTCTCTAAGCATCTGCATTGGTTTAGGGAGATAACTTTCAATCAATGGGTCATGGGATCGACTCCCGTTTCACCTATCGAGGTTTAAGCAGCCAGGTAGTATCACCAGCCTTTAAATACACAAATGGTGTATGGCTTCTTCCCTACTGTACGAATATGCACACATTTGTTGAGTGCGGTTCGATTCGACACGAGCATATACACTAATAGTAGGTGATCACTTCAATGCATGTAAATCAATGACAAGAAACAACAAGCTAAGACATAAATATGCAAATCCTTAGGAATTCTAACTGTTCATTGATTAGATTAATAATGATCATTAGCCATGGTTTTTTTGCTAACTACAGAGGTATTTTTTTGTCGATTGAACTTTACCTTCCTGATTTTCAACTTCTATTGACAACTTTTTCTGCTAACTATGGTTAGGCAGAATCGAATGAGAAATACTCCATCATCTACTATTCAACAGTGTGTTCTTACAGGACATATATATATGGGCTGTTGGACAATAACATTAGACTTCACCCCTGAGGGTCACTTGGCTCCTCGAAAACAGCAAAAGTGGCAACGCTGTTTACTAGAACAAGAAGGCTATACTCAAAAGACAAACAGGAAGAAGAATTCGCTATCACTGAGATAACTTTTATCGAGAATGGATATTCGAAGAAATTCATCATGAAGAATGAAAAAGAACTTATTGAGAGACCAAAATATCCAAATATTGAGAAGAAGCCTGTTTTCCTTCGCCTAACATTCAAAGGTGATGAGACATCACAAAGAAGGGACAGAAGCATAAAAGGGGAACTGGAAAGGAGCTTCCCTGCTGCGAGATTGATCTCAGTTTCCAGTACAGTATGATCAATAACACAATCGAAAGTAGACGAATACCCAACTCACGTCATCTTCAACTGTGTACGTCGATTCACCTATGCTTGTGGAAGTAACTACATAAGAAGGACTAAAGGAAGGGCAACTACTCGATTTTATGAGCGTATTCCAAGAAATGTGTGTCTGAAAGGTAGCTATGTACTTAACAGTGCTATATATATATATATATATATATATATATATATATATATATATATATATATATATATATATATATATATATAAACTATGGTTAGACAGATTTGAATGAGAAATACTCCATCATCTACTATTGAGCAGTGGATGTTCTTACAATATGTACTATTTGTATCATTTAATTAATCTTAAGTTTTTCAAATTAAACCTGTAAATAATGATTGTTCAGTGCTAACTAGGCCTTGATATTTACTCACAGATGATGTAATCAGTACTTTCTTTATTACGATGTCAACTGTTTCAATGATAAACATCTATAGTGAGAAAATCTTAGTTGTATTGTATTCTCTGAACTGGGTTGTTTAATCATCGGGCTTTCATTGAATTTCTAAACGACACTACGTCATCAGTGCCTACGTCACTACTCATTTTAGAAATGAAATCGAAAAACCAGTACGTTTTGTAAACAGGAAGTTACCACTCAGTCATACGGTTTGGCGTTCATTGGTTCATATTTTAACTATGATACACAGTTGGATGGAATAAAACGGCAGTATGAAAAATTGGTTTTTTTAGATGTAGAGTTGGAGATTGATAACTGAATTGATTGACAAGATAATACGAAATATGAAAACATTGCTAACTTAATGAGGTACAAGGACAATTCTGCCTCAGTATCTTGTACTTCACTGAGCCATGTAAAACAGAAGACAAAGACCGATCTATGGCTGTAAGGAAGACACTTTATTCAGCAAAAGTGTATCGTTTACATCCAATTTTCAAATAGCTTATTTTGATTGGTTAACTGTAGGAAAAAATCGTTTAATCAAGTTTTTTCCTGACCACACTGTAACATGAAGCAAAGGTTGAAATCCAAAAGTTTCACCTTTACCATTCACTACCGACAGTCATCAGTTATCGGATCATCAAGAACCTAGGAGCATTGAACGGCCGTTTTGTCCTAGTACTCACCCATAATCCTGCTGGTGGTCGAACTCACGATTTTCAGGTTTCACGATGAACGCGTTAACCATTCAACCACTGTGTCGAAGTTTAATAGTCTAAAAATTCCTACTTCTATCAGTTCGCGATAGAGCGCAATTATCTACCAAAGTCTTCAACTGGCATCCACTTCACTTCCGACCGGTTGATTCTATAGGTCACCGTTTCTAATTAGAACTTCAGAATATCCATCTCGCGGCATGTCACTAATGAGGAGTATACAGTGATGTAGTTCGAGGTTAATGATCAGCTGCAGGAAAAATTGTCCAATCAGGTTTTTCCTGACCACACTGTAACATGGAGCAAAGGTTGAAATCCAAAACGTTTGCCTTAGTGGCTGGTGACTTAAAATGTTGGTTTCGAGTAAGGCCGCTTCTTATCAAAAACAGTGTCCTTGTTTATTAAATCAACACCGAATACACACAACAGAAATAACCCAGCAACTGTTCCATATATATATATGTATATATATATATATATATATATATATATATATATATATATATATGAGCCATGTCTCAAAGTTGTAAAGTAACGTTAGCATAACTATGGATCGTGAATTGTGTCTGAAACGTTATCCAGTGAAGAATACTCACTGTTTCACAGTGTGTGATACGTCTTATAAGTAAACTAAAATGAACCGTAGTACTGGGTGATGATTGAAGATGAAATGAAAATTTGGACCGCAGCCGGATTCGAACCAACGACTATTGGGTTTCCCGCCCGATGCTCTACCAACTAAGCTACAAGCATCGGTCAGTAAACTCAATGGTGGGTGGTTTCGAATCTGGCCACGGTCCAAATTTTCACTTCACCTTCAATCATCCTCCAGTATGAATACTAGATTGTCAGACCACAGCTATCTCAGATAGTCAGAATGATAATGAACCATTGTATTTATTAATCGTTATAACTTTATTGAGTTATTGCACGTTTCTCTTATGTGAGATAGAATCTTTTCCATACTATGTTTACATTAAGGTTATTCACTGAAAGATCGTAATTATAGTTTGTCTTGTTTTTGGAAAAAAACTTGTAGACCAAGGTCATTCAAAATTACTTTTTCTCTTAATGAATACAATTTTCCTTTAGTATTGAATTCAATGCCATTGAACAAACTGTCTAATACATTGACAATTGATTTGGCGCTTCAATTGGTTCGAGAAACATTTGATAAAGTAAAACAATATTCACATACTGATCGTAGAGTAGACTATTGTCCTAGTGAAATACGTGAACTATATGCATCGAATGTAAGTGGATTATTATACTGTATGTTATGTTAAACATTTCGTTTACTTCTTTCATCCACCGTTCCTTCGTCCACCCCCTCCACACACAAACCTTTTTATGCCATCATTCTTATCAAACCTCTGGGTGGTACAGAAAGTATCCGCGCTCCTAACGACTAATATGAAAAACTAAGAAGTGACTCTAAAGGCTACCTAAACAACAAATCAGATTCTTCTTCTTCATGGAAATCTACTATCCCAACGCGAATACCGAAATCTGATTGGTTATTTCATCTGTTGCTGGGTTGACCTTTAGGATCACTCAGATTAAGATAAATAATTCTTCAACATAAAATAGAATAAAGTTATCACACTTTAGAACATCATGCAGCGAAGAAATGGATGATAAAAGTGATCTCATGCTAAACAAACTTTATGAGGCTTGAGTGCGTGAATAATGAAGGTTCAAAACTTCGAAGATGATTATTTCATTGAAGAAGCTGGGACCAAACTTCCGTGTGAAACGCTAGCATTAGTTCAGTTCAAACACTCTGTGACATGTTTGACTCAGGGCAAGAGAATAACAACAGTGATAAACAACATCAATCTTCGTTTCGTAGGAAGGAAGAAGAATGAAATTTGCAGAATAAAACGAGATTTTCTTTCACATCTACTCTTCAGCTACATACAGTGGTTATTAGTGGTGAATAAGATATTTCTAAATTAGGAGATGAATAATCATAAGTTCCATTTCAGGAACCAGCTTTACAAACAGATTGATAGAGTGACGATAGGTTCATTTCGAACAGACGCCCCTGATTTCAGTCATCAGAGAAACAACCTATGACTACAGGTACGTTGACGACACCTTTGTTACTTGCAATGATATGAAACATGCAAGTGAGTTGTTCACCAGGCTCATCCTAACATTAAATTTACAATGGAATATGTCAGCATGAAAATGAGTTCAGTTTTTTGGACCTCAACAACAGAACAAGAAGTGATTATATGATTGAAAAGACCATTCATAGAAAAGACACATGGACTGAACAATACAGTAAATATAACAATTTCCTTCTTGCCATCTACTATAAGCGTGGGCTAGTTGAAACACTTTACAACAGACCTATGAAATTATTTTCTGCAAACAAGTTAGAGGAAGAGATAAACTTTATTGACAAGTATCTCCAAGAGAATGAATACCTTGAACTATTTATTATGAAGTATGGAAAAAACGAGATGCATAGATGAACATCCAACTGTGGAAATGATTCAATATCCAAACGACTTGACATAAGAATCAAAGCAGCATTGAGAAGCAGCTATCCTTCAGCTAAACTTGTATGAGTCAAGAATACCTCTTTATACTAGTTAAACCAGTCAAAATTGGATGATTACCCTGCTCATGTCATCTTCAAGTGTATTTATGAATTCACATGGACTCGCGATAGAAAGTACATTAGAAGAATTGACATGGTGGGCTGGAGAGGGGCATCCATTGCATTCACTCAGCATTTCTCCAACAATTTGTACTTGAAAGGGAAGATGAATTCTAACCAATGCAATTACCAGACATCTGGTAGATACAGGACATCAGGTTAAAACCTTGAGTGAAATTAAAATAACCGACGTTCAGAAAATGTCTGTATTACTATGCTTCAAGGAAGTGATTACTATAAAGTGCTTTCACCTTGACCTTTGAATACAGCAGAAGGAGAGTGTGGTTAATGTCCTACTCCGTTGGTGAATATGATTTGATCCTGTTTCATTTTCATTTGGACTGCCTAAGTCTTTATTCATTTTATTTCCCCTTTCTTACATTTCTTCCCTCTTTACAGTTAATTCTCTTGTATGTTATCCATCCATCGAAGTCAACACAGGACCAGGCATTACTGCGTAACGGTCCGAGTTTCCACAGCTCATATCAATACATCTTGTGTGTTATGTGGATTATCAATGATTTTTTTATACACCCTAATGATTATTGGACTGCCTAATTTAGAAATATCTATCTTGCTTATGACCATTGTACTTTTAGGTTGTATGCGGCTGAAGAGTATCCATGAAATAGAAAGGATATCCTTTTATTCGAGGAATTTCCTACTTTTTGTTTTATCTAAAATTATCAGGGGATTAGAATACACAGAATGATATGCTTGTCATGTAATCGTATAATTATGGATTAGTTTTCAAGAGCGAATCGAGTACACATCTAGGCTTTGTAAAGCCAGGACGGTATACCATCTATTTCTGTGGTCCAACCGTAGGAAGGAAAAGAAAGACTGTTAGTTCGAATATGTCTTATCTTGCATTCAGCTTAGTTAGTGAATCATAGATGTGAAAAAAGCGTAGGCAAGTGCACTGATGTTCAGATGATGAGGCATACAGAAAGTTGAAATCACATAATCGTGTCAGTTGTCATCTCAAACTTAGAATATCAAGCCTGGATGATGAAATGCAATAAACTGCTCACCTATTCGTTAAGGACTATTAATCATACCACGTGGCTGCCCATATATTCGCAGATGGAGTGGGGGTTCGAACCCGTGACCCATTACTTGAATGTCATCTCTGTAAACCAATAAGCCACAGGTTCACTATATCAAGTCTAGTCAGTCTATTTATTGTTGCAACGTTTCTTCATCTCACTATACTGATCGGATATGTTGCAAGCTGATCTTTTTTTTTCCTAAGTATCTGATCGTGTTTATTTGTTAACTTTGGGAATTAACGGTTACTTTCTTTTTTACTAATCATTACCTTCACTATCATCACCCTTTTTACAATTTCTTTAAAACAAGAATTCATTATCAAACCGACCAATGGAATTATTTGAAGGTAGTAGTTTCACTTCAAAAAGTGGCATTCTACCAATGACAGCATCAGCATATGACTGTATTACTGGTGATTTAGAGCCTGTTCATTTGGCGCCTTTCCTAATTCGTCTGATTGAAAATTATGAAAAGCCGATTATGTGAGTAATTTTGTTTCTTCATTCTCCTGTCAGTCATTTAAACACTATTAACTACTTTGATTATATCAGTCAGATAAAGTGTAATAATACTGAAGTGACCGGGTGAATAATAATAATAATACTCAAACGATATTGGCGTAGTGAAACACTTTGACTGGATACAAATAGCGACTGTTCTCCCTCCCTCCCCCTCCCCCTTCAATGAGGCGCGAAAACTGGAAAACAAAAACCGGTCTGTAAAGAAGACATTTTATTCGACAAATACACTTCATTTATATACTGTTTTTAGGAGCATTATAAAATCACTAGGTCAAAAGTTAAGTAGCTCATTTTGATTGGTCGACTGTAAGGTAGAATTGTCCAATCAGGTTTTTTCCTGACCACGCAGCGGTTGATGACTTAAGATGTTTATTTCGAGTTACCCCGCTGCCTGTCAAATTACTTACTTCCTAAAAGAGATTGAATACTAAGTGATCCTATGAAAAGGTAGTAATAGCATCAGACAGACCGAACTTGGCACACATATGCATTAGTTCAAGTTGCCACATTTCACTGCACCATACAAGAAGAAAATGATTATTAAAAAAAGACGTTGGAGTAGGCGAAAGTGTAAGACAGTCGAGAGAAGAAATAGTTACAGTTCTATGTAAATGTTCATAACGTCGAAAATGACAAAAAATATGTAGTACAACACTGTTGTAATGTATTTCATGATGGATTTCTAAGAGTCTCCAACAATCGATTCCTATGTCTACCCTGATATCCTTCTATTTCTAGATTGTTTCAATCATGAATTGAAATCAGTTGAAGAATCATTGAAAACTCGATAGGAATGGACGGTTGTTTCGTTTCGGTTTTGCAACTCTTTGGTTGTATGTGCTCACTGTCCTGTAAGAGATTGAACTCAGTACTCTTAGGTCTTGTTGGTTAGCACGTTACTATTCAACCACTAGGTTGAAATTCAGTGATCCACAATTTCCTACTTGTATCCGAGTTGCCACAGCTCATATCAGTACACCAAGTATATAGGCTGTGAAGTGGAAGATGAAGAAAAGAAAATTCAGTCAAAACAAATATAAAGTATGAAAAGAGGGAAAGGAAGAATGAGAAAGTGGTGAGAATTGGCATGGTGTTAAGATGAGGATAATGTGTGTGTATACATCTTCACCAGTGACTTCGATTCTGAGCTATATCACCTAGAGTCAGTCTCCAACCACTTATTTCTCTTATCATCCTGTGGACCTCAACCGGCTAGTCTGCATAGCTCCAAATCGTTCAAACCAACAGTCAGGGAATTCACATATTGATGTCATGCCATGTTTTGGTCTGGCCACCTCGGGACTTTTCTCACCCTGGACCTACTTCGGCCAACATTGTGTGATGGGGCGATCGGTGACTGGGCATACGTAGTACGTGTCCCAACCATCTCAATCGATGAAGGTTTATAACCTCGTCAACTGATTTACCTCCACTCCCTAAAACTCTACACCTGACTTCTGCATTACTCATGTGGTGACACTATGGAATACAGCCCATACTACGAAGGGAACGGTGGTCAACCACCTGAAGCCAGCCTTCTCATGTCTTTAAGCTTCAATGGGGATGTTTCACAGCCATACAGTAGAACAGACCAGACTGCTGTTCAGTAGATGCGACCCTTAATAGACAACTGGATATCACGGCGGCATCACAGGTGGTGTAAGTTGGCAAAAGCCAATGGAGCCTTTTGTATCCGTGCAGAGATTTCATCAGCCACTGAACCACCATCGTAGGGCTGATCCTACTTCCCAGGTAAGTGAAGTGGTCGACACGCTCAATCAATACACTGTCTATTGTTAGCCGTGGCACCGCTGAAGACCAATCCTGGAGCGAAAATTTTGCATTTTGGTGGTGAGAAACGCATCCCAAACATTCTCAAATTGCTACTCCAAGTGTTCAGAAGACTACATTTTGTCAGCGTCTTCACCTAACAGAACTATATCATCTGCATATTCTAGGTCTGACGAAAATTCTCCACCGATTAGGTCAACGTCTGTGTAATCAGGTGACGAGAGGGAGACCTCCATTAGAATATCTATGATAAAATTGAATAGGAATGAAAACAGTGGGTACCCTTGACGCACACCACTCGATGAGTACAGCTCCCCGGATATCTCACCATAGACTCTAACACGCCCACAAGTATTCGAGTTAAGAGCCTTCAATAAGGTGATGTACCTACTCGGCGCGCCTTTCAATGAGAGACAAAGCTTGCTGCTCGGCCGGGAATCGAACCCGGGCCTTTCATATCACAGGCGGAGACACTTGCCACTATACGATCACGTGAGTCATTATTATTTGTCCCTTGGGTTCCTAGTGGAACATAGGGCTTAACTAGCACGTCTCCATTCCACTCTGTTCTCTGCAATCTTTTGAACTTGGCTTAACGACTTCCCAGAAGCCTCATTTCTTCCTCACACAATCTCCTCCATGCCACCCTCGCCTCGGACGCCCAACTCGTCATTTCCCATTTGGGCTCCACTTGATTGCCTGACGCGTGATGTCCCCAAATGGTCTTATCAGCGTGTGCCTAATCCATCTCCATTTACTTCTGCATATTGGTTGAGCGATAGATTGTTGGTTGGTTCGTTGTCAGCCAGAGTTCCTTGTTGCTTATTCTCATTATTCTGGCCATCTGAGCTTCAGTAACGAGCCAGCGTAAGCGGCAGTTGTTGATGAATATCTGTAGTTTGTTTGAAATGCTTTTCGTAACGCGTCGCCAAGTCTGTGAACCATCAGATAGAAGCACTGACTTGACTGATATTGGTGTTGTAAATCCGGATGTTGTTCACGCTTTTTGCTGAGTGCAGAAGATCTCTACATTAGTTTCAGGTCAATGAACGCCTGTCTTGCTTTTCCGATCGTGGTTGCTTTGACATCCTTGTCTGTGCTGCCTGTAGTTGAAACGGTGCTGCCTAGATAGGTGAAAGAGGTTACTTCCTTTGAGTTTCTCCCGTTGATGGTGATTGGGGCTTGTTGTTGTTGGTCGTGGTGTTGTTGGTCGGGTATCATCATCATTTCTGTCTTCTCTACGTTCACTTGAAGTCCCGAGTTCGCTGCCCTACCTCTTCTGTCAACTTATTAGTTTTCGTCTTTAGGTCTTCGAGGCATCGGTGAAATCCAAATCTTCTAAGATCCTTTCCCTGGTCCAGCATATCCCCTTCTTCTCGCTCCTCATGGTTTGTTGTATGATCCAGTCAACCAGAGTCAGGAAGGTCATGGGTGATAGTAGGTGGCAGCCTTGTGTTAGTTCTGTCTTCACTTCAAAGGCATCACTGATCTTTCCATTGTGAATTACTTGGCTGGCATGTGGCGTCTTCATGTAGTTGTTGAATGAGGTTGATAAAGGTTTGTGGCACTAAGAAAAAGTGTTGGAGCAATTTTCAAATTACTTCTCGGTTGACGCTGTCGAAGGCCTTTACGAATTCGATGAGGTTGGTGTAGAGTTGAGTTGATTACCGTTCTGTGCTGTGTTCTGTGATGATGCGTAGTGCAGCGTTACGATTTGGTCCGCACATATTTGTACTTCCTGAATCCAGCTAGCCAGTCAGCCAGCCTGTTCGTGTCGTAGTTTTGAATCCAGTATATCCTGTGGTCTCTCCAGTATGATGTGGCTTAATATTTTGTTTGAGGTAGACAGGAGCATGATTCTACCCTAGTTTTTGCAAAGACTCAAGTCTCCCTTCTTTGGTAGTTTGACAAGGTAGCCCTTCTTCCTATCAATCGACAGGTACCTTTCCTTGCTTCCAGACCTTTTGCAATGGTGGTGTGAGCATGTGCACTGTTAACAATGCGTCTGTTGTCATCACTTCTGATGAGATTCCATCTGGTCCTGCTGTTTTCCAGCATTTCAGTAGTTTTATGGTGCTCAGGACTTCGACTTTCGTTGGAGGGCTTGTGTTCACTTGTAGTTTTGTGGCTGGGCTGTAGGTGGTATTTCTAGACGAAGTGCAGGTGGTAGTGGTGGTCGATTGAAGAGTTTTTTGAAGTGGTGAGACCATCGTTCCCTTTGTTTCTCATCTTTGGTAATTAGATTTCTTCCATCATGTTTTATTGGTTTCATCTGTGTTGATCTCTTCCTTGGTAGATAGTAACCTGATTATTTGATATAATGTTTTCAGTCAGGTCTGTCCTACCAGCAGCCTGTTGTGCTTTACTTGCCAGTGTGTCATGGAAGTGTCTTTTGTCTTTGTGCACACTCTTCTTCACCTCTTAGTCCAGTATAGTGTTTTATACGTTGTACTCAGTTCTTCTTTTCGTTGTTCATCCTTGCACTGCACTGGTTCATCTTCTGCTTCACCATCCTCCTCTCCTCTCCTCTCCTCTATCAGCTTCCATGTGTGCGTGGAGATCCATTCCTTGTCCTGTCATGTATCTTCTTCCTTCTTAATGCGGTTATGCAGGTTTCTTTCCACATCTCTTTCAGAGAGTTCTACTGTTCTTCCACACAGGTTTCTTCAGGGATGTTGTTCAATGTCTCCCATTTTGTTCTGATGGCTGACTGACGTGAATATGTCTTTTGTAGTTTCGTTCTTCAGTTCCTGTTCTAGGTGGATGTTGAACTTGAACTGTGGTCTATCACCAACTTCCTTGAAGGTTTTCAGATTGATGTTGAAGGTAGGTTGCTTGCACTAGATAATGGTGTGAGTGGTGTGAACCTACATCTGCTCCCCTCCCTTGATCTGATTTTGTGTGAAGTAGGCTGGCTGCGTCTCCACTTTCTTCACATTGAGATGAAGTCGATCTGATGTTTAGTGTAGTGTGTCGTGGTGTCTGGTGAAATCAAATCCATGTCGCTCACTTTGTGAATGTCCTTGTGTTTGTACACAGTGCCTCCAATCACCAAATCGTTGAATGCACAGAATTCTGCAAACAGTTCTCCATTCTCGTTCATCATTTCACTGAGTGCTTCTCTATACAGGATTGGTTCTCTTCCTGTGTTGTCTGCTCCCATTTTCGCATTCATGTCACCCAACCGATTAGAATTTTGATGTCGCCAACTGGGGTGAGGTGTTGTCCAGTGTTGATTGGAGTTGTCTGTAGAATTCTTCCTTGTTTTTCTGTTGATGTGCATTATTTGTAGTTGTTTAGCGTAGCATTGTATGATTGTGACTTTCCTTCGTTTTGAGTTGAATTTTGCTGTCATGATCCTGGAGTAGATTGGTTGATGTTGGGGACATCATGAAAGCCACTCGAAAACTCAGTGTACTGTGCTTGTGTTTGTCGTCTGGGTGACAATATGGGAGTAGATTATTGACTTCTGTGGAGTTGACAGTTTGGAGAGTCCACTTGCATTCTATCTGCTTTCTGAGATTCCTAGCCTGGCACTTCTATGCTATACCTTCTCATCTGTTTTGCGATCTGGACAGCCTTAGCAGTCAGCCAGCCATCTCCAAACATGGTGTGAACATTCCATGTCCCCATTCGTTCTTTCGCTTTCATCGAGAGAGGCTAAGGCACATCGGCCTACTGGCTTCCCGAAGGGTTTCATCAACAGGCGTCATTTTGTCTCTCCTATTCCATCGAGGAATAATTTTGTTTTCATTTTGTATATTTTGTTTGTGGTTTGAAGTTTCTTAAGTGGTTTGATCGATTTTACGGGGTAGAGTTGCTATGTGTATGTCCAACCTTCCCTCTTTACCTGTGCTTAAGACTGGCTAGTAGTTAGTGAACTAGTGAACTTGGGGAGGTTGCGATCACGTGAGTATTCGTGACAAATACACGTTTATGGTCAGATTGCTTGAAATGTGTTACGAAATAACATTACACAATTTACAGAGATTATGTCCTTTTATTATTTTGTAGATGTTAATTTAGCAAAGGATTAAACAAATCCTCTCTTCATATTGGAATTTATTCCTCTTCGTCACCGTTACGCTTTTTCTATTACAGGACGTTATATTTAGGCTCAGCTCAATCCATTATTCATGGTCATTGGAGTGAGTGGAGTCAAGAATATTGGACAGTGAGTTTTGTTTGTTCCTCTGATTACGTGCATTTTTCACCGCCTAAATGCAAATAACTGTTTGAAAACTAGTCTTCGTTGGTACCACGTTTAACCATAGTAAGTGGAATGATTGAACACATTGGTCACTTTGGTTATTTCGATCAACCCTGGTATGTCAGTGATCGATGAAATCTGGACATGGATACATAAGGCTTTATAGACGTTTGCCCAGCACCCGTGCGATATCAAGTTGCGTATTAACGGCCAAATATGCCCTGTTGAAATTGCCTCTTTTTTCTGTGTGGCTATGAAATATGGTCACTAAAAGTGGGGTAGATGAGATGGCTTCAGGTGTTTGGTCACCGTTGCCTTCATAGCAAAGGTAATGTGTCATGGTGCCATCGCGTCAGTAACACAGAAGTGAGAGATAAAGTTGTCGGCAGAAGCGGAAACTCAGTTGTTGAGGCTTAGATACCTGTTGCGCATAAGTAGTCACTATCTGCCTTGTCTCACAATATCAGGCTGATGATAGGTTATAGGCGATCAGATTGAAAGATGGTTCATGATGTGACTCTGGGTTTCCAATAGTACGCGAACGAGATAATAATAATGATACATACACATATGTATATATATGGACGTAATATTCATCATGGACTGACATCAGTTAGGGAACCACTGAAAATCTGGGAGCACTGGACAGCTGTTTCGCCCTAGTATGGGACTCCTCAGCAGTACGCACCCACGACCAGGCCAGGGGTCGAACTCGGGACCTTCAGGTCTCACGGCTAACGCGCTAACCATTCAGCCACTGGGTCGGTTCCCAGTGATTCACAATTTCCAACTTCTGTCAATTCACGATATAGCGCGACTATCACCCGTCTTCAGTTAGCATCCACTTAACTTCCGACTGGTTGACCCTACAGGTCATATATATATGTTTGCAAAACTTTCAGAAAGTGAAGCCATAAATGAACCAATCCGATTCGTTATATGACGTCGAATTTGTCCAATCAGGTAATCATGTCAGTGCATGCATAAATCATGATCTGATCATGACCTGAAAACAATTTCCGTATTGGCTACATTTTTATCGCAACTTATCAGTTCAGTTCATGAAGTTTCTGAATGTGGGTTTTAGCCAACAAAGGAAATGTAAATTTCTCCGCCGGAATCCGTGGGACAACAGAAAACAGTGGTTGAAGACTTTGGCTCAGATATGTGTTCACACATTATCTGCATTTTAATCGTCATGTTGAATTTGAGTACTCTTTCATTGCTTCTTGTTCTCTTTTCATGATTTTCATGTTGATTTCGTGTACCTTAATATGCTGGTAAGAGGTGTGGCGCTTGAACTGTTACGCACTCACTAACTTATGTAGGTTTATGACTTAGACTATCCACGTGGATATCGGGGTGATATCACACACAGAGCAATGGTTTCATTTCTTGAAAAAAATCATTCTTTGATTGTTTGTTTAATGATTTCAATGAGTATCTTCGTTGGCAGTACAGTAAACTTGAGTTGGAATATTGGTAGACTGATTAACTAATGTGTAGCTTCCTAAATATATAGGTTTATTTGAACTCTTTTGATAGAGACAGCTTCGATCAATCACAGTTAGTTTAACTGTACTCAGAGGATAAGATTAAATAATAACTAGGAGTAATTGAGAAATGTCTGTACAATATAATGATATTCATTGATAAGAGGGTGGATTACTTTCAGAGGTGAAAACACTATTCGGTAGATAAAGTATTGATTAAATTCCACGTTGATAATGGCGTGTCCTGCAGTCATACTAGTCTGTTTATGATAATTGTTTGATGTTCTCTGAGCTTTTGTCATGAATGTTTTAACGCTAGACTTGGTGATATCCTTAGCACTAACTTCATAAAGAAGTGTTTTTACTAACTATGATTGTTTTCCAATGATTATTGAGAGACATGAAACGACTTGACTGATTGACAAAATCAACGTAGGACCTTGTACACAGTTTCATTGAGTTAAGATACCACATTTTACAGTATTATATAAAGAGCAAGTGGATAGAAAAAGGCTGATGTCAAAGTAGTTGAAGTAGTGTGAGAGAACGAATAGTCAAAAGATAAAGATTAGTACAAATACTCAAGCTTTAGAACATATCAGCGAGTGAATAAATTTTTGTCATTGTGACCGATTTTCAGCCATACCACCAAGAGTCAGTCTACAACCACTAGTTCTTTCAGCCATCGAAATAGTCCCATTAGATAATAATAAAAAGCAATTGGGTTCACAGAAATCAAACAGGTGGTCTAGATCTCCTCATACGGCTTAGACCATTAGTAAGCGACTTCGTCGACCGGTGCCACCGTCAACCCTCATCCAACCTTTTCCCATTTTCCCTAACATGACACGTTGAGGTAGGAGATGGCTCGACATACACATTACATACCGACTAAACTTCACAACCTCATCAATCGACTTACTCGTCTTACCTAACACCCTTCACCCAACCGCAACATTGCTCATACGGTGATTCCACTGAACGAGAGTAATGCTACGACTACATCTGTGATCAAAAAGCTGTAACCGCTTTATGTCTTCTACTTTCAACGGTGATATCTCATAGCTGTATAACAAGATAGAACGAACTGCAGCACAATACGCTCGTCCTTCCATAGATAGTCGGAGATCTAGCGTTAAAAGTAACAGATGTTGGCAAATACAAAACGGATCTTCTGTATCCGAACTGAGATTTCGTCAGAAAGCAGCCCGTTTCATGGCTTGATCTCACTCCCCAAGTAAGCTGAGTGGTTGGTACATTCCACCACTTCACTCGCCATCATTAAACTAGGAGTACTCGCAGTACATCATTCCTGGAGTATCATCTTACAGTTGATAGGTGAGAAACGCATTTCAGTCAAACATACTCAGATATCTGCTCAATTCATCCAGAAAACTCTGCATTATTTTCAGTGTCTTTACCTTGCAGGTCATTATCGTCCGCATACTCCAAGTCGACTAAATGACCTCCAGGGAAAAGGTCAATCCTTATGAAGTCAGACGTACCAAAGGTTATTCCTATTAGTGTGTCTATGACGAAGTTAAATAGCAACGGTGACAGTGGACATCTCTGGAGAGCACTACTAGTTGTCGTCAACTCACTTGACAATCCTGCAAGAGCTCTTACGCAACTGCGTGAGTTTGAGTAGAGAGCTTTCATCAGCGTTATTTACTTTCTTGATACTCCCTTCACAGTCAAACACTACCACAACACCTTACAGTCAGCTGAGTCAAATGCCGCCTTCAGGTGAAGAAACACGGCGGGTGCTGCCTGTGTTCCAGAGCCTGTCGTAAGGTAGAAATATGATCAGCACACCCTCATCTAGATGGGAAACCTGGCAAATTTTCTCGAGCTTCCTATTTCCAACCTCCACAGTTTCAATGTACACAGGAAAGCATGATAAGAAATTCCACTGGGAGAATGTAGGTTCCCTCCAAACAGCATTTTCTAAAGCTGCAGTGAAATTTCTAAAATGCATAGCTTTCCTATGAAAAGTCAATCAACAAACATGTGTATATAGACCCAGTGTATAATCCATTTATTTATAAAAACAGTTTTCCACCACCTAAGAGAAAACTGACGGAAAAAAATCAATAATGAAGCACATTATGACAGCACAATTTCTCTCTGATAAAGACTTTCTACCACGTTGATCGAGTGAAATTTTAGATCACAATGGTCAGGATATGTTTCAATATCTTTTTCCCAACTTATAATTGGATAACACTCAAGATCGATAAGAATACTACTTAACAATTCGTGTAATACTCCTATATACTTCACGTTTTTATGAGGGTTAGGTCATGAAGTTGTTACCTCAGACTATATCTACCAGTTCACATGTACATCCATCCATCCCATCCAAATCAACGTAGGACCAGGCGTTACTGCGTAATGGTCCAAGGTGCCACACGTCATATCAGTTCATCAGGTAAAAAGGCAATAAAATGGAAGATGAGGAAGGAAATAAAATGAGTGATGGTGAGATTCGGTATAGCGTCGTTAAAATGAGGATAATGTGTGTGTATACATCTGCACCACTGACATCGGTTCTCAGCCATATCACCTATGGTCACTCTCCAACAACTGGTTTCTCTTTTCCCGTGGACTCCAACCGGCTAATCTACATCGCCCCATATGGCTCAAACCAACAGTCAACGACTTCATGCATTCATGATATGTTTTAGTCTAGCTGCCTCGAGCCTTTTTCCAACCTGAACCTACTTCGGTCACATGTACATATCAAAGCATATATGGATGAACAAAGAGAAAAGTTCGAATTGACATTTCTGAGTATATTGCTGAATAACAACCACTCGATAGCATGATTACTTGTCATCATCTGTTAGATGTGAAACGCAATGTAGATAGGTTTAAAGTATTCAACGTAATGAACAACAGAAAAGATCTAAATCGTACTACTTTACTAGATCCAGTGTACAGAGCCTTACAAAAATATTCAAGGCTAAAGATAAGAAGACAGTGCGTAAAATAATAATGATAATAATAATGGCTTTGTCATATAGTATCATTTGGACAGAAATTGTTTATATGCATACATAATCCAATGAAGCAAACTGAATATATATATATATATATATATATATATATATATATATATATATATATATATATATATATATATATATAAAGATGAGAATATTTACTTCATTTATAACTTTGTTGAAAATGCAGAAGTAGTCTAGAGAAACAGTCATATTAGCAATTAGATTCACAGTGCTTAAGTAACAGCGAATTGTAATGATGGAGAATATTTGTAGCTCAGGTGGATGGTCTTGGTTGTATTGCGTTCTCTGAGCTGGGTTGTTTAATCGTGAAGCTTTCATCGCCTTGCTAAACGACATCATCACCACTAACTTCAGTATGAAGTGAGCTGTCAATATCTCTCAGTGAGTGATTTAGCAGCTTGCCCTGACGATGTGGTCTGTGATTGGTTGTTTCTTTCGATTGTTGTGTCATTGATTGTATTGACTTTCCTGTTGGCTGTTCCTCTACTTCACCTCTGACGTTTCTGTCGTTTATCATTTTTGTAATTGGTTGATAGATCGGGTCTATGTCTATACATCCTCTGATTGCTGACTAACCTGAATGAGTGACGTCACTCATTTCAATGCACATGGATAATCATGGACATGAATTCAATTTCGACAATGTCGAAGTTTTGGACAGAGGAAGCACAGAGAATTTCTAGAAGCTTGGCATCCAGGTCAGTCAGCAATCAATAGATGTATAGACATAGACCCGATCTATCAACCAATAAGAAAAATGATAAACAACAGAAAGGTGAGAGGTGATGCAGAGGAACAGTTAAAAGGAAAGTCAATACAATCAATGACACAACAATCGAAGGAAACAACCAATCACAGACCAAATCGTCAGAGCAAGCCACTAAATCACTCACGGAGAGATAGTAATAGCTCACTTCATACTGAAGTTAGTGCTGATGATGTCGCCTAGCAAGACGATGAAAGCTCCAAGATTAAACAACCCCGCTCAGAGAACACAATACAACGAAGACAGTGAATTGTGTACTTTTTAATTAGTTTCCTTTAAAAACAAATCTTGTTGGTTAGTTCATTTGTAACACTTTCTTACTCGCACGAGATTCGAGCTAATACGTCCTTCATGTCTTTCCAGATGACCAACATGCAGAGAGCTATGAGTAGAGAGGATGTTGGTCATCGGATAAAATAACTCCTGCCAGATGTTTACATGAGTTAATATGTTTGACCATAAGAGTTTCAATTCAAAGGTTTAAAGGTACAACATCACTAGTTCTGCTGAAAGTATTCAAAATTCTACACAATACACAGCATAGTCTTTTTTCATTAACCCAGGAAAGAATAAAGGGGAACAACAGTAGAGAATAGGTAAGATGCACGAATTCATAAAACACTAGGGGAAAGGCTGAGTAATACCAGATACTCTCAGCGTCCTAATATGGAAAGTTAGGCGGAAAATATTTCTGGAAATTAGTGAGGTTTAAAGATAAATCACACTTGTGACATTCTCTAATGCACAACTATGAATAGAACAGGAATCATGAGAACGGGACAGTTTACGTAGATTATGTTCACGTCTAAACTAAAGTTTATAGAATTTCGGGGTTTATGGGGACTTAGTAATTTTTCAAGTTAGTATTCATTACGTACTGACATCAGTTGGAGGAATATTGGAAAGCTGACAGCATTTGACCAACTTGAAAAATCGTTAAATCCTCACAAACCCTCGAATTCAAATGATCTAGTATTTATTGGTGACTAGCTTCAAGAGGTGATTATTCCTAAAGTTCCAATGAGAAGTCGTGACCAGTGGAGTCAACCAAGTGGAACATGAGGACAGCTATTCAACGACGATATTTCAAGCAGGTCGCACTATGTCGTAAACTGACAGAAGTAGGAAATATGAACCATTGGATTCAGACCCAATAGTTCAATGGTGACTTACTGGCCACGGAACCTGAAGGTCTCGGGTTCGACCCCTCGAGGTGAAGGGGGGGGGTTGTGAGTGTGCTCACTGCGGAGGAGTCCTCTACTAGGTAGAAACAGTTACTGTCCAGCACTCCCAGGTTTAAGATATTCCTCCAACTGATGTCAGTTCGTGGTGAATTCCAACCTAAAATCAAATAAGTCACCTTTAGAAACCTCCAGATAGTGCTAATATTTTTAGTTCATTCGAAGTGGAACATAGGACTTCAGTTGCCATTTCACCATTTCACTCTCTTCTCCACAGTCTTGTGAACCTGGCTCCACTATTGTTCATAAGCTTCCATTCTTTCCTCATACAATCTCCTCCATGTCATTCTCGCCTTGGACGCCCATTCGGGTTCCACTCGATGGCCTGGCCTGACAAGTGATGTCCCCAAACGGTCTTCTCAGTGTATGACCAGTCCAATCCATCTACACTTTCTTCTATGACATATTTGTTGGGCGATAGGTTGTTGGTTGGTTGGTTCGTTGTCAGGCCAGCCAGAGTGACTTCCTTGTTGCTTATTCTTTCTTATTCAAAGTAATCAAGGCAACTAAAGTTTATTTCGTTTTTCCAAAATTCTCTATATCTTGCCAATAATTATACAGTCAGTAGTATCCTTGAAGAAGTAGTGTGTTTGAAATTGTTAAGACAAATAAACAAACACGATTGCTATGGTATGGCGTCATATCCAATATAAATCACTAGCTTTTTTCTCCTATAATGGTGTTCAGTGTGTCAAGCTTCTTGATTCTTCTAAAGTGTTACTTCTGATTATCATGGGAAAATGAAAGCTGTCTGAGTAAATAAGCTGTGCATAACATCTGTAAGCAGTATTAGATTGATACTTTTGTAACCTGATGCTTAAAATGAGATGTAAGTGGTTGTAGGATCTCAACTGATAATATTCCAATTTCCTGATTTTAAGATATAACTTCTAATTGAATGTCAACCCTTTTTCATTCAACAAGATTTGTGCTGTCACGTGCATAGTAGGTCCAATTGTCATGATTATCCAAACAAGAGAGCATGGTTAACCATATTTTCATCAAATTGCCTTTTGAAATGCACAATCTTGATTTCTAGTACTAATACAAACGACCATTTCACCTCCATGATCTGTGTTCATGTTATTTTCCAATAGATAAACCACACTTGTAACATTCTGTAATGCGCAACTAATAAATAAAACAGGAATCATGAGAACTAAACAGTTTATATAGGTAATGTTCACGTGTGGTGAAACTAAAGTTTATAGTCTGACATTTTGAAGAATTAAGTATAAGACCACTTATGGAGGATCGTCTTCTAACAGAAGATAGTATATCATTCAATTGTGAACAGTTTGTTGAAGAGGAGACAGGTATGAAAACTCTATCAAGTCATCAGCATATTTGATAAGATTGATACTATCTGAAGATGATAAGTCATACAATAAGAAAGAGAAAAGACCATGGGAGAGGATGGCCCTATGAGAAACACCAGTCACAGTAAACAATGAGGTGAAGTGCTTCCCTTTCTTTTAACAGAGAAATAGGAATGCAGCCAGATGTTTATCCAGGACTCAGTAATGGTTTCGGCTAACTTGTTCAGCAAAAGAGGTCTTGTGACAGAATCATATTCCTGAAGTATAGCCTGAAGAAGCACACCTGACATACTTGGCATTCAGAGTGCTTCTTTTTCTTTTTATCAAGCTCTGTCTATTGATGAAATAGCTTATTTTCTGTTGTGATTAGTTACCCATCAAAGTTCAACTATACATTTTTTTCAAAAATTATTTATGTATAACATTTATTTAGGTACGTCGAAGTATGACTGTAGCAAGTCATTTACGTGATATTGGTGATAACTATCGAGCAGCTTATTTACAATCTTTTGATACGGTTGATCGTACAGTCTTACCATTGATGATTGAAAATTTTGGTTCCGGTTCTGGATGGTTACGTTCACAATGGCCACTTTCACCAGCTCTTGGTGGACCATATATAGCTGTTCATTGGCGACGTGGTGATTTTGTTACTACATCAGATACAGATTCAGTTACTTCTACTACAAGATCGTCTAATAATTTTGTAGCAGCTGAACAAATTTTAAATGCTTTGAGAATATTTAATCAAAATGAAGATCGGCATATTGATACAATCTATTTAGCTACAGATGCTAATCAAGAAGGTAGGCAGACTTCTTTGTTAACCCTATACAGTTGTTATTTAAATAAACTTAATCCAACTGTTACTTTTCTGGTTGAAATCAGTATGGAGGATTGTGATTCTTAGATGTGTGTGTTACCATGTGGTCTGAGTCATGTAAGTAGGTGTAGACTACCTACCTGCGGGTCCTTGAGATGATAGGAATCAGTAGTTAAGGTCTCTTAGTGACACGACTGAAAATCGGTGACAATAACACAGATGTATTTGTGCTTTGATATCTTTTAAACCTTAAATGTCTGCGAAGTCTTATATTTATTTCGTCTATCTGTCAACATTGTAGGTCCAATTCTTTAATAAATGACAAGTCTATCCAAGTATTTTGAACAATACAAGAACAAAGACATTTGCAGAATAAAATGATATTATGATTTGTTACTTCGGCTTATTAGTTGATTTTGGTCATTGTTAGCAACATATAACCTGCTTTCCAGTTGCTTCTATATATCCGGTAATTTCATTTTGATCCTAAAGATAATTGATAGCTAGCTATAGAATCCAAGACGTTCATTATGTCCTAGATGATAAACATCGGTTGAATGTACTGACTTCCCAGTGAGTGATTGTATTCCCGTTGAGGTTCAAATCCATCACAATTGCCTAGGGGATAACACTCTTGTTTTTGTAACATTAAACTGTTGATTTTTGAAGCTATGGCCAACAGGAGGTTGAAGTTCATGTAGGTTTCTTACCTGATCAACCTGTTGCTATCTCTGAGACTAGAAACTGCTTTCTCTCTCGTAATTTACATCATGGAGAACTTGTTCATGCATCGTTTCAACTACAGGTGGCACAGATGAGGACGTCAAAACCAGGATCGGAAAGACAGCAAGACAGGCCTTCGTTAATCTGAAATCAGTGTGGAGACCTACTATACTGCACTCAGAATAAAGCGTGAACAAGTTCCGGATTTTCAACACTAATGTCAGTCAAGTCAGTGCTTCTGTCTGATGGTTCAGAGACTTGGCGGCGCATTATGAAAAGCATTTCCAACAAACTACAGACATTCATCAACAGCTGCCGCCTACGCTACTTGATACTGAAGATCAGATGGCCAGAATAATAAGAATAAGCAAGAAAAACTCACTTTGGCTGGCAGCTACCAACCAAGAACCCATCGTTCAACAAATATGTAGAAGAAAGTGAGATAGATCGGGCATCCACTGAGAAGATCGTTTGGGGACATCATACACCAGACCAGGCCATCAGCAGAAGCCGAATGGTAAACTACGAGTTGGGCGTCCGAGGCAAGGGTGGTATGGAAGCGGTGATGTGAGAAAAAAATGAAAGCTTGTGGGCAGTCATGGAGCCAGGTTGAAAAGATTGCAGTGAGAGGAGTGAAATTGCGACGTGCTACTGAATCCCTATGTTCCACTAGGAACCCTAAGGACAAGTAATAAAATAATAATGAGAACTTGTTCAAGTTGACTTATTCACAACTAGAAAGTAGGATTTTCTCTATCTGTTTGTATTTTACCCTTATTGTAGAAGTTGAAAATTTGAAAAATTTACTCTATCCATTTCAAGTGTTGAATTTTGAGCCTAGTGAATCTCAATGGATATCCTATGGACCCGGAGGGATAGCAATTATTGACCAGTGGATATGTGCACATGCAAGGTATGTATTTATTGAGTATACACATCTATCTATTTCAAGTTACTATTCTGCATGAATTGATGTCAATCAAAGGAAATATTGAAAACCTAAAAGCATTGGATAGCTGTAGTACTCGCTCACGATCCCGTTATGGATCTAACTAGAATCTTAAAAATAAAATCCCTATAAACTTTAAACTACATTACTGTATATAGTGCTTATTACTGACTTACTTGGAGATGGATATTGCAAAATTCTAATGAGAAGCCGTGATTTATGGAGTCAATCAAGTTCGAAGTGAAGTGGATGTCAACTGAAGACTTTGTTAATTAATTGCGCTACATGTTGAATTGACAAGAGTAGAAAACTGTGGATCATTGGTATCTGATCCAGTGATTGATTAGTTAACACGTTTTCCTCATGAAACCTTAAGGCTCTAAGTTCGATTCCTAGCTGGGTCGTGGGTGCATATTGATGAGGAGTTCCATAGCAGAATGAAATAGCTGTCCAGTGCCCCAGGGTTTCAGTGGTTTCCCAACTGATGTCACTCCATGATGTATACATATGAAGTTTTGATATGTCTTAGTTGTTATTACCTATCTATTATTTAATTAAGCTGTTAAGTATGGTAAATGTATATATGAGTAGGCTTAAAACGTTGACTAATAGACAGATAGATAGACAGGTGGTTGACATTTCCCGGTTATCCATATCATGGGTGTTCCTGTGAAATACCTCAAAACATTGTCAGTATGCCTGGTCTAATCACTTTAACAATATGATGGTAAAGCTCAAATGAAAAGTGATTGAGCAAAGTTGGTTACATATACAACCTTTTTTTGAATGAGATTCAGTTCTCTGGGTTCCATGTTCATCAACATGAGAGTGGATGTTCTAGGAGAAATGCCAGAACAAAAAATGAGACCATTTTATGGCCTTTCATCATTTCTAAACAGCTTACAATTGAAATTATTATCAAATTTTTGAGGGGGTTGTGGAGATTTGGAAATATTTCAAGTTGTTATTCATCGAAGACTGACATCAGTTGGAGGAACAAAGGAAACATGGGAGCACTGGACAGCTGTTTCGTCCTAGTATGGACTCCTCAGCAGTGCGCACCCACGACCCCACCAGCAGGGATCGAACCCGCCACCTTCAGGTTCCGCGGCCAGCGCGTTATCATTGAGCCACTGGGTCAGAATCCAGTGCTCCATATTTCCAACTTCTGTTAGCTCACGATATAGTCAGTCTTCGATGAATAACAACTTGAAATATTTGCAAATCTCCACAACCCCCTCAAAAATTTAATTGAACTGATGCTCATTGGTGACTAGCTTCGAGAAGTATTCCCGAAGTTCCAATGACAAGTCGTGACCGGTGGAGTCAAAGCCTGATGGCCGTGAGGACAAATACTCAACGATGACATTGGGTGGCTGTTTGCGTTATATCGTGAGCTAACAGAAGTTGGAAATATGGAGCACTGGATTCTGACCCAGTGGCTCAATGATAACGCGCTGGCCGCGGAACCTGAAGGTGGCGGGTTCGATCCCTGCTGGTGGGGTCGTGGGTGCGCACTGCTGAGGAGTCCCATACTAGGACGAAACGGCTGTCCAGTGCTCCCATGTTTCCTTTGTTCCTCCAACTGATGTCAGTCTTCGATGAATAACAACTAGAAATTATTATCATCATCACTAACTTCAGTGTAAGGTGAGCTGTCAACATCTCTACTTGAGTGATTTAGTATCTTGCCTTGACAAACTGGTTTGTGACTGGTCATCATTAAAAAAGATGATATGGAAAACACAGTTTGATGAACAACGTTTTCAATGACATCAAATTCACAATGAGTAGGAGTCAAATAACCAACTAACATTCCTGGATGTTTTAGTCAATAGGACAAATGCTGGAAAGCTAGAAACCCAAGTGTACAAGAAGTCAACACACTGATCAAATTCCTAACTACAGTAGCAACAACCCAACAAAACACAAAACTAGTTGCATGCACACTCTATTCAAAAGAACGAGAATACACTGCAGCACAACAACTTAACGGAGAAAGCAAAAAGATTGCCTTATGTCCATCCTAAAGAAGAACGACTACCTATTAAACTTTCTCAGAAGATGCCTATCCTGTGCATCATTAACTACAAAGTCATCACAACAGAAATCAATAAGCGGATCATCCTACCGTATATAAAGAATATACCAGAATTCACGACAAGATTACTGAGACCACTTGGTTGAATTGGTGTGGCTCATAAACCAATAAATTCCCTACAAACACTATTACGCAAACCAAAGGATGCAACAACCAAAGAAGATTAACCGAATATCATTTACAAAACCAACTACAATAACTGTAGTCAATACTACATTAGACACAGTGGTTACCCCCTTCACCTTCGTCCGCATGAACACCAATTGGCTATTAAACGTCACACACGACATTTCATCACTCATTTCAATGCACATGGATAACAACTCTGAACATGATTCAATTTTGACAATGTATAAATGTTAGATGGAGAGATGAAACACAAAGAATATCAGAGAATTCCTTGAAGCTTGTCATTTAGGTCAATCAGTCAGCAATCAATAGATGTATAGACATAGACTTGGTCTATCAACCACTAAGTAAAGTGATAAACGACAGGAAGGTCAGAGGTCAAGCAGAGGAACAGCCAACAGGAGGATTTACGCAGTCAGTGGGAACAACCAATCATAGACCACTTGGTCAGGGCACGGGACTAAATCACTCATGGAGAGAGATTAACAGCTCACTTCACCCTGAAGTTAGTGGTGATGATGTCGTCTAGAAAGACGATGGAAGCTTCAGGATTAAACAACCCGGCTCATAGAACACTATACAACCAAGACCATTCACCTGAGCTACAAATATTCTCCACTATTTCAAACACAGGGTTAATAATTACAAATCTTAGTCAAAATGAATGACAATTTATACCTGATGAGATAAAGTATTCTAGCGCTGTGTAGTTGGGGGGGGGGGCGGCAACAAACGAAAATCAGCGTGAAAAAAGGAACTGTTTAAGGGGTAGCAGGCTACGTAATCACATGAAAAAGTTGAACATCGTTAAGTGGTTGACAGTCAGTAAGTAATTAATGAAGAGATGATGCTATCAAAAGGAAAGGGAAGACTATCTACACACACACTCAAAATCTATATACAGTTACCAGTGTAAAGAAACGTTAATTACAGTTTCTTTCTCAGTACATAGGTCAGTTTGGAAATGTTTGGTAGCGAGAGCTTCCGTTAGGATAGTTGGATCAGTTTCAAGATAACAAGCTCCAATGCTCATCTCATTTTTAAGCTGGAACGGCGGCTATTTCGATATTTAAATGAATGACTACTTTTATGTTTATGAGGTTCGTAGCATTGCTGGTGTATGATATAATCTCCGCGTGAGCAATCCCAAGGTAAGGTATGAGGTACTAGGCGAAGGTGGGGAATAAATGAAGGAATTTGTGAGCCACAGTCTATTGAGATGGCTTGGGCATATGCTGTTGATATCCGAATAAGGATTAAGTTGGAAGAAAAAAATTGACCAGAACAAAACTTGGCACTAGTCGATAAAGTATCTGATTGTTGGTATGTGTGTGTGCCATGTAGGAAGGCGTTTACTACCTGATTGGGATCAGCTTCCAGGTAGGAGTGATATGGCTGAAAATCGATAACAGTAGCTCCGAGTTAGATACTGTCTTTTCTTCGAAATCTCGAACATTTTCATCAACCTTCATCTATTTATGCCCTCAGCCGTCATGTTCAATTTTTCACATCAGTGTAACTTTTTCTGCTCACTATTTTCTTTCATTGTAATGTGTAGTGTTGCAACCTGAACCGATTCAGTCACGGACACCAGGTTCTACATTGATTCGTCCATTTGCTTGTCTTTTCGTCCGTCTGGTTGGCCAGCTGGCTCTTCTTCTTTAGCGTAATTTATATTGTATTTTTCTGAGCATAACAATACTGGAGATCATGTAAACACTTTTGATAAGTTGATGAGTTTCAGGATCTTTTGATCTTCATGTATGAATATCTTGAAATCTGTGGTTTTTTTTATCTGACGTATTTCAAGTTGTTATTCATCGTAGACTGACATCAGTTGGAGGAACGATGGAAAACTGGGAGCACTGGACAGCTAGCCGTTCCGTCCTAGTATGGGACCCCTCAGCAGTGCACACCCACGGCCCCGCCAGGGATCGAACCCGCGACCTTCATGTCCCGTGGCCAACACGTTACCATTGAGCCACTGGGTCGGAATCCAGTGGTCCATATTTCCAATTTCTGTTAGCTCACGATATAACGCAACCGCCACCCAATGTTATCGGTTAGTAACTGTCCTCACGACCATCAGGCTTTGCCCCCATCAGTCACCTGAAGGTCGCTGGTTCGATCCCTGATGGGATCGTGGGTGCTCACTGCTGAGGAGTCCCATACTTGGACGAAACAGCTGTCCAGTGCTCCCAGGTGTCCTTTGTTCCTCCAACTGGTGTCAGTCTACGATGAATAACAAGAAATATTTCCAAATCCCCACAACTCCCTCAAAATTCAATTATCTGACGTATGAAAATGCAGGCTGATGACTCATCAGACTTTGTTTAATGATCAATAACGTATTGGTTGAACGCATTGACTACACTTGACCAGGGATTCGTACTAGTCCAAATGGTCTGTTAATTAACATCAGATAGACGAATAGTATCAATATAGAAAGAGGCTTTACAGCATAGAGATTCAAAGTTACCACACCTTATATCAAGAAAGGAAGCACTTAGATGAAAGAGAGAAAAAATAGTCAACATTGGTAGAAAGTTCTAATGAGATAACAAGGCGAAATAGGAAAAATACTAAATCTATTATGATGATTAAAATGAAGTCGATTCTGAGCGATATCACCTTGAATCTGCGACCACTAGTTTCTGTTGTCACATACGTCGCAAACGGAAAGACTACATTTGTTTACTCCATTAACGCCAAACAAGAGAAACCAGTGGTTGGAGATTGATTCTAGGCAATGTGGTTGAGAACTGATGTCAGTGGCGTAGATGTATACACATTATCGTCATCTTGACCTCTATACGTAATCTCATTCTTCCGTCTACTACCTTTTACCGATTTTTCTTTCTTCACCGTCCATTTTATTGCCTTGTTACTTGATGTGCTAATATGAAGTGTAGCGACTTGAACCGTTACCCAGTAATGTTTGGTCTTATATTGATCTTGATCATGGTGGTTTTAATACTAAACAACGAAGCATCAGTAAGAGTAATATTGAATTGTATTTCTCATTTATTGAGAAATATAAATATGAAACTGATACATAGGATACTGATTTCATGCAAAGTGCTGCCTAACAACATATAACTGGGAAGATGATTACAACTCAAAGATGCAGCATAGATTTGCTGTTGAATTCCATAAAGATGAACTTATTTCTCTGCAAGTGTTTCGACTGAGAGGGCTTGAGCATGTACTACGCATGCCAAGCCATCGGCTACCTCGACGTGCCATGCAATAGGAAGTTGGATTAGGTTCGAAGATGGTTCGGGGTGGTCAGACCAAGAGGTGGTACAAGTCAGCGAAGTCTGTGACTATTATTTTGAGGTGTATGGGGAGATGTCAACTATTTGACTTAGGTCCCCGAGACGATAAGAAAGTGGTTGAGGACTCTTGGTAGCGTATGTGGAAATCGGTCACAGTGGCGATGCAGGTATATTCACCCTTTGACGTCTTTCAAAGCTTCAATAATCTGACTAACAATTATCTTCAAATTGCCTATTCTCTCACTCAACTTTAAACACTTTGAAATCACTCTTATTTTATCCACCTGTCTTTAAATTCTACTATGAAGTATGGCAATTGGAACGGTCAGTTGTGTGCGAGGTTCTACGTTAATTTTGTCTGTCTGTCACTATCTTTTTCAATCAGTTGACAGGGGAATTATCTATACAGAAGAAATTTGATGAAGTTATCTGATATACACCTTGACAGCTAGACAAGAGAAACTAGTGACTGTAGACTCTAGGTGATACGGCTTAGAGTCGATGTCAGTGGCGTAGATGTATACACACATTATCCTCATCTTGACCTTTATACTTAATCTCATCATCTTCATGTATTTTGTCACCTCTGACTTCGTAGCCATAGTCTGTGTTACATGGCGTCACCACGTGACTAACGCAAAAGTCAGACGTAGAGTTTTACGGAGTCTTACAATGAAGGTTCACAACCTCATCAACTGAGATAGGTGAGACATGTGTTACGTATGCCTAGTCACCGCCTGCCTCGTCGCTCAATGTTGGCCGAAGTAAGTTCAGGCTGGAAAAAGGCTTGAAGTGGCCAGAATAAAACATGGTATCAATCCATGAAGTTGTTAACTGTTCGTTTGAGCCATATGGAGCAATGCAGATTAGCCGCTTGGGGTCTGCAGGACAAGTGAAACCAGCGGTTGGAGACTAGGTGATATGGATGAAAACCGATGTCAATGGCTCAGATGTATGCAGACATTATCCCCTTCTTAACCGCTATACCTAATCTCATCATTTTCTCATTCTTCCTTTTTTTCTCTTTTACTACCTTCTACTTCTACTTCATTTGACCGATTTTTCCTTCCTTCTCCATCTTCCACTTCACTGCCTTTTTACTTGATGTGCTGATATGAAGTGCGTGTGTGTGTGTGTGTATGTGGCAACTTGGACCGTCACTCAGTAATGCCTGATTCAATGTTAATCTTCATGATGATGATGATGTTGAAAAGCGTATGCACTTAGCTCTAAAGGAGCTGGCGAATTCAAAGCATAAGCACAATGTAAGTATGTAGAAAAGTTGAACAACATAATCCTTTTTGGATAATGGTGGTTTTCCGTTAGTAGATACAATGGGATTGCATACAGAAACCTTACTTTCTTATTCGATTGTTTATTATTCCTAAGAATCATGATTTTCCATAAAAAGCAATAGTGTTTATAGATGATGATGATGTCTAATAGGTGTTTCATATTCAGATTGCATTAGTCACAACTGCTATAAATAAACGACAGTTAACAAAAAGCTAGTCTATATTTCACTTGATTTTAAGCTTCATTATATTGCAGAAACAATGAATAGTAGAATAAAAAGCCCAATTATTAAAAAAGTATTATATACCTAAGTTAACCTTCACGTTTCGAACAGTACTTTCACTTATTGTAGTGTTACTTGTGGTTTCCTGTGGCTATACAGCACCGAATTGCTCGATGTCTCTTGGCAGGTATGCTCCTATGTGAATGTTTCGATTATTATTATTATTATTAGTCCCTTGGGTTCCTAGTGGAACATAGGGCTTCAGTAGCACGCCTCCAGTGACCTCTGTTCTCTGAGATCTTTTGAACCTGGTCCCACGACAGCCCACAAGCTCTCATTTCCTCCTCGCACGACCTCCTCCATGTCACCCTCGGACGTCCAACTCGTCGCTTCCCATGGGGATTCCACTCGAGGGCCTGACGCGTGATGTCCTCAGTCGGCCTTCTCAGTGCATGGCCAATCCATCTCCACTTCTTCCTGCATATTTGTTGCGTGATAGGTTCTTGGTTGGTTCGTTCCCAGAGTTCCTTGTTGCTTATTTTTCTGGCCATCTGATCTTCAGCAGCGAGCGTAAGCAGTTGTTGATGAATGTCTGTAGTTTATTGGAAATGCCTTTCGTGACGCGCCAAGTCTCTGAGCCATACAAGAGCACTGACTTGACGTTGGTGTTGAAAATCCGTATCTTGTTCCGCATGCTGAGTGCAGAAGATCTCCACACTGGTTTCAGGCTAATGAACGCCTGTCTTGCTTTTCCGATTCTGACTTTGACGTCCTCGTCCGTCCCGCCTGTAGTTGAAACAGTGCTTCCTAGATAGTGAAGGAGGTTACTTCCTTCAAGTTTCTCCCGTTGACGGTGATTGGAGTTTGTTGTTGTTGTTGATGGTGGTGGTGCGGTATCTTCATCACTTCTTCTCTATATTCACCTGAAGTCCCGTCTTAGCTGCCTCTTCTGTCAACTTGTTAGTTTTTGCCTGCAGATCTTCAAGTTTATGTGACATTAGGCATAAGTCATCGCGAAATCCAAGTCTTCTAGGTTCTTTTCCGTCGTCCAGTGTATCCCCCTCTTCTCGCTGCCTACTGTTTGCTGCATGATCCAGTCCACCACAATAAGGAATATCATGGGGGATAGTAGGCAACCTTGTTTCACTCCTGTCTTCACTTCAAAGATCACTGAGCTTCCATTGTGGATTACTTGGCATGTGGCATCTTCATATAGTTGTTGAATGAGGCGGATAAAGGTTTGCGGTACTCCGTAGTATTGAAGCAGTTTCCAAATTACTTCTCGGTCGACGCTGTCAAAGGCCTTCTCAAAGTCGATGAAGTTGAGGTAAGAGCTGATTGCCATTCTAGCTCTGTTCTATGATGATCGAAGCGTTGCAATTTGGTCGCACATGATTTGTACTTCCTGAAGCCTGCCTGTTCCGGTCGCAGTTTTGAATCCAGTGCTCTTTAAGCCTCTCAGGATGATGCGGCTTAATATTTTACTTGGGGTGGAAGGAGAGTGATTCCGCGCCAGTTCTTGCAAGCACTGAGGTCTCCCTTCTTCGGCAGTTTGAAAGGTAACCCTTCTTCCAATCGTCAGGTACCTTCTCTTCCCACACCTTCTGCAATAGTGGTGTGAGCATGTCCCTGTTGTCTCTGCATCTGTTCTCAGTGCTTCTGGCGGTATTCCATCTGGTCCTGCTGCTTTCCCGCATTTCAGTAGCTTTATGGCGTTCAGGACTTCCATTTTCGTTGGGGATTTATGTTCACTTGTAATTCAGCGGCTGCAGGTGTATTTCTGGACGAAGTGCAGGTGGTGGTCGATTCAAGAGCTTCTTGAAGTGGTCGGCCCATCGTTTCCTCTGTTTCTCTTTGTAATTAAATTTCCTTCTTCATCTTTTATTGGTTTCATCTGTGTTGTCTCTTCCTGATAGCAACCTGGTTATTTGATACAATGTGTCAGGTCTCTCTTACCTGCAGCCTGTTCTGCTTCACTTGCCAGTGTTCGTAGAAGTGTCTTTGTCTTTGCGTGCACTCTTCTTCACTTCTTTGTCCAGTGTTTTATACATTGTGCTCAGTTCCTCTTGTCGTTGAGCATCCTTGCACTGGTTTATCTTCGCTTCACCATCCCCTCCCTCTATCAGCTTCCGTATCCGGAGATCCATTCCTTGTCTTCTTTCTTCTTCCTTCCTAATACTGTTGTGCAGGTTTCTTTCCACAAGCTTTCAAAGACTTCAGTGTTCTTCCACACAGGTTTCTTCAGGGATGTCCTCGATCTCCCATTTTGTCTTGATGGTGTGAAGATCTCCTTTGTAGTTTCATCCTTCAGTTTCCGAGTGTTGTACTTGTTGAGGTCTATCACCAGCTTCCTTGAAGGCTTTTAACTTGATTTGGAAGGTTCCTTGCACTAGAGTGGTCTGAACCTACATCTGCTCCTCTTCTTGACCTTGTGTTAAGTAGACTGCGTCTCCATTTTCTTGAGATTGAGATAAAGTCGATTTGATTTTTAGTGTGTCCTCTGGTGAATCCATGTCGCTTGTGGATATCCTTGTGCCTGAACACACTCCTCCAATCACCAAATCGTTGAATGCACAGAATTCTGCAAACAATTCTCCATTCTCATTCATTTCACCTAGCGCCTCTCGACCCATGGTTAGTTCTCTTCCCGTGTTGTCCCTCCCAGTTTGGCATTCATGTCGCCCATTAGAATTTTGTATCGCCAACTGACGTCTTGTCCAGTGTTGATGAAGTTGTCTGTAGAATCCTCCTTTTCTCTCTCTGCATTATTTGTAGGTGCATACATTGTATGATTGTGACCTTTTCCTTTTGAGTTGAATCTTGCTGATGATCCGGAGGAGATTGGTTCCCACTGCATGAGGCCTTCGATGCTCTTGGGACTCATGATAGCCACTCCCTCAGTGTGCTCGTGGTTGGCGTCTGGGTGACCGGAGTAGATTATTGATTCTCCAGTTGACAGTTTGGAGAGTCCACTCCCATTCCATCTGCTTTCGCAAATCCCAAGCACTTCGATGTTATACCTTCTCATCTCTTTGCAATCTGGGCTGCCTTACTGGGTTCAAACATCGTGCGGACATTCCATGTCCCCACGTTTACTTTCGCTTTCATCGAGAGAAGACACATCGGCCAATTGGCTTCCCGAAGGCTTTCACCAACTGGCGTCATTTCGCCTCTCCGATTCCAGCGGGAATAAGTTTGTTTTCATTTTTTATATTTTGTTTGTGCTTTGAAGTTTTTTAGCGGTTAGATTTGTTTTACGGGGTAGGGTTGCTAGCCCTATGCCCAACCTTCCCTCTTTAGGCTTAGACCGGCTAGTAACTAGTAAACTAGTTAACCAGGCGAGGTTGTGAATGTTTCGATAGTGCTGGATATTCACTACGTTATGTATATGTTGATGGTCAGCAGAGGAACCTAGAACGCTCGTTTCGTCCCGTTCAGGACTCATCAGCTGGATGTACCCCTACCCCAGTGGGCGGTCTTGTCACCACTGGAGCTCGAACCCAGCACCCTTCACTTTAAACGCCGTAGCGTTATGTGGTAAGTCACTGGGACAGGATAGTCACCTCTTGTGCAATGGGTATCAGTTGTTGTAATGATACTTGTAACGTTCCTCCTGGATCCTTCTGCTGGTCACCAAGATGAATATAACACCATGAATATCTAGGAGTATCGAGGCGTCCTCATAGGAGTCTATCTTCCAACAGAGGTCGAGCGATTCAACCCTGTATAGCAACGGTAAGTCACAAATATCATTTAAACAACTGATACACGTTGTACAAGAGGTAGGTATCTGTGCCCCAGTGGCTTAGTGCGTAACGCTTTGACGTTTGAAGCGAAGAGTAGTGGGTTCAAGTCTCATCAGGAACAATATCACTCACTGAGGTACAAGTACATCCAGCCGACGAGTTCTTAACAGGATGAGACGCGGGTTCTAGGTTCCTCTGCTAGTCACCAGGATCACTTGTCTAGTTGAAATGCAGTAGATAACCCTCATATGGTATATTTAATTGCGTATACAAATTCATGTGTAACTGATGAAGTGAATACATTAGAAGGACACAAACAAGAACATATTACAAATTTTTTGGTCATTTTCTAAAAATAGGTCGTAGATAGGATGGTATTAGATACTGGGTTCAATTCGAAACCATTCTAAATCAAGACTTACTAACTCTTATAACTTGAAGCATAGATTAGATGATATATATTTGGATGACAATGAAAACATGGTTAGCTTTGATGTAGTTAGTTTATATACTAATATACCGATTGGGATGGCTGTGGAAGTAGTTAGAAAGGAGCTGAATAAAGACCATGAACTTACACTATGAACTAAGCTACATTAGTTGGTGAAATTGCTTTAGGAGTACAGCTATACTTAACTTTCACAATATTTAAACATCAGAATACAATATACAAACAAACAGACGAAGTTCCCATGCAAGCACTAATATCCACTATCGTGGGAAACATTTTTATGGATAGTTGGGAACGGATAACAATGGAAACATATAATCCTTCTCTAAAAACATGGTTTCGATATATAGATGACACATAAATGAGTTCTCTGTCCATGTAAATTCAGTAGTCAACGCAATCTAATTCACTTATGAATAAGAAAATTGTTAAGGGGGAGGGATTAGCAATGTTGGATTGCAGAATAAAACAGAAACAAGATGGGAGTATAGACACTAAGGTTCTATAGAAAACGTTCACACTCAAATCGTTACTTAAACTTTAAATCGTCAGTTAAAGTTGACTTGGTAAAATGTCTAAGTAACAGGGCAAGAAAACTTATTGGTAAAACAATAGATGTAGGACAAGAGATCAGATATATTAAGGATGCTTACCCTCCTAAATTAATTGACATGTACCTTAGAGATCGTAAGAAAAATATGACTAATATTAGTAGTAGTGATGATGATAATAATAATAGTGGCAATACTGTGAAGAGAGAATCCGAAAGATCTACAGTATTTACCGTACAAAGAAAGGCACCTCAGAGACATTACATAGGATTCTCAATACGGCTGTTCGGGATTAGAGTTGCATTTTGACCTACGAATTCCCATAGAAATAAGCGTAGTAGGTTGTAACATGTTCCGAAATGTCGACATTATTGATTTTTAACAGTTTTAACAACTTGATTGCAGAGACACTTCATAGCTAAATGATACTAGACGGAATTTAAAATGAAAATAAACAGAAAGTATCGAAAGCATAAGCAACAAGGAACTCTGGCAACGAACCAACCAACAACCTGTCACTCAATAAATATGCAGAAGGAAGTGAAGATGAATTGGACTGAATATACACTGAGAAGGCCGACCGGAGACATCACGTGCCAGGCCTTCGAGTGGAACCCAGATGGGAAACGACGAGTTGGGAGTCCGAGGGTGACATGAACATGGTCGCGTGAGGAAGAAATGGAAGCTTCTGGGCAGTCGTGGAGCCACGTTCAAAAGTTTGCAGGGAACAGCGTGCACTGGAGACGTGCTAGTGAAGCCTTATGTTCCAATAGGGAACCCAAGGGACAGATAATAATAATAATCGAAATTATGAGGTGGAAATCAGATTTATGTTTATAGAAAAAACAGTCTTTAACCTTTCATTACCCTGACAGTATGTAAAAACTCTTCTCATATTCATTTAAATCATCTATTTTCATCTCCTAATTGTTGGTAGTAAGCTTTTCAATTCACTCTAAGCTGTAATTTTATCCCACTGACCAAACTATTACCATAAACTCATCACTTATGGAGTCCCTTTTGTAAATCATATATATTCTTGTGACAATCTCTGGCCATTTCCATTTGACGAGAGTGTTCTAATAGATATACCTTATCGTCTCCACTTAATAATAATAATAATAATAATAATAATAATAATAACGGCTTTATTCTGTAAAGTATTTCAGGAATACTCTACGGAATTTTCAGCCTGTCATATAGCATCAGCTGGATAGAAACGGTGTGCAACATATATGTTATACATAGCAAAATGAAATCAGCATAAATTACATATAAGAGATAAGAATACTCACTCTATCTACAACTTTCTTGTAAAAATGCACAGTCAATTCAGGTAGTAATTAGATTTATAATACGTAAGTAAATAATAGGTATGCTCATCATCAATTAGTTTGCTTTGAAAAACAGAAATTGCTTAGTTAGTTCATTTCTGATACTTTCTTCATCACAGAGCAGACGAGCTAAATACGTATGGTATTGTAGAGTTTTTGTAGTACGTGGATAAAGTCTTATGTACTTTGTCCTTGTCTTTCCAGATAACCGACATACAGAGAGCTATGAGTAGAGAGGATGTTGGTCATCGGATAAAATAACTCCTGCCAGATGTTTACATGAGTTAATATGTTTGACCATAAGAGTTTCAATTCAAAGGTTTAAAGGTACAACATCACTAGTTCTGCTGAAAGTATTCAAAATTCCACACAATACACAGCATAGTCTGTTTTCAGCAACCCGGGGGGAAAAAACAAAGGGCAACAATAGAGGAGAACAGACAAGATGGAAGAGTTTATAAAGCACACGAGAAGAGGTTGAGTTGTACCAGCAAATATTCCCACCTTTCTAATATGGAAAGTTAGGTGGAAAATGTTTCTGGAAATTAGTGAGGTATGGTAAAGGTTTGAAGAAAAACACACACTGAGATAAGTCACACTTGTGACATTCTCCAATGCACAACTATGAATAGAACAGGAATTATGGGAACTAAGCAGTTTACATAGGTAATGTTCACGTCTAAACTAAAGTTTACAGCCCGACATTTTGAAGAAATAGGCATAAGACCAATCATGAAGGACCATCATCTAAGAATAGATAGGAACTTATTGAGTTGGGAGCAATCTGTTGAAGAGGAGATAGGTATGGAAACTGTTAGGTCATTGACATGCCTAATGAGACTGATACTAGCTGAAGATAGTAGGTCATGCGTTAAGAATGAGAAAAGACTTTGGGAAAGAATGCCTCCTTGGGGAACACCAGTGACAGTAAGCAATGAGGTGGAGCACTTCCCTATGTGAAGAGTATGTTGTTTTGTATCAGAGAAATAGGAATGGAGCCAGCTGATTATGCAGGCCTCAGTATTTATCCTGGTTAGCTTGTCTAGCAAATGAGGCCGTGGGATAGAATCAAATACCGAAGTATAGTATCCAAAGGGACGCCTGACATTATTATTATTATTTTTAATTTGTCCCTTGGCTTTCTACTGGAACATAAGACTTCAGTAGCACGTCTCCATTGCACTCTGTTCCCTGCTATCTTTCGAATCTGACTCCACATCTGCTCACAAGCTTTCACTGCTTCCTCACGCGATCAATTCCATTTCAACCTCGGACGCCTAACTTGTTTCCCTTATGGATTCCACTCGAGAACCTGACGCAGGATGCCCGAATGGTCTTCTCAGTGTATGTCCAGCTCCACTTTCTTCTACGCTATGTGATGCTACATCCCAAGCGATTCACAATGGAAAACTGAGTGACGCCTTTGAAGTGAAGACAGGAGTATGACAAGCCTACCGCTAACCATCACTGATCATCTTCCTGACTATCGTCGACTGCACTCAGCTGGATCATGCAGCAGACAACTGTGAGGGGCGAGAAGAAGGGCATACACTGGCTGGACCGATGTTAAGACCCCAGAGGAAGATTTGAATTTCGCCACCATCGATGATGATTTATGTCTGATGTCTTGTCGCACAAACTCGAAGATCTACAGGCAAAAACCAACAAGTTGTCTGAAGAGGTGAGGTGAGGCGAGGCAGCGAAGGAAGACGGGACTTCGTTCCGGTGAACGTAGAGAAGACAGAGGTGACGAAGATACCCAACCAACAACAACAACTACTACTACTACTACAACAAGCACTACAACAACCAATCACCATGAACGAGAGAAACGTAAAGGAAGTTGTCTCTTTCGTGTACCTATGCAAGGCAGCATCGTTTCAACTACAGGCAGCAGTGGTGGCGGTGGCGGTGGTGGGACAGATGTGGACGTCGAAGGAGGCAGGATTGGGAAGACAGCAAGACAGGCCTTCCTGAATTAATGTGAAATCAGTGTGGAGATCTACTACACTGCACTCCACTCCACTCAGCATAAAGTATGAAGAAGATCGGGATTTTCAACACTAATGTTAAGTAGTAAGTCAGTGTTTCTATGTGATGGTTGATAGACTTGGTGTCGCATTATGAAAAGTATTTCCATCAAACTGTAGATATACATTACATCAACAGCTGCCGCGTACACTCACTCGATACTGACTGACACTGAAGATCAGATAGCTGGTGAGAATAACAAGAATAAGTAAGAAGAAACTCGTTGTGGCTGGCAACAAACCAACCAAGAGGCTATCACTCAACAAATATGTAGAAGAATGTGGAGCTGGATTGGACTGGACATGTAGAATTTGTATGGATTGTGATTCTTTTTCAGGAATGAAAGTCAGTGGAGATAAGCAAACTGGTATTTGAATGTGAAAGTCATAAGACCTACTTTTTGAATACGTTTTGCTAATGTTTACTGATCGAAAATATATAGTTTTAAGTTCTTTTATTGATTTTAAGTGTTTAGACGCCGTCAGCAGAAAACCGTGCTTACCACATGTTTCCTGTATGTTGTCACTCATAAACAAAGCATGAATGCAATCTCTGGGGAACTGTTGTCGTCTTAGAAATTTGAATTCTCATCCATCGATGTGGTTATTTGAAAAATACTAGCAAGCTTTTCAGACTGGCATTAACTCTCTGTAGGACTGAATTAGGTACCTTGATTTATCGTCTAAGGTAATGGATTTCGTCGAATGGGCTGGTTGCTGGCAAAATCTCAGCTTGGATACAGAAGGTGCCGACTGGCGAGATATTCAACTACCTTTCGCAGAACGAGCATATCTAGCTACAGTCCATTCTGTCTTGTTGTATGGCTGTGAGACAGGCATTAGAAGTAGAAGATATGAAACAATAACAAAGTTTTGATCACAGGTGTCTTCGTAGCATTGCTTGCGTTGTGATGGAATCACCGTATGAGCAATGCTGACATCAAGTGAAGTATACTAGACAAGACAGGCAAGTCGATTGATAAGGTTGTGAACCTTCATCGACTGAGATGGCTTGGATATGTACTGCGCATGCGGAGCCATCTGCTACGGCAACATGTCATGCTAGGGAAAGCTGGTTCGAGACCTGGCACTGGTCCATAAAGTCCCTGACTGTTGGTTGGAGTCGTGTGGGGAGATGTAAATCACCTGTTTTAGGGTTCCCGAGACGATAGTAATCGATGATTGAAGACTCATAGTGACTTGGCTGAAATTTCGTCACAACAATGAGGCAGATGTATTCACTTTCTGATGTCTTTTGAAGCTTGAATATCTTCAAATTGTTTACTGTGTAACAATTTTGTCTACTTTGATGCCAGTCTTTTTCTATCCACCTGTTCTTTCTATACTACTTTGAAATGTGGCCATTTGAATCGATGCACTTGTATGCAAGGTTGTACGTTGATTTTTCAATCAATCAGTCAAGTAATTTAGTACTGAATTTGAGGGTTTGTGGAGATTTAGAGGTTTTTCAAGGCGGTGGTCATGAAGATAAATACTCAACAATGACATCAGGTGATGGTTGCGCTATGTTATCAACTGACAGAAGTTGGAAATATGGACCATTTAATTCCGACCTAATAGCTCAATGGTAACGTGCTGGTCATGGAACCTGAAGATCGTGGCTTCAATGTCTGATGGGATCGTGATTGCACACTGTTGAAGAGTCCCACACTAGAACAAAACAGCCAGCTAGCTGTCCAGTGCTCCAAGGTTTTCAATGTTACATCCAACTGATGTCATTCAATGATGAATAACAACAAGGAAAAAATAATTTTTGTATTGTTTTAGTCCGTAGGTTTTTCTGAATTGTATCGATCTTTTTTCTTGTAACTTGGAACTAGAGCAGATGAAATCAGTTAATTTCCACTGATCACTCACTATTACCACTTAATGCTTCTATTTCTTTCGACCTTGAGAAAAATTTATACAGTTTTTCTTTAAACGCAATTGATAAGTTTCATTTAACGATACTTTCAAGTTAATTATACACAAAGTTACGATTGAAATGTTGTAGATGATAAAGTTTCTGTTTCAAATGTCTTTAAAATGGGCTTAAATTAGTCGATATATATATATGGCATAACTGAATAAAACGCCTATTTTCTTATTTATCATGTGATGAATATAAACAAAATGATGCAACCTTTTAATTAGTTATCAAAAGTTATAATGTTTGGATAGTTAAATATTACTACATAAATCAAAGTAAACTATGTAGTTAAATGAATTGACTTCATTGAAACTACTTTTTCTCGTTTGTTTTTTCGAAAGGGAATAAATGAATATATAAATAAATACCTTGTATTCAAGTGTTCAATGTCAGTCTTGTTACTCCACAATATCTGTATCTTAATTTATATTATTTTTTTCTTATCATTGTGTTTGCTTGTGTTTATTTTGTTTTGTGAAAAAATTCACATACTACTATATATTTAAATAGTAATATTTCAAGGATGCATTTGATCAGATGAAATTAAGTAGTAGTAGTAGTAATCAACCAGTATTATTGAAATTTTTCTATCTGCTTAAATTGAAATGTGTAGCTTTTTTTTCGTTTTGTAAACTATTGTAATGACAGATTGTTTTGGATAATGAATAGTTGTACGCACATATCATTCACATCGATCAGGAAGTGCTCTTCAATATAAAATAAACCTTATGAATGGTGTACTCGGATAGATTGATATCAATCACTAAGGTGTTTTATCATTCGATCAAACTAGGGTATATTGTTTGTTAGCGTGATTGAACGTTATACTACTTGTGTCAGTCAGTAGTCTATGGGTTGTACAACTTTCATGCTCACCAACTTGATACCATTTGCGGTATGAGTTATGAAGGTAAGCTAATAGTTGAGCTTTATTTTAGCTACGAAAACATTTTGGTTTGAGAATAGTCAATATAGTGAATAATCTTACCGTTTGCTCGACCAAGACGATTCAGCCAATTGGTTTAAAATGCTTGAATTATGTGAATTTTGTTTCTTGGGCAATTTTTGTCGAGGATAGTATCAGTCTGAGTATCTTTATCTCGACGATATGTATGTAATACTCCTGAGACCCATTTTTGTTTCTATGGAACCTAATAATCATATGCTGTTCATGTATTAGACTGTAGGTCTTACTAGTGAGGGCAAGCTAAGTCGGACGCCAAGACAAATACTCAGTGATAGCATTAGATGAAGGTTATGTTATGTTGCGAATTGATAGAAGTAGAAAAGTGCAAACTAATAGATTCCAACTCATTGGCTCGCTGTGAAAACATTAAGATCCTGAGTTTGATCCTTTGTGGGGTCATGGGTGCACTCTGTTGAGAAGCTACTTAACGGGACGAGATAACTATTGAGTGCTTCCAGGTCTCCAATAGTCCTCCAATTGATATCAGTTCATGATGAATGCTTACTTAGGACGTATTACTTTAGAAATCAACTGCCTAGTCCAATGAGCCATTATTATTATTATTACTATTATTATTGTCATTTGCCCTTAGGGTTCATAGTGAAACATAGGGCTTCAGTAGCACGCCTCCATTGCACTCTCTTCTCTGCAGTATCCTCAACCTGACTCCACCACTGCCAAGAAGCTTTCATTTCTTCCTTACTCCATCTCCTCCATGCCGTCACCCTCGGACGCCCAACTCGTCTTTTCCCATTTGGGTTTCACTCGAGGGCCTGGTCTGATCTGACACCTGATGTCCTCAACTGGTCCAATGAGCCATATTGTTATACAAGTCATATCACAAGTTTGAAATGGCCAACTGATCAGTTCCAGTTAGTTTTCACTGGTGAATGCTTTCAATTGATGTCAGTTTGTTATGAAAACATTGCGTGCACTTCCATGTAGTGTGCAATTGAAACTACCTGACTGCCCACACCTCGGTACAAGGAGAGCAGTTCGAATCTGTGACACATACGCTGATTAGACGACAAGTGTGTGTAAACCAACTCCCTAACATACTAGCCAACCAGTCGAAGAGGAAATTTGAATGCAATATAAAGTTTGAAAATAATGGTATTCAACCGAAAAGGAACACTATAATCAATAGAGTTGATTTCAGGAAAAATAAATCATGTGCGGGTCAAATTGTGACGTGACGCATGATCATAGATCAGAGCATAGAATGGCAGTCAACTAGATCTTTACCTCAACTTCATCTACTTTAAAAAAGCCTTCGACAGCGTCGACCGAACAGTAATTTAGCAGCTGCTTCAACACTATAAAGTGCCACAAACCTTTATCAACCTCATTCAGTAACTATACGCCATGTGATGCTACATCCCAAACGATTCACAATGGAAAACTCAGTGACGCCTTTGAAGTGAAGACAGGAGTATGACAAGCCTACCGCTTACCATCACCGATCATCTTCCTGATTATCGTCGACTGCACTCAGCTGGATCATGCAGTAGACAACTGTGAGGGGCGAGAAGAAGGGCATATGCTGGCTGGACCGATGATAAGACCCCAGAGGAAGATTTGAATTTCGCCACCATAGATGATGATTTATGTCTGATGTCTTGTCGCACAAACTCGAAGATCTACAGGCAAAACCAACAAGTTATCTGAAGAGGTGAGGTGAGGCGAGGCAGCGAAGGAAGACGGGACTTCGTTCCTGTGAACGTAGAGAAGACAGAGGTGACGAAGATACCCAACCAACAACAACAACTACTATACTACTACTACTACAACAAGCACTACAACAACCAATCACCATGAACGAGAGAAACGTAAAGGAAGTTGTCTCTTTCGTGTACCTATGCAAGGCAGCATCGTTTCAACTACAGGCAGCAGTGGTGGCGGTGGCGGTGGTGGGACAGATGTGGACGTCGAAGGAGGCAGGATTGGGAAGACAGCAAGACAGGCCTTCCTGAATTAATGTGAAATCAGTGTGGAGATCTACTACACTGCACTCCACTCCACTCAGCATAAAGCATGAAGAAGATCGGGATTTTCGACACTAATGTTAAGTAGTAAGTCAGTGTTTCTATGTGATGGTTGAGAGACTTGGTGTCGCATTATGAAAAGTATTTCCATCAAACTGTAGACATACATTACATCAACAGCTGCCGCGTACACTCACTCGATACTGACTGTTACTGAAGATCAGATAGCTGGTGAGAATAACAAGAATAAGTAAGAAGAACTCGTTGTGGCTGGCAACAAACCAATCAAGAAGCTATCACTCAACAAATATGTAGAAGAATGTGGAGATGGAATGGACATGCATTGAGACGACCGTTCAGGTCATCATGCACCAGGCCAGGCCGTCGAGTTGAACCGAGATGGGGAACGACTAGTTGGGCGTCTGAGAGTGACGACATTGAGTAGGTGGTGTTAGAAGGAAATGAAAGCCTGTGAGGAGTCAGGTTTAAAAGACTTTAAATGAGGGGAATGAAATAGTGACGCGTTACTGATGCTTTATGTTCCATTAGAAACCCAAGGGACAAGTAATAATAATAGTATTGCTTAGAAAAAGTCATTTGAATTCTTTCGTGTTATACCAGTTTTCTCTTTTATTTTCATATTGTTAAATTCTATTTGTCATCTCATACATATATTCAAACTTCTAGGTTTGTATACACACGGGTGATAGTCATAATGTTGTTGTATCAGTCGCATTTTGGATTAAGTTGGATGTGTACAAGTTACGTTTAGTTTTCTTGTCTTTCTAAGCATTATATATATTTGTGTTATTGTATACTTCTATAATAGTCATGCTTGCCAACAGTGTTTAGTAACTTTCTATTTCTCCTGTTCATTGAAGCGTTACTATTGAACTGTAAAACATAACATTCGCTAGAGTATATTAGTTAGTTTTCAATGCTCCTTCCTCTAGCTAGTTGCTACTACTAGCGATGATGCTTGCTTCAGTCAATTTCGGGGTTTATGGGGATTCTATTGGTTTCAAGTTGGTATTCATCATAGACTGTTACCTGTTGGAGAACATTGGAAACCTGAGAGCACTGGTTAGCAGTTGTTTCGTCATAGTATAGGACTCCTCAGCAGTGTGCACCCATGACCTTCAGGTTTCATGCTAGGATGTTACCGTTGGGCCACTGGTTTGCCTCACCGGACACGACTTCTCATTGGAATTTCAAGAATCACCTCTTAAAGTTAGTCATTAATGAGCACTATTTCAATTGTATTTGAGTACTAGTTTAATTCATTTTGGAGGTTTGTTGAGAATTCATTGATTTTAGGTTAGTATTCATCATGGACCAACATCACTTGGAGAAACATTTGAAACTTGGGAGTACTGCATAGCTGTTTCGTCCTAGGGATCCCCAATAGGATTTCGGGTACGCACTGCTGAAGAGTCGCACACTAAGAGGAAGACTGACTTGTTAGCGATATTTTTTGTTGCAATGGTAATAGTAAGACTAGTAATGATAAGATATTCATTTGGATAAAATGGCTTGGTTGAAAGATGGATTTACCAAACTTCACTGGTTTCTATTTGCCGTATGCGATGCTGAATATTTTGCCTTTTTCTCTTGTGCATTGTACTTTACCGTATCTGCATATGTGTATGTATGTACGTTTGTGTGTGTGTGTGTGTGTGACTGTGCATCCAGTTGATGCAAGATTATTTCAAGTCATAACTTTCGTGTATCTCGAATAAGAGAAACAAAGGCTAGTACATAAAGCGCACACAAAAGGTTATGTATACATGGTGCCTGCTTGCTTGTGTATGAATTCAACATACGTATATGACATTTCTGTCTGTTCACTCTTGATCTATCGTTTTTTTCTTTGTTTTGATTTTCTTCGTAATTTGATTAATATTCTTCACTTTCATCACCATCAACCTTTGCATACTACTTAATTGTGTCCATTTTCTAGTGTGGTAAAGCATGTGCTGCTTTCTCATCGAAACACTTTTAGTATTACTATTATTACTAATCTCGAATGTCCCTTCCTCTCATGTACCTTGTTGTATTGTCGTGAACTAGATTACATTTCGATTGATACCAGAGATACGCCTGTTTGTGTATATGTGTGAGTGTTGAGCTGTGGGTTAGTGGTTTACGGAGATGACTATCAACCAAGTGGGTCATGAGTCCGAATATCGGGCTTTACCTACCGAGCTTAGGGCAACCAAGTAATACCACTTGCCGTCATACAATAGGTGGGGCTCATTGCCCACTGCACAAATATGTGCACTAGGTAGCTGAGTGCATTCCGTTTTCCCGTGTATATGTGTATCTACAGAAGGCGGAAGAGAGTAAACTAATTAACGAGTTATTTCAAATATTTCTCTTCAGTCTTTCACAATTAATCATTGTTTTTCTCTTAATTCAATAATTAATTACTTTTTTTCGTCAAATCTTTCCATCTTTGGCACAGACCTTATATCCAAGTGCCTACTAAGAACTAGGCTTACTTCGGTGATGTTCGCTCCGTTTTATCGTGTGGCTATGAAACACGATTATTAAGATTCCAGAGTAAGAAGAAGCTCTACCACTGTTACCTTAGTAGCACAGGCTGTATGTTGTGGAGTCACCACATCAGTAATACAGAAGTGAGGGATAGGTTTGTAGAATTGTATACCCTCATTGACTCAGATGCCTCGAACATGTGGTACGCATGCATACCCACCGTCTGCTTTGTCACATTACCTTAGTTTTATTACTTTCTTCCTTATTTCTCTATCTTTTATTTTGGTACCTTGCATCTTAAAATGCTGATGTGTGAGGCTTGGCAACTTGAGCCATTGTTACTCAGTAATGCCAGACCTCAGGTTAATATTACTCGGTCAACAGTCATGCTTGGTAGCCGGAAACCCGATGGTCGCTGGTTCGAATCCCATCGCAGTTCAAACTTTCATGTCACCTTCAATTATCACCCATCATCTTGTTATTGTTATTATTATGCGCATGAAAGTATTAAAAGTTCCATTTTTGTGATATAGTATGCTCAGTTTCATGATGATTAGTTCTAGTGGGGACTACAAAGTGGTAGCTCAACAATCCATTACATGTTTATGTAGTAGGCTATGCGTTATGGTATATTTGATAAGCTTGTCGGTTTTGTCATACATTTAGTTCCCTTAACAAATCTGAACAATGCAAGAACAAAGATATTTGCGGAATAAAATGAGACCACCTTTATTTCATAGCCTTTCATCAGCTGCAAACAGCTTAAAAATGAAATGAATTATTAGTAGTAGTAATGATAACATAACACACTTTAAGCACGTAGAAATAGATGGAGATTTGAAACCGAGAATTAATAATAAGGTAGTGAGTGAGTCAAGGAAACACAGGATTAATAGTTACAAATCTTAGTCAAAATCAATGACAATCCATTATCTGATGAGATAGAAAATTTTTCAGTTGTCGAATGAGAGGAGGGACAAGAAATGAAAATCAATGTATAAGAAGGGACTGTTTAAGAGCTAATAGGTTAGGTAACTGCATGAAAAACTGGAAAATCGTTAAGTGATTAACAGTCAGTAAGTAATTAATGAAAAAATGATGCCATCAAAAGTAAAGGGAAGACTATATATATACATATGCAAAGAATTATATACATTTACCAAGGTAAAGAAAGGTTAATTACAGTCTCCTTCTTAGTATATAGGTCAGTTTGATACCAAAAGCTTCTTCAAACCGTAATAAACATGGTGTTCTTTGCTTGTTATCTAACCTAAAGGATTAAGAAACATCTATTTGATATCCTGTTTCCATCAGATACCTGATGATTGCGCTGTTAAAGGCCTTGTTACCATTCAGACACAGAATATGCTCATAAAATCGAGTAAACGCCCTTCTTTCAATCCGTTTTGTGTACCTTGCTTCCACAAGCACAGATGAATTGATATACTCAGTTGTCTAATTTCTTGCACTGTTCAAATTTCTCGGTTTTGCTGACGTCGAAATAGATGAAAGTAGTTTTCAACACGTGAACTACTCCCCCTAAAAATCAAATGTGTAGGCCAGTCAACTATATCCCTTTAGTTTTTGGATATATGCCAACTGTTTTTTGTGGACTACTCAATAATAGCCTAATCATCTTAGCCTTCTTTGTTAACAATCAGATTCATTAAACTATAAAATTTTGTTGAACTATTTTCAATTCAGTGATACACTTCTGTTTTGTTTCGAAGGTGAATCCTGAGCAAGTGGAGAACATTTTCAGCTAAATAATCATTGGTTAAAAATTGAGTATTTAAATCAGTGACAGGTGAAGCCTCACTGATATATTTTAAACTGATATCTTAGATTTGTCATGTTGGTATTCAGCATGGACTGACATCAGTTGGAGGAACATTGGGAACCTGGGGAGCACTGAGCAGCTGTTTCATCGCGTATGAGACTCCTCAGCAGTGCGTACCCATGACCCCGCCACCTTCAGGTTCCGTAGCCAGCAGCTTACCATTGGGTCAGAATCCAATGGTCCATATTTCCAACTTCTATCAGTTCACGACATAGTGCGACCGCTACCCAATGTCATCGTTGAAGAAAACTATCCTCACGGCCACCATGTTTGAATACTTTTCCTCAACGTTGTTTATTCACTTTTCTTGTGAACTAGTAATGTCTAACAATTCAGTGATGAAAGTTCTAGTGTTGTTTGATCTTTTATGTATTTTTCTTTTCATACTTGAATCTTCAGAAGAATACCAACTTTCTCTTTGGCAAGATTTCTGTCAACTAAAGTTACCTCAAAGTATACCATATTCTTATCACCACCTACTTTCGATTTTTTCTTATTGTAATTTGTTTGGTTGTGGCTAACAGAAGAACCTAGGATGCGCGTTTCGTCCTACTTGGGACTCGTCAGCTGGACGTACATGCACCTCAGTCTGGAGTGTTGTTCCCACTGAGACTTGAACCTCGTAACTATCGCTACAAACGCCAAGGTGTTATCCATTATGTATTCAAAAGTTCAGTTGTTAAGCTGACTAGCTATTCACTTTAATTGATGACATGTGCGTTTCAAGTCTTTGGTCTTCTCGCAATCACAATGAAATATCTACCTACCTGATGTATTTTGAGTCGACTGTAGAACCTAACTACGAATTTTTGTTTCTTTTCATCCACTGTTGTTCTGTTTTTATCGTTTAGCCAATTTTTTCACAATTTCTTAGTTTTCTTTGAGTTGGGTTGTTCAATAGTTAAGTTGACTTTTGTTTGACCTAGCAGTTGGTTGTGTAACTCTTCTATCTGTCCTCGTTTTATCCAATAACACTATTACAAATGTTGTCGCCATCGTTAGTGATTTCTGTTGAATAGATGTTGACTTCCTTTGATTTTCATCACTGGTACAATTGCTCTTGTTTTTACTTAACAATATGCTATAAGGTTTCCAGCATAAACTGTTGTTAAGATTCCTAGTATTGTAGTTCAATCCTCTATGAGATAAGCTTACCTCATTATAGATGGTAGTTGATAGGAATCTGTCTAAATTGAAACCATTATATTTAATGTCATTAGGCGCTAGGATAAAGGTTTAGAATTTCAATTATTTCATGCTACTGTGTAGTCAAGAAAAACCTTATTGGACAACGTCGTCCTACAGCTGTCCAACTGAAATAAATATCCAACTTTTGACCTTGTTTTTTCTGAAAACGAAAACATGTTACTGTCGAAAGATTTTGAAATGATCGAAAAAATTTATTGTTTAACTTTGTTGTAAATAATATAGCCAAAACGATTAGGTGTGACATGGGATATAGAATTGTAGTGAATTGACGAATCATACCACTGAAATCGGTAAGAAGTTAACTGTTCTAAACGACCATATGAACATTTTTGACCTGCATCTATTGTGTATCAAGGTAAGTGATATTACCTGAGTGCTTGATAAGTGAAGCGTATTATTCGAACTCATGACTTATGGATTGAAAGTTAACCACCTAAACCTATACTAATGAACAGTATGAATAGTTAGAGACAAGTCACATTGACCAGAACTACACCAATAATAAACTCGACTCTAAAAAGTGCAGAACACCCATTCGGTGATTGTATCACTTTGATTTGATTGGTTGAGAAGTTTCTAACTACTCATATTGCTCTTCAGTAGTATATTTCGTTTGATCTTCAAATTCACCCACTAGTGATAAAAATTCAGCAATTTATATTTAATTTTAATTAACAAGGATTGATACAATTTATATTAGTGTTTTATTGAGTAAATTATCGTTTTTATCCTTGTTACATCATATTATAGATACTTTATTGGTACAAGTTTGTCAACATTCACATTTCGTATTGTTGAAGAGAGATCAATTATAGGCTTTTTAGCAAATACCACATTTAATAACTTATGTCCAAATGGAGTAATACACTTGTATAGAGCAACAAATCACTTGACTGTACAAACATCAAGGTCATTGAATTGTGAAACATTAACTGATTGGCCAGTTATTTATGAAAAGAAATACACTGTAACATCGATATTATCATCAGCTGAGGATGAAATGTATTTACATCACACAATGAAAGATGAATTATGATTGTATTGTTAACAAAAGAATTGAGATCTTTCTATCCATTTGCCTATGTTTTGATCACCTCTACCATTTTTTTTGATGTCTTCCAGTTAGATTATTTTCATGCTTTTATGTTTGTTTTTCTTTGTTTGCTTTTTGAAGAAAAAATGTTTGCAAATTCTTATTAGAGAAATAAATATAGAAAGAAGAAATATGTATTCTGGTGGTTGGTTTTGTTTTTTCTTACCTCTGAAAAGGTGGATTTCAGATTAAGTCACATCCAACTGACGAGTCTGAAATTGGACGAAACACATGTTGTAGACTACATCATTGAGTATCATTAACTAGCTATACCACGGCGTCTGTTCAGATATCTCTTATCCATTTAGAAACTCATTAATTTCTCCTAATAAATGAGAGAGAAAAACTTACCCCCTTGCCACTCTTCGTGTTCTAGTTGGTAGCGATTATGCATTGTTCACAGTTTTAATTTGTTATTTTAGTTCGCACATCGGTTCGTTGTTGACTACTAGAATGTGTAGATTACGTTTAGCGTGGTAATTGTTTCACTTGTATGGAATATAGAATATTGTGGAATTTTCACATATTATGATGTGTAACATCAACTGTCATCGATAAAAATGTTATCCTAGATATAATTTGAGAACTTGAGAATAATACTGAAAATAGACTGATGTGACAAGATTTGATCAAACTGTACTCATCGACTTCGTTTACATTTGTGCGGTAATCAGTGAGCCTTGACTGATTGTGTCAGGGTTTCCTAGGCCTCGATAAGTGAAGCGGTCTTCGAACCCGCATCCCAAGGATTGAAAGTCACTTCCCTGTACCAATGAACCAAAAAGTAAGATGGACTTGTTTCAAGGAGTACATGAATAAATGACTCCTGCCTACCTGTGGTATTCTCAGTTAAAACGGATATCCTTAATCGCGACTTCCACAGAGCGGTCAGCCGAGGAGTGTCTACCGCCAACACGCTTCCAGTAGTACACAAGACCCAGTCAAATATAATTTATCATCCTGATACTAATATTAGGCCTCTTACATATCCCCTAATTCTTAGTTTCCTAAGACCCGGCCGTCAAATCCATATAGGAGCTTCTAATACCCGAACTCTATGCCAAATCGGACAATAAATATGCCACAGCAGAATTCTGGAATCTCGGGTTATGGATGTATGCTGTGTCTGTGAGACACACAGAACCCGAGTGTGGCCATGAAGTTTAAGTCACCTGACCATAGTAGTGAGTCTTCAAATTCACCTCTAGTATCCGGAGACCCAATAGCTAGCACTCGTGCTCTCCCTGGTGTAGGTGTAAGATCGAGTTGTAGAGCAGAAAGTGCGCTTGTCGACTGGATACTAGTCAAGAGCCGTCTATGAGCTATCGACTGAATGGATCTGTAAGGACTAGGAAGCACCGTGAGACCAGTCGATGCCTAGTCGTGATCTTCGCCTACGCACCCACCGACTGCAGTTCGGATGATGCAGAGGATGAATTCTATGAGAAGCTGTCAACTTTGCTACAGAAAGCAAATCGTTCGAATGTACTCATAATAGCAGGTGACTTTAACGCTCAAGCAGGGAATCGGAAAGGCATTTTGTGGATATTTACGGAATCCCATGCCAAAGAACTGACAACGGTGATCGTCTATTGCATTTTGCTTCCACAACCACTTGTTCCTGAACAACGTGTGAAGAGACACTGTCTTACGTGGCGTTAGCCGACTTCAAATCAATGATGGACAGAGATACATCACATTGCTGTAAGCCAGCGATCGTTAGAGAAAAGCAAGGGAGGATTGCTGCTCTTTCTCAAGTACCTGTTTGGACTCTGATCATGCGCTAGTACGGGCACGTGTTATTTTGCACCTTACTGGTCATGGGAAACAGACAACAGTAGAACCTATGTTTACTTCATTGGAAGATGAGAAAATCAAGTATACATTTGGGGAGGAGTTAGCTAAGCATTTATCTCAACGTAACAACAATGCACATGCTTTTGGAAACGTGGCAGGATAGTATGTTACAGAATCGGCGGGAAAGACAGTTGGTAACCTACATCCAAAGGTTAGCGAACGTCACTGGATAATTGCATCAACACTGGCTGATAGAAGGTTGATTCCAGCTGGCCCTGGCCACGACGAAGGGTGTAAGTAACTTAAACGTAAGTTGGCCAAGAGTCAGTGGTGGTTGGCGAAAGCGAGAGAGACGGAGAAAACTCCAGTGGTGGGTAAGATTCAGCAACTACTTTGGCTTAATACGGATACCGAGAACAAGTAGGAGATGCTTACAGAAACCATCACCGAAAAGGATGAGACGCTGTTAACCTCTCAGGACAGGTAGCTAGAAGGTTGAGCAGAACACTCTGAATCACAGTTCAACTGGCCAACAGTAACGCTTCAGTTTCCCAACATCAGCCTGAACCCGATTGCCACGTAGATGTCGGTCCTCCAACTGACACCCGAAGTTGAGAAAGCTACATCTAACCTGGATCGATGCAAAGCAGCAGGACTCGATAAATGAAAACCAGAGGTCTTCAAGGATGGAGGTATGAAATTACTGACTTAAGTAATGGAGGTATTAGGTAGTGTAGGGAAATCACAGGTAGACGTGCCAGACTGGTCTACTTCACTGATCATCCCAGACTACAAAAAGGGAGAGAAGTCTTGTGACAATAACAGTGAAAATTAGTCTCACCAATATTGTGTCCGAAATCCTAAGGTTTATAGTTATCCGACGCCTAACTGGAACACGATAATACCAAACTCGAGAAAAGCAGGCAACTTTCAGACTTCGACGAGGATGCCTCGACCAACCTTAACGTGGCATGCTGAGGGAAGCTGGATAAGGTTGGAAGGGGTTTCATTGTAGTCAGATAAAAGTTCTGGCAGCAGTCGACAAATTCCCTAACTGTTGGCCTGAGTCATGTGAGGAGATGCAGACCGCCTGATTGGAGTCCTTGAGACGATAAGAATCGGTGTCTCAGGTCTCTTTATGACGGCTGGAAAACCAGTCACAATAGTGGCGCAGATTTACTCACTCCCTGACATCTTCTAAAGAGCAAAATTCGTACCATATTCAAATTTTTTATTACACACTACTTTATTCACTTTGAAGTCAGTCATTTCTATCCACTTGTCTTGGTATATTACTGTGAACAAGGCCATTGATTGATTCATTGATTCAATCTGTTTATTTGTCTGTCTACCATAATCCCAAATTTTAATTGATAACAGTGGGAAAGAAGCCTTTATTTCTGAGAATACAATTTACAGGAGACATTCCTAAAGCTGCCCCATTATAATGAATAGTTAGAGCAGTAAATATAACGTTTTGAATCCAGTCATCTTGCTTATCTTTTAGTAGTCTGCTAGTCCTCAGCCTAACAATAAAGGATATGCTAACTAATACTAGCTTCTCATTGTGTATATATCAATTTAACTGTTCTATAGAAGAATTAAATAGGGTTTATGACTGGGTATTTGCGCCTCCAAACACGAGAACATTTACTAGCTTCGTTCAAGAACGGTTAAGTACATACAAGTAGTAAGGAGTTATTTTTTAGCATACCTAGTAAACAAAAACGTCAAATAGATACTGATAAAGCTTTGAATGTTATATATTGTACACCTAAAACAATACCGTATATAGCTGACGTTATAGCAACAAGATTGATCAAACCTGAACTTGCATTCAGAAGAAATATATTCAGTCTTATTCTACCTTGACATCTAATAAACTGAAAACTACTTACGTTTTCTTTATCTTCTGTCTTTCCGTTTTGTATTGATACTCTTCATCTTAATAACGACAAATGTAAAAGAAGATATATGTATTCCCTTACAGTCCCTAATTCATATTCCATTTTGAAAATGTATTTGTCTTTATACACTAAAACTGCATTTTATAATTACAGAACCTGATTAGATTGTTTTTAATTAAGAAGGAATTTAGTTGGTTGTGGCTACCAGAGGAATCCAAGACGTGCATTTCATTCAGGACTCATCAGCTGAGCATACCTGCAACCCAGTGCTGAGCGATGTTGTTCCCAGTGGGACTCGAACTTCGTACCGATAGCTTCGTATGCCAAGGCGTTATGCGCTCAGCCACTTGGACATGATAGCCACTTCTTGTACGATGAAAAGTAGTCATTACTATTTACTGATACACTTGTAATCCTCCGTTGTTTTATTGGATTAAATTGTTTGGCCTCTATTAGTATATGGGCTCGTCTGTGGACGCCTCAATATTGCCTGGATATTAATCATGAAAATTTGGTTGGTTGTGGCTAGCAGAGAAATCCAGGAGGCTCGTTTAATCCTATAAAACAACGGAGAATCACAAGTATATCCCAAACTAGTAAAAAGGTGGAATTGATTAAAATAATTTTATCACGATGATACTATCGTCAATTGATAATTAAGTTATTGTATTTTCTTGTTTTCTGTTTAAAAATTATGGGTTACTCATTCAGTTGCCTATGATTAAGCTGTAATTTAGTTATCTACCGCCGTGATTTCTCATTGTCCGTTTCGTAGACATAGACGATTGAACATTGATTCTGGTTATTCAATTAAACTTACTTTACTAATCAGTTAAAAATAGTTTAGATAACTAGGTATTGAATAATTAAGGTGTGAATTTATCCCCAGTTATGTACATTCATTGTATCAGGAATTTAAAATGCTTGAAAAATAAAATGAGAATTGAGTATTTTAGAATATCGTTGATGTTGGTCGATGGAAAGAATTCATGATAGCTAATGAACATCACCGAAGAAAAGATGTCAAAATACTTCACTAGAAATATTTACAGTCTGGTCAACCGTGAGAAGTATGGCCTTTCAAACCATAGACATATGTGAGAGACTGATTACGTATGATTTCGAAAAGAAAAGCTATACCATTGGTACAATAAAGTAGGGGTGTAGTTTTTAATTGTCTAAGTAGAAAGGTGAGGTCAACAGTATTACCTGAATACTTCGAAAAGAATATACCATTCTTTACACTCCAAATACAATCCAGTAGCAGAACATCAACACTGCTTCCTTTTTTCTATGTCTATAAATTTAATTATTTCCTGTTTTATGGCTTATTAACCAACACTATATTATGGTATAAACTGAAAGAAATAGGCTTGAAGAGGATCTTTGTGATAAATCACTGAAGTAGCGCACAAGTCATCATGATTTTATGTATGTCAAGTGACATAGCCATTTGATGATTCCAAGAACAAGTCTTTTTTATAAAATCAACCATCATACCACATGATCACTATCTTGCTATTAAACCTTAAAGAAGCCTACACTTTTGCCACCTGTTCAATTCATGACATCAGTGGTGTTACATGTATTTCTCTCCTTAACACCCCCCCCCCTAGTCTTCCATTCAGTCGGTATACATTTAACAAAGCACATTTCAATGCTTCCAGTTTCATACTACTTAAAAAAAAGCAGAAGCACTGTGGATGCCACCAATGTCTTATATCACGATATTACTTATAGTCTTGATAAAAATGCAAAGTATATCACGTGTGCTTTTCTAGACTATACTTCGCAATTTGATTCTGTCCCAAGACTTCTTTTGCTAGACAAGCTGACCAGGATAAATACTGAGGCCTGCATAATCAGCTGGCTCCATTCCTATTTCTCTGATACAAAACAACATACTCTTCACATAGGGAAGTGCTCCACCTCATTGCTTACTGTCACTGGTGTTCCCCAAGGAGGCATTCTTTCCCAAAGTCTTTTCTCATTCTTAACGCATGACCTACTATCTTCAGCTAGTATCAGTCTCATTAGGCATGTCAATGACCTAACAGTTTCCATACCTATCTCCTCTTCAACAGATTGCTCCCAACTCAATAAGTTCCTATCTATTCTTAGATGATGGTCCTTCATGATTGGTCTTATGCCTATTTCTTCAAAATGTCGGGCTGTAAACTTTAGTTTAGACGTGAACATTACCTATGTAAACTGCTTAGTTCCCATAATTCCTGTTCTATTCATAGTTGTGCATTGGAGAATGTCACAAGTGTGACTTATCTCAGTGTGTGTTTTTCTTCAAACCTTTACCATACCTCACTAATTTCCAGAAACATTTTCCACCTAACTTTCCATATTAGAAAGGTGGGAATATTTGCTGGTACAACTCAACCTCTTCTCGTGTGCTTTATAAACTCTTCCATCTTGTCTGTTCTCCTCTATTGTTGCCCTTTGTTTTTTCCCCCCGGGTTGCTGAAAACAGACTATGCTGTGTATTGTGTGGAATTTTGAATACTTTCAGCAGAACTAGTGATGTTGTACCTTTAAACCTTTGAATTGAAACTCTTATGGTCAAACATATTAACTCATGTAAACATCTGGCAGGAGTTATTTTATCCGATGACCAACATCCTCTCTACTCATAGCTCTCTGTATGTCGGTTATCTGGAAAGACAAGGACAAAGTACATAAGACTTTATCCACGTACTACAAAAACTCTACAATACCATACGTATTTAGCTCGTCTGCTCTGTGATGAAGAAAGTATCAGAAATGAACTAACTAAGCAATTTCTGTTTCTGAAAGCAAACTGATTGATGAGTATACAGCATGTTACTATTTTTGTATCATGAATGTAATTGCCAATGTAATTGGTCTACCTGAATTTACTGTGTATTTTGAAGAAAGTTGTAGATAGGGTAAATATTCTTTTCTTTTTATGCATGCAATTTCTAGTTATTTCATTTTACTCTGGATACATATACACCATCTCTATCCAATTATAATGCTATATGACATGCTGAAAATTCTATAGATTATTCTCGAAATAGCCTCCAGAATAAAGCTATTATTATTATTATTATTATTATTATTATTATTATTATTATTATTATTATTATTATTATTATTATGATAATAAATAAGAAGTACAGCCAGAACTTCAATCATATCAGTCAGCAATCAATAAATGTATAGACATAGACCCAATCTATCAACCAATAAGAAAAATGATAAACTATAGAAAGGTCAGAGGTGAAGCAGAGGAACAGCCAATAGGAAAGTTAATACAATCAATGACACAACAATCGAAGGAAACAACCAATCACAGACCACATCGTCAGAGCAAGCTACTAAATCACTCACTGAGAGATATTGACAGCTCACTTCATACTGAAGTTAGCGCTGATGATGTCGTTTAGCAAGGCGATGAAAGCTTCACGATTAAACAACCCCGCTTAGAGAACACAACACAACCAAGATGATGGTCTGTATTTAAAACTTAAAAGGTGGTGGGTTTTCTAACCTAGACATTCTTGTTGTAAAGCTTCAATTATCAATCTAGACAATATCATAAAGACAAGCTAATAAAAACTTATGGAGAAAATTCCATAGCTCAATTCCGCCTGAATTATATACTGATTATGTTGTCTACAATGATAATGAAACCTCATGATTAAACCACCTATTATTATTATAATTATATTATTTTTTCCTCGGATTCCTAGTGGAACATAGGGCTTCAGTAGCATGCCTCCATTACACTCTCTTCTCTCCAGTCTTTGAACCTCGTTCCACCAATGCCCACAACCTTTCATTTCTTTCTCACATGATCTTCATCATATCACCTTCACCTCAGACGTCCAACTCGACGCTTCCCTTTCGATCCCACTCGAGTGCCTGACACGTGATGTCCCCAGTTGGCCTTCTCAGTGTATGCCTAATCCATCACCACTTCCTTCTGCATATTTGTTGGGTGATAGCTTCTTGGTTCGTTCTTCGTCAACTTGCCAGAGTTCCTTGTAGCTTATTCTTATTATTCTATCCATCTATCTCATCTTCGGTGTCAGTAACGAGTGAGCGTAGCTGTCAACTGTTGATGAATGTCTGTAGTTTGCTGTAAATGCTTTTCGTAACGCGCTGCCAAGTCTCTCAACCATCACATGGAAGCACTGATTGACTGATAATGGTGTTCAAAATCCGGATCTTGTTCAGAGAAAAGAATAACGTCGACATTGTGTAGATTTTTCAATATTCCTTTTCCAATAGTTTATCATTTCAAAAAATTATAGTGGATTTTCCTTTCTTTGGACTACTGTAGTGTATCATTTTCCACTTGTTTCACATATTAGACAGACAGAAACAATGTGGAACCTCACTTTAAGTTATCACACTTCACAATAGTATACAAAAAAGAAGTGGACAGAAAACCAGTGACAACAAAGTTTCCTAAAACGTTGAGTAAAAGAATAAGCAATTTGAAGAAGGATATCAGCCTAAATGTCCAAGCTATAGAAGACATCCAACGGTGAATATATCTATGATGCCAGCCGCTTCACTAATAATCCTCAACAACTGGTTCCTATGATCTCAGGAGACTCAGTCAGCGACTTCATATACTGGTGACACATTTTGGTCTAGCTAGCTCGAACCCTCTTCCAGTCTAGCTCTCTCTAGTATGGTACGTCGACATAGGTGGTGACTCGGTATAAGTAACATGTATAACGTTTCACACTTGATACGTGTAACTTATTTCTTAGTTAACTTCCTTCAACTAGTTGACATAATGCCATGAGGAGCGAGAAGATGGGCATATGCTGACTGGACCGAGGAAAAGATCTTAGAATATTTGTATTTCGCCGATGACTTGTGTCTGATGTCTCACAAACTGGAAAATCTACAGGCGAGCACCAACAAGTTGACAGAAGAGGTGAGGCAGCGAAGACAGGACTTCAAGTGAACGTAGAGAAGACAGAGGTGATGAAGATACCCAACCAACAACAGCATGAACAACAAGCACCATTAACAAGCGAAACCTAAAGGAAGTAGTCTCTTTCACCTACCTAGGCAAGGCGGCATCGTTTCAACTACAGGTAGTGGCGGCACAGATGAGGATGTCAAAGAAGCTAGGATCAGAAAGACAGCAAGACCGGCTTTCATTAATCTGAAATCAGTGTGGAGATCTACTTCACTCCACTCAGCATAAAGCATGAACAACATCCGGTTTTGAACACCAATATCAGTCAAGTCAGTGCTTCCATGTGATGGTTGAGAGACTTGGCAGCGCGTTACGAAAAGCATTTACAGCAAACTACAGACATTCATCAACAGTTGCCAGCTACGCTCACTCGTTACTGAAGATCAGATGGCCAGAATAATAAGAATAAGCAACAAGGAACTGAGGGAACGAACCAACCACCCAATAAATATGCAGAAGGAAGTGGAGATGGATTTGACTGGGCATACACTGAGAAGGCCGATTGGAGACATCACACGCCAGACCAGGCCGTCGAGTAGAATCGAAAGGGGAAACGACGAGTTGGTCGTCGTAGCTGAGGGTGACATGGAAGAGATCATATGAGGAATTAATGAAAGTTTGTGGGCAGTGGTGGAGCCGGGTTCGCAAGACTGCAGAGAAGAGAGTGCAATGGAAACTTGCTACTGAAGTCCTATGTTCCACTAGGAACCCAAGGGACAAATAATCATAATGAATAGTTGACATAATGAAGTATTGTTTGTGCTGAAAAGGAGATGAAAACACTTGAATCGAGGTTTACAATCTTTATGAATAGTCATTTCCATTTACACTGAAGTTAAGCATCTCCAAAGAAACTTCATATTGTGATTTCGACACTGATGAATACAGATTGAAACGCTGAGTTAACTCAAAGCTCCATTGAGTACTAACAAGCATGAGAACTTTAATTGAACTAGCGTTTCCATTAGTACACTAAAAACAAACTGTATCATTACTATAACATTCACATCATGTTACTTGTTTCGTCGAAAGATTCTTGTGACTGATGATGACATTTCTAGCTAGGTGTTAGTAAAGTTATGGATATAATCTGGTTAGCACATATGAATAAAAGAAATGAAGTTGATTGCCTTTCGGTGATCAATTGATGCGACTGACTGACCAAATCAACGTAGAACTTGGCACCCAACTGTATCAGTTCACGTTATCACACATCATAAATAATACAGAAAGAACAAGTGGATAGAAAAGAATGATAACAAAGTGGAAAAATTTATGTGACAGAAGAAAAAATATGAAGAGAAAGGTGAGTGTGAATATTCATGCTTTAGAAGATGTCAAGGAGTAGACCTATCTACGGCGCCAGTGTGATCGATTTTCAGTCATGTGACTAAGACATCCCAACTACTGGTTACCGTCTCCTCGGGGACCCCAACTAAGCAGTCTACATCTCCTCATAAGACTCAAGCTAACAGTCAGGGACTTAATCGACCAGATGATGTATTTAACGCAGTACTACATGACGTTAATCGCGATAGGAACAGCTTAGTGATAACGTCACCGACTGCAACTTTGAATGATTCATGTTCCAATATCACACAGCATATCACTTTGCTCAAGGTTACAGAGATTTATTGCTGAAGAGTGTCAACATTTAACTTTAAGTTTACAGTAGTTACAATCAGCAGACTAATAGGACATTTCACCACCCTCGATACATTCACACCTTTTCTCGTAACCAATCGGCACACCTTCGGGCCCTACAATCAAAATGGGTTTTTTCAAGCATTAAATGTTTAACAAAATGCATAAATATATAAACTTTGGAAAACTAAAAGTCACATTTGAAAGATAAAATGCAGTTCAATGTACAAGAAATGTTCAATATACACAACAAACAAACACACACACACACACACACACACACATAGACATTTGTATATATGAGGAGTTAATTACACTTTTCTGCGTTTATTTTGTTTCGAAATGGACAAGATGAACCATTGTAACATAATTAGTAATAATGATTATTATTATTATTGACAAGAGCGATACTGTTTAATAATTAGTTCAATTTTCAATGAATTTTTAAAACAAACAGAATAAACTACTCCTAATCACCTGCCTATCTGTCTGTACACATGAATAACGATGATGATGATGGTGACGATAAAAACTTCAATAACGCATGTAAGGCAACAAAGAAAAAAAGGAAGATGAATAGAAGAGAAATAGATAGGTATGCATTTATATATACCCAAGAATAAAAAGTAGGAGTAGGAAATAAATAAACAATAATGATCTCCATTTATCTCTTCCAAGTGGAATTCATATTGTTATTATTATTATTATTATTATCTCGATTGATAGATTGTGAAGTTGTTAGCCATGAATTAGGATTGAATATACCAATTGATGAATGTATTTGTGTTGAATTCAATGTAGAAAATGATGAAATTGTTGATGATGTTAATGGTAATGATGGTGGAAGTGGAGGAGGTGGTGGTGGTGGAGGTGGTGGTGGAGGTGGAACTGTACTCATAAATGACCAAAAATCATTATTACCTGAATGTTGTAATGTTACTTGATTAGTTAATGATTGTGACCAATTTGTAGTACTATAAGGTATACGTGGTAATTGTACACTTCTATGTCCAAGAGTTGATAATATTGAATGTGTTTGCTGTTGTTGTTGTTGTTGTTGTGCTGAGACTATAAAAGATCCATGTGTTAATGAAGATCTAGGCGTTAATGATATTCTTGATGGTTCATAAAACATTAAACCAGGAATCTAAAAATTCAGTATAACAAATTTGTAAAATAAATCTATAATAATTGAAAGAGTAACCCTTTCAAGATAAAAGGAATGTAAACAATTAAATGTACTTCAATTTGAGTATCAATCTTATAAAATGAAGTTCCTTCCCTACTTAAACAATATCTACTAGTCCGATATAAATGAAGTTGTAAGGCTAACAAGTACAGCTTCATTTCAAATTACACATTGAAATCAGTTTTTCTTTGACACAATACGAAATAATCAACAAAAAAAAATTTGGTCATAAACAATACTGGTATTATTCCTAAGCTAAACAAGCAAACGTGGACGAAACTAATCCAACGGGACTCGTATCTAAAATCTATTCTAGCTAGTAATCGAGTAGCTAATTGAGTCAACCAAAAATAGTTTCATGGTGTGACGCGTTAGAACTAGAACTCAATGGAATCTAGAAGACGTAAACCTATATTTTTCAAATAAACACGGACATATACAAACTTGTCAGGCAGCAGAGCGACGTTAAGGTCAATCGACGCATGATATCACTTCATACATTGTGAAGAATATGCTTAACTCAGCTGGATGGTCTTGGTTGTATTGTGTTTAGTCATGGAGCTCTCAGTATCTTTCTAGACAGCGACATAGTCAGCATTAACTTCAGTATGAAGTCAGCTGTCAATATTTCTCCATCGACCTTTGCTAACAACCTACTTCAATTCACTGGCAAGATATACAAACAGATGAAAAGAAATCCAATAAGGTCACCGATATCCGGATTAATTGTAGAACCAATGATTCAGAGATTCGTTATGTAGACGTAACTTTTGTCATCATTAAAAATGATATGGAAAACACTCAAAGTTTGATCAACAACGTTTCAAATAACATCAAATTCACAATGGAGAAGGAGTCAAGCAACCAACTACATTCCTCGATGTTTTAGTCAGTAGGACGAATACCGAAAAGCTTGAAACCCAAGTGTACAAAAAGTCAACATATCAGTCAATCATATACTCAACTACAGTAGCAACAACTCAACAAAACACAAAATTAGTTGCGTGTAGACTCAGTTCAGAAGAGCAAGAACACACTGCAGTACAACAACTTCACGAAGAAACGAAGAAAATTACTTGATGTCCATCATAAAGAAGAACGGCTACCCACAGAACTTTATCAGAAGATGCCTATCCTGTACATCATCAACTATAAAGTCATCGACAGAAGTCAACAAACACATCATCCTACCATAATGCACAAAGAATGTGTCAGAAATCACGACAAGATTACTGAGACCACTTGGTGGGATTGTATACCACTCATAAACTAAAACATTCCCTCTAAACACTATCATGCAGACCAAAGGATACAACAACCAAAGAAGATTAACCGAATATCATTTACAAAATCAACTACAATAACTGTAGTCAACACTATATTAGACAAACTGGTCTCCCACCTTCACCTTCATCACTTACATTAACACCAATTGGCTATTAAACGTCACACAGGACATTTCATCACTCATTTCAATCCATGTGAATAACAGCTATGAACATGAATTCCATTTCAACAATGTAGAAATGTTGGGTGGAGAGATAAATCGCAAGGAATATCAGAGAGTTCCTTGAAGTTTGCATTCACGTCAGTCAGTCAGTCAGCAATCAATAAATGTATAGACATAGACCCAATCTACCAACCAATAACAAAAACCATAAACAGCAGAAAGGTCAGGAGTTAAACAGAATAACAGACAACAATGAAATCAAAGGAAACAACCAATCACAAACCAGTTTGTCAGATCAAGCTACTGAATCACTCATGGAAAGATATTGACAGCTCACTTCATATTAAAGTTAATGCTGGTGATGTCGTTTGATGATATAGTTTGTGCATCTCTACCGTTGATTAACCACAATTGGCTAACAAGTTTCAAAGATGTGGATTTCATCCCAGTGGGTGATTTCCTTGGGTCTCAATCATAGTGGGGAGTTAGATTCACTCAACTGACAAGTCTTAAATGCAATGAAATCTATGCCTAAAATTCCACTACTTACTATTATCTATCATTAGATTCATACACTAGCCTTCCGTTCTGAATTCTACGGTCTATATATGTGTATCAATAGTTTGAAATCAGAGTTTTCTAAGTCCACTGTCCTGTAGGTGGATCGTACATATCCACTAATTATTTACAAACATTCATAAATACTACTCAATTTACTATAAAGTATGATATTTATCAAGAAGAAAAAAAGAAAGCAAAATGTTAAAAACCAACAACACAAGAATAATATACAACAACTGTCAAAATCTACCTACCTGTGAACTTGAAATAGACAAATTGGAATTATTATCCCTTGTAATTACAGAGGTGACAACATTTTGTGTCATTCTGGATAATTGTGTAAAAGGCATATTAACAGAATTGATTGGATTCAGATTGTTCAACATATTACTGTATGATGATAGTCGATAACCTTGTGATGGAATACATGTAGAAGGATTATGTACAAAAGAATTTCGATCTGTACCACTATGACATGAATTATTTGGAATTAGTAAGTTAGCTAAACTGCCTATAGATATATGTAATTATACAAGGAGAAATAAACATATATATATGTATATATATTTTTGATCAGAATAATGAGAAACATTACTACTACTACTACTACTACTACTACTACTACTGCTACTACTGAAATACTCAAAGATATACATAAATTAATGAGTAAACTGTAGAACACTATCAGACTTGGTCACTGTGGTAGATTCGTATTCCATATAAGTTGCCTAACTAGATGAACTGCGCAATGGGTAACATTTCACATACACATACACACACACACATACACAATTTTGAAATGGTGGAGAATATTCATCGCTTAGGTCCTGGTTATCTTATGTTCTCTGAACTGAGTTATTTAATCATCGTCTTTCTAGATGATGAAAGTTTACATCAGCATTAACTTTAATATGAAGTGAGCAATCAATATCTCTCCATGAGTGATTCAGTAGCTTAATTTGACAAACTGGTTTGTGATTGGTTGTTTCCTTTGATTGTTGTGTCATTGACTGACTGCATAGATTTTGTTGTTGGCTGTTCTTCTGCTTGACCTCTCACCTTTCTGCTGCTTATCATTTTTGTTATCGGTTGGTAGATTGGGTCTATGTCTATACATTTATTGATGACCGACTAGAAATTCTTTGATATTCTTTGTGTTTCCTCTCTCCATCCAACATTTCTACATTGTCGAAATTGAATTCATGTTCATAGCTGTTATTCACATGGATTGAAATGAGTGATGAAATATCCTGTGTGACGTTTAATAGCCAATTGGTGTTGATGTAAGTGATGAAGGTGAAGGTGGGAGACCAGTTTGTCTAATGTAGTGTTGACTACAGTTATTGTAGTTGATTTTGTAAATGATATTTGGTTAATCTTCTTTGGTTGTCGCATCCTTTGGTTTGCGTAATAGCGTTTGTAGGGAATTTGTCCGTTTATGAGTGGCCATACCAATCCCACCAAGTGATCTGAGTAATCTTGTCGTGATTTCTGACACATTCTTTGTGCATTATGGTAGGATGATGTGTTTGTTGACTTCCGTCGATGACTTTATAGTTGATGATGTACAGGATAGGCATCTTCTGATAAAGTTCTGTGGGTAGCCGTTCTTCTTTATGATGGACATCAAGTAATTTTTGGACTGCAGTGCGTTCTCACTCTGGTTCATAAACCAAAACATTCCCTCTAAATACTATCATGCAGACCAAAAGATGCAACAACCGAAGAAGATTAACCGAATATCATTTACAAAATCAACTACAATAACTGTAGTCAATACTACATTGGACAAACTGGTCTCCCACCTTCACCTTCATCACTTACATCAACACCAATTGGCTATTAAACGTCACACAGGATATTTCATCACTCATTTCAATCCATGTGAGAATAACAACTATGAACATGAATTCAATTCCGACAATGCAGAAATGTTGGATGGAGAGAGGAAACACAAAGAATATCAGAGAATTCCTTGAAGTTTGTCATTCAGCTCAGTCAGTCAGTCAGCAATCAACAGATGTATAGACATAGATCCAATCTATCAACCAATTACAAAAATGATAAACGACAGAAAGGTCAACAATGAAATCTATGCAGTCAGCCAATGACACAACAATCAAAGGAAATAATCAATCACAAACCCGTTTGTCAGATCAAGCTACTGAATCACTCATGGAGAGATAGTCACAGCTAACTTCATACTGAAGTTAGTGCTGATGATGTCGTTTATAAAGAAGATGAAAGTTTGAGGATTAAACAACTCATTCCAGTATATATATATATATATATATATATATATATATATATATATATTCGTAGATTTAAATCTTGGCCCAATGCCAACCCCCTTGCAAATCGTACATACGTTTTCTGATGTCCTTTCGTGGTATTTCAGTGCTGTAAAGGCCTTATTAATAAGTAATATAACAGAACGTTGGGCCATGTCGTCCTACTGTGTGATCATACTTGATTACACTTTGCTCTGAACTACTATATATATATATATATATATATATATATATATATATATATATATATATAGTAGTTCGTATGTCTAGTCGCCGTCTACCTCCACAAACAATATTAGCCGAAATAGGTTCAGGCTAGATAAAGGCTCCGGGTTCTCGGCCAGACTAAAACATGGCTTCAGTGTATAAAGTCTTTGACTGTTGGTTTAAGCCATGTAAGGCAATGGAGACTAACTGTTTGGGGTCCGTGTGACAAGAGAAATCAGTGGTTGAAGATTGACTCTAAGCGATATGGCTCAGAATTGAAGTCAGTAGCGCAGATAGTATCCCTACACACATTATCTTCATCTTAACGACGCTATACCTAATCTCATCATTTTCTCATTCTTCACTTTCTCTCTTTTCGTACTTTATATTTCCTCTGACTGAATTTTCTTTTCTTCATCTTCCACTTCACTGCCTTTTCGCTTGATGTACTGATGAGGTGTGGCAAGGACTGTTACACAGTAATGCCTAGTCCTATGTTGATTTGGATGGATGGAAGGCAGGGAAATGAAATAATCTTAATGAAAACCCTAGTAACCACCGAAAGGATCAACTAGGTTTCCTTATTTCTGCTGGAATGGAAGCTTTGATCATAAAATAATCAAGTCTAATGATTCATTTCATCAGTTGATAGGTCATAATATGAACGATGAAGAAATAAAGAAAAATAGGTCAGAAGTAGTGAAGAGAGGAAGAAGGTATGAGAAAAGTGCTGATATGAATATAACATTTAAGATGAAGATAAAGTGTGGATACATCTGCAATACTGACATCGATTTTCAGCTATATCACCTAGAATCAGTCTCCAACTACTGGTTTCTCTTGTCCTATGAACCCCAATCGACTAGTCTATATTTCCCAACATAGGTCAAACCAATAGTCAAAGATTTCATCATCCAATGGTACCATATTTTAGTATGGTCAACCCGAGCCTTTTTCTAATCTGAAACTACTTCGGCCAACATTGTACAATGGAGTAGGCAGTGATTAGGCATGCGTAACACAAGTCTCAAGCATGTCAGTCGATGAAGGTTCACAATCATATCAACTGACTACACTGTAATCCCTACCTAATTTCTACGTTACTGACAATAAAACCATGACACACGACCTATGCAATGGTGGTCAAACATCAGAAGCCTTCTCTTATACCTATATCTTTATCGACTGTGTTTCACAGCCATGCAGTAAGCACTTAAGCACTACAGCACAGCACACTCGACCCATAATAGACAATCGGATATCGTAGTGATACCATAGATGGTATAATTTTGTGAAAGCCAATCAAGCCTTTTTTATATCCGTGCTCATCCACTAGGACTGATCCGACTTCCCAAGTAAGTTAAGTGGTCAACTCACTCAATCACTTCACTCTCTATTGTTAGCGGGATCACCGTTGAAGACCAGTCCTAGAGCAACGATTTGCAATTTGTTGTTGAAAAATGCATTCCAAATATTCTTAAATTACCACTCAATGTGTCCAGAAGCCTCTTTATGTTTACAGTGTCTTCACCTAACAGAACTATGTCATCTGTGTACTCTAGATCTATCAAGGAATCTTCTGTGATTAGACTAATCCCTGTGATGTCTAACTCTTATATTAACTTTGTAACGGGATAGTGAAGGATGACGCAAGACCGAATTCACATCTCTCACCCCCTCATAATCCTATACGCTGAGTACAGACAAGCATAACCTATTCGACACAGGTTCTGTTAATCAATAACTAGTACATATGTCCCTAACTAATTTAAGCACTCACTTTTTAACTTTGGCATGACACATGTTCAAGTTCACTTCATTTACTTCTTTGTGTGTAGCCGAAATGTGTCGTAGGACCTCACACAACAGGTCCTGTTTACAGCTAAATATATATATATATATATATATATATATATATATATATATATATATATATAATATCGAAATACGGTGTAAATTTGTATTCAACTTATGCTTCCTTCTTGCTTGTGAAGGCAGAATCTAAGATTAACTCCAGGTGCTTGTAAATTCTTCTCCCAACTTGCAGTAAGAATAATATTTTTGCTTCTAAGTTGATCAGAGGCAATCGGCAGGAAACCTTAGACCTAAGTTTCGTACTTGTTGGCACTCGTCAGTAAAGTGTATCTAAAACGATGGAATTCATGTCTCGTCTGAGATTCAGCCAACTAAAATCTACTAGCTTGATGACCGTATTTTAAATATGATAAGTAGAGTTCGGTCTTCACATGAAATTAGTTGCTATGCCCAGCTCTAACCCAAATTGACTCCACTAAATATCATAGATATCTGTGGTTTTAATTGTTATCTCTATTATGTATAATTTTAGATATTCAGCAATTAATTAATTTTGAGGTACTATTCATCACCGACTGACACCAGTTGGGGAACGATTGAAAACCTGGGAGCACTGGACAGGTGTTTCGTACTAGTATGGGACTCCTCAACAGTACGCACCCACGACCTGCCTAGATATAGAACTTAGCTATTAATATGACAACATAGTATATACACGCACATGTCATATAAACAAAGGTGACTTACACGTTGGTGCACTGAAAGGATGACCAGCCAAATTGTTTCTGTCTTGACTACTTCCTGATAATGGATCATCTTCCCTTTCATCCTGTGTAGGAGTATCATTGCCACCACCACCGCCGTCGCTGCTGTCACCATTGCCTCCACTATTGTCATCTGTGTAACTTTTCAATGAATTTTTCTTTTCAAAACTTGTAAACTTTTGTTTTTCATTCATATTCACTTCACTATTGAAACTATTATCTGAAATAGATGATTTTCCTGTTGAAGAATGATACACTTCAGAACTGGTAGACGAGATACTACATGATGGTGAAACAATTCCACCTGTAGATACACTTAACGGTGTTATCTGATGAATTGTGCTTTCAAAAGTTGAAACGTCTGAGAATCTGGAGCGTTTAGCACTGGGATTATATGCAATAGTAGTTGCAGTAGTAGTAGTGTGAGTAGTAGTGGTAGTAGTAGTGTGAGTAGTAGTAGTAGTAGTAGTAGTAGTAGTAGTAGTAGTAGTAGTAGTAGTAGTAGTAGTAGTAGCAGTAGTAACAGATGTTGTTGTTGAATGAAGAAAATCTGACAATTTTGTATCAACAGTATTTGAAGAATTCACCGAAATTGAAGAAGTGAGTGATATTCCAGTGGGATTCGATTGTGTAGGAATACTAGCAACAGAACCAATTGAATATAAATTAAATTACAATTATATAACAAAAGTGATTACAGTAAAACATTTCTAACACAGGTATGTGTTAATATATCTAGTTTCATGTTGAACATTGAAATAATAGCTCATTAGTTTTACATTAGATAGATAGACAAAATCAATGTAGAACTTTGCACATGACTGTATCGGCTCACGTTGTCATACTTCACAATAGTATAAAAAGAACAGGTGGATAGAAAAATACCGATATCAAAGTTGTGTGAGACAATAAACAGTTTTCAGATAAAGATTACTGCAAATATTCAGATTTGGGAGATGTCAGGGAGTGAATAAATCTGTGACGCCATTGTGACTGATTTTCAGTCATGTCACGAACAATTCTCAATCACTGATTCCTAGACAGTCTACATCTCCCTACACCGCTCAGACCTACAGTTAGAGACTTCATGGAATGGTGCTACGACTTAATCTGGTCACCCTAAACCCTTTTTCAGTTTAATTCAAGTTCCTCTATCATGACAAGTCGTGGTAAGCGTTGACTGACGATCACAACCTCATCAATCGACTTGCCTATCTTGTCTAGTACCCTTCGCCTGACCCCAACGTTGCTGAGACGGCGATCCCACCAAACGCGTAGCAACGCTTCGAAGACATCTATGATCAAAACTCATTCATCGCTTCGTGTCATCTACTTTTAACGGCCATGTCTCACAGCCGTATAACAGGACAGAATAAACTGCAGAGCAGTACATTCATCGTGCGATAAGTAGTCAGATATTTTGCCAGTTGATGCTATGAATGACACAAGTTGGCGAATGCTAAACGAACCTTCTGTATCCTAGCTGAGGTTTACTCAGAAATCAGCCTGTTTCCAAGTAAGTGAAGTGGTTGACACATTCAACTACTTCACTCCTTATCATTAAAGTGTAATTGGTTTCAGACCAGTCCTGAAGTATCATCTTACATTTGATAGGTGCGAAACGCATACCACACAGCTCAGAAACCACAGTTAGAGACTTCAATGACTGATGTCACGACTTAATCTGGTCACCTTGAACCCTCTTTCCAACCTAATTCAACTTCTGTTATCATGGCATGTCGTGGTAGGCGGTAGCTCGACTAAGGTTCACAACCTTATCAATCGACTTGCCTGTCTTGTCTAGTATCCTTCACCTGACTTCAACATTACTAACATCAGCATACAAAGAACAAGGGGATAGAAAAAGACTGATATCGAAGTAGACTAAGGTGTAGGAGAGAGAAAGAGACAGAAAATATTCAAGCTTTGGAAGATGTCATTGTGACAGGTTTTCAGCTATATCAGCATATATCTCCTCGAACTGTTGATCAGTTTACGTAATCGACTTTCAATTATTACATTAAAGGTTCGAAATGCATCACAATTACTAAAGTTTGGATAGACAAGTGATGTTTTATCCACCTTCATCCAAGTATAAGTGACTACATATTGCGTTGTGATGAACAGTTATTACGTTAATAGACATACGCTGAGTTAAAATATAACAGTCTATATTTTTCCCAACAATAGTTTGAAATTGAAACTGTAGAAAATCTGATGTACAGATTCCAGCTTCCTGTAGAAGAAGGACTAAAATATCGGCATAAAATTTATACCTTACTCATTTGACAGTCATAGGAACATAAATTCTTGTCTGAACAGTATATATGCGCGATTGTCAAGTATGTGCGCAGAAAAAGTTGAAATGTTGTCAACAACCACTTGTACTTTTGTCCAGTAGGTAGTGAACCACGCTAACCAAAGGTTAACGTTGCTTACTATCACCTAGTTGTCTAAAACTTGGTAGCTGGAGAAAGAGGCTTGAACTAGTGGTCCATTGTTTAAAAATCGAATGCTTAGACTAATCCATCCATAATTCAAGTATATGCTCAAACATACCATCGCATGTTTCAAATTAGTTCTAATATCTGGGTCAAGGAGTTGGATTAGCATTGAATCCCCATCATAGAGTTAAGTTTAATCTCATTTTATTTGGTTCATAAGATGTATCATCCAGTGAAGTAACAGTATTATTTACAGGAATACGTTTCGGAAGCAATTTATGTTGTTCATACTCATACTAACAAAACTCAACAACTTTGAGACATCGTCTATATAGTTCTAGTTGTATCACCTTCTTTGCATACATCCGGAACAGGCGCAGAGTTATTCCTGTTGCATGTATCAGGTGCTGATTCGATAAACACAGATTCAGTTATCGATCTTTCCCTGCACACCACTAGGTTACTTTGAAGGATTTTCATCCTGTTCAACAAACTACAGACATTCATCAACAGCTAGCTACACTTGATGCTGAAGATCAAATAGACGGGCAGAAAGAATAAGCAACAAAGAACTCACTCTGCAACGAACCAACCAAGAACCCATCGCCTAACAAATATACGGAAGAAAAAAGTGGAGATGGATTGGACTGGGCATACACTGAGAAGGCCGATTGGGACATCATATGCCAGGCCAGGCGTCAAGTGTCAGCCAAATAGGAAACGACAAGTTGGGCGTCAGAGGGTGACATGGAGGATATCATTTGAGGAAGAAATGAAAACTTCTAGGCAGTCGTGGTGCCAGGTGCAAAAGACTGCAGAGAACAGAGTGCAATGGCAACGTGCTACTGAAGTTGTATGTTCCACTAGGAACCCAAGGGGAAAAAAATAATAATAATAATTTCTTTATTAGTCCTTTGGGTTCCTAGTGGAACATACAGCTTCAGTTGCACGTCACCATTTCACCCTCTTCTCTACATTCTTCTCAACCTGGCTCCATGACTCCCCACAACCTTTCATTTCTTCCTCACACCATCTCTTCCACGTCATCCTCTGCTGGGACGACCAACTCGTCGTTTCCCCTTTGGCCGTCACTCGACGGCCTGGCTGCCTGGCATGTGATGTCCCCAATCGGCCTTCTCAGTGTATGCCCAGTCCAATCCATCTCCAATTTTTTCTTCCGCATATTTGTTGGGTGATGGGTTCTTGGTTGGTTCGTTACCAGTTGCCAGCAAGAGTGAGTTCCTTCTTGCTTATTCTTATTATTCTGGTCCTCTGTCTGATTGATCTTAAGTATCGAATAAGCGTAGACGGCAGCTGTTGATGAATATCTGTACTTTGTTGGGAATGCTTTTCATAACGCAACGTCAAGTCTCTCAACCACATATAAGCACTGACTTGACGTTGGTATTGAAAATCTGGATCTTGTTCAAGCTTTATGCTGAGTGCAGTGCAGTACAGTAGATCTCCACACTGATTTCAGGTTGATGAAGACCAATCTTGGTTTTCCGATACTGAATTTGACGTCTTCACCTGTGCCGCGTGTAGTTGAAATGATGCTGCCTAGGCGGGTGAAAGACATCCTATTGTATGGTGGTGAATAATTGCATGCAAAGCTATAGTTGAGCTTTTCTTTAAATTCCTGATCTTACTACGATCTACCAATTTCCACCTATTTAGGTTTTTGTGTTCGGAGAGGCTAATGATCCTGATCAACTACTTTGATCTATGTAATTGACCTCGCAATCGTCGCACAAGGTTTACCAAACTAAATTATCTTGCCGAATTGGATCAATGAGATCTCTTTAACCTACAGAGACTATTTTCGAAGTGAGTTTGTAGGCTGAAATGTCACTTTAATCCCAGCCAGCTTTGTTGAAAATCCTACACAATCTCTCTGCAGTACCTTCTTTCTATGGTAATACTGTAGATGTATTGATGTCTCTCTTCATAGTATTGCCACTATTATTATTATCTTCATTATTATCACTTCTACGATTCCTAGGAATGTAAAGAATGTAGACCGTCGCATACAAGCGTATCCGTTCATCTTGTCACACTCTACAGTAGTTCACAAAGAACAGGCGGAGAGAGAGAGAGAGAGAGAGAACAAATAATTTGAAGATAACGGCTAATACAAATATTCAAGCCCTAGATATCCAAGATTGAATAATCTGTGCCGTCATCGTGACCAATGTCAACCATGTCACTGGGTGTCAGTTCTCAATTAGTGATTCCTTTCGACCCCAGGGATAGCAACCAAGCAGTCTACAACTCCTCACATCGCTCAGACCTACAGTCTGAGACTTCATCGACTGGTGTCAAGGTCTTGATCTGACCACCCTCAACCCTGAACCCTTCATTTACCCTACTCCAACTTCCCATAGCATAACACGTAGAGATAGGCGATGACTCGATATGTGCACAGACTACAAAATCACAATAAAACTACAATTTAACAAAATATTATTTTTTTTTAAAAATTAACTTCAACCTACTTTTTCATCAAATTTGAAAGTCCAGTTAACCGAGAAATAATAGCAAATGGATCTTCTATAGGTTTATTTACAGTCGAATTGATATTTATCTCAGTAGATTTGTTAGATTTCAATATGTCAGTCGAGTGTATTACTGAAACTGGTTGTGTAACTACTTCCTGTTGACTAACATTCAATACTTGACTACATTCTGTTGGTATAATAATAGACGGTAAAGAAGTGATTCGATTCTCTATTATCGGTGCAGTTGTTGTCAAAACTGTAAAATTATTTGATGTTGTAGTCATAACAACAGTGGGCAATGGAAATGAAGAAGATTTTGAGATAGGCATTAATTGTGGTTGACATAAATTTCTCAATATATTAATAGCTGAATATTGTTGTGATGGAATCACTTCTGATGGAGTACTTTTTATACTAGACTGAATACGTTTTGTTACATCACTTGTAATCATATTGATTTTTTCAATATCCAATGGTATTGGTGGCACTGACAGTGGTGGTGGTGGTGGAATTAGTAAGTGAGATTTTGTTACAGGAACTTGATAAGCTAATTCGTTCAATGTTGAAGGTAATGGAGGCGGTGGACTGAAAGAATGTTGATCTAATCCAATAAATGGTGGAGGTGGTGGTGGTGGTGGAGGTATACGAATAGCTGCAGCTGGTCTAAGTGATGGTGTTGGTTGAATAAACTGTTCAGGTTGATGAGATAAACCCACTACGTTCTGAGGAGATACAACACAACTAACTGGAGTATGACCAGGGGAACCATGAGATAGCTGAGGGGGTGGGAAGAGGGAATGAGATAACAACAAAAAACACCCTATGAAAACACTGTCCTCTAGTGTGAAATAAAATGAGTAAATAAGTAAATAAGCACCAACAATGTTGAAACAATTACTGTAGTATAGTCTTACTTTGTTGTCTCAAGAGTACCGAGACAAAACAAACGATCTTTATCGTTGAACAGTGATATACTATGCAGTAACTCGAGAACATCTTGACAGCCATTTCAACTTCACTGTATGTTTAATCATTGGATAGACTGTTTTTCTATACAGAATTCGTGCCTTAAAATGTAAATCGCCATGTCTTCAGTGTCATCTACACACTACATGGTAATCTCATGAAGACTGTGGGAATAGAGGTTATAGAAGACAGTATTATCCCGCACGAATTCTAGATCGAAACGCACTCAGCAACATTGTGTACACTCATCCAGCAGGCTACTTGCCACACACCTATTGTTTGATGGCTATTAATGATACCACATGGCTGCCTAAATCTTGGTAGGTGGGCTGGGGGTTCGAACCCGTGACCCATTATTTGAAAGTTATCTCCTTTGAATTTGGGGGTTTGTGGGGATTTAATGATTTTTCAAGTTGGTATTCATCATCGACTGACATCAGTTCAGGGAACATTGGAAACCTGGGAGCACTGGACACCTAGCTGTTTCGTTCTCGTATGGGACCCTTCAGCAGTGCTGTGACCATCACTGAGTGTCATCATTGAGTACTTGTCTTCATGTTCACTCGGTTTTCCTCCCTGACCACGACTTCTCACTGGAACTTCAGGAATCAAGTCTCGAAGCTAGTCACCAACGAGCCACAACTTCACTGAATTCTAGAAAGAGGACACGTTATTTTATTGAAAACTAATAATAACCAGCAGCTGCAATAACAAGAAAAGAAAGGATAACCTTTAAATACTTACACAGTTCCTTGCTTGTATATCAGATTTTTGTTGGGTAAATATACGCCAGTCTTTATCTTGTGTACTTGAAGTCATATTATCATCAAGATTTTTCTTTTCATCTTGTAGAAGAGTTTGTTTTACATCAGGTTCTTCACCATCAGACACTTCCATATTATCTTCATCATCTTCAGTTACACTAGAACTTCCTTTATTCAATCCATCATTATTTAAAATACTTGAACTTAAAGTCCCAACAGATGGAATTTTATGACTTTCAGATGAATCTGAAAGATTAGGTTGATGATTAACTGTATGTATATTGATAGATAGGGGATTGTTTAAATCTACCATTGAAGAAGTGATATTGACTATTGAATCATGAAGTTGTATTGATGGCATGACCTCTTGTCTATATGGAAATGGATGTAAAGGAGTTAAATGTAATTGATGCTGATTAGAAAATTACACTTAGAAGTGGTTAAAAATACAAACAATTCATGTTACTAGTATAAATGTTTTTATATCATACCGTCGTTGATTGTACCGAATTGATCGGTCTCTTTCGGCGGATACCTCGATATTACCTGTGTTCTAATCACAGTAATGATGGATAGTGGCTAGCAGTGGAATCCAGGATGCGCATTTCGTCCTATTTGGGACTCATCAGCTGGATGTACCTGCTTCCCGGTGAGTGATGTTGTTCGCATCGGGATTCGGACTCGGGACTGATCGTTTCAAATACCAGAGCATTATCCACTAAATGACGGAGCCACGATAGCAACTTCTTATGCGACGGGTATAGTTTTTAATTACTCATTGTATAATGTGTATTTTTATTTGTATAATCTCGACGTAGTATATTAGAACAAATAACAAAATAAATAAATATTTAGTACATCATTCCTCAACATTTCCATCTTGCTAGGAAGATCGTTTTCTTCAAGAGTATCAATCTGACATTAAGTTATCAGATTAATATTCAAGTTTTAGTACAGAAGATGGTGATCTTTACAATCATCCAATCACATCGTGATATGGAGCAAAGAGTGAATAAGTAAATCGATCTGAGAGGCTTTTTTCAGTTATGTGAGTAAGGTGGAACCAAAAATAGGGTGGTCTATGAAAAGTACAATGGGGTTGTGAGACATCAAAGGTGAGAAAGAATAGATTACTAGTTTCGAAGGATGAATGTGATATGATAAATAAAAATAATGATAAAGGTACTTTTGATAACACTTGAAGTATGAGTGATAACAAAATGGATTATGTATATATATATATATATATATATATATATATATATATATATATATATATATATATATATATATATATATATATATATATATATATATATATATATATATTGGTTCATAGAATGTATATAACTCAGATAGCAGCGTAAAATTGATGAGAATCGTAGATGAATAGAGTGTTACGTAATAGAAATAGACAAGTTGTTAAAATACAATCAATATTTTTTGACGTGGTTAAGACAATTAAGCGAAATAACACCGGAAACTATTCAAACAAGAGTGAATTCGGAATAAATCATATGGAATGAAACTGTGTTCTACCTTCTCTTCATATATTATTCACAAGTGTCTATGTGAGTCATAAATGTTTGACATAATAGTGGGATGTCTAACCCATCTTTTCTGTTGACCGAAGAAGGATATGAACAGACGTGCAAAACTTCTACAACATCCCGCTGTTTGTGAGAAAGAAAACCCTTTTCCAGGACTTTCATCTGTTCGAATGATATTTTATGACCTAAATATAAGGTATGAGCCACGATGGCAGAGCTTTTTTCAAATTTCTCTAGATCATATGAGTTTTTTGATGGTTTCTTAGAACTTCGACCGTGTTCCTCTAGACGTGTTACTACTTGACGGGATGTCTCTTCAATGAATATTAACTTGCAAACTTTATGTCAGATTGATACTCTTGAAGAAAACGATCTTCCTAGCAAGATGAAAATGTTGAGGAATGATGTACTAAATATTCATTTATTTTGTTATTTGTTCAAGTATACTACGCCGGGACTATACAAGTAAAAATACACCTTATACAATGAATTTTCACTATTCTTTAATTTTATCCATTATTGTTGACATGATATACTTTACTAACATTTTCAAACTGAAAAGTAGTATATCTATCAACCTAGAGAATATAAAATTTCATTGATTGATCACTGAAGAGTATCCAGTTTCATATTGTCTAGTCTTGAGGACTGAGTGGTTCATTTTACAACGGGGTCATCAAACTGAGAGAGTCACTATCGCGGTATACTTTTGATGGTTATTAGTTGGTTAGAGACAATCGATAGATTTTGGTGTAAAAATGATTGATAAGACTAAACAACTTGAAACTGGTTGCTCTCCAGTGACGAATTAGTGTATGAAATCTCGTCGTAAAGGACGTCCATGGTGGTGTGAATAGCTTAATGGTAACGACACTGTCTATAACACTAGTTGACGTGGGTGTGAATGTCAAAGGGAATATCATTTTCCAAGAGGTTATAGATGTACCTTATTGATGACTGCTGAGAAGTGCAAAATCTTAGACGATCAGGGCTTTCTACTCATTTTCTGGGCTACCAAATAACATCCAACACAAAATTTCTTTTATTCGTTGGTTTGTCTAAGATATTTTCAAATACTTCAATATATGCTGAAGATCCGCCATAAAGTTTCTGAGAGCCATAAAAGTAGCAGGATCAGATGGAATTCCACCTGAAGCACTGAAAACAGACGTGGAGACAACAGAGGACATGCTCACACCACTACTGCAGAAGGTTTGGAAGGAATTAAGGAAAGGTGCCTGCCGATTGGTTGGAAGGAAAAAGAGCTACCTTGTCAAACTCCCAAAGAAGTGAGACATAAGTCTTTGCAAGAACTGGCGAGGAATCATGCTGCTGTCCACCCCAAGCAAAATATTAGGCCACATCATCCTGGAGATAGGGACTTACTCGCACAACCGAAAAAAGCCTCTCAGATCGATTTACTTATTCACTCTTTGCTCCATATCACGATGTGATTGGATGATTGTAAAGATCACCATCTTCTGTACTAAAACTTGAATATTAATCTGATAACTTAATGTCAGATTGATACTCTTGAAGAAAAAGATCTTCCTAGCAAGATGGAAATGTTGAGGAATGATGTACTAAATATTTATTTATTTTGTTATTTGTTCTAATATACTACGTCGAGATTATACAAATAAAAATACACATTATACAATGAATTATACTAACTCGGTGCCAAAGTTTTTTTCAAACCATCCAGTCCATTGTTGGTGGTCAGGATACCTTCAAATTCATGTTACTATTATATTGTAGGTAATAATTACTTAAAATATGTTATGGAATGAGTCAATAGCATCTCGTAGATTCCTCAAAGAAAGATAGAGTTTTCAGAATAGTTTCACAACCAATCACAGTATGTCAAATATTCACGAAAATCAAGTGAGATCATACATATAACTTTCCAATTGACTAAATATCTTCTTTTTAAAAAATGTAAGAAAATGTGAAAACCATTGAAGGCATACTACTTATTCTGTAAGGAATAATGCTACACTATCAGAGTTATAGATATTCAAATCAAGTTGAGATTTCACAGTTTGAAAAAAATTTCGGCATTAGGTGAATGACACTCATTATTTTGGTATTTTTATTGCCCTAATGAATGTAAATTTGTTTCATCTGACGTTTCATTATTTAATGCTGATAGGTTTATCAAAGTTATAGTAGTAAACTGGAATTTACAATATCCCCAATGCTTATATATGATAACTTGATAAGTGTTCTTCTGAATGAATGATTCCGTGTCGTCAGAATCGTTGACTAGAGATGATAACCATATGTAGTGTGTTGTGTGTATGAATTATAGATTGAGATTTGTATATACACATGTGTTGATAGTTCTTATCACACGTCTATTGGTTATGTTAGTATGTGGAGGTGGGTTGAGCTATGTCTTACTCTCTCATTCCTACCTATTTAGACAATTTCGATTCCACTAAAGGTGAAGAGATTCTGATATGCTATAAGACATTCTTTATAATTTCTAAAGCCCTTCTGAATAACTTTGATGTTATCAAAATCCATCTTATGACCTAAACTTACAACATGTAGAGCTATGGCTGGTATGTTTCCAAGTTTTTTCAGTTCCATTAAATTTCTAAAGGGTTGGGTTGAAGCTTTTCGGTGTTTATTTTTTCGAATTGCGGTTTCATGGGAAGTGTGGCCAATGTATTCTGGATGGCAGTCTGAGCATTTTATTTTATAAACACGACTAGATTGTGAATCTGGAAGGATCTCATTCTTCAAATGAACTCAGGTGTTCTGCAATGTGTTTGATGTTCTATAGAACACTCCAATGATATTGTATTTGTTAAGCACTCTCCTAATTTCATCCAATGTGTGTGATCTGTATGGGATGCTGACTATTGTTGAAACCCACAATTTAGGAGTAGTTTTTTATGATCAAATTTAATGTTGTTTTCTATTTTGAAAATGAATTTTACCGGATAATTATTCACTTCAGGAACCTTGTTCACATAGTTTAATTCCTTAGCTCTTTCATTTTTATTCGTTATTAGAGTATATGATCTTCTTAAAAGACTGGAGGCTACAGAAACTTTCGGACAGGTTGGATACAATGAGCTGAAATGTAGATATTTGTTCGAATCTGCTGCTTTCCTGAAAGTGGTTATACCTAAGCGTCCACTTTCTTCCCGCTTATCAAAACAATCAAGGAAAGGCAGTTGTCCATTATGTTTCCTTTTCTGAGTTTAACTCGATACTGGGAGATCTAGAGTTCAGCTGATCGAAGGATACCTGGTATGCGTCACATTTTACAAGTACGAATTTGTTAACGACATAGCCAGATATTTGGATTTAGTAAGTGAGTGAAGACACTTTCTTCGAATTTACTTATAAATAGATTAGGTGCTATGTATGAAACAGGGGAAGCCATAGCAACACCGTCAGTTTGTCTGTATACTTTTCCTTTATATGTGAAGTAGGTAGTCTCTAAGCGAATTTTAGAGCCTTGATGATGTCACTGGTGTTCAGTGGACATCTTTCTGTTAATGACGTGTTTCAGTCTAATAAATTAGGAATGATATCTAGGCCATCAATAATTAAAATATGAGTACACAAGGAATTAATGTCACAGCTTACATAATTTCATCTTCCTCAATTTTAAGTGAAGAAATTTCGGATTTAAAATCGAGTCCTTTATTGCGTATTCTGAGTACTACTGAATTGAAGTCAGGTATTTAAACAGGTTGCATGTTGATGTAAGTGTAAAGAAGATGGAGGTGATGAAGATACCCAACCAACACCACCAACAACAACAACAAGCTCCCATCACCAATAACAGGAGAAACCTAAAGAAAGTAGCCTTTTTCACCTATCTATGCGAGGCAGCATCGTTTCAACTACAGGCAGTGGTGGCACATATGCGGATGTCAAAGAAGCCAGGATCGGGAAACCAAGACAGGCGTTCATCAACCTGAAACCAGTGTGGAGATCTTCTGCACTCCACTCAGCATAAAGCATGAACAAGATCCAGATTTTCAATACCAACGTCAAGTCAGTGCTTATATATGGTTGAGAGACTTGGCGTTGCGTTATGAAAAGCATTCCCAACAAAGTACAGATATTCATCAACAGCTGCCTACACTTGATGCTGAAGATCAGACAGACGGTCAGAACGAATAACCAACAAGGGACTCACTCTGCAACGAACCAACGAAGAACCCATCGTCCAACAAATATACGGAAGAAAAAAGTGGAGATGGATTGGACTGGGCATACACTGAGAAGGCCGATTGGGGACATCACTCACCAGGCCAGCCAGGCACTCAAGTGACAGCTAAAGGGGAAACGACGAGTTGGTCGTCCCAGCTGAGGATGACGTGGAAAGATGGTGTGAGGAAGAAATGAAAGGTTCTGGACAGTCGTGGAGCGAGGTTCAAAAGACTGCAGAGAAGAGGGTGAAATGGTGACGTGCAACTGAAGCTGTATGTTCCACTAGGAACCCAAGGGAAGAAAATTAACAATAAATTATGTTGATGAAGTCCAAACAGAAGAACACTTGTCAAGTTATCATATATAAGCTTGGAGGATATTATAAATTTTGGTTTACTATAACTTTATTAAAGCTATTAGCAGTACTTAATAACGAAACGTCAGTTGAAATAAATTCATTTCGTCATACCTTCTCATTAGGGAAATACGAATACCTTAATAACGAATACTATCAGAGACTGTTCAAAGCATAGTTAGTGCAGTAAAGTTCGAATTCATGATCTATAGATCGGAAGACTAGCCACAGTTCAATAGACAAACATAAAGACAGAAACGACGTAGAACCTCGAACACAAATCCATCCGTTCAACTCGCAACACTTCAGAGTAGCATATAAAGAATAACTGAATAGAAAAAAAGACTGACATCAAAATAGACGAAAGTGAATTGGAGAAGAAATTTAAAAATAAAGGTTAGTGAAAATATTCAAGCAAATCACAATAACTCTCGAGGTCCTACTATGCCAAAAGATCTACTAGATAGTGGTAAGACGAAAAGCAGTTCCTATCGTATGAATGATGGGGTTCTAAGGGCAAAGTTAAACTACTTCCAGCTGGATGGAATGTTATGGCAGTAAGATGTTTCCTTTGGGTGACTAGCAGTGCCAAATTAATGCTGCCTTCCCTGCGGCAAGGGGATTAGAAAAGGTCGGCCTCAATAATACTACACTCCTCCCGGCTTCAATATCTTCAGGTGCCGGTTGTGTAAATTCTCTCTAGACTGCGTTAGAACAACCAAGCCTCAAAACAACATCCTGCAAGAGTCCGTGTGTGACAGACGTCAATTAGATATCCCATGGGCTCTACGATCACATAAATCTCCTTCAGATACCTTAGAAAGAAATAGCCTTCCACCGTTTGAGCAGCTGGGAAGTATCAGCCTCCCACACACACTTCCAGTAGTATACAAGACCCAATCAAAACATAAACAATGCAAAACCTTGTAAGCTACAACAATAAAACACACAAATCTATTGATAAGAACTTTAAAGATGATAAATTATGTTTCACATACCTGTTACTACAAATACTACTACTATTAGTAGTAGCTAGATTAGACAGTACAGGATTCAATAGAACTCTGTAATCAACATCCCCAGTTGCATCGCAAACTGGTTTAAAAATAGGAAAACCAAATGGTGTTGTCTTGTTTAATGAATGATCATTGAATCGGTTGTCCGGTGTTGAAGAATTTTCAATGGTGTGAGCAGATGAAACAAATAAATTGTCTATTGGTTTGGTAGAAAGTTGAATGAAGGAGACATATTACCATTCACCTCTACAAAACATTCATTAATCTTTTTATCATCCGCTTCACGACGTTTGTATTCATTATTTTCTCGACATTTCAAACTAACAGAGCATCACAACGACTGTCATCACCATCATCGTCATCATCATCATCATCTACAAATCCTCCACCGAAATCTTCATAATCATCACCACCTGAATGATATGGTTCCTCGTCTAATGAATTCTCTTTACTTTTTACCGATGACTTCATTGCTACCTGTTCGTCTTGGTGTTCTGACTTACTCCATTCATCAGTAAGAGTATTCGATTTCGACTTGCAGTTTTCTGTGGTATATTTTCGTGATACCTCATCTTTGTGAAGTATATCATGCAATTGAGAAAGTGTTTTTGTCACACGTTTCCCGTATGTACCATAAGCCTAAAAAAGTTATGCAATCAAAAATTGGGGACAATAAGCGATAGAAAATGAATAAGATGTAAATAGATATACACATAATTACCATTTATAAAAGATGATAAGGTGTTTGATAATGAATGCCTTATTATTTATTTGTCCCTTGGGTTCTTAGTGGAACATACAGCTTCAGTAGCACAACTCCATTATACTCTGTTCTCTGCAATCTTCTAAACCTCACTCCACGACTGCCCAGAAGCTCTCATCTCTTCCTCACATGATCTCATCCATGTTACCCTCACCTCGAAGTCCAACTCACCGTTGCCCATCTAAGTTCCACTCCACTGCCTGGCTGGCCTGGTGAGCAATGTCCTCAGTCGGCATTCTCAGTGTGTGCCCAATTCCATCCATCTCCACTTCCTTGTGCATACTGGTTCAGCGATAGCTTCTTGGTTGGTTCGTTGCTCGGCCTGAACCCCTTGTCGCTTATTCGTTCTGGCCATCTGATCTGAGCTTCACTATCGAGTGAGTGTACGCGGCAACTGTTGATGAATGTCTGTACCTAGTTGGAAATGCTTTATGTGACACGCCAAGTTTCTGAACCATATAGAAGCACTAACTTGACTGACACTCGTGTTGAAAATCCGCATCTCGTCCCACATACTCAGCACAGTAGATCTCCACACTGGTTTCAGGTTAAAAATGCCTGTCTTGCTGTCTTTCCGATCCTGGCTTCTTTGACATCCTCGTCTGTGCCGCCATCTGCCTGTAGTTGAAACGATGCTGCCTCGCATAGATAGGTGAAAAGAGCTACTTCCTTTAGGTTTCATCCTGTTATTGGTGTTGTGTTGTGTTGTTGGTTGGGTATCTTCATCACCTCTGTCTTCTCCACGTTCACTTGAAGTCCCGTCTTCGCTGCCTCACCCCTTCTGTCAACTTGTTGGTGCTCGACTGTAGATTTTCCAGTTTGTGAGACATCAGACACAGGTCATCGGCGAAATACAAATATTCTAAGATCTTTTCCTCGGTCCAGTCAGCGTATCCCCCTCTTCTCACAGCTCCTCACTATTTGTTGCATGATCCAGTCAACCCCAATCAGGAACATCATCGTTGATAGTAGGCAGCCTTGTCTTACTACTTCCTGTCTTCGCTTTAAAGGCATCACTCAGCTTTCCATTGTGAATAAATAGGCATGTGGCGTCTTCATATAGTTGCTGAATGAGGTTCATAAAGATTTGTGGTAGTCCGTAGTGTTGAAGCAACTGCCTGCCGAATTACCTCTCGGTCGACGCCTCAATCGAAGATCTTTTCAAAGTCGATGAACTTGAGGTAGAGAGTTGACTGCCATTCTATGATGATGCGTAGTGTGGCGTTGCAACTTGGTCCGCACGTGATTTGTACTTCCTGAATCCAGCCAGCCTGTTCCGGTCGTAGTTTTGTATCCAGCGCATCCCTTAGTCTCTCTAGGATGATGCGGCTTAATATTTTGCTTGGGGTGGACAGCAGCGTGATTCAGCGCCAGTTCTTGCAAAGACTTAGGTCGCCCTTCTTCGGGAGTTTGACAAGGTAGCCCTTCTTCCAATCGATCGGCAGGTACTTTTTCTTCCTTGCAAACCCTCTGCAATAGTGGTGTGGGCATGTTCGCCCTAACAATATCATATTCACTACAACTGAAAAGCTTAATGCAAAACAATGAATTAGTTCTTAAAGAAGGTAACATCGATTTGATACAAAAGGAGTTAAGATACATTTATAATATGCTGATAGAAATGGGTTACCGTCATAGTTTTATCAAGAGATACATATGGACAAAGTGAGTAGAAAATTTCACAGTTCAGAAGAAATCATTATTCAATGAAGGCTTCAATTTAAAAGGGATAAATCTCTTTGAAGTCCTATTCCAGAGGCTTAACACAATCATCAGAAAAATTTTCTATGCTGTTTTCAACCTTTGCTTATCATTTATGAATTCAGCTGCTCCTGCAGAAAAGGTTATACTGAGTGTACCACCAGGCAGCTAAACAAACGTGTTAGAATGGAATGGAATCAATGAAATTCGTACTCATGTATTACATATAGCTGAGGCTATAAGAATTAGGGAAAAGAACACTAGTCTTTGTGTGCAGAAAAGTCTGCGCAGTCCTTACTTATCTCTGCCTTTGAGATACTTATTTACATGTTTAGATTTGGACTATCTACAGACTTTATCCTCTAGTATTACGTAACTTTTCTTTTTCTAAGTTTTGACCTACAATGATTGCTTAAATGTCTGCAGTACAATGATGTTCTCATAATTCTTACCATTATTACTCATCGCATAGAGGTGTACTTTATCTCCTTTATCCCGGCGAAGTATATTAGAACAAATATTATTGTAATGATGGATAATGGCTAGCAGTGGAATCCACAATGCGCATTTCGTCCCATTTATGACTCGTCGACTGGATGTGAGTCATATTGTTCCTACCGCGATCCCCATCCTGGACTTCACTGCTAACCACTATACATCATTACTATAATTAGAACACAGGTAATATCGAGGCATCCACACAGGAGCCCATATGCCAATAGAGACCGATCAATTCGATTCAATCGGTTATGGTGTAATACAAGCACTTATACCGAATATTATTATTACTGGTTATCATTACTGGTACTGGGTGATTATTGAGAGCAAAACGAAAATTTGGGCCGCGATGGGATTCGAACCAGCCACCTACGGGTTCCTGGCCGAGGGCTCTACCAACTGAGCTCCAAGGTAGTAACGCGTCACGAATTTACATGGTACTCAAGAAACCTCCTAGTGATTGAAGTAAAATAAAAATGTGGCAGCAGTTGGTAGAGAACCAAGACGAAAACATTCAAGCTTTAGAATGAATCAAAGTGTGAATACATCTGTCCAATCATAATCGAGTTCACCAAGAGTTCTCAACCAATGATTCCTATGGTACCCGGGACCCCAATCAGGCGGTCAGTCAGCGCCTCCATACACAACTTAGGTCAACAGTCACAAACTCTACACACTGCTGTCACGTGTTAGTCTCACCACCCTGAGCCCTCTTCTTCTAACCTAATCCAACTTCCCCTAGTATGACGCATAGAGGTAGGCGATAGCACGGAATGCGTATTTCAAACCAACTCAGTCCATGAAGATTCATAACCTCAGCAATCGTCTTGCTTTTTTTGCCGAATCCCCTCCATCTGACCTCAACATTCCACACATGGTAATACGCGAGCAACTCTAAGAAGATATTCGTGATGGAAAACCCTGACATCGCTTCATATTTTCTACTTTCACTAGTTATGTTCCACAGTTGCATAATAGAATACAATGAACTTCAGGGTAGTATAGTCGTCGTTTAACAAGCAGTAGGATATCTCGCCATTCAGAGGCATAGATGACGCAAGTCAGTAAATTCCAAACGGGGTTTCTATATCCAAGCTAAGATTTTACTTGAGGTGATGCAAATCCCCGAGTAAGTGAAGTGATCGATACCTCCCACTACTTCACTGTCTATCCTTAGACTGACTAGGAGTATTTGCAGACTAGTCCTGCAGCATCATCTTACATATGAAACATATACCAGTCAAACGCACTCAGATTTCGGTTCAACACCTTCAAAAGACCCTTCATTTTGTTAGCATTACTTGATAAAAGCAAACAAGTAGTCCATTAAGGTTGATCAGGGTGAAAAGGTACTTGCTTGCTTTAAAGAATTGTCAAGAAACTTATCAAAGTGGATCAATAAAGATTAAAACTTAGTCAATAAAAATGGAAAAAAAAACTTACATTTACAACAACAGCAACCTCTTTCAATTGAACATTGTAATAAATTTCTGCTGCTTCAAGTATACTCTGTAAGGTATTCATTTCTTCTAAACGTTCTTCATTCTTTTTACAAATAAATTCCAAGTGTTTACAACAATTTTCAACCTGTTTGAATATAATAATAAGGATACAAGTGAGTGACCAAGTACAAGTTTATGTGCTAAGATATTGATAACACTTATGATGAAGGTTAATGCTTTCATCTAGCCCCTCTAATATCACTAAGTATAACAAGTGTACAATAGGATGGGGAAAACTGAGAACTAATCTCTCTGGTATTAACAATGATAAACTATCGAATATCATACAGAAAATCTTTTCAGATTATTAGTTGTTATAGCTAATGAGAAGGAAGAGATATTCACAAGAGAATCAACACCAATATGGCATTTGTCCACTGAAAGTTGCATCAAACAGGTAAAGTTTACTAATAAAATTCCTCTGCATTTCTTTATACATCAGTCAGTAGGCAATTAGTTAGTTAGTTATATTCGCTTAGGATGTAGGCAGTCCATTTGGATTTTACATACCTTTAATTTTTCATGGCTTATTTGTTTGTTGGGAAATCCATGAAAACTGAGAATAAGTTAGAATTCCACATCATAGACATTCTTTTGCGAAGAATACATGATAGTTCCCTAAGGAGATTGATTTACAGAAAACAAACCTGGAATTGACAATATAGGCATTTTCAAAGCTGCGTTCCATTGGCCAAGAAAAGAAATCTAATTCATTTATTATGTAGTAAATGAGGAGCTGAAAGTATTTTGAAAAGTTTTAATCAAGGATGGTTATCCTTCAAGATTCACTGAAAGGAACATGAGGTCTAAGAATTTTAAAGAACCAGCCTCTACGCTTCCAAAGAAGAATCATACGTCCAAAGCACTGAAGAAGATCTTCTTTTACGTCCCAGCTTCGGATTGGTTTCTGCAGTCAACAATTGATTCGACGGGTGTGTAAAGGATAAACTACCATTTTGAACCACCTACGTATGCGTCAACCAGTTTATTTGATCTTGTGTAACTGGTTACACATAGGCCACACAAAGTATGTTCTAGCCAATTACTATTTGTCCCTTGGGTTCTTAGTGGAACATACAGCTTCAGTAGCACAACTCCATTATACTCTGTTCTCTGCAATCTTCTAAACCTCACTCCACGACTGCCCAGAAGCTCTCATCTCTTCCTCACATGATCTCATCCATGTTACCCTCACCTCAGAAGTCCAACTCACCGTTGCCCATCTAAGTTCCACTCCACTGCCTGGCTGGCCTGGTGAGCAATGTCCTCAGTCGGCCTTCTCAGTGTGTGCCCAATTCCATCCATCTCCACTTCCGTGTGCATACTGATTCAGCGATAGCTTGTTGGTTGGTTCGTTGCTCGGCCAGAACCCCTTGTCGCTTATTCGTTCTGGCCATCTGATCTGAGCTTCACTATCGAGTGAGTGTACGCGGCAACTGTTGATGAATGTCTGTACCTCGTTGGAAATGCTTTATGTGACACGCCAAGTTTCAGAACCATATAGAAGCACTGACTTGACTGATACTGGTGTTGAAAATCCGCATCTTGTCCCACATACTCAGCACAGTAGATCTCCACACTGGTTTCAGGTTAATAAATGCCTGTCTTGCTGTCTTTCCGATCCTGGCTTCTTTGACATCCTCGTCTGTGCCGCCACTGCCTGTAGTTGAAACGATGCTGTCTCGCGTAGATAGGTGAAAAAGGCTACTTCCTTTAGGTTTCTCCTGTTATTGGTGGTGGTGTGTTGGTTGGGTATCTTCATCACCTCTGTCTTCTCTACATTCACTTGAAGTCCTGTCTTCGGTGCATGTTCTAACCAAACGTAGCTCTAAACACCATCCTGTCTAGAAGAGATTGCAAAGCTATCAACAGCTTGATTCTTGAGTATTTGGTCAATTCCAGTCACTTTCCTCCAAACGAGTCTCCTTTCAGTCATTCATAAAGTGAAGGGAAAAATTTCGAAAGGGGGTGCATATTCCCTACCTCAGCACAACAGAAGCATTTGCCAATCCATTGATACAAGCCTGATCTTTGCATTTAAAAGAGATACATTAAATCTCTAATTTAGCCTTGGTCGTAACCTGCCTGATACAGTTTATTCATTTATTTCTTTATTTGCTTATTCATTATAATTTTTGATGACCTACTCGGTTATCATCCTATGACTTTATTGACCATTTTTCATGACTATTTTGACCCATTAGCTATTGATGAATATATATAGTGTTGTAACTATGGTTATAATTGTATAGCTTTTGGAAATGATTCATCGAAAAATAAATCTTCTTCTTCACTTAATTGTTTTTTGTAAAGTGGCCAAGGTTATGAGAATGGTAAAAGTCTTCCAGAACTGGTCTAAATTCACAGTAAGTTTAAAGATAAGATATAAAGTACTTAGATACGTCCAGTACACCAGTACATTTTTTTAAGAATTGCCTCAATTAACCAGTTGTAAGCTAGTTGCTGCCTCCAGTATTGTGATTGAATACCAAACTGAGCTAGATTCAAGGCAAGTTGGTTGAAAATTCACTGTAACGCTAACCTTTTGAGATACAACTCCTAAAATGCCAATAAGGCACCCAACCCAAATTATACACCCTCAGATCTTTTTAAAGATGATCAGAAAATTGACCAAGTTTCTTGGGAAGGTATAGTAAATTGAGTATTCCCTTTACTCTAGAATGAATGCATTGTTATATCCAGCTTTCAAATGAATCTACGTAATGTGTGTGTGTGTGTGTGTGTGTGTGTGTGTGTGTGTGTGTGTGTGTGTGTGTGATAACCATCAGGGTATCAGTCCGCTAACAGCAAACGCATGAGCAACTAATCCATAAGATACAAGTCAGATTTCTTTCAGATTATGGATGTGTTGATCAGGCGTTCACCCTTCATAGAATATTCGAATACCATAACACATATTTAACGCTAACGATAACTGTGTTTCTTGATATTGGGGTTGCCTTTGAGTCCCAGGACAGGAATATGCTCAGCAATTATGTATAAAGTTTGTTAACACCTTGAAAGCACCATATTATAACACGTTAAGTGAGTAATGGCATACAACCACGTCTCTCTATGATTTCAATTCAGCAGTGGTGATAGGCTGAACTCACATTTCTTTTCTAAGTATGCTATTAATGACATTTTTGAGACTGTCTCCAGAAATTTGTTTCAATTTTTCTTTCACTTTTTTGCTCTAGGTGTTACCGAAAAGTAAAACTAAATTATTTAAGGTATCTTTGAAATTACGTTTAAAACTGTTTGTTTAATAGCCTATTTCGATTTCTGGTCTCCTCTTATGCTATTGAAATGTTGTCATTTTATTCTATGTGGTGCATTTATTAATGTCATCCATCAAACATCTAAATCAACATAAGACCAGACATTAATGCGTAACGATTCGAGTTGCTAGTCTTGAATCAAGAGTATTTTCAATAAATAATACTAATTAGTAGTAACTTGACCTATGCATAAAGCAGTAATGAAATTTCAAAGGTATTTGCCTAGCGATTTGCATGCTTTTGCGTTAGTCTGATATTATCTCACTGTTTGAAACATGATTAGCTTGAGTGACCTTTAATCTTATCATCTCACAAATTGTTATCATTTGTCCTTTGTATTCCAAGTAGAACATACAGCTTCAGTTGCAGGTCGCCACTTCACTCTCTTCTCTGCAGTCTTTTGAACCTGGCTTCACCACTGCCCATAACCTTTCATTTCTTCGTCGCACGATCTCCTCCATGTCGCCCTCACCTCAGACGCCCAACTCGTTGTTTCTCCTTTAGGTTCGACTCAACGGCCTGGACTGACCTAGGGCGTTATGTCCCCAAATGGTCTTCTCAGTGTATGCCCAGTCCAATCCATCTCCACTTTCTTCTTCCGCATATTTTTTTTTGGACGATGGGTTTTGGTTGGTTCGTTGCCAGCCAGAGCGAGTTCCTTGTTGATTATTCTTTCTGGCCATCTGATCTTCAGTACCGATTTCTCCCACTGATGGTGATTGGTGCTTGTTGTTTTTGGCGGTGGTGGTTGGGTATCTTCATCACCTCTGTCTTCTCTACATTCACCTAAAGGAAGTCCCATCTTCCTCCGCTGCTTTGCCTCGCCTCTTCGGCCAACTTGTTGGTTTTTGCCTGTAGACCTTCGACTTTGTATGACAAGACATTTGACGTAAATCATTATCGGCGGAGAAATCCAAATTTTCTAGGGTCTTTTCATCGGTCCAGCTAGCGTATTCCCCCCTTCCCCCTCCTCACAGTTTCTTGCATGATCCAGTCTAGTCCAGTCGACCACAATCAGGAAGATAATTGGTGATAGTAGGCGACAACCTTGTCTTACTTCTTCCTATCTTCACTTCAAAGGCGTCACTGAGCCTCCCATTGTGAATCACTCGGCATGTGGCGTCGCCATATAGCTTTCAAATGAGGTTGATAAAAGTTTGTGGCAGTAAAACCGTAGTATTGAGTCTACTGCCTGCCAGATTACTTCTCGGTCGACGCTGTCGAAGGCCTTTTCAAGTCGATGAAGTTGACTTGACTGCCATTCTATGCTCTGTTCTATGACAATGCGTAGTGTGGCTTTACAATTTGATCCGCACATGATTTGTTCTTCATGAAGCCAGCCAGCCTGTTCCAGTCATAATTTTGAATTCAGCGCATTTTTCAGTCTCTCCAGGATGATGCAGCTTAATATTTTGTTTTGGTGAACAGGAGCATGTTACAAGTGAGACTGACATATATTCAGATCCCTATATGTAGTTCTACTACTGGAATCATTAGTTTAAGTTCTACCAATAAAAGTATGCAACCTGGTCATCACTATTATTAGCTATCGTTTACAGTAGAACAACGTTACTCATCAATACGCCCATGTTGATTTGTGTAATAAATAACCATACTACTAAAATAATGAGAGTAGTGTGATTAGTATGCGTTCACAATTAGCGAAGCGTAGGTGCTGAAGGATCCAGTAGAAATTCACCTACAATAGCACTGAATCATGGTGGAGATTCATTTCATTAGCCTAAAACCTTAGCTATCATCAAAAGGGTCCAATGTTCAAATCTAATTCAATCTTTTTTTTAGAAAGTATCTATCAGCTAATCAGCACCAACGTTGGACCTGGTGCTATCGTATAGCGGTCCAAGTTGTTACACTACATATCAAAGTAGAAGGCATAAAGATGAAGGATAAAAAATTAGGAAAGAAATTAACCGAAAGTGAATGAAAGTTATACGGAAGTAGAGGAAGAAGTGATAGAACGATACGGAAACGCGATATATCTGCGCCAGTGAAATATTCCAACCTACATGACCTGCGGTCTTCAACCACCGATCTCAACTGAAAAGTCTACACTCCCGCACACTATTGATGTCAACAGTCAAATTTGATAGACTAATAACATCACTTTCGTTTTCCCACTGTTCTCAAGGCTGAACCCTCATTAGTTGTTAAATCTTTCCACTTAATTGTGGATTTAGTGTTGTCAAGGTCGTTTAAAAATGTATGTATTCAGCATTGCTCTCAACTGTTTTTGACTTTTGATGAGATAGTAAAAAGCTCTGTGTCAACGATCCGTTTTCTCTTATTGTATTTGCATGTCAGTAGTATTGTTGTTGTAATTAGCATTTAGAGTTGGTTTGTTTGCCGCACTACCGGTCATAGCAAAAATAAACAGAAACACAGAAAATGAGACAAGGTACTCTTTCGATTCCTCTATCGAATCACGGACAACCAGCTAATATAGAAGAAAACGACCACTAGGGGTGTTATTTCGTTGCGTTAAGATGGAGATTTCAAAAGCGTCTGGAAATTCTTAAACATTGCGGTGTGTTTAACAGGTGGATTTATGCTTGTTCTAGACTGAATCTTTAAGGAATAATGACATTTCTTTGCTTGACGGTGGTTACTAATGAAATCCAGAAAGTATGTCACGTCCTATCTGAGATTCGTCAGTGAAACTTGAACTGAACATCGGGGTACCAAACACCGGAACGCTGTCCACTAGGACGAGAGGCACTTCTTAAGCAACGAATGTTACTTATTGTTTACTGATATCTGTAATTTTGTGTTGATGATTATATATTGAACGGTCTCTGTTGGTCACAAAGGGAATATCCATCCCTTATGAAGATGCATATACATCCACCTGAGTCCCAAATGAGACATCCAGTCGTCATTGCAGCTGTTATACCTTCACAATAGTATTTAAAACTATAAACATGCATCAATACTTAAAAATTTCAATGACACTAGACTTTCACCGATAATAATGCAACCTTCTAAGTTCAATAAACTGGTCAACAGTTGTTTTTTATTGATACTTGTAAGCCCCCACCCCCCCCCCCCCTAATTGATATACAGAGTGGAATGGAATCCGAGACGAGTCTGTCATCAGCTGGATGTACATGCTCCCCAGTGAGTGATGCTGTCCCCACAAGGACTCGAACTGTCTTCATCGCTTCAAACGCTAAAGTGTTATTCAGGTGCAGGGAAAAAAATTCGGCTGTGATTGTTCAGTGGTAACGTCTCTGACTGCAGTGCACTGGATGAAACAGGTTCAAATCTCAGGCGGAACATCAGTTCTATAGAGGTTGCAGATAACCCTTGCTGACGAAAGCCCAACGCGCGAAAAATCTACATCCACAGCAGTTTCCCGCCGCTTGCTTCTAACCAACTAATACTGAATACTATCCTGTCCAATTCAGTTTGGTGTAAATCGCTTGCCTTACTGAGGCATCCTTATCAAAACGGCTTGAAAGAAGAGTATCCATGCACTTGGTACGTGGTTATCTTTTTCTTCTTCCTACGTTAAACGAACGAGTATGGTTTTGCACAATACTTAAGTCTTTCTAATAGCAAATGAATTGCATGCTGATGCATGTCACTACTGTGCAAAGCTATCTCTCATAAACAAGTAACTTTACTCATAGCACTATTGTGTTCTCTAAGATGGGTTGTTTAATCGTGAAACTTTCATCGTCTTACTAGATGACATCATCCACAGCACAAACTTCAATACGAAGTGAGCTGTCAATATCTTTCCATGAGTGATTCAGTAGCCTGCTCTGACAAACTGGTTTGTGATTGGTTGTTTCCTTTGATTCTTGTGTCATTGACTGACTGCATAGATTTTCTTGTTGGCTGTTCTTCTGCTTGACCTCTCACCTTTCTGCTGCTTATCATTTTTGTTATTGGTTGGTAGATTGGGTCTATGTCTATACACTTATTGATTGCTGACTGACTGACTGACTGACTGACTGACTGACTGACTGACTGACTGACTGACTGACTGACTGACTGACTGACTGACTGACTGACTGACTGACTGACTGACTGACTGACCTGAATGACAAACTTCAAGGAATTCTCTGATATTCCTTGCGATTTATCTCTCCACCTAACATTTCTACATTGTCGGAATTCAATTCATGTTCATAGTTGTTATTATCACATGGATTGAAATGAGTAATGAAATGTCGTGTGTGACGTTTAATAGCCAATTGGTGTTGATGTAAGTGACAAAGGTGAAGGTGGGAGACCAGTTTGTCCAATGTAGTGTTGACTACAGTTATTGTAGTTGATTTTGTAAATGATATTCGGTTAATCTTCTTTGGTTGTTGTATCCTTTGGTCTGCATGATAGTGTTTAGAGGGAATGTTTCGGTTTATGAGTGGCCATACCAATCCCACCAAGTGGTCTCAGTAATCTTGTCGTGATTTCTGACACATTCTTTGTGCATTATGGTAGGATGATGTGTTTGTTGATTTCTGTCGATGACTTTATAGTTGATGATGTACGAGATAAGTATCTTGTGATAAAGTTCCGTGGGTAGCCGTTCTTCTTGATGATGGACATCAAGTAATTTTCTTCGTTTCTTCGTGAAGTTGTTGTACTGCAGTGTGTTCTCGCTCTTCTGAACTGAGTCTACACGCAACTAATTTTGTGCTTTGTTGAGTTGTTGCTTCTGTAGTTGAGTATATGATCAGTGTATGTTGACTTTTTGTACACTTGGGTTTCAAGCTTTTCGGTATTCGTCCTACTGACTAAAACATCGAGGAATGGTAGTTGGTTGCTTGACTCCTTCTCCATTGTGAATTTGATGTTATTTGAAACGTTGTTGATCAAACTTTGAGTGTTTTCCATATCATTTTTAATGATGACAAAAGTTACGTCTACATAGCGAATCTAAATTTTTGGTTTGATCACAGGTAGGATGATGACCTCCAGTCTCTGAATCATTGGTTCTACAATTAATCCGGATATCGGTGATCTTATTGGATTTCTTTTCATCTGTTTGAATATCTTGCCAGTGAAGTGGAAGTATGTTGTCAGACAAAGGTTGATAAGTTCTATCAGACTTGAACGTTCACTTTTTGTGCGTTTGTAAGTGTGGCAGCCCAAATTCATTGGACTTTTTATAGGAACTAAGACTTTTATTCATAATATCCAAATTCATAAAACGGGACTAATTACTTCAGAGCTTTTAAAGAGAAACCTTCCTCCATGTAATACTTTTTCTGGTTCTTAAGTATCAGATGCATTTTGAACTATTGTTGAATATTTGTTTCAAGTTATATTTATGAAAGATTACAGCTTATGTATGAGATTACACTTCAGTGTTTCATAAATCGTCATATTTTCAAAATCTATTCTCTGTCTACTTTGATTTAAGAAATTGGTTAATAACGCTTCCACTTGAATGATATCTGTCAAAACTAATTTGCATTTTTCTCTTTCTTCATCTTTCCTCCCTTATCTAAAGTCGTCGTCGAAATAGGCAAATCTGTTGTTTGACGGGATAATGATACTACCTAACTGCTTATGCTTCGCTAGACATGGCTAAGTTTGAACTTGTCACCCACTCGTGGAAAGTCGAGTGCTTAAACAAATGAATCATAGTTTCAAGGGGAATTATGGTGCCAATATAGAATATAAATCAGGGGATACTAACCCTGATGACATACTTTAAGTTAGACAGAGATATGACCAATAAGAAAATATTAAAGATCGACAAAAGAACCATGAAAAGAAACAACCAATCACACGCCGGATCGACAAAACAATATAATAGATCACTTATCGAGATAATTTAATATCTCATTCCATAATAGAAAGTCATTACTGATGTTTTTGTCAACATAATACCAGAACTAACCAACTTGCAGTGGAATTCAGAATGCGCGTTTCGTCAGCTCAATTGGATTTACCTGCACCCCTAATACCCATCGATTTAAACACTAAAGCGTTATCTACTGGGGCACACGACCCACCTCTTGTGCAAAGGATTTCAGTTGTTGTTCATTGATACCTATAGTTTTCCGTTGTTATAGAGGGTCAAATTGTTTGAATTCTGTTGGAAGATGGCCTCTGTCAATAGAAATCTACCAATTAAGTCATGTATAGCGACAGGAGATAACAAGTACCAAACATTAATTCCATCTAGAGGTTTGCAAAATTACCGTCCAATAGTCATAGGTGACAGACATCCTTAGAGATGAGATTTCTCGAAGTTCCGATGAGAAGCAGAGACCTGAGGCGTCAACAAAGTCAGATGTGAAGAAAAATACTCGCTGATGGTGTTATATCGCAGATTCATAGATGTAGAAAAATGTGAACCACTCAGTTCCGATCCGATAACTGAATGTTGACGTGGTTTTCCACAATAATATTAATACTAATACCGTTCCATGATGAGAACTATCTTGATTTCACATTTCTTCTTCCCCTTCTTAATGCTATTCAACAATGTCATGAGCATTTCAACTTAAGTTCTGAAAGCTACAATTGTCCAAGAAAGTCACAGTCGAATTTCACAGCTAAGTCCCATATGTTGTTGTGTTATTCTCCGTAGGAATTTCGTTCCACATTTAAGCAGGGAGGTAGTTAGGTTAAAAAACACTTTTCGAAAACTGACATAAAGTACCAATGCATTAGAAACCGAAAAAACCGGATGAGATGTTTTACTCTTTTTCGTGACTTATTAGAGGGGATAGGCAAATGGTTTCGAATCATAACGTTGTATACAATTCAGACTTGGAGATAGGTTGCTTTTCCTGTTTCCTCTGACACTTCTCAGTCAGCATTCTCTCCTTCCATGCACTGAGATTAGTATAGTTCATTGGTTTACAGAGAGATGCCCCTTCAACTAATGGGTTTCGGGTTCGAACCCCACCCCACCTACCACGATTTAGGCAGCCAGGTAGTATTACTAACCCTCATTGCCTACTGCACAAAAATGCACACAAGGTGGCTGAGTCCCTTCCGTTAGGCAGTCATTCCTATTCAATCTACACCAAAGGTATAGATAGCCTGATGGGTAGCAACATAAACATTCCTACTGCAATAATAGTTAAGAAACTAAGATGGAGTAATAATTTACCTGAGCTGTCAGTGTTCGACTTTCTTCTTTGCTTTTCAGTGAGGTAACAGTAGACACTATCGGTGTACCAAATCCAAGTGGGCCAATATCGAATTTCCCGTGTAATTCGCATATATCATCGAGTTGTTTTATTTTCCGTAATGTTTCAAGCAACTTCTCCGGCTAAACAAGTAAATAAAGAAAGCAAACGTTGATAAAATTGAAGGGTCGTAATGATGGAAAAGAGCTTTTTAAGTGGCTGATTAGTTTACGTAAGTGATTTTCATCAAGTAAGTCAAGAGTTCGAATCCCGCCCCACATATTGAGGTATGATTAGCCCTGATACAACTTATGTGGCTCACATCCTACTGCGCAAATGTGCAAAAGGTTGCTGAATGAGTTTCGTTGGTTCACTCATTCACGTTAACTTATTAAATACAGATAGCAGTGGTACTACACTGTTTTGGTGTGCTGATCAAACAAATATTCACGTTCTATCAATGTCCTAAGAGAAGATACAGTGATTCACTACATTACGAAATCTTTCTTGTTTACTCTTCACTTGACTAAGTGACCTAATACTGATGATGCTCCCGTGGAGCTGAGTACATCGGTTGCACCATAACGCCAGCTTATGCAACGCGCTCACGAACACTATCCGACTTGGGTGACAAGAGGAGAACAGAAATGCGTCCTTAGCTCTGTAAACTCAGGATATTTGGCTCCTTTTGATAATTCCTTCAAAATTATACATAAAGTGCGACCAAGCCACTAGAAAGGGGTATAACAGAAGCATTAGCAATGTAGAGTTTCAAACTATCATTGAGCGTTCAAAAGAAGTATGCACAACCTCTTTCTTCACTGTATCCATCGTAGAAGATTAACCACTCTAGATAATTCCTCCATGAAGTAACTATTTTTTTATTTTTCACCTATTACGCAACCTCCCTTTGTAATGCAATTTACATTGACCTTTAAATGTTATTACATGTATTACACCGTCGTTGAATGGACCCAAATAACCGCTCTCTAATGGCATATAGACTCCTGTGCGGATCCTCGGTATTTCCTGTTTTTAATTATATAGTAATGATGGATAGTGGCTAGCAGTGGAATCCAGGATGCTCATTTCACCCTATTTGGGACTCATCAGTTGGATGTACCTGGCTCCCAATGAATGATCCTGTTCTTACAGAGATTCGGACTTGGGAGCGATTGCTTCAAACACCACAGCGTTACTCACTAGACCACCGAGCCATTATAGCCACTTCTTGTGCAACGGGTATAGTTTTTTTAGTGCTACTGCTTGTATTATACCGTCTTCGATTCATTACTATATAATTAAAAACACAGGCAATATCGAAGCATCCGCGCAGGAGCCCATATGTCGATAGAGACCGATCAATTCGGTCCAATCAACGACGGCATAATACAAGCAATAAAACTTAAAAAAATTATACCCGTCAAACATGAAGTGGCCATTGTGGCTCGGTGGCGTTTGAAACGATCGGCCCTGAGTTCGAATCCCAGTAGGAAGAACATCACTCACTAGGAGGCAGGTACATCCAACTGACGGGTCCCCAATAGAAGGAAATGCGCATCCTGGATTCCACTACTAGCCACTATCAATCATTACTATGTATTGACCTTTAACTGGAAATTACGCTGGAATTTTCTGTCTTTTTCACTACATATTCGCGAGAACGATTTCGTCGAAAAGAATCGTCTTCTTAGTTATAAATACTATTATAAGGTTGTTCTCATAGTAATGCTCATATAAAAGGCTAACTAACCGCACTCACAGCGATCAAATCCATTTTCTTGTTAGTGATCAATGTGTCACATTTGTTTTCTTGTCAATCCTACTACTACTTGGCTGTCCAGATCCACAGTAGGTCGAGTAGGATTCCAACTTATGAGTCAATGATTGGAAGTGGAGAACTTAGACTAGTGAGTCACAGCTTCACACTACTCATATGATTCACTGCCTGTATCCAAAATGTAGCACTATAGTAGAGTGACTGTAGTGAATGTTCATTATTCCACTCACATGATATGAAATAAGAACTTAGAGCATGATTTTTTTAATGAATTTCTTCATTTATGTATAGTAATGACGGGCAGTGGCTAGCAATGGAATCTAGGATGCGCATTTCGCCTTATTTGGGATTCGTCAGCTGGATGTACCTGCCTCCTAGTGAGTCCTGTTGTTCCCACCGGGACTCGGACTCGGGAGCGGTCGCTTCAAACGCGAGAGTGTTATCCAATTCACCACCAAGCCACAGGCAATAGTCGAGGCATCCGCATAGGAGCCCATATACCAACAGAGACTGATCAATTCGGTCCAATCAACGACGGTGGATTACAAGCAATAACACTAATCTCTTCATTTATTACAATATTTTTTAAAATCTAGACTGCCACATTTAGCTAACATGGTAACATGCTGGGTACCGATAGTGGCCTTGGCAACTATCTATTGATATTCAGCGACTTTAATAGCTACCCTAACAACTGACAAAATAATCAATCAGGTTTATGCATTTTGTGTGGAAAGACAATTTTTCATAGAATATAGAAAAGTGATTGGTTGTTCCATCAGTTGTTAAGGTGTCCTTTAAAGCCGACCGAAATATTATACGAACTCTAATAAAGCGTAGCTTATGGATAATGATTTTGAAAACATTAGTCTCTAATGTATTTGTATAACGTGAATATTAAGACGGAGGTTATCTGAGATGTGTGTATGTTGTATTCGCGCAATACATTTCAAACAATGGGATCACACACATTAATTTGTCACATGGCAGTTTATTATAAAGGATGAAAATACAATAGAGTAGGGTAAAATAAATAAAGATATTACAAGATTTGGAGAATATTATTGGGGGATAGATAATAAGGAGGAATAATACAGTTTTCACATTTCCCTTAGCATTAAAATGAGATAAACATTATCAAGATAGGTTTAAGGTAAGGAAAAACTGTTTTCGAATACATGAAGGGGGTTTGAATTTTTGTTGTGATGCCCCATTTTTGTATAAAACATTGTTATCGATCTGAACATTTCTAACTCGGTGTTCTCATGCCATTTTACGGTATGACTAGTAGTTCATTTGTAATGTAATTCGCTAGTTGGTTAACCGTTACTCTTACTATGGCAATGTCTCAAATTGCGGACAAGGTTTACACATTCACGTATTTTTGGACTGATTTATTATTATATTCTCGGACGAATAAACTCTCCCATCATCCAGCTTCGATCTCCTCTCTATTCGTCACGGGTTGCAGTCGGTGGCTCTTGCGTACGAAGTTAACTGTCAGTTAAGCGTGCGTACTATATCCGTTCGGAATATATAACAGTTGGCGACGGAAGATATAACAACTTTCTTATAGTTAAGGCTTCAATGAAGATGAGTATACGGTCTTCATGGCTCCTAAGCAATGATCCAAAGGTTGTTTTGGGGTGAATCCAGTAACTTGTTTCTATAATTTGTTTACCTGTCGACGATGAAGTCTGTCTGCCCCTCACTATTTATCGGGTTATTTGAATGTAATTGTTTTTCTAACCATTTAAGGATATGCTCCATCACCCATCGATTTCGTACTTCGATTACTCTTCTTCCCAATGTATCTGTCACTGCACATATGTGTAAATTAGTATACACAGTAGGATGTGACGTAATCATTTATATAGGGAAGCATAGACTTCATTTTCTTGATAATATTGAGCTTGGCTGCATTGTATGTCTTTTTAATAACTGAATTAAGTCTTCGTTTTAAGATCATACTGTTTGATTACCGTGATGTAAACACTCTTCTTTTGGACAGAATACTGTTTACTTCGAACCGTTGAAACGTTTTTATAACGACTGATGAACTTGACAAGATATGCGTTTTTTATGAGTGTCACTGTAAAAATGTTAATAATAGATCGTGGCTAGCAGTGGAATCCAGGGTGCGCATTTCGTCTTTATTTGGGACTCGTCAGTTGGATGTACCTGTTTCCCAGTGAGTGCTGTCCCCACCGGGAATCGGACTCGAGAGCGATCACTTCGAACACCAGCACGTTGTCCACTACACCACCAAGCCACGATAGCCACTTCTTGTGCGACGGGTACAGTTCTTAGCATAATTGTTTTCATATGATACCGTCGTTGATTGGACCAAATTGATCGGTCTCTATTAGCATATCGGCTCTTGTGCGGATGCCTCGATATTGCCAGCGTTCTAATTATGTTAATGATGGATCGTGGCATCCGCACAGGAGCCCATATGCTAATAGAGACCGATCAATTCGGTCCAATCAACGACGGTATCATATAAAAACAATTATACTAATCTCTGTAAAAAGTTTGAATTCTTCCTCTGATGTATCTGTTGTGCAGATGTGTTGGATTCTTTTGAATAGCATTTTACTTAACCTTGTTTGTACTGTATTAGACGGAATCTATGAAAGTTAAGGTACTGTCCAATCCACTTACGTTTTACTACACATTGATCATTGATCCATCGTCCATTTTAGTCAATAGCACATCAAGAAAAGGAAACTGCTTATTATTTTCTACTTCATACGATAAAATAATGTCGCTTTGTACAGTGTTAAGTCGATCTAGAAGACTTTTCGCATCTTCGCGTTCACATTCAAATAATTCGATAAATGCAGAGGGCAAAAAGACATCATCATCGTTGATAGGTAAACACATTATAGAAACACACCAAAGGATTAAACCCAAAACAGCCTTTAGACTATTGTATAAGAGATATCAAAACCGTATACTTAGATTTATCGAAGCCTTAACTATACAAAAGTTCAAACCCCTTTCATGTATTCAAAAACAGTTTGTCCTTACCTTAAACCTACCTTGATAATCTTTATCTCATTTTAATACCAAGGGAGGAGGTGTGAAAATGTATCGTTCCTCCTATCATCCCCCATAAATATTCTCCATATCTTGTATTGTCTTAATTTATTTATTTTATCCCACCCCACCCTATTTTCATCATTGATATAAACTGCATTGTGACAAGTTAATGTATGTGATCAAATTGTTCGAATAACCTCTGCCTTGTTGTAGACAATGTCCAAACAAATGTATTAGGTTGTTGAGTTTCAATTTCAGAAATAAGCATAGATTTTGAAATGAACTTATAAATCTCGGGTAAAGTTTACAGAATAGTGATATAGTCTTTCATCGAGTCATAGTTATACAATGTTACATAAAGGGGAACAGGACTGACTAGATGGCCTTTCTGTCTTTGTGAAGAGTAAAGCTGTCGCTGATTGGTCTAAGCACTTCACTTTTAGCAAATGGGGTTACAGATGCAAATACCACTGCTCCATCCACTCAGCTTCGAAAAGGTAACTCATGTTATTTATGCTAGTGAACACATACTGAGAAAAGTGATTGCTAAAAACATTTTAATAGATGTTGAATGATTGAAGAGTCCAACTCCAACAGAGATACGAAAGTTTCGTCTTGAAGTAATACTTTACATAACTATTATCTTGAGTGACAGACATACAGTCAGGCAGTAGACATCTCCGCACACAGCTCACGCCAACAGTCAGAGACTTCATCGACTGGTACTACAACTTAATCTGGTCATGCTGAACCTTTTTCCAACTTAATCCAACTTGCTGTAGCATGGTACGTTGAGGTAGGTGGTGACTCAGCATCCGCAATACATATCGAAGCCATCTCAGTCGACTAAGGTTCACAACCCCATCATACATAGTAGCCTTTGCCTAACCACAACATTGCACATGCGGTGATTCCACTAAACATGACCAATGCTAAAAAGACATCTATGATTAAAAACCCGTAACCGGTTCATATCTTCTACCTTCAACGACCATGTTTCACAGCTGTATAACAGGGCACAACGGACTACTGAGAAGTACTTTCGTCCTTTAATAGGTAATAGGATGTGTCGCCAGTCAGCGGCACAGATGACACAAGTTTGTAAATGTTAAACCAGCCTTCTGTATTCCAGTTGCGATTTTGTCAGTAACTACCCCGTTCGAACTGATGCAACTCCCAAAGTAAGTGAAGTGATAGACACATTCCTCCACTTTACTCTCTATCCTTAAACTAGGAGTATTTCCAAACCAGTCCTGTAAGATCATCTTACCTATGACAAGTGCCAAACCCATACCAGTCAAACATACTTAGACTTCTGCTCAATGCGTTCGAAAGATCCTGTTTGCATTTTGTCAGCGTCTTCACCCAACAGGACAACATCGTCTACATACTCTAAGTCAACCAAATGGATGACGCTTCAAGGAGTAGATGAATTCCTGTGAAGTCACACGTACCTCAGTTTATGTCCATTAATATATGTATGAGGAAGTTAGATTGAAACAGTGACAGTCACAATCTCTGATGTCATCAATTCAGACGACTTCATACACGTACAGATTTAAAGTATACTATAGAAGTAATTATAATCAAACTGAATTATTGATTTAGGATTTTGGTCATTTGTACACTAGATCACTTTAAGTTGATTGATAAAAATGTCTGTAGTAGTCATAGTTTGATAGATTAATTTTGATAGAACAGAATGATGACTGGGGGTAAATCAATGACATGAGTAGTAGCAGACTTTGGATCCACAACGTCCAACTTACTGACTAACTTCAATGACTAGCTGTAAAAACTAACTACTGCTCCTGATTAGACGAAACTGTCTGGGATGCCCATAGTTTTACAGACTGGTAGTGGATGGAGAATTACCAAACCACACGACAGCTGAAGAAACCCCTTTAGTGGCTTGAGTGAAGAGGAGATTTGGTCAACAATAGGATCTCGTAGTTTCGTTACGAGTGTTGGATCCATAAGTTGGAAGTTCGAGTCTTACCACCATTCATGGTTTCACTTTAACCGATAGTAGCAGAAATTCTGAAGACAAGGCTTTCTGTTACGATGTATTAAAATAGCAACTCTTAGTCAACACAATCGTCACTTCATAAACAGGTTAAAAGCTGGCATATAAAAAGTAGAAAAATTGTCGATGTATTATTCATTAATGGGTGGCCTTTTCTATTTGCATCTTAGACTTCATTTTCCGGTGCGACTAGATTCATTGCTGAAGTTTACTGGCACTTATGCATTTCTGTTTCTCTCTTTCATAACTGTGTAAATTGTACCTCACCACTCGGTGATCATATAAAGTCCCTTCGACTTTTGGAGTAGTTTTCATGATCTTGGCCTACCTTTCCTGCGGTGTAATTTTGTTCTCTATGCTTCGTTTGGTATACACCTTCTAAAGGTTTCCACTTCTTACCTTATTTCTACTCAGACTTCACAGAGTCGTCTTCTTACTGATCTTCTACGTTCTGGATAGTTTGCGCCCGCTCAGTTATCAACGTCATCGCAACATATTTACGTTCCTGTGGCCAGATCTTATAGTGTATTAGGTTCCCTTTGTACGAAGATAAGATGAACTATCAAGACTAGTAGCAGTTCCATTTCCCAGTCACCTAAATTCGAAACTAACCATCATTTACACATACAGCCGTTTCTTTCTGCCAAACCGTTCGTTTTGGGTTGAAATGGCGCCATCCCCTTATCCTCTTACCACCGATTCATTCCAAAGGGAATTTGAATTCGTCACTCTCTTTTTTGGCACTTCATGGTTTCCCAAAAACAGCCGGATTAACACTTGGGTGGCCATCTTTCCCCATAGTCTGCAACCGCCACAACATTTATCCAACTTGTAATATGCTTTGTCTTCACCAGGTATTGGGTGCCACTAGCTCTACACAGAACACCCCCCTCCCTCCCATTACATTATCTGACCAACAAAAACGTAAAACCTCGTACACAACTCCATCACTTCAAGTTGCCACATTTCACAATAGTATACAAAGACAGGTGAATGAAATAAGAGTGATATAAAAGTACACAAAGTTCTGTGAGAGAATAAGCAATTTGAAGACAAAGGTAAGTGGAAATACTCAGGCTTTGGAAGACGTCAAAGAATGAATACATCTGCACTATTATGATCGATTTTCAGCTAAGTAGACCATTGTTTTTAACCACCCATTCCTATCATCTCCAAGACCTCAACTAGGTAGTGTCTACATCTTCCCACAAGGTTTACACCAACGGTCAGAGACTTTATGAACAAGTGCCACGTCTTGGTCTGGTTATCTTGAGTCTTCTCTCAACCTAATCCAATTTCTCCTAGCATAACACGCTAACGAACGTAATAACTCGGTTATGTAACACACGTACAAGCCAATTCAGTCACTGAAGATCAGCAACCTCGTCAACTGACTTCCCTTCCTTGCCTAGTATCCTTTCGATAACCTCGACATTGCTAACAAGGTGATTCCGCGATACATGAGCAATGCTATGAAGATATCTGTGTTCGGAAACTTGTAAACACTTGATATCTATTTTAAACGGCGACGTCTCACAACCGTACATATAACAGGACACAACAAACTGCTGCTGTGGCTCTTTCAACTAAGGGGTTACGGGTCCAAGCCCTGTTCCACCTGCTGTGGTTTATGCAGCCAGGTAGTATCATTGGCCCTCGCACAACGGTTGTGGCTTATTGCCTAGTGTACGAACGTGAACAAGGTTGATGAGTGCATTTCGGAGTTCTTTTTCTTTAAAACTGCAGTTGGAGATAACGCCACTCCGTGCCACAGATGACAGAATTTAGCGAATGCCAAATGGGATTTCCGTATCTCAGCTGGCATCGTGTCTGCAACCAGCCCGTTCGGGTTGATGCAAATCCATGAGTAAGTGAGATGGTCAACACATTCCACCACTTCACTCCCTATCCTTCAACTGAAAGTAGTTGCACACCAGTCCTGAAGTATCATCGTATACCTGAATGGTGTGATACGTTTGACAGCCAAAAATACTCCGATTTCAGATCACAGCATTCAGATGAACTCACATTTTGTCAGTGTCTTAACTTAGCAGGACAATATCGTCTACGTACTACATACAGCAAACTTCTGCACATCTATGTGGTAGACAACGAGCCACACCTATTATGTAAGGGCTAATGATACTATCTGGCTCCATAAGCCATAGTAGATGTGGCGGGATTCGAACCAACGACCCAGTAGTTGGGAGTTAACCGCTTAGGCCAATGAGGTAAAGCACTACTCCAGGTTAACTAAACGTCCTTCAGGGAGTAGGTCAATCCCTGTGAGGTCAGATGTACCTAAGTTTGTGTCCATTAGTACGCCTATGACGAAGTTAAATCAGAACGGTGAAATTGGTCATCCCTGACGGACCTCTCTCCATAACCCCTTACATGGCTGCTTGGGTTCGACTAAAGACCTTAAATTGACGTTACATACTTTTTCGGTACTCGCCTTACAGTCAGACACTCCTGCAACACTTCACGGTCGACAGAATCAAATTCCGCTTTCAGGTCAACAAATATGGCAAGTGTCAGCCACTGTTTGGTAAGTATGCCTATGTTCCAGAAACTGTCAGAGGGTAAAATATAAACGATGTACCATCGTCTAGGTCTGGAACCTGCCTGATTTTCTCGAATCGGCTGTTCTCATGCTCCAGTTAGGCGTTGAATAATCATGAACCCCAAAACCTTGAACACAATGTTCGCTAAATTGATTCCTTTATGGCTGCTAAAAGAAGACTTCTACCTCTTCTTTTACATTGAAATCATCAGTGAAGTAGACCATTCTGATGGAACTACCTCTAATTCTTATAAACTGCTTCTTATCTCCGTTACTCTACTCAGTAACTTTCTACCTCCATCTTTAAAAACGTCAGGTGGCAAACCATTACGCCCTGCTGTTTTTCTTTGTTTCCGGCCCGAAACAGCCTTCTCAACTTTAAGGACAGTTGAAGGACCAACATCTACGCTACATTCAGGTTTGGACTGGATGTTGGTCAACTGAGACAGTGCTGTCGGTCAAGTGAACTGTGCTTCAAAGTGTTCTGTGCAACGTTCTAGCCGCCTATCCTCGGAGGTTATCAGCGTCTCACTGTTTTCAGTGACGGTTTCCCCAAACATCGCCTTCCTCCTCCCGGTATCTTTAACAAGCCTAAATAGTTTCTGAGTGTTATCCAACGCTGATGCTTTCTCCGTCTGCCTTGCTTTCGACACCCGCTACTTCTCACGATCGATACGAAGACTCTTGGTCAACTGACGTTCAGGTGATCCAATGAAGTTTGTTAACCCTCAGGTGTAGGTTAACAACTGTCTTTACCACTGACTTTACAGCAGACTTAATATCATCTGGTAGATATATCCTTGGCTAACTCCTTTCTAAATGCGTACTTGATGTCTTCATCTACCAAATGAACAAACATGGGTTTTACTGTCTTCTAATGCCTACAACCAGTAAGGTGCAGACTAACACGTGCCCGTACTAGCGCGTGATCAGAGTCCAAACTGGTACTCCAGAAAGAGTGGTAATCCTCTCCAACGATCTTTGGCTTGTAGCAATGTGTTCTATCTGAGTCCATCGTTGGTTTGAAGTCTGGGAAAGCCATGTAAGACAGTCTCTCCTCTTATGCTTAAAGTTAGTGTTGGTCGGAAACAAGTGATTGTCGGAGGAAAATCGCAACACATAATCACCGTTGCCGGTTCTTTGGGATGGGATTCCGTAGATAACCCCTAGATGCTTCTCAGATTGATTCAGCCTATCTACTTGAGCGTTAAAGTCACCTACCATCATGACTACATCTAGACGTTTTGTTTTGTTTAGCAAAGTTGAAAGCTTTTTATAGAATTCAGCTTTTGCATTATCCGAACTGCGGTCGGTGGGCGCGTATGTGGCATCAAACAGTCTCACTATTCTTCCTCTTTATCACAGATCCATTTAGACGGACAGCACATCAACGGTTTTTGACTGGTATCCAGTCAAGAAATGCACTTCCTGTTCTACAACTCAATGCTATGCCTACACAAGAGACAGCACGAGAACTAGGTATTGGCTCTTTGGATACTTTTAAGGTGAATTTTGAAGATTCACTACTACGGCTAGGTGACGTCAATTTAATAACCGTAATGGGGTCTTGTATATATGTATCATTGACACAGCATGCATCCATGACTAGATATTCCAGTTTTGACGAGCGATGTTTGCTGTCTGACTTAGTATAGGGTTCGGACGTTGAGGGCTCCAATGTGAAATCGACAACTGAACCTTAGAAGACTAGGAACGGTGTCCACTAGCTTGGATCGTTGGTAATAGTTGCAGAGTGAGAGCTTGGGGAAGTTGTAAGAGGATTAATACTGTTACCAGGTGGTGAAAGTGAAGGAGACAAAGGTACGAAAATAGGTTACATTCAACTGAACCTTTTGTATCAATAGAAACGTGTGGGTGGTTGGCACTTCCCGGTCGCCCACACCGTGGAAGTTGTTTCTCCAGGGTAACCGAAAAAGATCTGGGCGACAGCAGAACCAATGAGACATCTGCTTGAGGCCTATCATATACAAAACCTTCAGAGGATTGTTGGTTTGCGACTTGGTTGTTCTAATGCAAGATGGGAAAACCGCACATGGCCGATACCGAAAGACTGTAGGGTAGAGGGGAGTGTGGTATTTTGGAGAGCAAATTTTTTTAACTACTTCTCCCCACCGAGAAGGCAGCATTAACACGATACTGGCGGCCATCCACCGGAAACAACCTAGTGTTGTCACACTCCCGTCCACCTAGCAGTACGACTTTACCTCAGGACTTTGACCGTAGAGTAGCAATTTACACTATATATAATGGTTACTGTTTGCCGTCTTGCCAACATCCAACGAACCTTAAGGAGACAAGCATTCCAGTCCCTGTAACACGTTGGGTCATTGTGATATGCAAACCCGACCACCACATCAAGGTATCGGATGGGTACACCCACTAACTCCATCATAACTTCGAAGTCAGATAGACAGCTCCTGATATCCTTCCTCACAGGATACTATAAACTACGATATCTTCACGGGTGAGTGCACTATGAGACTGTTTATTGAGAGAATTAAAATCAGTATTAATAAAGTATTTCGGCCTGATAAGCTATTTTCTACCTGAGTTGTAATCTGGCTACTTCCAATACATCTTTCTTTTTCTGTCCAGAATGTTCGCCGGTTGATTGTATGAGCTCCCGACGTTTTCCAAAGATCCCGCACTACATGCTGTTTGAATATATATTCTCATCGGTAGCATACATTACAACATTAATAATTTCTAAGTTGACTGTCTAAAATACTAGGCCAAAAGCCATATCCGGAAATGCTTTGACATTTTGCACGTAGCATACCTACTACAAAGTATGCTGACGGATTTGGATTAAAAGTATGCAATACATAGATAGAAACATGATAAACATGGAGGAAGAAGAGTTGTCCCAAGTTCCTGAGCTCCTAAACATGCTTCGAATAAATCTTAGTGTCTATGATAAAAGCTTCCCTTAAAAGTATATATATATATATATATATATATATATATATATATATATATATATATATATATATATATATATATATAATCAACGGTTGATAATTACCAACTTACATTAAAGTTTTTAACCATATCATCTGCATTATTAGATCGTGATGGTGGAGTTAAAACTTCCTTGTCAGTTTGTTCAACATTATCTAAAAAGTGGGAGAAAGTAATATATACAAGGCTAAAAAATACGTTAACTTACTTAACCTCCGTAACAGCTGCTCAGTAAATTTAATATCAAACACTTTACGATAAGTCCAGTAATTAATCAACTTGGTAAGCTTAGATATAAATGGTCCAGGTCTGAAAGCAGAAATTGTTCAATTTGGTCAAAGTGATGCAACTCACTTTAAATACTGTGTTGCTTGTATAACAACAGGTTTTAAGGCTTCACCGAATTCAGAAACACCATACTTGAAGCTTTTAGTTAAAATTTCATTTGCCACATAAAGTAGAGCCAATTGAAAGCTTGGATTGTTTGCTGATAAAAAGAAACAATTAGTGAAAGAATTTGTTAGGTTATTGTACCCTTGGACAGTTAATTATCAAATACCCAACTATTTGTATAAGGGCTAATAACCATAAACCAACCAAATCACTCTATAAATTTACTGCGTCATGCATAAATATAAGACAGATAGATAGACAGAATCAACGTAGAACCTCATAACAGGTGCATCGGCTCAAGTTGCTACACTTCACAGTAGTATACAGACATCAGCTGGATAGAGAGCAATTCGAAGACAAAGGTTAGTGCAGATACTCAGGCTTTGGAAGATGTCCAAGAGTGAATACATTTGCGCTGCCATTGTGACCGATTTTCAGCCATGTAACTGACAGTCCCTGACTAGTGATTCCTATCATCTCGGGGACCTAAGTCAAATAGTTGACATCTCCCCATACACCTCAAAATAATAGTCACAGACTTCGCTGACTTGTACCACCTCTTGGTCTGACCACCCTGAACCATCTTCGAACCTAATCCAACTTCCTATGCATGGCACGTCGAGGTAGCCGATGGCTTGGCATGCGTAGTACATGCTCAAGCCCTCTCAGTCGAAACACTTGCAGAGAAATAAGTTCATCTTTATGGATTCAACAGTAAATCTATGCTGCATCTTTGAGTTGTAATCATCTTCCCAGTTATATGTTGTTAGGCAGCACTTTGCATGAAATCAGTATCCTATGTATGAGTTTCATATTTATATTTCTCAATAAATGAAAAATACAATTCAATATTACTCTTACTGATGCTTCGTTGTGTAGTATTAAAACCACCAAAATGATGACAAATCAAAGTGTACAATATCAATGTTTCATCATCAAGATCAACATAAGACCAAACATTACGGGGTAACGGTTCAAGTCGCCACACTTCATATTAGCACATCAAGTAACAAGGTAATAAAATGAAAGATGAAGAATAAAGGAAAAACCGGTCAGAAAGCAGTAGAAAGTTGTAAAAGAGAGGAAGGAGGAATGAGAAAATGTAATCAAGTATAGAGGTCTGGGTGAGAATAATGAGTGTATACATCGATCCTAAGCCGCATCACCTAGAGTCTACAGTCACTAGTTTCTCCTGTCCAGTTGTCAAGGTCTATATCAGATAACTTCATCGAATTTCTTCTGTATAGATAATTCCGCTGTCAACTGATTGAAAAAGATAATGACAGATGGACAGAATCAACGTAGAACCTCGCACACAACTGACTGTTCAAATTGCCATACTTCATAGTAGAATTCAAAGACAGATGGATAAAATAAGAGTGATATCAAAGTGTTCAAAGTTGGGTGACCGAATAAGCAATTTGAAGATAAAGGTTAGTCCGATTATTCAAGCTTTGGAAAACGTCAGAGTGAGTACACCAGCGCTACTCTTTCCTCGACCGCTATTCGGCCTCATCCTGAATGGAATGCTGAAACTGGCCGTCCAACATTTGCAAAAGTTGAGTTCGCAAGTAGCCTGGAAGGGCGAAGAGCAAAGGCACTAGATAGGCTTGCACCAGAGGTACTTAAGGATGGCGGTCAAAGATTATTGATTACATCAAATAAAGATCTAGCCAGAGTATGGAAATTAGACAAAAGCCTCTTTGACTGGTCTCAAGAAAGGATAGGAATCCTCCTGTAATAACCAAATGAGAATCCATATGACGAACATACTTCCCAAGATCCCAGGTTCTATGCTCATTAAACGCCTAAGTGGAACTAAGGAACAGTAAGCCAGAGAAAATCAAGTGTTTCAGACCTGATATGTGTCGGCTACAGATTTATTCTCCTCCAGGTTCTGTAAGAGGCGTGTTTATCAGCGCTCAACCTTAACTGTTACTCTTGACCTGAAGGCGATATTCGACTCCACCCATTGAGAGTTCCTATGAGTCCCTCAACGCAAAGAAGTGCCAGGTAAGTAAATCACTCTATTGAAGGAATTCTGTCCCAACAAGCGTGAGTGTGTTAGAACTAATGGTGAATTATCAGGTGAGTTTTGTACGCCAAGTGATATTTGTCAAGGATGTCTACTCTCTCTGATTTTATACAACTTTTCATAAATTTGCTTGTGAAGACTTCTCTTTCGCCATCTGACTTCAATGATTGACACTGTCTCAGGACCGGTCAATAGCTGTTACCTTGATGTGGTGGTCGGGATTGCATATCACAATGATCCAACGAGTTATGCTGGTAGGACGCTTGTTCCCTCGAGGTTCTAACATCCCAGAACGGTCTCCTAGGTAGCGGTAAGATGAAAAGTAGTTATCATTATAGTGTTACTACGCACTAATGGGAGTCTGAGGGCGAAGTCGTGCCGCTGCTAGCTGGACAGGGTGTGATAGCAATAAGTTAATTCCCTTGGATGACCAGTAGTGCCATACTGATGCTGCCCTCTCATAGGAACGGGGTGTTAGGAAAGGTCGCCCTCGAGAATAACATACTCCGCCTGCCCCACGGTTTTCCTGTGCCGGCGGTAAAGGTTCTCTCTAGCCGATGTTGGAACAACCAAACCTCAAAGTAAAAGACTGCGTGTGACAGTTCTCAAGCAGATGTAGCATGGGCTCTGCGGTCACAAAACTCTTTTTTTCTTTCAGATACCTTCAAAAAAATAATAAACATTCGCGGTGTGGACAGCCGGGAAGTAGCAACCGCCTGCATGCTTCAAGCAGTATTCAAGACCCAATAAAAATAACCTATCCTCCCAAACTCTATCTCTTCCTTTGCCTTCTTCTCCTGATACTAATATTAAACTTCTTACACCTTGCCCAACCTATCACTCTGCAACCATTGCCAACGATTAAAGCAGTCGAAACCTCAGTTTTAGTCTCTTAAGACTCCGGTGGTGATTTCACATTGGAGCTCCCAACGTCCGGACTCTATGCCAAATCAGACAGCAAGCACTGCTTGCTAAAACTCTGGAATATCTAGCCATGGCTGTATGCTGTATCTGTGAAACACATATAGAGGACCCGAAAGTGGTTATTAAATTGACGTCACCTGGTCATAGCAGTGAATCTCCAAAATTCACCTCGAGTGTCCGGAGATATAATGGTTAGTGTCCGGTCAGTGACTGACACTTGCCATACTTCTTAACCTAAAAGCAGGATTTGATTCTGTTGACCGTGAGGTGTTGTGACAGTGTCTGACTGTAAGGCGAGTACCAAGAAAGTATATAATGCTTATCAAAGGTCTCTAGTCGAACTCAAGCAGCCATGTAAGGAGTTATGGAGAGTTGTCGTGTTAACTAGAGAGGTCCGTCAGGGATGACCAATGTCACCGTTCTTATTTAACTTCGTCATAGACGTACTAATGGACATAACCTTAAGCACGTCTAACTTCACAGGGATTGACCTACTCCTTGGAGGTCGTCTAGCTGACTTAGGGTACGCAGACGATATTATCCTTCTGGAAGATGCTGACAAAGTGCAGGGTTTTCTGGACACAGCAGAAATCTGAGTATTTTCGACATGCATTTCGCACTTGTCAAATATGAGATGATGCCCCAGTAATAATCTGCAACTACTCCCAGTTAAATTATAGAGTGTAAAGTGGTGGAATATGTCGACCACTTCACTTACATTGGGGAGTTGGGTCAGCCCATCACACCGGCTGATTGCTGATGATATCTTAATTCGGATACAGAAGACCCGTTTACCATTTGCCGACTGTCCATCGCAGGATGAGTACACTGGACTTCAGTTCGTTTTGTCCTGTTTTACGACTGAGACATGGTCGATGAAAGTAGACGACATAAAGGGGTTGCTGGGTTTTGATTATAGGTGTCTTCGTAGCGTTGCTGGAGTTTGGTGGGATCACCGCATGAGTAGTGTTGAGGTCCGGCGAAGGGTACTATTCAAGAAAGGCAAATCGATTGATGAGGTTGTGAACCTTCACTGACTGAGATAGCTCATACATGTACTGCGCATGCCGAGAAAAGCTCATACCTCAACGTGCGGTGCTAGGGGAAGTTGAATGAAGTTGGAAAAGGGTTCAGAGTGGCTAGACCAAGACTTGACACCAGTCGATAAAGTCTCTCAATGTTGGCCTGAGCCGTGCTGGGAGATAGAGACTCCCTGGTTGGGGTCGCTGAGAGGAAAGGAATCAGTGATTGAGGACTTTTGGTTACATGGCTGAAAGTCAGTCACAATGGCGGCACAGACGTATTCACTCCTTGACATCTTCCAAAGCATGGATAATCGGACTAACCTTTGTCTTCACATTGTTTACTTTCTTACACGGAGGTTCTACGTTGATTTCGTCTATCAGTCAGTTAGTCAGTCACTGTCTCAGGAGGCTCCTAAGTGGACCTATAGAACTCAGTTGCCATGGTCATGTTAGGTGAAGCCACTGACAAGATGTAGTTTTCTGGACACCTTGAGTGGCTATTAGAGAAGTTTTGAGATGCGTTTTTCAACACCTAAATACAAATGTGTGCTCCAGGAGTGGTCTGCGTTGGCGTCTTATCCAACAATATGGAATAGTGAAGTGGTACAGTGCGTTTATCACTTAACTGACAAGCGAATTTAGATTATCCCCGCCGAGTTAGTGACCAACTTAATCACGGCACGGATAATAAAAAAACACACTTGGTCGTAGCAGATACAACATTTACGACACCCCTTTGGCATCCAAATGCCTATTAAGAGCTGAATGTACTCCTTTACAGTTCTCACGGTACTGCTATACGGCTACAAAAAATGGCAATGAAAAGTGAAAGACACGAGGAGACTTTCAGATATTCGATCACCGTCTCCCTGTTAGCATAGGCTGTGTTGTGGTGCTAGCATATCAGTAACGCAGTTGTGAGGCAAATTGTTTATGCAGAAAAAGAAAGTCACTTAGTGAGGTTATGAGCCTTCATAGGTACCAATGGCTGACATGTGCTACACATGCCTAATCACAGTCTACCCATTCTCATAATGTTAGATGAAGTGGGTTCAGGTTGGAAAAAGTTGAAAGACACCCAAACAAGCATGTCATGAGTTCATGGAGTATCTGACTGCTGATATGAGCAGTGAGAGGAGGAATGTAGACTTCTCGGTTGTTCATGTGACAACAGAAATCGCTGGCTGAAGACTGTAGGTTTTGTGGCTTGAAATCTATCTGAGCGGCACGAAATTATCCATACACCATCTTAATCGTGATCCCGAAATTCATAATTGGTTCTTTCATTGAGGTACTCTTCTCACAACTTTTTACCACTTCTGAGTACTTGCTTTCTTATTTCTACATTTCACCTTGATGTCTTCTACCTTGATGTGCTGTACTGATATGAAGTGTGGCAACTTAGACAGTTATGCAGTAAGGTCAGATCCCATGTTGATGTTGACATTGACTGGTAGTATACTGTTGAGCAGCTTGATAATGTCACCAGAGGTACGTGATTTCTGAGAGATAACTGCTACTGATATGCAATTTGAATTTGTTCTCTTCTCGTCTAATATTGTCTGCAGTCCTGTGAATGAAGTTTGCAGGATAGTTACTTATTTTACGTAATGAATTCACATTTCACTTACCCCATGTCATTTTATACTGTTATCAGTTAATACTCTCCTCAAAAGACTGGAGTCAACAGACACTGCCACTTATGATGTATGGTAATTTAAAATCAAACCCATTCCACACTATTAAGCCCCAACTTAGAAGACGTATTAATCAGTTGATTTTGACTGGAATTACATGTGAAGGATACGAACAGGTCAACAGTACTTGAGTTGTGAGGTGTCGATGAACAAACGAAACGCATTCAGCAACCTTATGCATATTCGGGTAGTAGGCAATGAACCACACATATTGTGTGAGGGCTAACGGTATAAAATGGCTATCTACAAATCGACATATGGAGCGGGATTCGGAACCATGATCCTAAACCAATGAGTCACGACACCTGGACGTTACGTGTGTTGGAGAAGGATAAGGTTGAAAGAAAGGTAAAGGTGACAAGAAGAATATAGGATACCATTCCAAAAGGCCTGCTTTTTTCAAATCATTTACGTGTAAGCATTGGGTACGGATCCACGAGATGCCAAGAGTCTATGAGTAAAAGCTTTTGGTATACGGTGTCACAATGGCGTAGACATTCACTTGTTATAGTCATCAAAATTACCAACTAAGTGATATTTATTATTTAGTCTTTCTCCTAGTGCACTAATACTGACTAAAACATCGTTTTCTAATTGAACTGATGTACACCTAAGCAAGGTTTTACATTGATTGTTTGCACAATTATGCGACAGTGCGTTTAAAGCTTACTACCACAGTTAGTTAAATTCAAGATAACATGGATAAAAATGAAATGCATCTGCACCAGTTACTTTTCACATTTTCTAAGGATTAGTCTTGCTGCTTAAAGGTGTCCATAAAAGTTGCCTAAACTTACTAAATAACATTGCACCATTTTAATGGCTATCATGAACTTAGCTGTGATTTTCTTACATCTTAAGCAGACCATCGAGTACGGTATATATATTCGATTCACGAAAACAGAATCTGGTTAACGTGAAACACCCAGTTCACTTTACAAATTCCGACAAAACAATAAGACGTAGTTCATCTGAAACGTGTTATATTAGCGCAATACATTTCAAACAATTTGGTCACATTTAATAACTTGTCATGCATGCTTATATGAATTATCGCAAAGGATAAACGAGTTCAAAAATTATACATAAAATAAGGTGCCAGATTGTTAGTTTAACCATAAGATGATAGATGGGAAGAGAAAGATAGTGTACTAACACCTACGATGTTAGGCTGAGTACCAAGAGAGGTTTATGTGATAAAAACCATTTTTGAATGTATTGAAGTTGCAACCTCCGCATAAATAGAGCTTCAACAAAGCCAAATATCTCCCTTATTTGTTTTGTAAACAGGCATACAAATCAACCTTGTAACCCGTTTTCACTATATGTTTAGCTATAGACACCGTTGGACATTTGTTTCCTGAGTCAATGAGATAGCTCAACTTGATATGTTGTCTCAGCCATTTGTGAATGAGCTTGGTGACCCTCACTTGCATAGAATAAGTCCACACGTACACGTAAGGTGATAAACGCAATCGGATGACTCCATCGTCCAATTCTGCTAGGGTTTCTACGATTATGTTATTCAGCATAACAAGTGTATAACCAAACTGTTCGAAGTCTACTCCACTAATACATCATAAATTGCTGATAAACTACGTCTTTTCATTGTTTTATGGAAACCGAAGAAAGAGAACATTGGGTAATATAGGTCAAGGTTGTCATACTTCACATAACAATGATGAAAAACAGGGGTAAACTATCAACATCAACCCAAACGTGAGTAAACAGAGCAAAGGATAGCATGGTTAAAAATAATTTTAGAGATCACCAAACATTCATATAAGAGCGGTTCCACACACATAATTGTATGCTTTCATAGAATAGGACTACGTAACGCATCCTTGGAAATACGGAAAGTCTATTACATCGAACTAACTGTTATATCCTTTTATGTCAAAGTGTCTTCGAATAATCTGCAGTAAAGTAGGAATCAGAAACCAATTGTTTGCATTTTTATTGCCAAGTCTTAAAATTCTATTGCACGAAAATTTTGGTCTTAAAAAGCCTCGGTAACATATCGCAACTTAAACACCAAGCTTCAAAAGCTACAATTGAATTACCTTCCAACCGAACTCAGGTGTTCTCATAGAGTAGTCAACGGTTTGAACTCGACACCACAATAAGTGGTCACCGGTCATATAATAAACACCTAAAAAGGAAGGCGGGCCCCAACAGTGCAATATAATACGAGAAGGGATTACATTGATGGCCTGGTCTACTATTATTAACAATGAACACGGGCTATCGGTCACCTACAGTTACAAATGGCACCTGGGGTGCATAACGGACACATAAAGCACAATTTCATCCCAATAAGGTAAAACGTTTGACTGAGTCAGAGAGTGTAAGTTAAATTATATACTTTGTAGGATACAATAAGTAACTTGGAGCTAATCTCAAGGGAATACTAGGGTTTAATACTGCAGGTGTACCCCGACACGACGTCTACAATGGTCACTGTAACCTTCATGTTCATAAATTAGCTGACAAATAATCCAACGACGACAAAATCATTTCAGTTAGAAAACAAGAATATTTAAACCTACTAGTTTTGAATATTTCAAACCACTGGCTTGAGATGAAATCAGACTGTTCTGCTTGAGTTAGCAAAAATGATGCAGCGTCTTTAACATGCTTGGACGACAGACTAACTGCAGCTAGTTTGTGTCTTATTTGGTCTCTCAATAACGAATTAGGATCCATTGGTGGCCAGCCGGCATTAGGGGATTCTTGAGACGTCCGGTAATTATCTTAGCCTTGAGTAGATGCATTCAAACTTCACACTCAAGCAACACATTGCAAAAATAGATAACAACTGTTCTTATAGTTTAGCACCTGCACTGCTTTATAACCCTGATTTTATGTAATGGTAACAATTCTTGTCCTTCTTCCTTGAAATCTGAAAGGATGGAGTTGCCACTAGCCAAAGTTTGTAGGATACCAGAACAACCTTGAGGAAATCCCATCTACACCAGAGTACTCTAAAAGAGTAGCTGGCCTCCTTCTGATAGCACTGAGGCAAGGAGCTGTTAAAACCTCAAACAAGGAATTTCACAGTTTATAGGTACCAATCGGAAATAGGCTAGCACGGATCTTGATTCAGGTCTTCTCATGGCCTACATTTTCAAGGACACATTCTAAAACGATACCGATAAATATGTGCCGGAATGGTCACAACTATGGCCAGGATGATGTACTATGGTTACCTCCTGTATGATGCACTTTGTAGCACATATTGAGACCTCATAGCGTCTGGGTGAACACGGAAGGAGTGTACCACAGTTCGCTTAATTTTGTTCTTCTTCTTCTCTACAGTGAGGCAAGATCTTTCCTAATGTTAGAAGCGTAGCGTCACACACCTCCCCAAAATCAACAGCCTAGGGTTTGACGACTTTCGACACTGATGTTGACCTTCATAGTTTAACTGGACTCGCTAAGCTGAAGGCACCCGGTCAAGCATCCTCACCATTTGGCACGCTGTCGTGTCACGTTGCACTGCTCGTATTCGACTCTCTAGCCAGTTAGTTGGAACGCATCGGTATCTTGACACAACCATCCAAATATACTATTCTTCCTTGGTCTCGTACTCGTGGGTATATAACAAGTCCGAATAATTAGTGATTAGTCTTCGCGTCTGTCAAGTTCGCACCAGGACAAATCCTAAATTGGTGAGCCTGACGTGATCACATATCCCGACCAATTACAAATATTGAATTGGTGAGCCTGTTCCATTTTGTATTTGTATATTGTTTTCATTTCGATATTTATATATTCATTTACTACACTTTCTCATGTCCGACCACACTCCCAAGCTTATTCGTATTAAGCCGACTACGAACACGATCCAACTCGTGCCATATTGGCCAGACAATGCGGAAACATGGTTTGTGTATGCCGAGGCAAATTTTCGAGAACAGGGCATCCCAGATCCTCATTCTCGATTTCTTGCTGTCATACGGTCACTACCGCGGGAATTAAATAGACACGTTACAGCACACATGTTTAATCCTGAAGTAAGTGATCCCTATGCACTTCTCGAGGCCTCACTCTTGAAGAAAAGCGATCTCACAGATCGCCAGCGCCTAGACGAATTACTTCGTAACATCGAGATGGGCAGCCACTCAGCTACTGAAGTCCTCGCACGCATGCGAGAAGTTATGGGTGCACGAACATTCGACGATGGCCTTTTCCGAGAACTATTTCTCTCGAAACTACCACAACCGGTGCAAACCGTGTTGGTGACACTGCAGTCAGTCCCACTCGACGACCTGGCAGCCTCGGCAGATAAAATACTGGAGATTTCCAGCAGACCCGTCTCCAACGTATATTCTGTCTGCGACAAACCGAAGAGCCAGGATTCAGAGGTGACAAAGCTGTGCAACTCTGTTAAACAGTTGCTACGATCTCGAAGTCCTATTTTACGTAGCACTTCACAGAAACGCATCTTAGTGCATCGCAGCAACTCTCGTGGTTGCCCCAAAACTAAACCCAACAGGGTGGAAAACCCTGAATGGCGCTGGCTGCATAATACTTACGGAGACGAAGCCAGAAAATGTCGGAAACCATGCAGTTTTAGCAAGGACACAAACTCGGGAAACGGTCACGCCGGCACGTGTTCACGGCAACCGTAGCCGGCGGAAACAGCCGTTTGCTCTACGTCACCGACATTAAAACGAAAGTCCGCTACCTCGTCGACACCGGCGCAGAAGTTAGCGTTCTTCCAGCAACGACAAAGGAGCGTCATCATGACCCATCCTTCAATCTTCAAGCAGCCAACGGCAAGGCAATCGCGACATTCGGGAGACGGTATGCCTACCTCAACTTAGGTTTACGCAAACCTATCCACTGGATTTTCCTCCTTGCTGACGTCTCTATGCCCATCATTGGCATAGATTTGCTAAACCATTACGATCTACTCGTAGATGCTCGCCGTCGACGACTGATAGATAACAACACAAAGTTATCTATTGGCGGCACCACCTATGTAGGTCCGAGTTTAGCCATCGTTAGAAGCAAACAATCAGGCGACGCGTCCTACCAGGCAGTTCTGGAGAAATATCCAGAGTTACAGCAACCGAAGCACACTCTTCCGTGCATAACCAGCAATGTTATGCATCACGTCACAACCACAGGTCCACCTGTGGCATCCAAACGCGCCGTTTAGCCCCCGATAAGCTCAAAACGGCGAAAAGCGAATTCGACCACGTGCTCGAACTGGGCATTATCAGACCGTCAAACAGCCCTTGGGCATCGCCATTGCACATGGTTCCCAAAAAGGATAGCAACGACTGGCGTCCAACCGGTGATTACCGAAGGCTTAACGCCAAAACAACTCCGGACTGCTACCCGATACCTCACGTTTACGACTTGACTGCAACCTTATGCGGAATGAACATTTTCTCCAAAATCGACTTGGTCAAAGCGTACAACCAGATACCTATGGCAGCAGAAGATATCGCGAAAACAGCCATTATTACTCCTTTTGGCCTGTTTGAATTCCTGCGCATGCCATTTGGTCTTCGGAATGCAGCACAAACATTCCAACGCTTTATGGATGATGTCTTCCGTGGTTTGAATTTTGTTCATGTCTACATCGATGACTGTCTAATTGCGAGTCCAGATAAGGAAACTCACCTTAAACATTTGGACCTCGCATTCGAAAGACTTAAAAAACATGGCATCACAGTCAACTTACAGAAGTGTGAAATAGGAGTTGAATCACTCAGCTTCCTTGGGCATACCATTGACAACAAAGGTATACGCCCATTGAGAGATAAAGTGGCGGCTATCACAAACTATCCAGAGCCGACCACTGTGAAACATCTCCGCACTTTCAATGGCCTGGTAAGTTATTACCGAAGGTTTATCCCTAACTGTGCCTCTGTCATGAGACCACTAACAGATCTACTTCGAGGAACTGCGAAGTTCGTGTCTCTGGACAACGCGGCTAGACTTGCTTTTTCTAAAGTCAAGGAAGCCATTTCGAACGCAACCATGCTTATGCATCATGACCCCAATGCTCCTTGAGTATTGCTGTTGATGCATCTGATTCAGCAATTGGAGCAGTTTTGCAACAGTTGACTGACAACCAGTGGCAACCGTTAGCCTTTTTCTCGAGGCGGCTGCAAGACGCGGAAACAAGATACAGTACATTTGGTAGGGAACTCCTAGCCATGTACTGTTCTGTACGCCATTTTCGACATTCTGTGGAAGGTCGTGATTTCATTATTTTCACAGACCACAAACCGTTAACCTTTTCCCTCAGCTCGGCGTCTGACAAATACTCCCCTCGTGAGTCGCGACAGCTGGATTACATTTCCCAGTTCACGTCAGACATCCGCCACATTTCTGGAGCAAACAACTCCGCAGCCGACGCACTATCTCGAATAGCTTCGATAAACCATATCGAGGGTTGATCTCGTTGAACTAGCTCGGCGTCAAAAGGAAGACCTTGAGCTGCATCATGAGTTGTCGTCCACAACTCTCAAACTGCGACTTTGTCCGGTTGGATCAGACAAGGATACAATTTTGTGCGATGTCTCTGCTAGTCAACCACGCCCAATAGTTCCGAAGAGTTGTCGACGCAACGTCTTCAATACGTTGCACAAACTCTCTCATCCAGGTGTACGAGCCACCATTAGGCTTATCGCACAACGTTTCTGCTGGCCTGGGATGAACAAAGACGTTAAGGAGTGGGCTCAGTCGTGCTTAGCTTGTCAAAAGTGTAAAGTCACGCGACACACGAAAAGCCCTTTAGGCTCATTTCTAGCCCCAGACATGCGTTTCGACCACGTCCATATAGATATTGTAGGACCCCTACCAGAATCTAATGGATGTACCTACCTTTTCACTTGTGTTGATCGTTTCACACGATGGCCGGAAGCAGTACCTATTAAGGATATTGCTGCTGAAACAGTAGCTCATGTTTCCATAGAAAGATGGATCGCGAACTCCGGATGTCCACCTGACGTCACAACCGATCGTGGGGGCCAATTCCAGTGTGGATTATCTCGAGCTCTAACGGCACTTTTAGGTTGCACCCGGTTCCGAACAACAGCCTACCATCCACAAGCAAATGGCATGGTAGAGCGTTTCCATCGACAGCTGAAAGCTTCCCTTTCAGCTGTAAACTTACTTCAGTGGACCGAGGCCCTGCCTCTAGTCCTGCTAGGTATGCTTAACGCGTTGATAGTTGATGCTGGATGCACTCCTGCAGAACTCGTCTTTGGGACCACTCTTCGCCTACCAGATGAGTTTGTTTCTCCTTCAACTTTCAAACATGTTTCCGACAGGGCATCTTACATGACTAGGTTTACAAACGCAGTGCGTTCACTTACGCCTTCTCCGGTCATACCTCAAACGACTGAGCGAGACGGACGTGAAGATACTGTCAGTATCGACCGTTTGAACCAGCTTATTTTGAAGGCAATCCCATATTAAGTGGCGTTTCAGGTCGCTACAGCCGACCGACGGATAACTCAATTATCGAAATTCTTGACGATGCGCCTGGTAATGCACAGCTGCAACAACCATCGGCGCAACAGAAAACACGATCAGGTCGAACGGTCAGGTTCCCGGAGTATATGAGGTCGTATTCAACTTAGCGGTATAAAGTAAAATGTGCTAACCGTATACTTTTTCACTTGCAAATTTTATTTTCCGAGGCACTATTTTTCTTATTTACCGGCAATGGGCAGACCCTCGTACACTTTGCCTCTTTATATCAACTTTTATTGCCATGTAACGAAACTTTTAAGAAAAACGGTGAAAGTAAGCGTAAATTTTTATTTTTCGATGTGTTTATATATAAATAGTTTCCATTTTTACGAAACTTTTTCGTCGTATTAAAGACTTTTATTTATATTCCAGGTGCAACGAGCACTGGACGGAACGCCAAAATGAACTGATGACCGCGGTCGACGTCCAATTCGATTTATTGTATTTTATTGTTTAATTGTTACGACACCCTGGAATGAGTTCAGACAACCAGGGGCCGCAGTTCAAAAGACGGGCATAGATATTCCATCTCGTATCACATAGATGGGTCCACTATCAACAACAAAAGCACGCAATGTTCCAATTTTTGCGTCATAACCAGACGTCACTACTAGTCCATCTGCATAGTTTTCACTGGGCAACATAGTAGTTTATTTGTCAGAAGGTTCTTCAGTTCTTGGCTTTTCTAACCACAATTGACCCATGTATGCCATTTGCAGTATCCGTAAGGTATCCCTGGTTATATAACCAAGGTGAGTGTCTAAACCAACGTATTTCCAGTTCACCGTGTCGCATTTAAAGGCATTATAGATTAAGTTCATCGGGAATGCTCGTTATGGTGCATGGAAATAGACACCGAAACAGCTAATCGTCCGAATAGCAGTAGTTATAGATAGACTTCGGACCTCTTTTGCACTAATATAAGCAGCATTATTCGAGAAGTCCATCTGATGCGTAGTGACTTCCATTCGAAAGGATCACTTGATACGGGCACTAGAAAGCACATAGTACGGAGCTACTTCAGGCAAGGCACGTTTCGGGTCAGTAGGTAGGTTGGTCTCCGACTTAACAATTTGTTTAGAATATCTCTGCTACGTAACTGTTGGGAAAATCTAGACGGTTCTTAGCCTGAAGAATCCTGACAAGTAGGTGAGTTAACTTTGAAGATGTTCCAGAAACCGCAAACAACCATGAGCAGTCCAGTTATTCTTGGCGCCGCACAGCAGCTATTATTTCTGCTGGGTAGTTATTGTATTATTATCGTTATTTCCCCCCTGAGTTCCTGGTGGATATAGGGCTTCAGCAGCCCGCCTCTGCTGTACTCTGTTCCTTGCAGTCCTTTCAACCTAAGGCCACGACTGCCCAGAAGCTTTCATTTCTTCCTCATAAGATCCCCTCCACGTCACCCTCAGGTGGGACGCCCAGCTAGTGGTTTCGCCTTTGTATTCCACTCGAGAACCCGGCGCATGATGTCTTCATTCAGTCCTCACACTGTATGCCTAATCCATCTCCACTTTCTTCCACCGCATATTTGTTGGGCGATGGGTTCTTGGTTGGTTCACTGCTAACCAGAGTGAGTTCCTTGTTGCTTATTCTTATTATTCTGGCTATCTGATCTTCAGTACCGAGCCAGCGTAGGCAGTTGTTGATGAATGTCTGTGGTTTATTGGAAATGCTTTTCGTGACAAGCCAAGTTTCTGAACCATATAGCAGCACTGACTTGCTTGACTTGGTGTTGAGAATCCGCATCTTGTTCTTCGTGCTTAGCGCGGTAGATTTCCACGTAGATTTAAGATCAATGAAGGCCTGTCTTGCTTTTCCGATCCCGATTCTGACATCCTCGTCAGTGCCACCAGCGCCGCCTGTAGTTGAAACGATGCTGCCCTGCCTAGGTGGATGAAAGAGACTACTTCCTTGAGGTTTCTCCAACTAATGGTGATTGGTGCTTGTTGTTGATGTTGTTGTTAGTTGGTTATTGTCGTCACCTCCGTCTTGTCTATATTCGCCTGAAGTGTTGTTTTCGCTTCCCTGCATCTTATGTCAACTCGACAGTTCTCGTCTGTAGATCTTCGAGTTTGTGCGATATTCAGCATAGGCCACCATCAGCAAAATCCAAATCTTCTCCTGTGATCTTTTCATCGGTCCAATTAACGTATACTCATCTTCTCGCTCCTCAAGGTTTGCTGCATGATCCAGTCGACCACAATCAGGGAGATAATGGGCGTCGCTGAGCTTTCTACTGTGAATCACTCGGCATGTGGCGTCTTCATATAGTTGTTGGATGTTGATAAAGATTTGTGGCGCTCAATAGTGTTCAAGTAACTGCCCGCCAAATTACTTCTCGGTCGACGCCGCTGTAGAAGGCCCTTTCGAAGTTGACGAAGTTGAGGTGGAGAGCCGATTGACATTCTATACTGTGCTCTATGATGAGTTGTAATTTGATCCGCATATTATTTGTTCTTCCCGAAGCCTCTGAGTCTACCTGTTCCGGCCCTAATTTTGAATACAGAGCATCTTTTATTCTCTCCAGGATGATGCGGCATAATATTTTGCCTGGGGTGGAGAGGGACAGGAGCATGATTCCTCAACCGTTCTTGCAAAGGCTTAGGTCTCCCTTCTTCAGGAGTTTGACATGGTGGCTCTTCTTCAAATCAATCGGCGGGTGCCTTTCTTTCCTTCCTTCCTAACTTGTACACCTTCCACAGCAGTGATGCGAGCATGTCCGCTTTCGTCTCTGCGTCTGTTTTCAGTGCTTCTGGTGGGATTCCATCTGGTCCTGCTGCTTTCCCGCATTTTAGTAGTTTCATGGCATTCGGGACTTCTGCTTTCGTCGAAGGGCCTGTGTTCACCGATAGTTCTGCCGTGGCTGGTGGTATTTCTGGACGAGCTGCAGATGGCGGTCGATTCAAGAGTCTTTCGAAATGGTCAGCCCATTGTGTCCTTTGTTTATCGTCTTTGGTAACTAAGTTTCCTTAACTATCCTTCGTTGGTTTCGTCTGGGTTGTTCGCTTCCTGGATAGTAACCTGGTTGTTTGGTATAACGTTGTCAGGTCTCTCCTACCAGCAGCCTGTTCTGCTTTGCTTACCAACGCGTCGCAGAGGTGTCTTTTGTCTTCGCGTGCACTCTCCTTCGCTGCTTTGTCTAGCGTAGTGCTTTATAAGTTGCGTTCAGTTCCATTTCTTGTTGTTCATCCTTGCACTGAACTGGTTTGTCTTCTGCTTCTTCCCCTCTTCTGTCAGCTTCCATGTTTCCGTCGAGATCCATTCCTTGTCTTGTTTCCTCTTCCTTTCTTATACGGTTATGCAGGTTTCTTCCCACATAGCTTTCAAAGAGTTCCAGTGCTCACCTACACAGGTTTCTTCGGGGATGTTGCTCGACGTCTCTCATTTTGTTCTGATGGCTGGCTGATATGAAGATGTCCCTTGTGGCTTCGCCCTTCAATTCAGCTTCTGGGTGGATATTGAACTTGAATTGTGGCCTGTCATCAACGTCTGTGAAGGCTCCCAACTTGATTTGGAGGGTTACTTGCACTAGACGGTGAGTGGTGCTAACCTACATCTGCTCCCCTTCTTGATCTTGTGTCGAGTAGGCTACATCTTAGCCTTCTTCACATTGAGATGAAGTCGAGCTGGTTTTTAGCGTCTCCATCTGGTGAAGTCCATGTCGCTTTGTGAGTATCCTTGTGCTTGTACACACTGCCTCCAATCACCAAGTCCTGTAATGCGCGGAAACCTGTAAACAGTTCTCCATTCTCGTTCATTTCACCAATTGCTTCTCGACCCACGATGAGTTATCTTCCTGTGTCGTCCGCCCCCAGTTTGGCATTCGCGTCGCCCATCAAAATTTTGATATCGCCAACTGCAGTGGGGTCCTGTGCATTACTGATTGCAGTTGTCTTTAGAACTCCTCCTTTTTCTCTTGATCCGCACTATCTGTAGGTGCATAGGGTGGCATTGAATGATCGTAACTTTCCTTCCTTTTGAGTCAAATCTCGCTGTCATGATCCTGATGCTAAAGGAGATTGGTTGCCGCTGCATAAGAGCCTTCGATGATGTTGGGGACATCATGAAAGCCACTCACAAATTCAGTGTGCTGTGCTCGTGGTTGTCGTCTGGGTGACAATATCGGGGTAGATTATTGACTCCTCTCCAGTTGACGGCTTGGAGCGTCCACTTCCATTCCATCTGCTTACGAAGACTCCTAGCCTGGCACTTCCATGCCATACCCGGTCGTCTTTTTCGCAATCTGAACAGCCTTGCTAAGCTCATACAAGGTGCGGACATTCCTTGTCTCCATGTTTACTTTAACTTTCATCGAGAGAGGGAAGACGTGTCGGCCGCCTAGCTTCCCGAAAGTTTCCACCAACCGGCGTCATTTCTTCTTTCCGATCCCAGCGTGGAATGAGTTTGTTTTTATTTCTTACATTTTTCCTGTTCTCTGAAATTCTTGTAGTGGTTGGATCTGTTTCAAGGGGCAGGGTTGCCCTATGCTGAACCTTCCCTCTTTATCCGGGCTTAGAACCGGCTGGTAACTAGTGAACTAGTTAACCGGGACAGGATATGTTCAGATTGAAGTTCAGCACCGAGTGTCCGTGGATACTTTCCTGACAGCATGGTTGCCCAACTTAAGCTGAAATTTGGCCCCTTTTTGCTTATTGGGCACAGCCGCACGCTACTTTTCCCCTTTCCAGGATGAGGCCCGAGCCGTTCTCTAGCGACCGGAGTTTAAGTCGTCACATGTCACTTTGATATACGTTACATTTGGCCCCCTCGTTCACTACCCTGTAAATTTCGATATCATCGGTGAAGAGGAGGATGGGTGAAGAAATTTTGGGTGGCAGATAGTTGATGATCGGGATGAACAAAAGTGGTCCCAGGGTTGCTCCGTGGGATACTAGTGATGCCGATGGTCCCCGCTCCGACCGCATTCTGTTCACCCTGGTGTGGAACTACTCGCTCTCTAGGCACCCCCTAAACCAGGAGGACAGGGGTTCGCTTACACCGGCTGGCATTATCTTGTGAAGCAGGACTGCCGGCTGGGCACTTTCAGACGCTTCAATTATGTCAAGAAAAGTAGCACGTGCCGGATTTCTGTTGTCCCACCTAAGAGCTCAGTCGTCTTGGGCAGTCGGCGGGCTGCTGGCACTTGAACAAACACTCCAAAAGCCACGCTGGGTAGCTTGCAAGGTGTCCTATCCAGTAAGAAGTTCTCACAACTTGTCGGCTGCCACGATTTTTAACACTACGGACAGTTTAGGGAGTAGCACAATAGATCTGCAGCTCCAGAGACTCTTTCTGTTTCCTACCTTGAAGGTGTCATTCTTTAGGGAGTCTGAATGGCTCTGGCATGTGCCTCCTTGCAGCTTTTTCGTCTTCCGGTCTCAGGTCGTTGCAGTCATAGAGCCCGTCTGGACGAAGTCCAAACAGTTTTCTCGATACCTTCTGCGTACAATGGGGACATAGCAGAGGTATTCCGAGCGCTTCTTCCCCAAATTCTGGCTGCCACCAGGGCTTATTTTGTTTCTTCCTCCTTTCTAAGCTTCCCGAAAGTTCAAAAACATTTTTTGGCTGGTAACTGTTTTTTCTGTACTTGCCTCACCATTTGTTTGGTTTTTCTTTCCTTAGCAGGCCAATGTCCTTTATCTTTCTTCTTGCAAAGCCTAGGATGTGAGTTGGAAATTGTGTACAATTGGCCCCTGACGATGCTACTTGGATCCTTTTGCGGCTCTCTTTGTACCGATTCCCCCACGTGCACTCACCTACATATTAAGGATCAATACGGGAAAGTAAAGGGAGGCTTTGGGTCATTTTCCACCACTGCGAGAAGGGTTGCGTCGAGAAGCAGAGTTCTCATACCTTGTACGTGCACATGTTTGCACCAGTTCCAGAGACCCGCATGTCACCTACTCCATCACCAGTGTGGAAAGGTGTTGCGCGTCTGCCTCGCAGTTGCCCCCTAGGATCAAAGGTTGCCGGTATCCCAACAGCCTTCTAGGGGGGAAATGACGTGTGGTGCACCTTCCCGGCACCAAAATACAACCAGGGCTAAAACAAATAGATTAAATTAACTAAATAGGCCTCTAGCCCTCCTCCGGAGGCTTTAGGAGTCTTGAGCTTCGTTTTGACGAGCATGTACCTGAGCAGGCTTAGATGCCACTTTTGCGCCATCTTTGTGCCGGCTAGCACGCCCGCACTCAGGGGCCATAGTTCGGCCTTACTAACCAGATAAGCTGAATAAACTTTCCCCCTGTTCATTGCTACTACATTTATTCTGATTAAATACGTTACTTCTTCTGGTATATTCCTGAAACCAGTTCCTTTTATTTGTGTTTCGTTATCAGTATTCGCACGTTAGGCAAGGTACTGAGCACATCAAGTTAAGAAGGGTTGGTTAAACGTTACGGAATAGTGACACCGCCCTACAGCCTCTTTTCGTTTCATATCTAGGCTTACACGGGTCCGAAACAAAGTTTAAATCTTCAGTCAGTCATGAGGCAGCTTTAGTCCGAATGTGACGAATAACTGAACCATGCCAAATGTCGAAGGTAGGTTTTGCGATCAATAATCATTCTGTATAGTTGGTTAACCTCATTTTCCCCTTTGAGTTATTCACATCAATCCTTAAAACAAGTGGTGGTCAGCAAGGCCTTTCGTCTGTCTTCGCTTCTGTTTCTTGTCAACATCAAGAGACTGCCAACACAGATATCATCTACATCTTCGCATATTTTAATTCAGGTCAGCGATATACTGCTGCTAAAATGTTAAGAGGTCCAAAAACATGACACGTGGTTTGTTTCCCAACCTACCGACCACCGGCATCGCCAACGACACAGTCTAAAGTCATGCGGACCGACCCACTATGAATGGATGCGTGGGCGATAAATACATTCCCCATATACAGAGACCTCTGAGGTTTTCAAAGTATAGTGTTGAGATGATACCAAAATAATCTGTTTCGTGTACGTTGCTCTTCACTAACAACTAAATCGTGCCCATGAAACTGGGTAGCGGTTAATGTACATTATGCCGTTTCGAATACATTTTTCCGACTGTGCCTAACCCAGAGCAGTTAAATTTAGGGCCAAGAATTTCAAATCAATTCATGTCAAGTCGAGGACGCAACTTCGCATCAGCGTGATATCTGAATTTTCGGGAGGTGAAGTAACCTAGAAGTCAAACCCCAAAATTAGGGAAATTCCAAGAGGTTTAAATGAATCTTCAGAATAACGGCCTTCGTCATGGGTTACAAAACGTGTGCAGGAACACTCTGTGTACCCTACCGGCAGACCTCTGCAATCATTCATTTCTGGTAGGTAGGTCACCCTCAGATTGGAAACAAGCGACTGTTATTTCGGCATAGATATGGGGTAATGAGTTTGCTACTTCTAACCACAAAGTAGCCTGCCTGGCAGACGTGGTTGCAGAGGCCAGTCGAAGATTGGTAAATGACTCATTCCGTGGTCCATGAGAATTCATTGCTAGCCAGTTGAACAAGTGCTTTCACCCCCTGATTTATTCACTATCGAAATGTTGATCGCCCGAAATCTCTGCTTTGTCTCCACGATAAGACTTGGACAAATAACGTAATCTATCAGGCTTTCCACTGTAGGAGAGATCTAAGAGCTCTTCTGTCATCTTCCTGTTGCTCTAAGATTTCTTATCCACATGCAAAGCATAAACCAAATGCTTGGGTCCCAAACCCTATTTGAGGTCGTGCACCAGTCTTGTATCGCTTCCGAAACGAACTTTCATCGAAGACTTCAGCTGTCTCTCGCAAGCGCTAGAAGTTAGTAAGGCCAGTGATAGCCACCAATCCTCCGTCATCTGATGCTCTATGGCTGATTGGGATATATAGGACCTTGAATTTGAATATTGTATGCATCAGCATACCATCAATCAGGTATTTATGTGGATCACTGTGACCTGATGGCAAGACTACACACTGAGCGGTTTTCATTTCTGGCGACAGTCCGGTGGACTAACTACTGGAACATTCAAATAGTCCCGTAGAAACATGCTCTTCTCATCACTTTGAGCAGCTCTCGAAGGTTCCTACGTCGCCTTCAAACACAAAAGATTGGAGACCTAGATGCCATCGGTAACTTATTCACATGGAGTAAGAGAAGTTGCGCAAAAAAGTACGCTGAAGCAATCCGGCCTTCGTCGATTTCTCCAGAACGAAAGCGGTTACTTCCGCTCTTTCCCTTCTGTTGCAGCGAAAGTTTTCTACCCGGCTCCCGATTATATAATCAGTCCTGAAACCGGAGTGATACCTCATAAAAAGCTTTTGATAAGCCAATCGATGTCATTTCAGGTGGAACAAAAGCGTCACTGTTAGCAACAACACCCGCCTCTTAATGATGAAACTTTTTAAGTCAACGACTGAGGCTAAACACGCACCATTCTGTCACCGAAAGCCTGTTTTCCTTGTCATTCAGTAGAGTGGCACCACGAAGGGTCTTTTTCAAAAGCTTGACGAGTGAAATAGTTTAAATAATCGTGTGGTAGCTAGCCACCAGGTGGTCATGACCAGTTTTTCAGACTGAATTAATAATGGTATCTTTCCGGTCCCAGCAGAATTCCGATTGGCATTAGTCTGCTGGCGATATGCACTACCACTGGCAATATGCGGGGACGAAGCACATATGGACCAGGTTACTTTCCTGAGTGGGGCTATTGAAATAGTCTTGGGCTGAACCACGTACTGATGAGCACTGGTTTCGCCCATAAAATTTCGCCGATGAAAACGGCTTTGGGCGACCGAATCCAACCTTGAAAGAACACTTGATCCATGAATTATGGCAAAGCCTTAGCATAAGCGGTATTATTTTCAGCTACTTGCGGCGAATGTTCACGCGGCTCTGGCACCAGGATGCCATTTTTCCTAAAACAATTGGTTCCCCTCATAAACCCCAACAAAGCAATGAAAAGGCATAAATCGTCCAAACCCCGTGTAGCATAGTTGCGCGACATGTCTCAGGCTGTCCGATCACACACCTACTTGCCATAGCTGTTTACGTGAAAATTCGTGAAGATAAGCAGTGAGAATACGAGATGTCGAGGGAAAGGGCTGAATTGAAGGGTGGATGACAATGGAAACCAATGGAGCGCAAATAGTGGTACATCGAACCTGGTTTCCGTAGTTGAATCTACCAAGGTAGTTTTAATGTGATAACAAATTGTTCTTGAACACACTAAGGCAGTTTGGACTTCCGAATGGCTGAGGCCCCGATAAACTTAAGGATAGGTCCCCAACACATCTTGTAAACGGGTCTGAAGGAAGTAGCGACGCCAATTTCGTGACATGTCTCATTGATTTGTTTCGTGGCCGAAGAACTTGGATGCCTGCCATCAACATTTATGGGTTCAGGTGGCTCAGCTTGCTTCGGAAGCCAATTGCTCCGATGCTCTTGCTTATATGGATTCGTCCCTGTGTGTGTCACTACATGTGCACTTGAAACAATAGATGCGGTGGAATGTGACGTCTTTGTCCACGTGCTGTAAGATTTTGGAAGGGTCTGTAGGCCTGATGGTTCTTATTAGTCGGACTCTGACTGCATAATGAGTCCTTCTAACAACGGTGTTTAACCTTTCCTTAAGGATCGCGCTACAAGAGACGCCTTTGGATGGGAGGCTGATAAAGACATCTTTCTTTTGGACAAAGTGGGTTTGGTTTTGGAACGATGGATATTTTGTGCTGCTCAACAGATTTTGGTGGACAGTTATTTTCCAACAGTATTTCAGCTGGTGTTGTCTTCTCGTTTTCCGAAGTATTATCTGTGCATATTCTTCGAATTCTATTGAATAATCACCCAACTAATGCTCGCTTTTACTGAACTGGACAAAAGCTGTCACAGTTCAGATACTGCCCTGTTCACATAAGTTTTCCTTAGGCAGGTATTTTAACGGATCCACTCTGCCTCTGACTAGTGAATGTGTTCAAGAATGGCAGGCAGTCGTCCTCTTCTTCACACGTCGAGGATATGCCGTTCTGTACTCCTTTCAGTCGGCTTAGAACTGAAATAGACTGACTTGAATTATCGCAAATGACTAGAATATCGTCAACATACCCTTCATATGGATAGGCTTGGTCAATTAGGTTCTCGGCTAGATTTTCCGCGTATGACATATATACGCCTGCTAAGAGGGGGTCAAAACGACTTCCCATAAAAACACCACCAACCCGATAGGAATGTCCACCCTCGAACGTAAAGTTAATATTACTTGTACGTAAAGCTAGTAGCCTTTTTCAATGGTCCAGAGAAATGGTTACTGAAAAATTATGCACAGAAATATATTTTTACACAAAATATCTTGACCAAAGTGACACTGGGGAATAATGAGTTGACTTCAAGTGAACACACAACTTTACTCTTTATGTTAACATCCTTAAGGCGTTCGATTACTTCAGATGTGTCTTTTGGGGAGTACAGAATTGCCTCTTAGTGGGATCCAGTAGCTCCGCCGGCCACTGAGCAGGCTTATGCTTTGGTGATTTGTACACTGATGCTATAGGGCGGAACCGGTTGCTGGGCTTGTGTACTTTGGGCGAACCGTAAAGATGTGAGTGGCACCCACCACCTTGGCCCTCAGCTATCCATGATAATAAATAATCGATAAACATTTTATTCTCACATTAGGGATTTAACGTGAGAGAAGCCAGTTTACGGACATCATTACACTGATATGAGTTGAAAAACCTACAAGATTTTGCGAGTCCTGAATGGCACGGAAGGGAGGTCACTAAGCCCTATTGAAACAAATGAAGTTGGAAAGGGAGGCCTCAACTGACATTACAGATTTTCGAACTGTGCATAGGTAGCCAAGCCTGATAACCGCCTTCGAGGAATACAAACTTCGAGCCAAAAGGATAGGAGTTCCTTCTGATATATGGACAGTGCTATTGTAGAAAGATTAGTAATGTACTTATCCGGATTAACAGGGAAACAGTTAGTGTAATTTTTATCGTCGAGTGAACTACTCGGCTTCCAACGTATATCGGCTTTCGCTTTAAGAATGATACTAACACAAAAATATGAGAATTTTAAACTATATTTTGTCAATAAATCTTGTAGAACGTCCGATACATTTACGTAGAGTGAGAGCATATCAAGTGAATTATCCGGTGCGTATTTTTCGGCAAGTAGCCTCGTAAGACGCATACTATTAGAGATGTTTATCTGCGGTTTACTAGAGTTCATGGTTCTTTAAGACTATCTGGGACATATCATCAGTTATTCTCCCAATGAAACAAAATAGTCCCTCAGAATATTGTTGCGAATCCTGGATGATATCGTTACCATGTACCAACATAGATCTTATAACCGTAAATCCCAAAACCTTGCCCTCAGGATTGTTTGGCGCATGAGATTTAGTCGCCAACCTAGGACCGCCAGAATAACAGGCCTTAGTAGTTCCTGGTCCAATGAACCCAACCACACAGAACCGGGGAGCATTCACTTCCCTGACCTGAATATCTGAAACCACGCTAGTTAAAGGCTTTTCCTCCACATCAGCATGTGGCTTTCAGTTCTGCTGGCACATCCCTTCCCTTTATTCTGTCACAAAACCGTCAACTGAGACCGGTTGGCAGGCCAGAAGTGACTGTTATGTGTGCCCAAGGCGATAGCTGGTCCCGACGCCCTACAGAAAGTAAATCAACTTTGAGACGTCTTCAGTGGGTAAAACTGTCACTGCCATCCACTTCCCTTCCGGCTTTAACTCACTTCTCAGTGCTTACACTCGAAGCATTTTCCGGGAAAAGTCACCGGGAAAGTGGTCCTAATAGGTTGAAGTTAAGTAGATGTCGTCATGCAAGGTCTGATCCCTCTTTCTTCCGGAGATAACAAACCATTGAACCGTGAGCAACTTACAGTTTTTTGCTAAATGGGGGGTCCATGTCCTTGTTCGCACCACATATAGTCTCTTGACGGCCTTCACTTCTGATAACAATGATTTCCGACAACTGGCTGTCCCGGGTAGCGGGTTGCGTTCAAGTTGCCCACGCTTTCTGTACGCAATCTTTCGTCTTTTGGCAGACCAAACCTCACTTGAAGTCTGCAATTCCATGAGTTTCACTACGGTCATAAGAAGCATCTTCTCAAACAGCCGACGTTTTCGAGGTTTCGTCAGAACCTTAAACTAAATATCCCTTACTTACTAAGTCTTGGCATTTGCTCTGTCCGGTTCTCTCAGTGATTTCAACTGGAGGTTAAAGTTTATTCTCCTTCTTTTCTGCAAAATCCAGTCTGCAGTCGGCTAACTCAGAATGTTTCTCCGATTTTAAGTTTGAATGAGTCAGACTGGACAAGGAACCCGACTTACTGACCTTTCTGGAACCGGAGACACTTCCCAATTCTGAACCGCAGCTATTACAGTCAACTTCCCAGGTACCATATTCTTAAGCGTCAGATTTCTAGCAACAATGAATGGCATATTTGTACTATCTGAGTCCTGGAAACAGGAAAAGACCAGGAAGACTCCGAAAAAAAAAATTTTTCAATCAGGCAGATGCAGAACGTAAGTCAATACGGCTTGCTACTTCTGCGACAGTCTAAAGTTTGATGTGTATTGTTTCCAGGTCAAACCAAAATATCTCAGTACTTTTTATCCCGCAAAGTTTTCTGACTTGCCTCCTTAGTTTTAGTCAACATCCACAACTTAAGCCCTCTTGCCGGAATTTTGGATGATTAATTTAGTTAGTACACGATATCAGTGAATAACATGGTCAGCGATAATCATGTTTGCAGTCGTCCCAGCTGTAAATTTCCAGTGGGTGATGGTATGCAATGTGATGCATGCGGATGTTGGTTCCACAAAGTTTGTACAGGATTGACACCAACCGTTTACAAGCGTTGCAGCAAACCAGCTTCTCCCTGATTGTGTGATTTCTGCTGCAAGCCGTTGCCAACCCTAACGCAGGAAGCTGCTGAAAATTTACTTGTCAAAAAACAGTTATATGGAAATGATAGCTGTCATTCTACCGTGGTATCGAATGATGACGCTGCAAGTGCTATCGCTAATATATCTGACACAAGACCTCTCAGTGGACCCATGAATGCTGGTGATCCATTTGATGAAATTATACCAGTTCCGAAGCGTACTCGACTCAAGAGAAAGCCAAAGACAAATAGTGCACCAACCGTAATGTCTGAGGATTCACCGAAAGCCTGCATCTCTGATAACAGCATTGACTCTGTAAAAGTGGTCAACGAATATACACGGACTTCTCCAAGAAAGCATCCAAGGAGACTGCCAAAGGTTACCATGGAAGATACTAGGCTAATGAAACCTATTGAGAAGGTTTCAAAGGCCGTCAACGCACGAATCAAGGATTCCACTCCAACGCGCAGTTTGATCTTCTGGAATGTTGAGGAGTCATCAGGCAAAGATGCTTCAATACGTCACGGTCATGACCTGCAACTAGTCCAGTCGGTCATCGGACGTATTCTGCCTGAAAAGTCTAAAGGGGTACACATGTCTGAAGTAGTTAGGCTAGGTGAGAAAATGGATGTGATACAGGATGAGAAGAAAATTTTGAAGGTTGTTTTGGGCAACAAGAATGAAGTACATGTACTCCTGAGTAACGCATCCAAACTACGAAATTCGGATATCCGCATCCGACCTGACTGGCCCCTCAAGGACCGCGTAGAAAGAGGAGAAGCGTTGCCGAACTTAAGGCTCGACAAGCTAATGGAGAAAATGATCTTAAAGTAGTGGGTTTTCGGGTTGGAAGGATCCGCTTCCAAGACCTATATGGGTGGGTCACGGAACTCGTTCAACACAATGAAAGTTATCTACACTAACGTTCGCAGTATTAGAAGCAAAATGACGGATGTTGAGGCTGTAATCTGCGAGCTAGGTCCTGACGTAGTAGCCCTTACTGAAACCTGGTTAATCAAGGATCTAGATTTTATGCGACTCCTCGCAGGGTATTACTGTGTAAGGATGGATAGGGTTGTGTGTCGAAAAAATGGCGGCATACTTTTATATGTACGGGATGACATCCACGTACGATTAGTCACTTCCGAAGCAAATGGATGTGGGGACTGTGAAGTGGCCAGCTGCGCTGAAGTCAAAGCATGGTTTCTGTACCATAGGGGTCATTTACCGCAGCCCGTCCTGCCTTGCAAATGACTTCGTGCTAACTCATATACCTAAATGGAGTAGAAGCAACAGATGCCTAATAGTTGGGAATCTGAATGCTCCACACAAACTGGACGGAGCTAACAGTCTCACCACCAGGTGGATCCGTCGAAAATGACTTGCTTTTGACGGTCTTAGAATCTGCTTTATTTCAGAACGTAACACGTGCAATACGTTATGATTTTGAACACAAGCCATCGTTGTTAGATTTAGTTTTAACCCACCAATGTGAAGACATTCTGGATCTACGACAATTCCCTCCATTGGCCAAGGGCGACTATGTAGTACCAACTTTTGATTTTCGGACTAATGAGTTTGATTATGACACTGCCTCCCCTAGACCTAATGTATGGCGCCCGGACATTTCAAGTATAAGGGATTGCGTGGTCAGTAGGGATTGGGCTGTAGACGAGGACTCATCAACTGAGAATGCATGGAAAAGGTTGAGAACTCCATTTGAAGGGGTGACGACGCCATTTATTCCACTTTCGACTCCACGACGATCCTCACATTACCCTCCGCGGTTTAATAAACACACTAAGAGATCGTTAAGGCGGAGGAAACGTTTATGGGACTTGTTTCTAGAAACTAGACTGAAAACATGTAAGGCTAAGCACTGTAAAGCCCGTAATCTCTGGAAAACTTTGATTACACGGTCTCGAATGTCCTACGAGAAGCAGCTTGTGAGGGATTGCCGAAATTGTCCTAAAAGACTGTTCGCATTCGTCAGAAGGGGGATCAAAAGAAAGGGCGGAATTCCCTCTCTGGTGACGGATGAGAAGTCTGATAGTCTGGAGGAATCTAATCTGTCCAAAGCTGAATGTCTGTCTGATTACTTTAGTGAATTCTTCTCTGTAGATCATGACGATGAAGTGCTAAATAGTGGTGTTAGCACTGTTCCACTAATAGATACAGTGTTCACAACAAAGGGAAAAGTCTTACAGCCGCTTATTAACCTTAAACCTGAAAAATCCCCAGGTCTGGATGAGATACATCCCAGACTTCTATATTCGCTAGCAGACATAATTGCTGAGACAGTCAGGGATCCTTTCAGTATGTCCCTAACTCAGACTCGCCACCCTAGAGACTGGAAATATGCTATAATCAGCCCAGTCTTTAGGACCGTAGTCGCCATTCGATGTCTAACTATCTCCCTGTGTGTCTAACTAGCATAGTTTTCAGGATTCTAGAGAAAATAATTCGTGACAGGGTACTTAAACATGAGGAATCAAGCAATCTTTTGGCACCATAGCAACATGGTTTTCGTACTGGGCACTCCTGTCTAGCTGACCTCCTTATTGCAAGAGAAGAATGGGTTGCAGCCCGTGGTTGCAAGCCACCAATAGACGCCGTGTTTATAGACTTCAGTAAGGCATTCGACAAAGTGTCGCATGTGAAATTTCTAGGAAAGCCCTCCTCCCTCGGTTTTGGTGCTTCATTGCAAGCTTGGATTAAGGACTTTTTATACGATAGTAGGCAAAGAGTAGGGTAAACGGGACACTATCCGGGTGGAAACCTGTGGTGAGTGGAGTTCTTCAAGGAACAATCCCCGGTCCATTACTCTTCTTGTTATGCATCATCGAATTGCCAAATATGCTCAACTCTTCGGTACTGTTATTTGCCGGTGATGCAAACGTTTGGAGAGCCATACGCAGTGATGCAGATAGGTATGCACTTCAGGCGGATCTAGATGAACTAGTAGGTTGGTTCAAACGTTAGTGCCTGGAAATCAATTCTAACGAAAGTGCAATAATGCACATTGGTCACGGTAATTGTTTCCAGTAGTCCGTTGATGGTACACCACTACTTCCAGTCCTTGAAATAAAAGACTTGGGTGTCACCATTAGTCATGATTTAAAAACCTCGACAAGCTGCAATGCAGCTGCAGCAGAGGGCTTCTGTACATCATGGTCCTTCCACCGAGCTTTCAAATGTTTTGATGAGGACATGTTTAGAATACTCTACTCTGCTTACGTTATACCTCGTTTGGAATACTGTATTCAGGCGGCCAGCCCATGTCTGAAAAAGGATGCTGACGCACTCGATCGTGTTCGTAGGGTAGGTACCAAGCTTGTGGCAGGTTTTTCGAATCTGTCCCATGAGGAACGACTAGATCAGCTAAACTTATTTCCACTGCCTTACCGTAGGAAACAGGGTGATCTCATACTGGCATTTCGTGTTCTTGATAATGACTTCGGTACTGATATCTCCTATCTTTTCTCCCTTGCTAGGACCAACTATCTCCAGGGGCATCACAAGGAAATTCTAAAACCGCGATCGAATCAACTTAGCCTGAATCTGCGTTTCTCCCATCGTGTTGTCAATAGCTGGATCTTCTTACCTCAGCAAGTAGTATCAGCACCTTCTGTCAGCGGGTTCAAGGAGAAACTAGATCTCCACAGAGACATCTTCTGCAAGGATTAATACAGGCTAACTGGTCTACTATCCTGATAACGGAAAACTGAAAACTATGCAATGACGTCATTGATAATTTAAGTGTTTGCGGCATCTTTAAATTAACCTATTATTGTGGCCCAACTTCAACGTTGTCGATATGCGCCTAATTTAGTCCACAGGATTGTAAATATGACAGAGTCAACTGTTGGCTCAACCGGTAGTCTCGTTGAGGCACCTATCCAGTGGCCGATGACGAAAACATCATATGAGTTTGGAAAGTCCATTGGTTCGTTATCAGCTTCGTCTGACAGTAACTTTAGGCCAAGGAGCAACTTCTATTGTGTTTGAAGCTCTTTGTCCTTCTAATGGAAAGAAATGTGCCATTAAGATAATCAATCTTGAAAAATGCAGCACATCAGCTTCTTTGGAGGAGATAAATGTATGTGATAATTTTGCTTTCCTACAGCATTGACTTAGAGAGAAATAAAATCTATGAAAAATATGAAGAATGAAAATATAGTCGCATACTACGCTTCTTTCGTTGCCCAAACAGAACTATGCATCATTATGGACTTATGCCAGAGAGGTTTGTAATTTTTAAAAGAACAGATGTTTACGAAATTTTTGACGATGTGTTTTGTAACATAGAATACTTGCAGGTATTTCTTCATTACCTATTGCTAAGTAAGAGACAATTTCCATGTTTTCACGTCTCTTGAGCCTCACTTAACCTGTTCAGTATTTCTGTTAGCTGCCTTTCATATGAGTAATTTTAAGATTAATTAGTTATGCTCATTACCTTTGTTGCTTCATTGAGTCACAGTGCGCTCTACACGAAGGTTCTGTGGTTACGACACTCGATTGATTTTATCGAAGAGTTATGGGAGGTACCATGTTCTTTTAATTAGTGATCATATGAGATCGACCAAGAAGATTTCCTCGTTGGCATCTCATTTTGAGCTAATAAGTAGCTGTACATGGGCATACACGTCTGAAACGTTTGCTTGTCGAACGTAACAAGACATTTAGTGGTTTAATTTGCCCCTGGCATCACCTTATTGGATTGGCTAACTAAATGCCGTATTCCCTAGAAATGATCAAGAGTTTGCGTTGTCATATTTTGTACTTGCGACGGTGGCGTTCCAAACGTTGCCGTATGAGTTATCATACTTGATTTCTAGGATCCACTTTTACTTTACCTGTGCTGCAGGTGGTATAGGCTAGCAGTCCATCCAACTATAAACATCTATTCTGAACTTTTATAAATCATCTGCACTTCTGTGCTCGTACGGGTCTCTGGAAATTGAAGAGATCGGTGTGCACAACCATGATCCGTTGTCATGGTAGACACTAGTGAATAGCACTGGTGTTTCAACCTACTGGGCTTCTCATATACAATGTCAGATTTCCAGTCAAGAATGTTGCCATTTTGCACACCCTGCAGGGTGCATTAGCTTCGGGCGCGTATCGGGCGACGCATGATATCTCCCGAATGTTCTAAACCTTTTCCTTGAAAGTGTCAAAAGTCACGAAGTGCGTCCTAAGTTTCTGCAATGCACCCAAAGTGTCTGCAGTGCGCCCGAAGATTTGTAATAACCCATATCCCAACTGATAAGAAGGCCTAATTCGTAATATTTTCATCTGAATATTTGATGTTTATGTGCTACATGTGTTTTTGTTATAGAAGTCGGTGAAAAGTTAGTGTCCAAGTGAGATATTTGCAAAATTTAGGGGGAATACCCAAAAGTTGCTAAGTGCGCCCGAAGTAGCTCCCGAAAGTTCCAAAGAGCGCCCGAAGTAAATGCTGGCTGGATGTTTATGGATGCTTTATTTCGTTGTGGGAACTGTATGTAGAACATCCTCAGTTCCTTATCAGAAGGTCAACGTCTACTTAACAATACTGGATAATATTCTAAGTTGCTACACCTCAGATCAGCACTAAAAACAGAAAGATGAAATACATCGAAAATAATATAGTCAAATGCAGTATAATACCCTTAGAAAAAAAAATGTGCGTAAAACAGACAAAAGCATAATAGGACGTAGAAAACCGGTCTCCTTGCTCTTTCAAGGTGTCATCTAGTTCGTTGGGTCCATTTTCTCGTACTCCTCAGTGCTGCTGTTCGCCTTTTATGAGTGAAATATGACCATATCTTCCTAGGCTAGAGTAACAGACTTCGTACTTTGCCGTTGGCAAGTTCGCATCTCACATCAAAGTTGCTTATCGTGTAACTCAACAATCAACTTCATTTTCGTGCAGTAGGCGATAGGCCACATCTATTGTGTAGGAGCTAATGGTACAACAGTGATGGGGCGCATTGATTTAAGAATCCTACTTTCAAGCACTGACTCTCGGGTTCAAATCTCACTGTACCTACTTAAGTCTGGACTACTGGGTAGTATCATGTACTCTCGCATAGGTTTGGTTACCAGTCTTGTTTATAGGCCCAAACCGGGTTGATTTGAACTAAAATGAAGATGATGCTACTTTGCTGCACCGACCCCAGTGAATGGGGCGACATTCGAACGCATGATTCACTGTGGAAGTCGAGTATATTGTTTGCGACCATAGGAATCTTAATCAGATGCATTACTGTGATAAGATCCACATTGTATGGGACAAAAACAACGGAAGGTAGAAGGAAGCTACAGTATGACCGATACTGGTTTCGATTCTGAGCTATATACGGTAAAGTCTCAAGACACTGAGTTACGTGATCTCTCGGATCCCACTCGGGGAGTCGTGATGCACCACTAGATGCTAACCCGATTCAATTATCCTTCATCCCATGGTGCCAAGTTATAAACTTACCATCCGTTCACTTCCTTCATTCAGTCCCAGGGTTAGCAAACAATGAAAGGTAGGGAAGCCGTTAAGACGACATGCGTAACACATGTCTAAGTCACCAAAGTCGGTGTTTCCAAATGACTGCTCATTGAATGACTATCTCCATACCGAAACACAGGCTGTCTTACCTCAGGACTACTTAAATGTTGCCACCGAACACGAGCAATCCTGTGGAGACGGCGATGATAAAACACACTGAGTTGTCACGCATACTCAGTCCGGAGAGGTCAGGTTTCACAGGTGTAGAGCAGAAGTGTTCGTACTGAAGCGTTGTAAACCCAATTTTTTACGGTCAGACCACTCTGGTTTTCAATGTGCGTTTAGAAATTTCATCACTCACACCTTTATCTCCTCTCACCCAACTACCCAGATACACAAACGTTTCGACTACTTTCAACGACTCACATGTATATTAGGTAGTCGTGATCATTTACACTCAATAGGTTTTGATTTCCAACCTCCTATTCATGGGAGTTGGATGTTCAGGTAGTGGTATCAAATCTTACACCATGGAAGTGTCTCTTAACCGTCTAGTGGTAAAATATCCACATAACTGTGGTTTTATATCATTACTATTATTATCGTAATTTATTATTCGCTCTGCAGCGCTATGGAACCAAATATCTGCTTCAAATGATGATAGATTTCATGATGAACAGGTTTGTATGAAAATCAGTTGACATTGCATCATGAAATTCAACGGGTGACTTATGCTTATTCTAACTCATAATTTTTTCATGCACTGGACACCTGACTTAACTTTGGTTCTATATCTTAATAATAAGTAGTAATAAGTCATTAAGTCTTACGCTGAGATGTGCTTTATGCTCTTCTCATCTTCCACTATTTAAAATCTTTTCATAATTGGTTTTTAAGACATAATTGGCATGCCATTTATCTAATGCAAGTGAATATTTATGAATGTCTCATTAAAAAAATACTATTGAATTAAGGATTGTAATTCCATTGAATTACGCGGATGCTTTACCCACCCACTCACTGTTTATGGATGATCACACACTACTAGTACTACTACTGCTATAAGAAGACGGCAAAGGATGAAAGGCCGAAGAATGTTTATTATGACATTTCTTAGATTACTGATGAAATATGGTAACCTTTTCATTAAAATATCCATTTACATAATGTGGTTCATTTTCTCTCCTACGACCTCGTTTTGCTCTTCACACATCCACGTTGTCTCTTACATTTCTGTATACAGAATATTTACCCATCGCTTTTAATTACCTATGACTTCTGCCCACCTCTCACTATATACTACTTATATCCATTCTTATCAGCAGCACCCACCACACTACTACTGATCGACATGAGTAGTTGAAATCACATATCAATTAATGAAATTCTTTTTTAGAAATAGGTTGAGATATTCAATCTCTTGTACTTAGAATAGCTATTTCATTTGTTCGAAGCTGAGTTTACCAGTGGGTACACCTGGTTTAACTGACAAGAAATCAACGAAGAAGGAATATTTCTTTTCAACGACTTCATTATCAAACTGTACAGTCGCATTTATAACCGGTAAAATGTTAGATAAATGCACTAAAAAAGTTTCTCAGTCAATATGCTTATGATACAATTGATGCTAGTGGTAGTGGGATATGTTCATGGGGGAGAAATAGAAAATAAGTCATTAAACAAGAAACGAAATGATAAAACAAGTGGTGAAATATGGGTCAAATGCTGTCAATGAAGTTTAAAATGATGATAAAAGTGGAGTGAAACGAAGTTATATTGATCTTATTGACTAGCAGAGGAATCCAGGACGCGGGTTCTGTCCTATTTGGGACTCGTCAACTGGATGTACCTGCACCCCATTACGGAGTGTTGTTCCCACTGAGACTCGAATCCAATACCTTTCGCTTCAAATACAAGAGCGTTATCCCTTAAGCCACTTTGGAACGATAGCCACCTCTTATGCAACGGGTTTCAGTTGTTGTACTGATACTTGTAATATCCCGTTTCCGTACAGGGCCAAACTGCTCGACCTCTGGTGTTGGGAGATGGGCTCCTATGCAGGCCCCTCAATACTGCCGGATATGAAATGAAATTGACAAGCTAACCAAAATAAGAGGGAAGGTGGTTCCATAAAATGTTCTTGAATGCATAGTTTTGGTTGTTGTTCGTGTTTGTATAGCTAATACTTCAGCTATGCATAAATGATGGAAACGTAGACCTTTGGTGTAGTTCAACTTAGCTTTGAAAATTCCCTTAAGGGATGAATCTCGACAACCTGAATGGCTTAAGTTTACTGGATGTTCCCATATGGATGAAGTTACTTTTCTTCGCTCGCCTTTGGTAAGTCAAACTAAGTAATGTTCAGCAATACGTTTTCGGAGGGCCAACTTACAACGTCCAACATACTCAGCGCTACAAGAGCATATGAATTTGCAGATACGCATAGATGTGAACATAAGTGGCAGTCTATCCTTCACGCATCGCCAAATCAGGCACAGCTCGAAAATATCAGTCTCACTCTAGCAGAATAAAAGGTACTGTTGTTATACTTCGACAGATGGCTTTTCAACACTTCAGTTATGGTATCCCCTTTAAATTTCAAATGGGTTGAGAAAGTAATTTTTTAAAAGCCTTTTTATCAATAAATCTTCTAGGGTATCCATTATTCAACATCCATTATGTCTTCTGGAGAGATTTTACGTATTCTAGAAACCAACGAGTGAATGAGATTTCTTTTAATACTAAGATGTATACCTAGTTTGTTTCACCTCGAGTAACTTAATTTCACAAATACTGAGATATCGGTTGACTATTAAAAAGAATATATGTTTCATTCTAGACTCATGGTTCTTTTTAAGTGCATGTTTTGTTTCGAACCAGTGTTTTAATTACATAGAGTTAGTATCAGTGTTACATTACTTATGCCTACTTCATACTACCACTACTATGGTAAGGAATATCTTTGTGTTCTTGTCTAAATTTGTAGGTTCATTACTGGACGTTATCAAATATACGCAAAATAAACGAGATATCACCTATGGTGTCTTCGATGAAAATACAATAGCTACAATCTTGAGAGATGTTCTGCGTGGATTGGCATATATACATGAAAATGGTCTAGTTCATCGGTAGGCAGACGTCTGTGTGTGTGTATATATATTGTTTTCCAGCGTTTTCTTTAAAAGTTTCATTCTCCTCTTAGACGATACTGTGGCAAGTGTTTTCGCATTGTAATTTTTAAATGAAAAGAGAGAGAAAGAGGCGAACAGAGCAGAGCAAGTATATCTTAGTGATCACGCGGAGAGATTTATGTTGTACTAAGTTGTAGGCTGCTCATATATTTTCGGTAGAGTTCAAATCTGTTATCTGGTAATTTCAAGTTATGTGTTCAAAGTTACTAAATAGTACTTGAGAAACAATGTGAACCAAAATGCTTTTTGTGGATGACTGCATAGCGTCCCATTTTAGTCTGTTTATTAAAAATGCCACACAGTGAAGAAACAGTATTATTGACTGGATAACATTTTGGACACAACTGTCCATATTCATGTCAGGTAACTCCATAACTTTGTGATACAGTTTATAGAGTCCTAATTTCCTCTCATTCTTTGTGATGACAAGACTAGTAGAATTCTCCATATATCTGGAACAGGTGCAGAATCATTTCTATTATTTCCATGTATTTGGGGTCGATTCGATAAATGGCATGCTTGGTTAGGGTCTACAAATCTTGGTTTAGCTAAATTTTTGTTTTCTGATAGCCCAGTTGACCCCAGTCGACTATTTTGACTGACCAATCATTGAAAGGGATTTGGTGAACTAAATTATTCTGCCTAATTGGATCAATGGGATCCCCTTAACCTACAAAGCTTATTTTTAAGTGAATTTGTCGGTTTCAATGCTACTCTAATCCTACGTAGTGTTTCTGAGGCGCCTTCTTTGTATGGTAATATTGTAGAGGTTTTGAATTCTCTCTCCATGATATTGCCACTACTATTAATAACACTACTATTACTACTATTAACACGTGTTACTAATATTTTTCTTACGATTTCTAAGGAACTTATTAATTTAATTTGGTAGCATAATTGTTGGTGAGTAAGGTGTCTTCATTGTATCTGGTTTCTTATCTTAGATCTGTTTTACCATTAATTTTTTAACTACGTTATTTAGACAGTACTAAGCCAACTTTAACTGAAATAGGGTAAGATGATTTGAAGTTTAAGTAACAGTTTGAATTTGAAGGTTTTCTGTAGACACTGGTGTCTAAACGCTCATCTTGTTTCCGTTTTATTCATATAGGTGGTTGGGATTGCGTTGGCTACTGAGTTTATATGTATGAAGAAACTGTATACGTTCCAATTTCAACACTATAAACGGATCGTAGCTACTTAGACTTCAAATCCCCTTCTCCCCATCCCAGTTAAAATAGGCTTAGTTAAATGCTCAAGTGATAGGGCGGAGAGGCTTACTAGTAGGCCAGAAAATCTACGACAAGATATTAGACACATCAAGAATACCTTACGTTTCAATAATTACCCACCAGAATTTATGAATAAATTCATAAGAAATCGAAAGAAAAATATTAGCAGCAGCAGTAGTAGTAATACGGGTGTTATTAATAATACTACTACTACTAATAGCAATAATGGTAACGGGGTTGAGGATTGAAAACCTCTGCTGTGTTAATTTAGAAGTAAGACTTGGGCAGTGTGGTAGATTGTTATTCCATTTTAGTCTGTTTGGTAGAAATGTCACATAGTGAAGGGATAGTATCATTTACTGGATAAGGTTTCGCATACAGTTTATTATCTATATTCATATCAGATGAATGAATACGGGGCTACAGCAAATAAACAATCTGGAATGGAACTAATACTTCACCACATGAATGAAAATTATGGTCTTCGTGTTTGAAGACTGGTCGATAAACCCACTAAATTGCACAGAATGAAGCATTATGCGCACACCATCATATTTTTAAAATTCAATGCATAAAGTACCAAACTATTCTTAAATAAGTATCTTCATCTACGAACTGGGATTTCAACAGATCGAATAAGGAATAACAGTAGAACAGGTCAAACGATTAAGTAAGTTGAAGAGGATACAACAGTAGTATTATAAAGCATCTAGCCGGTGTCAACAGTTAAGTGGAACAACTGAAATGCGGACCTATGAAAATGGTAGACTGTAGAAACTATGAGCTTCTGGCTAAGATCATCTAATAAGGTCATATTACCTATTGTCAAGAAATAGGAAAAGACTTAAATACCTCATATAAACAACTAAGCTACAAATAAGACATCATCGGGCATCAAACAAACAAAGTTATGATTCACTTAGAAAATGGAATAAATGCAGAATTTTCAAAACTCGTAGAAATGAGTACATTTTGTTGTTCACTGACTTGACTGTTGGTACACAGATGCACATTTGCTAAGCAGTTTATCTAGGAAGTTGGATCAGCCCTGGTGCGTTGGTCAATGGGCGACGAAATCTTTGCAGGAACACAAAAGCCTCGGTTGGCTTTTGCCAACTTATGTCATCTGTGAGGCCGCCATAATATCCAATTGTCTGTTAAGGGTCGAGTGAACTGTGTTACAGTCTGCTCTGTTCTACTGTGTGGCTGTGAAACATGGCTATTGAAGGTGGAATACATGAGAAGACTTCAGGTGTTTGACCACTGCTGCCTTCGTAGCATAGGTCGTGTTTCGTGGTGTCACCATGTGAGTAACGCAAAAGTCAGACGTAGAGTTTTAGACAGAAGAAGTAAGACAGTTGATGTGTCTGTGAACCTTCATGGACTGAGATGACTGGGACATGTTTTACGTATGTCTAACCACCGTCTGCTCTATCACACAATGTTGGCCGAAGTAAGTTCAAACTGGAAAAAGTCTCGAGACGACCAGACTAAAACATGACACCAAAGTACAAAGTGTTTGACTGTTGGTATGAACCATATAGCGCTATGCAGACCAGCCGGTTGGGGTCGGCGGGACAAGAGAAGCCAGTGGTTGGAGACTGACTGTAGGTAATATGGCTCAGAACCTTTCCTTCCTCTCTCTCACTACTTATTACTTCTACCTCCTTTGACCGGATTTCATTTCCTTCTTCATCTTCCATTTTATTACCTTGTTACTTGATGCGCTGATATGGGATGTGACAAGTTGGATTGTTACGCAGTAATGCTTGGTCATATGTTCGTAATGATGATGATGATGATGATGATGGTTTTATGCTCTGAAAGTGAGTACTGTTGAAAAGTTTCAGAAATCTAAGATCTCTTATATCTACGTGTTATATGATCGTCAACAGTTATATATGATGTGTTGACTTGAAGTTATACTGAGAAGTTGTTTAAGTGTTATGGAAAAAAACGAAAACTTTTTCTCCTCTTATTCACAAAATTGTTTTAACGAATAACTAGTTGTGACTATACTGCCAGTTAGCTTATCAGTATTCCCCTCAAATTACCTCCAACACTAGAGTGAAACATCTCAATGATAAGGTGATATCTTTGTCCAATAATACATATACTTTCGTATCAAAAGTACATCTCTTAAAATTAAACAGAATTGTAGTCTTCTCTGTCTAAAAAATATTTTACCGAATTTTTTTTTAAAAAAAATTTAGTGATTTAAAATGCGGTAATCTCTTAGTCAAAGATGATGGAATTATTCAGATTGCAGATTTTGGTGTAGCTGGATTCTTAGCCACTCAACCACTTACGGCAACTGGTAGTGTTGACCTACGACGATATACATTTGTTGGTACACCTTGTTGGATGGCGCCAGAAGTTATGCAACAGGTAAGTGAATTTTTTATTATTCAACTAGACCTAGTAACAAACATTGAAAGGAAGATTTTAAAAATCACTTATATAATGTAAGGTGGTGAAGGTGGATCACGCGAGAGTGTAAGGATAGGTCAACATAACACGAGATGGAATATCAAGTTGTATTATGTGTAGTAATAATTTTCAAGATAAAGCGTGATCAATAGAAACATACGGTGTGATAAAATATAACAGAATTACACTAGACAGAAAAACCTTTTGAGCAAATCTATCAGAAGTGGGATGATTAAGCAACTTGTCAACAAATGATTCCCCACGAGATGTTGTGACAGTGTCTGACCGTGAAGAGAGTACCAAGCAAGTATATAATCCTAATCAAATCTCTCTGTTCGAACTCATACAGCCGTGTCAGGGCTTATGAAGAGTTGGTGGAAACTAGTGGTGTTCGCCAGGGATGTCCACTATCACTGTTCCCTTTTAACTTCATCATAGATGTACTAATAGTACCTGTGACTTCACAGGGAGGTCATCTAGTCGGGTTAGAGTATGCTGATGTTGTTCTACGAGGTGAAGGCGAAGACAAAATATAGACAGGGTCTTGTGAGCGCGTCGAGCAGAAATCTGAGTATGTTTGGCATGCGTTGCGCACCTGTCAAATGCAGGATGATGCTTTGAAAATACTCCCAGTTAAAGTATGCGATGTGATTTGGTGGAATGCATCGACCACTTCACTTACTTGGATAGTTGCATGAGGTCAAACGGGTTGGTTGTTGACGAGATCTCAACTTGGATATAGAAGGCTCGTTTAGCATTTACCAAATTGTGTTATCTGTGATGTCGACTGGCGAGGCATACGACTACCTATTTAAGGATGAGTATACTGCGCTGTCGTACGTCTGTGAGATGTGACCGTTAAGAGGAGAAGACATGAACCGGGTACGGAGTTTCGATCATAGGTATCTTCGTCGCAATGATCACGTTTGGTGGAATCATCGTGGGTGCAGTGTTGAGGTCAGGTGAAGGGTACTATGGAAGACGGAGAAGTCTATTGATGAGGGTGTGAACCTTCATCGACTGGGGTGTCTTGAGCCACCGCCTACCTTAGCGTACCATGCTACAAGAAGTTGGATTAGGATGGAGGAGGGTTCAGGGTGGTCTGACCAAAACCTAGCACCACTTGATAAAGTCTCTGACTGCTGGGAGATGCATACTACGTGACTGGGGTTCTCCAGAAGTAAGGCATCAGTGGTTGAAGACTGAATCTTGGTGATATGTCTGAAAATCGGTCACAATGGTGGTGCAGATTGTTTATTCTTCTTTCACACAACTTTGTCGACTTTGATATCACTCCTATTCTATCCACCTGTTCTTAGTATTCTACTATGAAGTGTGGAAAGTTAAGCCGATGGACTTGTGTGCAAGGTTCTACGTTGATTTTGTCTGTCTGTTTGTCTGCATGGAAAGTCATTTACAAGGTATAAAGGAATGTTCCGAAAATGCTACATTTCCGCTTTTCTCTATACTTCAAAAGCCCAACAACAACACAAGCGAAATGGAACAAAAATAGGGAAGGAAATTATCAAAGTTAATAGAAAAGTGATATAACTAATGGAGAAGCGAAATCGCAAAATAACGAGGAATGGTGTTCTTAAATTCTGGAAGATGAAAAACGTTTTTTCAGTGTATTACTGAAGAATCTATATCCATTGATTTCTGACATCTTGAGGGCGCTAACCAGACAGCCTGCACCTTCCTTTTTACACAGCCAGACTCTTCAAAGATTGACGTCTGTTCATAACCTGATCACTATTAGCCTTTCAACAACCTAACTGCACTACCGTTAGCATTGCACATTTGGATAGTTGATGGCTGCTAGCCACTTGTAACAACACCTAGCATTCAAGTTGGTATTCATCATGGACTGACATTCGTTGAAGGAACACTGTAAACCTGGGAGTACTAAACAGTTGTTTCGTTCTAGCATGGGACTCTTCAGCAGTGCACACCCATAACCCAGCAGTCAGTTAAAGTCTAAAAGTCCCGTCGACTGGTTTGCCTGATTTGCTTAACAGTCTACACTTAGCTTCAACATTACTCACCACACGTCAACCTTATGTCCTAATTGTGAAACGTATAACATGAATAAGTTACTTTTCTGAATTTTTGCATAAATTGATGATGATAATATTGCATTACTCCACTGGTGATAACACTTTAGACAGCTTTGAACGAGTTGTTTAATGGTATCTATTTTTGCATGCCTACATGCATGTGTCTGAGCCTGTTGTTGTCTGACGCAAGGGCATTTGGTCTTGACTGTGTAGATGGTTTCGTCCCTATGAGAGTTTGATAAAGGAGATCACTTTTAGCATGATCAAAGTTACAAAGGAATTTGCGAATATGGGTTATCACCTTCAATGCCGTCGGAACTGTTAACTAGTCGCAAAAAATCGAGTCTACTATGCTTCAGTGAGGTGTGTGGCTGCATTGTGTGCACCACGAATGTACATATGGTTGCTGAGTGAATTTAGAATTGTATCACTTACCAACTGACGACCCATTCGTTTACTTACTCCAGTCCTACAGAAAGGTCAGTTGCGGCCTGACATCAATACCAAAGGACACTGATTCGAATCACTTTGGGGACACCAGTTTCATCATAGTTGCAGATGACTAATGAATGCCAACAATAAATAAACATTGATTGAGCAGGGCTTCTTGCTAACTGATTCTCAATACCTAGCTCCCAACATACCATAGTGCACTGTAGTGTAGTGTTGAGAGTTACTTAGCTCACTGGCTACATTAGGAACTCTGTCGATGAACTCTAGACAACTACATCAATTATGTACTAGTGAGGAATTCACATATTTCTGTCAGTTTTCTGGTTATTACACACCAGTGAGTCATATTAGATGTTTTCAGGCAATTAATAAAATATCTTGAACCTAGATACTTCAGCCTAGTTGAGCGTCATACACACACACAGACATGTACCAGCAAAACTCATCTGCAACCTCAATCAATCAAAGTGTATTACGATGTTAATATAAGAGTAAACCTTTGGCACTGTGATAGGTTGTAATGCTATTTTAGTCACCAAGGTTTGAATTGAAATGAAATAAAACTGTGGTCAGAAGTTGAGTTTCTAGGTAGCTCAGTTAGTAGAGAACCAAGGCGGAAATTTAACCAGTGGTCACTGGTTCGAATCCTCCCGAAACCCAAATTTAAGCATATATCTACTTTATTAGTGCATTAAATATATTTTGTCAGGATTGTATCGTATAGCTGCTTATAGCCTGCAATATTCACAGAGTGGTTTATAATTACTCCCGGAATTATTTATTTAATCTCTATTCATCATGGACTGACATTCGTTGGAAGAACACTCTAGAAACCTGGAAGTACTAGACAGCTGTTTCATCCCAGTACGAGACTCCTCAACAGTGCACACCCATGACCCTGACCTCCGGGATCGAAGCCAGATCCCTCAGGTCCCCTAACCAGCAACGCACCATTAAGCCATTGGATCGGAATCCAATGGCCTATAGTTCCTAGTCGAATACGAAGACAGGCACTATATGACGGCGTTGAATAAACGTCGCGCTACATCGTGAACTGACAGACATAGGAAATATGGACCACTGGATTCGGATCCAGTGGCTTAATGGTAACGTTGTTGGCCATGGAACCTGAAAGTCCTAGTTTCGATCCCTAGAAGTCGGGGTCATGGGTGCTTACTGCTGAGGAGTCTCATGTCAGGACGAAACAAGTGTCCAGTATTCTCAGGTTTCCAGTGTTCCTCTAACTATGTCATTCCATGAAATCCCCAGAAACCTCTAAATTGAATTTACCTAGTGCTCATTATTGTAAGATGAAAAAAGTTTTATATATATATATATATATATATATATATATATATATATATATATATATATATATAACATCCTGCTATAATGAGTAGTGTTCCCCCAGGACGATAATTGATCGGGTTTAAGTATTAAAAAGTTGTATCATCGTGACTTGTGAGAGAGAGAATAATCATCATCTGTCATTCTCAGATTTACTTTTCATATGGCAAGAAAATGCTTCGATAATACGATCAACGTATAGAAAGCCTTCATGAACAGGAAAGTTTCTGAATTGTCACAGTTTTTATCCTATCCATTACAAGTGAGGTCTAATGAAATACCTGCGCAATATAGGATCCATAGTATTTGTGTGCAACAGACAGGTGGATGAAGATGTCAAATTGCTGACCAAAACGCCTACGAAAAAATTATCCGTTGGGATTTACAAACCGTTGTAGAGGTCAGGTAACGCTGAAGCCAACTCTATACACAGTTCCTAACATAAGCGTCCATTTCATTCTGCCATACAGAGGGGAGTTGGATAGTATTATTTTGAGACGGAGGCAAACATCACCTATTAAGAAAACATATTACCCAGCTAATCTCATCATTGTGGTAAGAACGGAAGATATACTTCGCCACAAACCTAAGCACTCCATCTGTGATTACGTCACATTCCATCGTATGTACCAATTTACATGTGTGCGTAGTCACATATACATAGCGAGGAGGAATCGAGCTATGCAGTTGATAAGGGTGGGAGAACATGTAACTAAATGGCTTTAAAAATGGATGGAGTGTGAAACCTTGATAAACGCTGGTGGGAGATGACCATCTTAATCTATAACTAAACATATCATAGAAACAGGTCACAGAATGCTTAATGTTCAAATAGCTTTCAAGGTTTTATATAGAAACAGTTAGACAAGGACGTATACTGAGATTTGTAGAAGCCATAGCTATACACAAATTGAAACCATTTTTATGTGTACAAATGCAATTTGTGCTTACACTACACCCACCTCTTGGTAAACTTTATTTTCTTACCAAGAATAGGATCAAGTATGTCACTCTTCCTGTTTGTTCTCATTTTTCTGAATTTTAATCCCCCTATTATCTTGATTGTTTTTTCTATGATGCTCCCATTCAACCTTTACTAAGTAAATGTTTGATCAGATTGTTTGAAATGTGTATTGCGCAGGAAAACATCACATATTGTTCAGATAAACTCTGTTTTCCAATTACACTATCTAGATTCATAATAAGGATTACTTGTTTCAACTTTCTGAAGTGAACTCAGTTTGTTAAATTTTGTCTATGAACTAAGCTAAAAGTATGTCTGATGCACGGGGAAAAGATGTCATTTTGGAGTTTCTGAAGTTTCCTGACTGATAGTTGCTACTTTGATTTGGTGGTCTGGCTTGTATATCACGATGACCCAACGAGCTATGCTAGTGGAACACTTGTTCCCTCGAGATCTTACCATACTAGAAGGGTCTGTTGGATAATGATTAGACAAAAAGCAGTTACCCTTACCTTTAACACATATCCTTAAACAAAGAAATGATGCACTATGATGGCTTAGATCAGTCATCAGTGATTAGTAGTGATCTAAAACCACAGGACGTACGTATGACAACACCTTGCATAATTCAATACAGGCCGATTTTCGTGGCATCACAAAGAGCGTACGTAACCGGCCTCAAACAGATGTCCTCTGGGATCCGCGGTCACGCACTAACCCTTCTCCTTCAGGTATCTCAATAAGATCTAACCTTCCACGGTGTATATAGCCGGGAAGTGTTAACCGCCCTCCTAATTCTGTCAGCGAATCTGTCGGAGCAGTGAAATATAGATTAATGACTCATAATCTCTTGGTCATAAATCCGGATTCAATTACCACGCTTGATAAACAGCCTTCAAGATGAAATATCAAAGGAGGAAGTAAGAAGGATATAATTCTTTCAAATTGGTAAGCTGTTTTGAATTCTCGAAGACGATAAAGAGTGAATGTGGTCTGTATAATTGTGATGGATTTTCAACCTTGTCGCCAAAAGACTGTACAATCACTGATTCATAACATCTTGAGAATGAAGCAGCCAATCAGCCATCCTACGAGATTCATGTGAACAGTTGGAAATTTCATGGACTGGTTTCTCTCACCTTGATGTCACCGCTCTTAGCTTTTTCTCAACCTAATTGGCCATGAGCATGTCGAACTTGGGTGATAGTATCTTAAGATAATGTGTAGCATATATCCAAGCCAGCTCATCGACTTGATTGAAATGCACTCATCAACAGGCAATTAGGCACACCTAATGTGTGAGAGAGCTAATAATATTACTACTTAGCTACACAAACCCCGGTTAGTTGAGCGGGTCTCGAACTCATAACTCAATGATTGAAAGTCAACTCTCTAAACCAATACGCATCATTACTTATTATTAAAACCCAAGAGAATTGATAAAAAAAACTTTCAATTGTTATTTTAGGCTCGTGGTTATAATCAAAAAGCGGATATCTGGTCATTAGGTATTACAACAATTGAAATGGCCACTGGTCAGGCTCCTTATGCAAAATTTGCGCCAATGAAGGTAAGTTCTGTCCAATTTATCCTAATTTTCATTTTATTATTGGCAGTAAGATTATTTGTTTAGTATGCTAGGAAATGTAGAGCTTAACATCAACCGGTGTAATAAGAATACTATTTGCAGAATAAAATGACATGATTTCGTCTCATAGGGTTTTTTCATCAGCTGCACACAACCTGAATAAATAAGTAAATAATCCCTGTAACAAATATTAATATACCATATTTGAAGCGTCTTAAAATCCTAGTGAATGTTATAAAGATCAGGAAAACATAATAATCCAGGAGACAAAAGAAGTCTAGGTGATAAATTCAGTCAAACTACTTATAGGACAGAACAAATTGAGGAATGTTCGCGAATGAGTGGGATAAGATTAAAGATTAGTAGTAATAGTTATGCAATCCTATGGTAACAACTATCCAAACAAACTGATAAGTGAAGGAGATAAATTATCGGAGGGAAAAACAGTCATCTTCAAATTGATTGTTTTCTCATACAACTTTGTCTACTTCAATATCACTCCTTTTCTATGCACCTGTTCTTTGTATTCAACTATGGAGTGGGGTAAGTTGAGCCTATGCAATCCTGTGCCAAGGTTCTACGTTGATTTCGTCAGTCAGTCAAATTCTTCTATGTCATCTTGAAGAACCATTAGTAAACAAAGATTCTTCAGTGTTTACGTCCACTGGTTCAAATAAGCCATTAAGTAGAAAAAATTACTTAATACGCTTAAGAATTCTGTTATCTCATTTAGAAATTTCTAGCGTTGTTATATGAGGTTGGAGATAAAAAAAATAGCGACGTCAACCAATAATTTGTCTACTGACCTTGAGACAACCAATCAGTATCCCTCGATATTTGAAAGCTCCATTTCAGAAATGATAAGTATATTATGAAAAGTAAAGAAGTGAAGAATAGGATAAATTTCTGTCGTATGTATAGTAAGCATTTCTCAGTTTATCGTTGATGTTTCAGTGCGAAAGTGAAAGCAACTTTTTTCCAACCATTTGTTTCGATGGTTAACTCCACTTTCATTTCATTATTATCATTATTATTTTCCCTTGGGTTCCTAGTGGAACATAGGGCTTCAGTACCACGCCTCTATTCCACTCTCTTCTCAACCTGGCGCCACTACGGCCCATAAGCTTTCATTTCTTCCTCATATGATCTTCATGTCACCTCGCCTCGGAGTCCCAACTCCTCGTTTCTCCAGTGGATTCCACTCGAGTGCCTGGCACCTGATGTCCCCAGTCGGCCTTCTCAGTGTATGCCCAATCCATTTCCACTTTCTTCTACATATTTGTTGGGCGACAGATTCTTGGTTGGTTCGTTACCGGCCAGAGTTCCTTGTTGCTTATTCTTTCTGGCCATCTGATGAGTTCTCTTCCTGTGTTGTCCTCTCTGAGTTCGGCATTCATGTCGCCCATTAGAATTTTGATGTCCCTAACTGGATTCTTGTCTAGTACTGATTGCAGTTGTCTGTAAAATCCCTCCTTCTTCTCTTCATCTGCATTATTTATTGGCGCGTAGCATTGAATGATTGTGACTTTCCTTCCTTTTGAGTTGAATCTTGCTGTCTTGATCCTGATCCTGGAGAAGATTGGTTCCCACTTCACTTGCCTATTGTACGAATATGCAAATAGTTACTGGCTACATCTCATTTCTCTTCATTCTATATAACTCCTTTTTTCCATATTTTATCTTTTACGCCTCCCCTCCCTTTCTAAGGTGCTTATGCTTACGCTACAAAATGATCCACCAGATATTGACAGTGTAGCCACAGTCAACAATCAATATTTAAATTATGGACATAAATTTCGAAAATTCACCAAAGCTTGCCTTATGAAAGATCCTGGTCAACGGTTGTCAGCTAGAGAATTACTTGGACATACGTATATTAAATCGAAAGCAAAGGTATGTTTTTATTTTGTGTACTTTGTTTCTGAACTTCTTTACTCTGGGGAATAACTTTTCTTCACACATCATTAATACTGCCCAGGTTATTTAATAGTAGTCTGAACAGCTACTCATGTATGCAAACTGTCCACTCCAAGGAGGAGGTGTTAACCGAATATACGACAGACAGTGGTGTCTACCAGCGGCGCCCATTGTCAGGAACCAAGCGTACAAATAGGTTAAACCATAATTATCTCTGACTTCACGCCGACTGACCTATTCCCCAGAGAGCATCTAGTTGACTTAGATTACACAGACGATATTACCCTTCTAGATAAAGAGGTTGACAATTTTTTGAATCTTCTGAATACTTGGAGCAGAAATCTAATTACGTTGAGCATGTACTTTGCGAATGTTATATGTAGGATGATTTTTCAGAAGTGATCTGCAGTTACTGCCAGTTTACAGATAGGTAGTGAAGTGGGAGAATACGCTGACCACTTCACTTACTTGGGAGTTGCATCAACCTGAATAGGTTGGTTGTTGACGAAATTTCAGCTTGAATACAAAAGATTAATTTGGCTCCAACCTGCATCATCTCAGCCACCGGTGACATTTGTATACATCCGACTACCTATTGAAAGACAAGTATGCGGTGCTGTTGTTCTCTCTGTTCTGTTATACGGCTATGTGACGTGATCATTGAAAGTTGACAGTATACAGAAGTTATAGACTTTGATCAAAGGTCGAGGTTAGACGAAGAGTGCTATGCAAACAGGTAAGTCAGTCAACAAAATTGTGAATTGTTCACCGATTGAAGTGGCTTAAACATGTTTTGCGTATTCCCAACTAGCTGCTTTGAAGCGCTATCTTATCTGAAGTATGATTATGTTTTAAAAAGGCTGAATGTGGCCAGTCAAAAATGTAGCATGAATCCATACATTCTCTGACTGGTTTGTTTGAGTTGCATAGGGAAGAGGTTAGACTACTACTACTTGATCACTCAGGTCCTCAAGATAATTGAGGGTGCAAAGAAAAAGGATTTCAAGTACTATAAATTAAGACCACGAAAAGGAAGAGGGGACTATGAATAATTTTCGTTCGCATACAAACCTCACTTCTCTTCATATAGATGATAAGGGGTTTGGCGTTGCCTTTGGAAGGCTTCTTTTCACTGTATAAATGACTTTGAATGAAGAAGTTCTTCAGATAGGATAATCTGTATTAATGTATTCGATTATCAGGTTTCTTAGTAATCCATTATTACTTTTTTGTAACTATATGGGATGGTATTCGTAAGATCTTTTGGATAATACTCATATCGGACGACGTATATCCCTGGCTTCACAAGTCCAGGTGAATTAAATGTACACATAGAAGTGGTCGGATTTGAGAGTTAGTTAGACAACATTAGGTGACAACAGAATACTATTTTCAGTGTTAATCCAAAAAATATTCTTCTTTCACTAATATAAGAGTAAAACTTGGGCAATATGGTCGATTGTGATTCCATTTCACTCTGTTTATTCGAAATGTCACACAGTGAAGGAACAATATCATTCAATGGATAATGTTTCAGACTTTATTTATTCTCCATATTCAATACTAAGTGACTCCACAACTTCGAGAAAGAGTTTACATTGTCCTAATTTTCTCTCCTTCTCTATGATGACAGGGATAGTAGAATTTTCCATATATCTGTGACACGTGCAGAGTCATTCCTGTTACTGTGTGTATTTGGCGTTGATTCGATAAACGCAGATTCTGTAGCCAATCTCTCCCTCCACCCAACTAAGTTAATTTTTAATACCGTCACTCTATCTTACCGTATTATATGATTGTATGTAACTGCGTGCAGAGCTATAACCGAGCTTTTCTCTAAATTTCTTATCTTGTTAAGATATACTAATCTTGATTCAGATAGGCTTTGTGCTCTGTTATTCTAATCGATCCTGGTCGACTACTTTGACCAACTTATGTAGTTGACCTCGCAATCATTGCAAGGGATTTAGTAAATGAGATTATTTTGCTTAATTGCATCTATGGGATCTTGTTTCTAAGCGGGTTTGTTGGTTTAAATGCCAGCCACTTTAATCCCACTCATCCTTATTGAGAATTCTTCGTAGTGCTTCTGAGGTGCCTTCCTCATATGGTAACACAGAAGAAGCCTTGCATTCTCTCTTAACCCTCTCACCATTGTTACCGTTAGTAGTGGAATTATTATTAATAACACCTGTATTACTGCTACTACTACTACCACTGCTAACATTTTTCTTTCGATTTCTTATGAATTTATTTATAAATTTTCGTGGATAATTATTGAGACTCAGGGTATTCTTGATGTGTCTAATTTCTTGTCTCAGATTTTCTGGTCTACTAGTGAGCTTTTTCGCCTTATCACAGCATTTAACTAGACCTACTCTAACTGAAATGGGGTGGGAGAATTCGAAGTCTAACTAGCGATTCGAATGAGTAAGTTTCCTATAGACACTAGTCTCTAGATTTCCTTCTTGTGTTCGTTTTATATTACAGTCCAACATTGCTGGCTCATCTTCATCACTTTCTAAGTCACAGGTGAATTGGATTGCATTCATTACTGAATTTATATGTGCCAAGAACCTATTGATGTGTTTTGATTTCAGTACTGTAAATGTGTCATCTCAATATCGGAACTATATCTTTGGAGTAGGATTTGTCATCATAGAAAAGGAGAGAGTAGATTAGGAATATATAAAGTCTGTCTCGAAGTTGTGGAGTTACGTGATATGAATATGGACAATAAATTGTGTCCGAAACGTTATCCAGTAAATGATACTATCCCTTCACTATGTGAGATACTTCTAATAAACAGACTAAAATGGAGTTCTTCTTACACATTTGAATATCTTCACCTTTGAAATTTAGACTAATGTAAAGCATCTTTCTTGATATGGGGATACGGTTCTCTTTACGAAATCTGCGAAAATAACTTGGTTAATTTATAATATCTTATAAATATTCCATCTTTTTAATAACAACATGATTGGATGTAGATATTTCAGCAAGTTGTATTGGGATGATATTGTATCAACTTCTAGAAATAAAGTCATAATCATATATAGTATTAGGTGAGTACTGAGTATTGTTTATCCGTTAGCCTACTAAGGGTCGCGTGTACTACACAGCAGTCCGCTCTGTTCTACTCTATGGCTGTGAAACATGGCCATTGAAAGTGGAAGATATAAGAAAGCTTCAAGTGTTTGACCACCGTTGCCTTCGTAGTATAGGACGTATTGCGTGGTGTCATCACATGAGTAATGCAGAAGTCATATGTAGAGTTTTAGGGAGAAGAGGTAAATCAGTAGACGAGGTTATAAACCTTCATCGATTGAGATAGTTGAGACACGTACTACGTATGCCTAGTCACTGATTGTCACGTCACACAATGTTGGCCGAAGTAGGCCCAGGCTGGATAAAGGCCCGAGGTGGCCATACTAAAACATGGAACCGATGTATGAAGTCTTTGATTGTTGGTTTGAGCCATGTGTGGCGATGCAGACTAAGTGGTTGGGGTCCGCGGGACAAGCGGAACCAGTAGTTGGAGACTCTAGGTGATATTGCTCAGAACCGATGTCAGTGGCCCAGATGTATACACACATATTATCCTCATCTTAAAGATGCTATACAGAATCTCACCATTTTGTCACTCCTCTTTCTTTTGTTTTCGTACTTTATATTTCTTTTGACTGCATTCACTTATCTTCATCCTTCACCTCACTACCTTTCTACATGCTGTACTGATATGAGGTGTGGCAACTCGGACCGTTACGCAGTGATGCCTGGTCCTATGTTGATATTGATTGATTCAATGTTGTTTATGAAGTTAGTCAGAATTAACTATATGTTACGTTATCATTTTGACTATCTGAGATAATCATAATTTAGCAGACTTGTATTTATACTAGGTGATGATTGACAAGGAAATGGAAATTTAGACTGTGACCGGATTCGAACTGAGCTATGAGCTCTGACTGTTGACCAGATTTTTATTTCACTTCAATCATCAAGAGTTTTACCTGATGACTACCATATGTATTTGTGACGCGTTACTACCACTTGATCGTATTCACATCCCAATCCAAATGTAACTGAACTAGAGAGGAGGGGGGAGTTTCACATTGGTTATCTTTTTGGCTATCTAAGATAGCCATAGTTTGGTATTTATACTGGGTGATGATTGACGGGAAAATGAAGTGAAATAAAAGTCTGGTCAGCACGCACCCAGTATAAATATCTGTTAGGTAACAAGACTATTTTGATTGCCAGGCGCCAGATCTGTTTATTAATCTAGGAATTTTTGAATTGTCGTTTATACACCATTTTTACGACATGGTCGGTAGTTTATTCCCCTACCGTGGCACATTTTCAAGATAATTCGGTGATTGGTTAGTGCTTACTTCAGAAATACCCCAACATATATATATATATATATATATATATATATATATATACGTGCGTTTCTGGGTTGATTGACTATTCTTCTCGAAGAAAATTAATTCTACCATCTAGTTCAGTTTTCTCTAATTCGTCCGGGGTTGGATTCGGTGGATCATATATACGAAGTTAGCTGTCAGTCAAGCGTGGATTTTAAATCCTGGTGTGAGAATATTCAGTCCCCCCCCCCCCAATTGTTCTTGAAACTACTCAAATTTAAGCTTAATGAGGGTTTCCGAATGATTTGCAAATTGCTTGGTCAACGTTGTTATTCCCCACAGCTGATTAATTTTTCCATTTGTGATGTCAACAGGGTTTCTGCTGAAAATCACACGTCAGCCAAGATAACAAGGTGTGGTGTCCGGTACAAAAGTGTCTTGAAATAACGAAAGCTACTACTACTGAACACTGAGTAGTTAGAAACCACCCAGGTGGATCTCTAGTATTTCACCAGCCAGCTAAGAGTGATCTAAATACGGTATTAAGATGATATAGACTAATTTATCTCTGTGAGCTGAATATGTCCGGGTACACCACTGATGAGATTGGCTCTGAACGAGTGAAATGGTCGGCCAGACCAAAATGTGACACCAATCCATGTAGTCTCTGACTTTCATTGGCTTGAGCCGTGCGGGGAGATGTAGGCTGTGTGGTTGGAGTTCCCGAGACGAAATGAACCAGTGGTTAAGGAACTGACACTTGGTGACGTGACTGAAAATCAGTCATAATGGCGCAGATGTGTACACTCCTTGACATCTAAAGCTTGAACATTTGAACTCACCTTTCTCTTCAGATTGTTTATTCTCCTCTCACACAACTTTATCTACTTTGATATCACTCTTATTCTATCCACCTGTACTTCTATGAAGTGTGGTTATTTAAGCCTATGCTCTCCTATGCAAGGTTCTACGTTGATTTGTTAGTCAAAGCTATATAATCCCAGATTTATACATTTTTGTCTAGTGTAAGTATTTGATAGATGGAAAGCGGTTCACCAAGCATAGCAACACAAATAGGCTATTATTGAAATTAAATTTTGAGGGGGTTGTGGAGATTTGGTTTCCTTTGTTCCTCCAACTGATGTCAGTCTTCGATGAATAACAACTTGAAATATTATTGAAATTGCAGAAACCATAAAGCTATGAGATGAATAGTGATTATTGACCAAAATAATCTTGAACAAGACGTTTAGTAACATAACGATGGTATAATTGGAAACTGAATTGTAATCAGGAGAGCATAGCAACAAAAATGAGTGGCAAATTACTTGAAAAGTGAATAGTGTCAAAACAGAAAAATGAAAAGAAAAAGTGGGGGTGGGGCTGTAGAGGAGACTTAAAACTAAGACCACGAAAGGAGAAAAGGTTAGGTTGAAAAGTCTTCTTTTTGCGTACACAGTTCAGGTTTCTCCATATGGATGACAAGAACTTCGGCTATGTAGAGAATACGAAGACATAAAGCCTTTGGGAGGTTTGTTTTCACTTTATAGATGACTTTGATCTAGGAGGTTGTTGAGATAGGGTGAATCGTGTCCACGATATGTTGAGTTATAGCACTGCTTATCGCTTCATTGTTACCTCTTTGTAACCACATGGGATAGTATTCTTGAACCTGTTTAGATAACAGTTGCATCGAACGACCTATATACCTGGCTCCATAAGAGCAGGTGAATTGATATATGCACATAGAAGTGGTCGGATGTCAAAGTTTCTCCTTTGAGAATACAAGTCTCAGCGTTGATGCGAACAATCTTCTCCTTAGAGTGTTTGATATCCTCTTTTTTAGTGTCAGCGGCAAGATCAGAATGTATAAATTTGCGATTGTACAACTTTGAAAATGAAATCGCCGAAAAGAGATTTTCGCTAAAACATACTTTTTCTTCTCTCATATTTCTAAATCACCAGTATTCTCTATCCAAATGGGTTTAGACTCTAAATGCTTCACAGATTAATCTAATGTATAATATTCCGTTATCTGTGTCAAGTTTACTGTAGAGAAGACAACATTGCCTTCCAATTAGACTTCCTTTAGTCATTTTGTTCCCATTTAGTGGTTGTACATAGATCCCCAGTAACCTCTAAATAAGCTAACTGGGTTCATTGATCAAAGTGACACTGGAAGCTTTCCTCTATCACCTGCTCACCTGAGTTGTGTGCATAGTTATAATTCAGGTCTTTAATTTTCCCACTTCTGGTTATTCAGAAATCTCGTCTATTGGTTACTGCGTTTCCAGTCAACGGAGTTGTGTAAGACAGCTATGTGTGACTGTGGCCTGAGCTCTTTTCTATAGTTCTCATTCCAGGCAAGTTTCTATGTTCTGTTAACGTAATTGGCAGCTATTGGCTAGTTTGATTTACGTACTTCACCTTACAGTCACTGCATCTAACTTGAGCTAGAAAGTTTTGACCAGGTTGTTCATTCAGCATTTCTTGAAGAGCACAAATGTACACTTTCAAGCGATTAAGTAACTTTTCTGTGGAATATTCACTAGCTCTCATGTTCTGTTACACTCCAATTTAGTAATCTAGTGTAGTTCTCATATGCTTAGTCACGTAAGTTGGAACACAATAGATAAAGTCTGTGATGAATGGCCGACAGTGTAGATCAATTCACTGACACTGACTAATAAAATCAGTGTAGAATCTCGCACACTGGTGCATCGGCTCAATTTGCCACATCTCACAGTAGAACAGGTGGATATCAAAGTAGACAATCTGAAGATAATGGTTACTGCTAATATTGAGTGTGTAAATCCATCCACTGAATTGTGACCAATTTTCAACCATGTCACCAAGACTCCTCAACCACTGATTCCTTTCGTCTCTGGAACCTTAGTCGGGTATTCTACATCTCCCAACACAACTCAGACCAACAGTCAGAAACTTCAGTGACTGGTTCCAGGTCTTAGTCTAACCACCGTGAAACCCTCTTCCATCCTAATCCAACTTCCTGTAGCATGGCATGTTGACGTAGGATGTGGTTCAACTTAGGCTCACACCCTCATCAATCATATTCCTTATTTTCCCTAGTAACCTTCACTTAACCTCAATATTGCTCACACGGTGATTCTACCAAACGTGACCAATGCTACGAAGATAACTATGTTCAAAACCCTGTAACCGATTCATATCTTCTGCTTTTAGCGGTCATGTCTCAGCCGTACAACAGGAGAAAACACTGCAGCGTAGTATACACGTCGTTTGATGGATATGTAAACAGATAGATAGTGGGATGTCTCGCCGGCATCATAAATGACACAAGTCGGTAAATGCTGAATGGGCCTTCCATATCCGAGGTGACATGTCGTCAGCAATCAGCCTGTTAGGCGGGCTGATACAACTGCCGAAGTAAGTGAATTGCTTGACACCTTGCACCACTTCACTTCTTGGCATTAATCTTGGAGTATTGGCAGATTAATCCTGGAGTATTATCTTACATTCGAAAAGTGCTAGGGAAAAGCATGCCAAATATGCTCAGATTTTTGCTCAACGCGTTCAGAAGACCCTGCATTTTGTCAGTGTCTTCACCCAGCAGGATGATATGGCCTGCATACTACAAGTCAACCGGATGACCTCCAGGGAGTAGATCAATTCCTGTGAGTCAGAAATACCTACGTCCAGTATGTCTATGACAAAGTTAAATAGAAACGGGGACAGTGGGCATCTCTGGCAGACACCACTAATTTTCGTCAGTTCACATAAGAACTCTTCATAAGCCCTGACATGGTTGCGTGAGTTCGAACAGAGAGCTTTGATAGGCATCTAATACTTACTCGGTATTCCTTCCATAGTCAGACACTTCCACAACATCTCACGATCGATTGAGTCGAACACCGCCTTCAGGTCAAGAAATATGACAAGTGTCGGCTACTGGTGGATAAGTGTGCCTGTGTTCCAAAACCTGTGGGAGGGTGGATATCTGTTCGACGCACCTTCGTCCAACTCTGTCTGAAAAGTGCCTGGTTTTTTCGAGTTTGCTGTTCTCGAGCTCTAGTTAGACGTCGGATAATTATGAACCCTAAGATCTCGGATACAACATTACTCAAACTAATTCCCATATGTTTGTCACAGCAAGACTTCCCTCCCTTCTTATAGACTGGGATGATCATTGAGGTAGACCAGCTTGATGGGACTACCTGTGATTCTCATACACTGTCTAGTTTCTCCGTCACTTTAATTAGCAATTTCCTACCTCCATTCTTGAAACCATCTCTACTTTACATCATTTCAGGTTCGACATAGCTTTCTTAACTCCAGTGAGAGTTGGGGGAGTGAGAAATACGTCCCATTGGGGTTCAGTCTGGATGTTGGCCAATTGAAGCGTTGCTGAGAGTTGGTTGAACTGTGCATAAAAGTGTTCTGCCGCCTATCTTGGGAGGTTATCAGCGTTCCATCGTTTTCAGTGATGGTTTCAATAACCGTCTTCTACTTCTTCTTGCCGTTATCCCTATTAAGCCTAAACAGTTACCGAGTTTTAATCAACACTGATGCCTTCTCCGTTTCCCTCTCGCTCGCCCGCTTTCGCCACCCACTACTGCTTGAGATCGACGTGAAGACTTATTCCGTTTGTGTTTCAGTTGGTTTTGCTCCTCACTGTGGTCAGAGTTAGTCAGTTGGAACCAATCTACTCTCATCAGTCAGTTTGCATGATGTTGCTGAAATGCAGTGATGTTTGCTGACATTCAGGTTTAGATTGCCGAATGTCTTTACCGCCTTTTTCTACCGGAGATTTAATATGATGCCATAGAGTTGATCCTTTGCATCACGTAAAGTATAGTCGGTGGGTGCGTAGGCGGTGATGATGAATAGACATCGCGTAGTCTCACGATGCTTCCTAGTTCTTACAGATCCATTCAGTCGAACAGCACACTCACGGCTGTTCACTGCAATCCAATGGATGAACGGATTTTGGTCCACAACTGAATGCTATACATACAGCTGCGAGTCCACGAGAGCTAATCATTTGGTCTTTGGATACTCTTAAGGTGAAATATAAAGATTCATTACTATGTACAGGGGAGGTCAATTTAATAATCACATTCGCTTCCTGTATACGTGTCTTTGAGACACAGCATACATCCATGGCTAGAGATTACAGAGTTTTGGCGAGCGATGTTTGCTGTGCGATTTAGCATAGAGTTCGGACGTTGAAAGCTCCTACATGAGATCGATGGTGGGGGTCTTAAGAGACTAGGAATGAAGTATCGATGACTTTGATCTTGGAAAGTGGTTGAGAAGTGAGAGGTTGGGTAAATCGTAAGAGGGTTAGTATTGGTATTATGATGTGGAGACAAAGGAAGAGATAGAATTGAGGAGGACAGGTTACTTTTGATTATGTTTTGTATATTACTGGAAGTATGGGGGCGGTTGACGTTTTATCCATGTCCACACCGTGGAATGTTATATCTTCCTAAGGTATGTGGAAGAGAAAAAGATTTGTGTTGCCACAGGGTCCATGGGACATCTACTTGAGGCCTATCACACACGGTCTTTTTTAGGACGTCGCTTTGAGATTTGGTTGTTCTAACACTGGCTAGGGCAAACCGCCGGCATCGTAAGACCGTGGGGTAGGTGGTGTGCGTTATTTGTGAGACTAACTTTTCTAACCCTCACTTGCTGCAGGGAATACAGCATCAGTGTTGCACTGCTTATCATCCAAGCTAAACAGCATCATAGTGTAGGAGTTTACACTATAATAGTAGTAGCTGCTTTTCGGTTTACCTCTATTCAAAAGATGTTTCTGGCATGGTACAACCTCGAGGCAACAAGCGTTCCACCAATAGCATATCTCGTTAGGTCATTGTGATATGTAATCCTGACTACCACGCCAAGGTAGCATTTTCCTACAGTGTTTTCAGTCAATGGATTTACTGGCTATCTCGTTACATTTTAAAGCGTCCTGTAAAATCTTGATGAGACGTGTTGTTTCGAAACTACCAATTGAATCTTATGAAAATGCACTGCAGTGACAAATGAACAAGTATTTCATATCTATTATAATTTGACTATCTAAGATAGTCGTAGTTTGGCAGACTAGTATTTGTACTGGATGATGATTGAAGGTGAGATGAAAATCTGGACCGTGGCTGGATTCGAACCAGCGACCACTATATTTCTTTTTTTCTTTGTAATTGGTTTTTTTCACCAATTTACCTTGTAAAGTTATAATTACCACACATACAGAACATTGAAGTGAACTATATGTATATATCCAATTCACGTCAACTGGTCAACTTCTATTGCTGGCAAAATTTAAAAATGGACGCCAATTGTTTGTTTGTTGCATAGTAGCCTTTTTCATTGTTGAAATTTCTCTCTGCCTACGTAGTTGTGTTGTTTGAGATCACTAACTAGTAACATATACCATACACAAATCTGATTAAATATTCATACTCTGAGTTTAAATTTATAATTGTAAATTGTCTATACTCTGCCGTATTATACTATCATATCATTGGTCAGCGATTCCATGAAGTTCTGTTTCTATGTTTGTATGTTTGTTTGTCGTGTTATTGGTTCAAAGTGTCTATGGAATTGATTCTGTGTTGAATTTTAAGTATACAAACGAAAAATATATATATATATATATATATGTAGATAAAATAGTTGAATTATTCAATCAGCAATATTTAGTCTCTGTTAACATTCTTTTTCCAAGACATCCTTTTCATATATCAAAGGTTTGAATCAACTTTCATACACACTTCCTCCGATTATCTATTAAAGGTTAAGTGTACTGGACACCAGTACATTCTTTTACCATAATGACTATGTAAAGTAGATGTAGAAGGCTGGAAAATATTCGATTGAAGTCGTTTTTGTAACACTGCTAGTATATGGTGAAATTGCAATACAAGCAGATTAGGTATTTGAAGTATATGGTTTTATGTAAAGAAGGCAGGTTAGTTAGTTGATCAAGTTATCAGTTATCCTAACTAAGGTGATTGAGATAGATGTTATCAGTTTGGACTGTAAAGGCATTATCATCTTAGCGATTTTCGAATGCAACCAATTATTATTACTATTTGTACTTTGAGTTCCTAGTGGAACACATCGCCATTTCACTCTCTTCTCTGTAGTCTTCTTGACCTGGCTCTACCACTGTCCAAAGGCTTTCATTTGTTCCTCACACCATCTCCTCCATGTCACCCTCGCCTCGGACGCCCAACTCGTCTTTTCCCTTTTGGGTTCCACTCGATGGCCTAGCTTGATGCTTGATGTCCCCAGTCGGTCTTCTTAGTGTATGCCCAATCCATCCCCACTTTCTCCTGTATATTTGTTGGGCGATGGGTTGTTGGTTGGTTCGTTGCCAACCAGAGTGAGTTCATTGTTGCTTACTATTTCTGCTCATCTGATCTTCAGTATCGAGTGAGCGTAGGCGGCAGCTGTTGATGAATGTTTGTAGTTCGTTGGAAGTGCTTTTCCTAACGCACCACCAAGTTTCTAAACCATATAGAAGCACTAACTTGACTGACATTATTGTTGAAAATCCGGAACCTGTTCTTTATGCTGAATGCAGTAGATCTTCACACTGATTTTAGGTTAATGAAGACCTGTCTTGCTGTCTTTCCGATCCTGGCTGCTTTTACATCCTCATCTGTGCCGTTACCGCCTGTAGTTGAAACGATGCTGCCTAGGTAGGTGAAAGAGACAACTTCCTTCAGATTTCTCCCGTTGACGGTGATTGGTGCTTATTATTATTGTTGTTGTTGGTTGGGTATCTTCATCACCTCTGTCTTCTCTGCGTTCACTTGAAGTCCCATCTTCACTGTCTCGCCTCTTCTGTCAACCTGTTGTTTATTGCCTATAGATCTCCGAGTTTGTGCGACAGTAGACACTAAGCATAAATCATCATCGGTAAAATCCAAATCTTCTAGGGTTTTTTCATAGGTCCAGGCAGCGTAGGTCCCTCTCCTCGCTCGTCTCAGTTGTTTGTTGCAAGATCCAGTAGACCACAATCAGGAAGATCACCGGTGATAATGCAACCAATAGCATTTCTTTATTTTATGATGAATTAAGTTTCTAGGTGAAATTGGGAAACTCGATTGGTTATCTATTTCTTCAGTTGTTGGACACTCACCTTTAAAGTCAATCCAATTGCTAACTATTATCTGCTCCAGTGCATTAATTTAGTTCTAGTTGAGTTTAGGTGAAGGTTACTTGACAAGGAAAGCCAGGGATTCGTAGGTTCGACAATCACTCCACTTAACGAAGTGGTTTGGCGTTCAGTTTTCGAGCAAGTCATTCAATGAGAGCTTAGGTGATGGCTTAGAAATGTGGTGTGCATACCAAAACCCACTAACTATTTCAAGTTCATATAGTTCCTGGCTGTTTGTCTCAGCCATGTAAAGAGATGTCATCATCATCTATAAACATAGGACCAGGCATTACTGCGTAACCCTCTAAGTTGCCAAAGCTCATATCACTACATCAAGTAAAGCGGAAATGAAGTGGAAGATGAAGAAAAAAATTCAGTCAGAACAAATATAAAGCTCTCAAAGAGAGAAAGGAAGAATAAGAAAATGGTGAGATTCGGTATAGAGTCGTTAAGATGAGGGTAATGTGTGTGGGGATACATTTGCACCACTGACATCGGTCTTCAGCCATATCACCTAGAGTTAGTCTCCAACTACTGGTTCCTGTGGTCCCACGGACCACAACCGGCTAGTCTGTATCGCCCCACATGGCTCAAACCAATAGTCAAAGCCTTCATACATTGGTGCCGAGAAACCAGAGCGTTTATCCAGCTTGGACCTACTTCGACCAACATTGTGTGACGGGGCAATCGGCGACTAGGCATACGTAACACATGTCAGAGCCAACCATCTCAGTCAATGAGGGTTCATAACCTCATCAACTGATCTAACACACCCACAAGTGTTCGAGTAGAGAGCCTTCAATAAGGTGATGTACTTACTCGGCACGCCTTTCAGTGACAGACATTGTCATAAGACTTCTCGATTAACGGAGTCGAATGCCGCCTTCAGGTCGAGAAATAACTATTGTCGGGTGTCGGTAAGCGTACCTATGTTCCAGGACCTGGAGCAGAGTGAATATTTGGTTGATACACCCGCAGCCGGGTCTAAATCCTGCCTGGTTTTCTCTTATGCTTACTGTTTCCCAGCTCTACTCAGGCATCGAAGAACTATAGAACCTAGAATCTTAGACCACTGTGCTCGTCAGGCTGATTTCTTTATGGTTATCACAAGAGGAAAGAGATGTAGACTTCCTGTTTGAGTGAAATCCTCGAGATAATGATAGTGAATGGTTGAAGACTCTTTATGACCAGACTGAATATCAACTGACATTAGCGCAGAGGAATGTATTCTAAAGTTTGGTTTTTGTTAACCTTGAGTTTCTAACTTCTTTCTCCTTATATACACCGTTATCTACTTTGATATCATTGTTTTTCTATGCTGCTATAAAATGTGGTCACTTGACCCATTGCGCCTTTATGCCAGATTCTACATTGATTTTGTGTCTCTGTCTATGAAAAGGTTAGTTAAAAGATAAGCATGATCTGATTGTAACGTTTTGTCGGTCTATATGATAATTTCTTATTGATCCAATAGATACGTGATGCGTGCATGAGTGAGTTGTCTGGGCGAGTTGGAAAGAGTACCTGCATGTGTGTAACGATATTCCCATTGGTTATTGCAGGGTTATTGCTGGTTTTTAAATAAAACTGGGTCTAGACTACTGTGACTGCCTTAATGATGGATAGTGGTGCCTAGCAATGGAATTTAGAACCCATGGTCCGTCATATTTGGGACTAACCAACTGGATGTATCTATTTCCCAGTTAGTGATTTTGTTCCCTCTTACACTGAGATCTAAAACCAATCGCTTTGAATGCTAGAGTGTTATCCATTGGACCAGTGACTCACGATAATCACTCCCTGTACGACACTCTGGTGTTTTAGGCGATTCGTCCTGATTTGAAGTCCTGGTGGGAAAAATACTCACTGGGATGTAGGTACATCCAACTGACGAGTTCTTGATAGGACGAAACGCGTGTCCTGGATTCCACTTCTAATCACCACCCATAATATCAGATTTGGAAATACCGGTAGTATCGAGACATTCGCACGGTGGTGCCACCACAATATCTGATTGTTTATTAAGGATGAAGTGTACTGTGCTGCGGTTTGCTCTGCCCTGGATATGACAAAGCTTCAGGTGTTTTTTCACCGTTGGCTTCTTAACATAAGCCGTATGTCGTAGTTTCACCACATGAGCAAAGCAGAAGTCAGGTATAAAGTTTTAGGGAGGAGAGGAAAATCATTTCATGCCAGACTAAAACATGGCATCAGTTTATGAAATCGTTGAGTGTTTGTTTGAGTCATGTAAGGCGATGCTGACTTGACGGTCGGGGTCCACGTGACATGAGAAACCAGTAGTTGGAGACTGACTCTACGTGATATGGCTGAGAATCGATGTCAGTGATGCAAATGTATTCATATATTATCTTCATCTTAATTTCTGCACTGAGTTCAGCACTTTCTCATTTTTCTTTCCTCCTCTTTTTAACGCTTCCCACTTCTTTTGGTTAATTTTTATCTCTTCTCTCATCTTCCCTTTTTATTATATGTCCTTAAGCACAATATGTACTTTCGCAATATTTGTAGAAGCCTGTATCTGCGCTCACCGTTGGCGGTGAGCCGTTGGAAGTAGTCGAAAAGTTCATGTATATGGGTAGTTGTGTGAGTGGTGAAATTTCCAACCGAATATCGAAGGTCAAAGTGGTATACGCCAATCTGGATGACCTTTGACGCCATCACCACGTCAGTCTGACCGTTAAACATCAGGTTTACTACGATTCTGTGCGAGTAGTTCTGCTCTGCACCTTTAAAACTTGGCCTTTCCAAGCTGAGAATGAGATTACTCTGTGTGTTCGATCATCGTTGTCTCTGCAGGATTTCTCGTATTCGGTGGTAACATCATATAAGTGATCCTCAGGTACGACAGCTTGTGTTTGGGCATGACGGAGATCGTCATTCAATAAGTGAAGTCATCTGGAAACACTGGTTTCGGTGGCTTGAACATGTGTTACGCAAGTCGTCCCAACTGCTTCCATACGATTCATTGTTTGCTAGCCATGGGATTGAATAGAAGAAGCTAAGGTGGGGGTGGTCAGTGTATGATGTGGTACTATGGGATGAAGGATAGTTGTATGGGGTTAGCACCTGTTGATCTATCATGACTCTCCGGGTAGGGTCCGAGAGACCATGTAACTCAGTGGCTTGAAACAATATTAGGCATAGCTTAGAATCGAAACCAGCGGCGGTCATGCTGTGGCCTCCCCCTATCTTCTGTGGCTGGAAAGTAGTGAATGTTTTGTTTTGAATATGTCTTACTGGACTGTTCCAATCATTCTGTTCTTATTGTATTTCCTCTTTCCTTCAATTCCCTTCGCTTTATGTCTTCATAATGTTGTTATATTATTTTGTGTGGCACATTTCTTGGTGCTCCCGGCATAACTCGATAATATTTTGTAACATGGAAGATATTTAGAAGTTTAAAATTCACATTGTAGATCCTTATAGAGATGTAAAATCTGAAAACTATCACTGGAAATTGGTGTATATCGAAGATTTGAAGTTTTTTTTAATGTGGAATCTACATTTTTGTTATTTCATATGATTGGATAGTTTAACAAATTGATGGGAAATGTTATTAGAACATTTGACTGACACAGTGTCACTTGTTAATAGACAAATAGACCTCGATTTGTGTGGTCAATGCTTCTGAAACACCTAAACCTTTACAGGGGTATTGATGTACTAATCTATGAATCACAGTTATTGTGTATTCGTCTGTATTACTCTTCTGAAGTTAAGCTTTCAATTGTCTGTCTTCCAATTGTTCAAAGTTCAACTGGCTAGACATATTAAAGGCTGAGAAAGAGTTAAGTTCAAGTTGTAAAACGTTTATTGTCAAATCGTATCATATTTTTGTTTTGTCGATAAATAATCATACGGTACAAAAGATAACGCAAATTAAATGCGGAAAAGTGTATGTAGATTGACTTTTTAATCCTATTACAAATAAGCTTAGGGTGAGGAATCATGTTGTAGCACAAATACATTTCTGTTTGTTTGTAGATGTGTATAGATGATCCCCGAAGTAGTGTGCAACTGTGACCCAGTGGTTTAGGGAAATGACTGCCAACTAGTGGGTCGCGGGTTCTAACCTCACTCCACCTACTAAGGTTTCGGTAGCCAAGTAGTGGTATCACTAGCTCTCTCACGCAATAGCTGCAGCTCATTGCCTGCTCTCCAAAATAGTAAAACTTCCCGACTGATAGATAATGAGTTTCGAGTTTGAATCCTCACGCTAGCCACTTCAACCTGGACAATCAGGTCCTCAGACAAAAAGTTTATGACATGACCAGGTACATAAAGATGTATCAAACTGAGTTACATAGTGATATATGTGTTGATAATTTTTTAATATGTTCAGACAAACAGAGAGGAATTAACGTAGAATCTGCCACACTATACCCCAGCATGCAAAAAAAGAAATACCAAGGACAGCATTGAAGACTTCGAAGATGATAAGGCATGAAAGAATCTCCGCTGTTGTGAGCTATTTTGGACCATGTCACCTAGAGTCAGTAACCATTCATGCCCTATTATCTTGAGGACTCTAGTCAGTCTGGTAACCAGAATATATCTATATCCTTACACACCTCACGCCGATAATCAAAGACTTTATAGACTGACTCCGTGTCTTGGTTTGACCACCTTTAATCTCCTTCCAACCTAATCGCTTTACTTTAGTGATGACTTGGCAGGCACATACAATAGGTGTCGAACTCATCTCAGTCGGTGAAGATTTACAACTATATTCAATGTGTTGTTGCATCATTTAGTGTTTTTGCACACACCAATTAAGTGAGGTAACAGAGAGAACTTTTATAGTGAATAAGTCAGTAGGATAGATAGATGTGTCCACGAAATACACTTCTATGAATGCAATCGAACCTGGAGTTACACATCATCGTGAGTTTGAACCCCATTTTACTTGTCAAGTCAATATGTATTAAACTGAGGAGTGGGAGGACAAATTGAACTATTAACACTATTAGGGTATTTAAATTAAGAAAGATGAGAACAAACAAGAAGGGGGACATAGGTGATCCTAATCTTGGTAAGAAAACAAGGTTTATTAAGGGGTGGATGTAGTGTAAGGACAAATTGTTTTTGTACACATAAAAGTGGTTTCAATTTGTTTATGGCCATGGCTTCCACAAATCTCAGTATACGTCCTTGTCTAATTGTTTCTATATGAAAGGTGTTTGAACATTAGGCATTTTGTGACTTGTCTCTATGATATTTTTAGTTATAGATGAAGAGGGTCGTCTGTAATTTTTCATTGAATTATTCTTTTCGAATTGTTGACTTTCTTAGTAACATGAATGTAAAAAAACACGACTAGGTACTCTTTTGATATATATTGTTTATTCACTAACGTGCTGTTTTCCAAGACTATTAACATTCTCTGTGACTGTATATCTTCTAGAAACCCTCCCATTTCCTATTACTCCAACTTTTTAGAAGGAGCTGTTGTTGCTGTGTACCGACAAAGTTCATTTCACATTTGAAGGTGTACGCTTTCTATAAGTTGACGGTGCAACTATGCTTAGTCCCTTAGGACTACTAGTAGCCGATATTTATGTCATATATCGAAAATCTGGCTAGTGACCTCATCGCTAAAGTTTCTCCTTACAAGAGATATGTTGATGACATTATAGTGGTTTGTGAGAGGTATGAGGAATATAGCTTGTCCACTAAAAAGACTTAACACCGTACAAACTAACATTAGCCTAACTTGTGAGAAAGGGAATAATCACGACCTGTCATTCTCAGACATACGCCTGAGTGGACGGGAAAATGGTTGAATAAGATGGTCAGTTTACAGAAACCCTACATGGACAAGAAAATACCTGAATTTTCACAATATTTGTCCAATCCAATACCAGCTAGACTTAGTGAAAGGCCAGTACATGAAATACAATGGATGACGATATCAAATCATTAACCAAAACACTTATAGAAAATGGATATCCGATGAAGTTAATAAACCGTTGTGAAGGTCAAGTAGCACCGAAGCCCACTCTATACATGTTTCCTTAGGAAAGCGTCCCTACAACTCTACCACACAGAGGGGAGTTGAATAGTATTGTTTTGAGACCTATGCCGAATAATGTCCATAGCCACATCAAGATCAGTTTACATTTTCATGATATGGCTTAGATAGTTACATTCTCTGTGCCTCTCTTCCCTTGTGATATAGTTGGTAGAATTTTCTGTGTATCTGAACTCTCATTCTCTGCTATCCTATTAGTTGTGTGGTTGTGTTTAACTGCTGCATGCATACCTATAGCTGAGCTTTGCTCTAAACATTTTATCTTACTAGGGTAGGTAATTTTGCTCTTTTATTCTAATTGATCCTGATCGACTATTTTGACCTATGTATTTGACCTCTTGATAATTGGTAAACTAAATTTCGATTCAAAGCTAGTGATTGAAGGTTAAATGGAGGACCTGAGTCATGACACGATTCGAACCAGTCGTCTCCAGAGTTATGCAACTCACCTGATGACCAGGTAAGCGGACAGTTACCACGAATTTATCCAGCAGCTAGGTAAAACCCTTTGTGATTGATGTGAAATGAAGATCTAGTCAATCATCTGGGTTTCACAGCTCAGTTAGTAAGGCACTTGACCGGTAAGCTGGAATCCCTTGTTTCGATTCACGTTGTGACCTTCAGTCATCACAATATATCAATAATTACAGGTTTACTAAACTGCGAATAGTCTCAGATGAACAGAGTTTTCTAACCTACATAGCTTGTTGCTAAGTTAGTTTGTGAGTTTAAATGTCATTCTACTTCCAGCATATTGGAAATCGCACATAAAGTTTTTGAGGGTTGCTGAATTTCATCTCTCATTATCACCACTATCATTGTTATTATCATTACCATCATTACTAACATCCATGCTATCACCACTGCTTATCAACCTAATTCATTTAAAAGGAAACTATTGATGGATAGCTTCTCCTTAGTGGATGCGATTTCTTATCTCAGGTCTTCTGTTTTACTAGGAGTTTTTTTTAGCCCTACCTTAACTGACACAGCATTGTTGACGTTTAGTGGAATCATCGTGTGAGTAATGTTGAGGTCAGGCGAAGGGTACTTGGGAAGATAGGGAAGTCGATTGGTAAAGTTGTGAACCTTCATCGATCGACGTGTCTTTGACATATGTTGAATATGCCGAACAATCACTTATCTCGATATGCAGTCTTAGCTCAAGTAAAATTGGGTTTTGAAAGAGGCTGAGAGTAACATGATGCAGACTTCGTGATACCAGTCGTTGAAGTCATTGAATGTTGTTCTCAGTCTGTAGTAGATTACCTAATTGATGTCTTCTTGACAATAGGAAACAAAGTTTGGAGAGACTTGGTGATATGCTACAAAATCTGTTACAATGTATCACTCTTTGATGTCTACTGAAGTTTGGACATCTCCATTAACTGTGCGTCTTAGTACTTCTTATGTATTTCATTGAAATTATACCACTATACCTTAGTTTTTTAAGGATTGTTTGTTAGCTGTTTCTCGACTTTTCCACTTAAATCAACAAAGTTAGTAAGTTTTAGAAATTTCGTTTTGTTTATTTCGAATAGACTTCATTTTGTCAAAGTGTTCAATTTTGATCAATAACGCTACATGTCTTCCCTTACCCCTAGTTTACATATTATCAATCTTTTATCTTTTCTAAAAAATTTTCCTCTTGTAGACTAAGTGCTATTTGTGCAAATATTGACTGCTCATGTTCAGCCACTGCTTACCTTGACATCTTATACGAGATCAAGTTGGATTAGGGTTAGGAGAGAGTGTTCAGGTTGACTAGACTAAGACGTGACACTAGTCGATGAAGTCTCTGACTATTTGTCTGAGCCATTTAGGGAGATGTAGGCTGCCTGGCTGAGGTCATCTAAGATGAAAGGAATCAGGGGTTTAGGACTGAAATTTGGTGACACAGTGGTGGTGCAAGTGTATTCACTTTTTGACATCATGCAAAGCTTGAATATTTGCACTGACTGTGTTCTTCAGATTGTGTATTTTCTCATCCTCCTTTATCTGCTCTCTTCTATCCACTCGTTCTTTGTTTGCTACTGTGGAGTGTAGCAACTTAAGTAGATCCACTTGTGTACGAGGTTCTGCTTTGATTTCTGTCTTGTCTGTGAACATTTGTCTTGAAATTGTACATTTGCATCCAATTGACGAATGTTGTTTTCAAGTTCAAAATGTATTACACAGAAGTATTCAACGTCTGGTTGGACCTTTATTTATTAACGATGGAAAGTGGCTAGCAATGGAACCAAGCGTTTCGTTTTATTTGCGATTCGTCAGCTGTATGTATCTGTCTCCCAATGAATGTTGGCTCCATCGGGGCTCGAACTCGGAACCGATTGCTTCAAATGTCAGAGAGTTATCCACTTGACGACTAAGTCACGATAGTCACTTCTTGTACAACGAGTATAGTTCTAATGTTGTTTCTTGTATTATCCCGTCGTTGAGTGGAGCGAAATGATGGGAACGCGTGCCGTGCATTTCACTGCTAGCCACTATCCGTCATAAATGTATGATTAAAACACAGGCAATATCGAGGCATTCGCTCAGGTACCTATATGCTAATAAAGATCTATCGATTCAGTCCAGTCAACGATAGGATAATACAAGCAATAATATTAGAACCCTTATTTAGTTCAACATTGAAATGGTTATGAACATATCGATTGTAAGGTCTATAGGGAATTAGAAACTATTTCCAATGTATCATATTAACGTCTTTAAGATGTTTAACTTTTTAAATTGTATTTCATTTCTATGTCATACCTTGATGAATTTTGTGTATTTGAAATGGTATACACTAGAAAAGTCACTGATAAGGCCAACTAGTCATTTTAGCGTATTCTTTAAGCCTAGTTTCAATTTATGTAAGCATTAAATGAAGCCATCACGAATATGTAGACTAGTGAATCTTATCTACTGAACCGAACAATTACCCCATTGACTAATAGAGTTACATAATTTTTAGCTGGAATATGAAAATGATAAAAAGTGCGTGTAATGTTCAACAGGTTGAACTTACAGTGAAGCAATCGTTCAGTAATCTTTACTTCCTAGAAATCAGCCAACAAATAGTACAAACAAAGTTGTAAATACTCAGTAGTATGTTTTTGAATACTTGTTGTTCATTCCTAGACAAGTTTTTGTTGAAAATAGATCTTCCAGTTGCTTGTTTCAAAGTTCTAAATAAGCAATAGCGTCTTATGGATGTTAACTCAATGGTAACATTTTATAGGGAACAAGATATTCAGCGAAGAGACTCTTTTCAACGAATTTATTTTCAAGCTGTACAATCGTATATATATGGTATTTGGAAAAAAATTATATTCTGTGAGGAAAACTAAACACTATGTGGTGATGACATAGGCATTTATGATTATAATAACAATTGAAGTGCGAATGATAACAAATAGATTATGTAATATATGGAATGGTTCATAGAAGATGTATAACTCAGAAGGGGGTGAAAAAATTGTTGAAAATGGTAAATCAATTAAGTATTATGTAATGGCATTAGACAAATTGGACAAGATGAAGTCAATGTTTTCTAAAAGGATTAAGACAATTAAGTGAAACAACACCGGAAACTAGTTGAAGTGAAGGCGATTATAATAACAATAATAGTGATAAAGGAAGGATACAAAGGTTAAATTAACAAAGTGGGAGAAGGAGCTAATGGGGTGGGAAAATGTTATGGCCATGATAAAGACAGTGACTGCACATACTTCTTTTGTACACACAGATCAGGTCTTAGTTCATGAATAGCTAAAGCCTCCGCTGTTTTAAGGAGTTGAAAACGAAGAGAACGTGGGAGGTTTGGGCGAATTTGATAAATAATTTCAAAGTCATCGTCTGGATTTGTTGTGTGATGGAAGTCAATCAAATGTTCTAGAATCGAACTTCTAACAGACTTTCTTTCACCTTTATAAAACCAAGCAGGAACATGTTCTCGTATACGTGTAGAAAGCATTCTCTGGCTACGGCCGATGTACCTTGCTCCACAAGAGCAGGTGAACTGGTAGATGCACATAGAGGCGGCCAAACGAGGAAGCTTGTCTTTGACGCAGGTGGAGAATAGGTTGCGGCTGGTAAAAGTCAACTGGAGTCTTGCTGCGAAGAAAGTCCTATTGATTGATCTGGTAAGACGATTCTTCAGTACATCCGATGCTAGGTCTCCTTTAAACTCTAGGCTCATAAACAATCTTTTCTTTGAGACCGAGTGGATGACTGGTTTAGTGTTTCTTTCCCGCATATTTTTATCAATAAAACGGCTAGGGTAACCGTTTTCGACAAGTATGCTTTTTAGGAAAGATAGCTCTTCGTCGATACAATCGTCTCTACAGATACTTCTTATTCGATAGCAAAGGGAGTGAATAAGATTTCTTTTTCTGTTGATGGGCACCCAACTATAAAAATTAGTTAGTTGCCCGTTCCACGTTGGTTTTCTGTAGATGGATCTTTTAAGGTATCCATTCTGGCGTCGGGTGAGAAGCACATCAAGAAAAGGAATAGTTGATTCTGATTCCTTCTCTATAGTAAACTTGAGGGCTTGATGACATTCATTGAATGAACGAAGCACGTCGTCGAGGTCTACATTTTTGTCGCAAATAGGGGACATCAGTTCCCCATTGAGATTACAGGACTCCCTGTCGACAGCTTCCATCTAACTAACTATCTGTTTTCTTTTAATTTCAGGATCGTGAACTACTCTGTCGTGTGCTGCTAGGTGGTGAAATGCCTCCTCCAGTCGCTCGTGTGAATAAACATACAGATGATCGATCAGAAAAACACGATCCCAAGGTATGTCTAGTATCTGTTTTACGCGCTCACTTCTTTCAGCTCAGTGCTATGCTTATCTGAGTACTTAACCAACTGTAAACTTTATATTAGCTGTGTAGTTTCCTTTGTTTTTGGTCTTCGGTTTTTCGATCTCAATATACACGTCTCTACACGTCCATCGTATCTTCTCCATTAATAAGTTGGATCAGGAATCAACTAGGAATTTGTCGAAAGTTGATGGCTGACACTCGATATCTGTTCATCATTAGCGACCATAGTATATAACAGTTTTCTAAATCATAACACATTCGCATATCTATACTTAGCTTTATTTTTCTCTCAACCAACAAGTCATAGGTTTGAATTGTTTTCCATTAACCAAGATTTTCACACAGATGGATCATTTAGTAGATGGATTTTGACAGTCTCTCTAAGCGTATAACCATATTCCATCATTCTTTTATCACATGGTATTTGGGGTGTTTTTTTTTGACATAACATCTATTTTTTTTGGGGGGGGGTGATATCACACTCCTCAAAACTTTGAAATGTCAATGGCAAAGTCTTTAAGATCTATAATCAATTTGACATTTGGTTGTTGTTCAGACAAAAGTGGAACTAAGAGTAGATTAGTAGTCTAACTGTTAAATTCATACTGGTGACTAACACAGTGGAATTCAGGATGCATGTTTTCTTCTATTTGAGACTCGTGAATTCAATGTACTTCTACTCCAGCGAATGATGTTATTCCCACCGAGATTCGAACCCAGTACCTATCGTTTAAAATGCCAAGGCGTTACTCAACTAGACCCTAATCGCCTCAGTTGAAACAGTATCACTCACTGGGACGCAAGTACATCCAACTGAATTGACTGCTAGTCACCAAGATGAATATCATATAGTGAATATCTAGCCGTATAGGAGCCCATCTACCAACAGAGGTCGAGTGATTCAGTTCCGTATAGCAACAAGTATTGAGAAGAATAGTTGTCTAAGTCCCCCCCCCCAACCATATACTGCATATAATCATTCGAAATCATTCATATTCCTCAGGGTCAAAGGGTATTTGATAGTTCTTTGCATAGCATCTTTCACCGAAGTAGGAGCATACCAATTACATCCACCTAATAAAGTTTCTCTGTTCAAACAATTCTTATAGAGTTCAGATTAAGTCATAGTTTTACTGACTATATCATATGATACTTACCACAAAGGAGAAAAAAGTGAAGAGATTCAATCAGCAGCCTTCTGTAAAGTCGTGCTGTAAGCAATTAGGCACAACTTGGCTCCTCAAACCTCAGTAGATGGAGCGATACTGGAATCGGCGATGCACTAGTTGAAAGTTAGCTCCGTAAACCAATGAACCACAATTAACATAAAAGAAAAACTTGGACATTATGATGATGTATTAAAGTTCATCATACAGTACGACACTGAATGTGATACACATATAACAAATCAATTAAAAATGAAATGAATAATTTTTTGCACGTTTTCTGTAGACATAACTGTCTGCATTCCTGTTTTGTTTCCACTTGATTCTGTTATGCAACATCAATAGTTCTCCTTCATCAAACAAATCCAAGAGGAGTGAATGACTCAGCACCTGTTTCCGATGTATCGAAAATCTACCCCTACCCTATATCACAAAGTAGACAAGAGAGATTTAGCACCAATATAAACCATATCTCAAAGTTGTACGCTTTATTGTCTTCGTATGACTGTGCACGACCTAAATGGTGTCCAAAATGTAATCCAGTAAACGATACATCTATTTCTTCACTCTCTGATACACACCACTAATAAATCAATTAAAACATGAAATTATCTATACAACAAAATAATATTCAAATGAAGTTGTAAAAGTGTCGTTCACTGTTAAGAGGGAAATATTTCCCAACACTGGAGAGTTCCAGATTTAAAGTCAACCTCACTCACCACCACCACCACCAACCTTTCAACCAAATGCATCAACCACACATTACAAATATGCACACAGGAAGCTCTATGAATAGTTTACAATTAGTATTTAACTGTAGAATATATTTCTATTCTGCAATAGGCTTTTATAAAAACTGTTGTCTTCGATACACAGGGCATGGTTTGAAGGATAAGAGATTAGTGAATCCAGATAGACTGTCGACAGACTCCATATACTCTGAATTGCATGAATCAAGGGTTTTCAAGTAATCGAAATGATTTGTAGCTCAGCTCGGAATGAGGATTGTAGTGGTTTGAAAGGGTTCTCTGAACTGTGGTATTTCACCATGTCAGAAGCTGAATGATATTCTGTGCAAAACTATTTCTAATGTTACTTAGATAAACAGTCCACCGTCTCTATCTCACTATATCTTATTTCAATTAAAGTGTAAACAAGGAGGAGAAGAAGATAAGAAGTGGAGAGTAACAAGATATTTGGCTTCATGAGATACGGTACAAAGAAACTTCCATTAGGAATTAACGAATCGATGAGGGTACTGCTAGAGTTCAGGGATCGGATCTAAAATCACTCAACACAACCTTATGCACAATTGTGAAGTAGGCGACAATGAGTCATACACACACATACAAACACACCTATGGTCTGTGATTGCTAATGCTGATATATTAGCTGGTTACCGAATTCTCGTTAGGTGGAGCAGTGATCAAACTGGTCACCAATTGGTTGAAAGTCAACTCCATAAATCAATTAGTCATAACTCCATTTTAAGGTTCTCCGACCACTGATGGATTGTTTCACAGAGAACTAAAACGAAACAACTGTTCCATCCGTGCCTTTCCCAAGATTTTATCAACTCTCTGAATCATGTCGATTCGAGATGTAAAGCAGCCTGAAACAAATAATGAAACGGCAGACAACCATCCTCCCTCTTCATTTGTATTCAAATAACATGATCACCTGGTTGTTTTACAACAGCTAATCTTCAACAGATACACACAATCCCTTGTCATTCTCGTAGGAATACTTTACACTCTCTCATATCATAGTACACATTTTAACTATTTACGAGAACTGGTCGTCAGTTGGAATGATCAAGTGGAATTTGAGTCACCTGTATTGTATGCTGTTGCACACTACAACGATATCGTCAGCATATTCATAATTGGTAACAAATCTACACTGACATTTCAAGAATGTCATTGATGGTGTAGTTGAAGAGAGGACTGACAGTTCTTAGCTTGATGGTTCTTTCGGAACAATGAAAGTATTTATATGGCTTAAGTGTACATTTGATGTACCTTTTCATGTGGTTTATTTGGTCACTTTTATGGTAGGTGGCTACTATAAGAGTATTCCAAAAGTGTTAGGCATCCGAAAAATTGAATAGAAATGCATATGAGGGTAACTAATTGCACGTTTTGTGTAGTGTAAGGAAGAGAGAGAGAGTTCATTGTACACCTTAGCTGCTGATATGCCCTGTTGGATAAAACAGAGTTGGAACTCGCAGTGTGTGTTTGGAACTAAATTGTCTAAGTCAATAGGCTAGAATTCAAATTAGTAGTAGTGATAATAGAATTTACGAAAGATACTATTAGTGAACATTTGGAGTAGTTAGTAAATCAACCAGGTTGATTTGTACTACTTCGGTAGCCAGATAGATGACAGTGATCTAAACACTGGACGGCTGTTTTGTTCGTTTACTTCCCAACCGATCAGCTACAAGTTATCAGATCTACAGACCTTTTCACCAATGAAATTGTTTTATCCCACCACTGTCTGCTGAATTCATCTAAACATTGATTCACGGAACGCAGGAGGTATAACTGTGATGCACAGTCTTATATTGTTTGTCACTTTTCTACTGTCCTACCCAGGCATTAAATATTGAGAGTTGTGAAACGGTCTTTTGTATCGGGTAAATAATTTCTTGTGCTGCAACTTGATAGTATGCTGCGAAACTCTATGATTATCGATGCTAATACTGGACGTTGGATATTAGATATACGCAGAAGTTGCATCTCTTGAAATTCTTTCTTATCTGGAGTAGGTAATAGGATGAAGGGAGCCGCAAAACGACTAATTTAGGAGATAGAAGCAATCTGTAGATTTGCTTGATTCTGGTATCAGCTGTTTATACTGCTGTTTTCCTTCCTTTTTTATTTGGTTTTCACTCCAATTTGTAGTTTGAATTATAAACATGACAGACTGTTCTACCAGATGCCTTTTCATTTCTTTATTTCTGCTTATTCCTTATGATGCATATTGTTAAACTGTTCTGAGATCCTATCGAACACCTGTGGCCATTAGTATCATTAGTGTTTATTATCTTCAATTCTGTTTTGTCTCTTGTTTCTGTTAGTCACTGTTTTTCTTTTGTCTTCAGTAAATTTTCAGAATTTGAATAGGCTATACAACCAATGATTTTTGATAATTTGTTAGCCTAAAGGCAGTTCCCGCTACTTGACATTTTTTCTAGAAAAGTTATCCTCTTTTATTGTTCTAATATTTTAGCATAACAGTACAGAATGGAATTTCGATACAGTTGGACGTATATCTGGTGGTGGTGGTGGTGGTGTAGATAGCGATGACGATAGTGATGAAAGTGATTATCAAGCTGGCTCAGGTGTTGATCGGTCTGGTCATATACAATCACGTGGTTCGTCTAGTGGATTTGACTTCCCACAAGAGTTGTTAACACACACAAATGCAGCTACAGCTGTGTCGGGCTCATCTCCATCGGCAGCCGCAGCAGCAGCAATAGCTGCTGGTAGCGATCCAGGTGATGTTGCTCCTCATATACTTGGAACAGATAATTATAGTATTGCAGTTTCTGGGTCATCTTTTCCTCCGGCTCCAGCGTGTACACCTGCCTCCCCAGAGACATCAAATTCAGTTAGCGCTATGGCAGCTGCATTTGCCAGTACATTGACCACTTCTGATCCTAATAATCCACAACAAACACAAACGAATGATACGGTAAGTTATTCATAAAGATGCGCCTATTTGAATTGATTACAATCCAATGATCCGTAATAACCTACTTTTAAGATGGACTCCCTGAAGTTCTAATGTGAAGGTTGGTACCTGTAGTAAGATTTGAGGATAGATGCTTGCGAAGTGACGACAGAATTCGGAAAACACGACTTATCTAACTCTCAACCACCTGAGAAATCATGTCATGACCAATATAAAACTTGACGATGAGACTAGACTTCTTTGTTGTTGATCTGTAATCTAAACTGATTTCAAATGAATATGAATTTGTTCAGTCAGCGCTTAAGTTATAGGTTGATATCAATCGGTTGGAAGGAAGAGCGATAAAAAGAGAATTTATGCATGGTTTGTTGTTGTTGTTGGTTCAACTCGACTAATGAAGATGATCTGATGGCCTTCTATTTGACGTTTTTGTTTGAGAGTAACGCCTAGAAGTTTACTAAGTAGACAAATGGATGTGTTGGCTGATGTTTGAATATGATGATACAATCCTTAGATATTAGTTTTGACTAGGAAATTTTCGTGATTGATGCTAAAATCCTTTCCATGAACAATGTAAAGTAACACAATTTACAGTGTATTTAAGAGTTGAGCATATTTCTCGAGAGGAAGATAGCTTAAGTATTTATCTGACCATAAGAATGATTCTCATGTAGATAAAGCTTACTGTCTGTTGTAAAAATAGTGGTAAGGACATTTGATAACCTACATCTAAAGGGTTGAGAAAATGTCAATGGATTTCTGCAACTTCATCTGAATTGATTAATTGAAAAAGATGAATTCCATTTGGCTGACTGTGACCGCAGTGAAGAACGAAAACAGCTTTTCGGAATACTTCCGAGTAGAGAAGCATACCAGTAGGAAAAAGACGATGGTGAGTGAAACCATCACCTAAAACGATGAAGGATGGTGGTGGTGGTAACCTCTCACCATAGTCGGCTGGAACGTTGGACAGAACACTTTAAAGCACTCCATTCAACTAGCTCACATCAACGCTTCAGTCGCCCGGCATCTAGCCTGAACCTGAATACCACGTGGGTATCAGTCCACCAACTCTCCTTGAAGTTGAGGAAGCTGTATGGAACCCGAAACGACGCAAAGCAGCAGGTAGCCAGGAGTTTTTAAGGATGGAGATAGGAAATTGCTTATTAGAGTGACAGAAATGCTAAGTTGTGTATAAGATTCAGAGGTAGTACCGTCAGACTAGTCTACTTCACTGATCAGTTCAGTCTGTTAGAAGGAAGAGAAATCTTATGACAACCATAGGAGAATTAGCTTGACTAATACTGTGTCCAAGATCCTGTGGTCCGTGATCATCCTATGCGTAACTGGAGCTCGAGATAAATAGACAGCTGGACGAAGATGCATCGATCAGGTATTCAACGACAGGTTCTGGAACATAGACATACCTCCTGGCGGCCAAAACATGCCATATTTCTTGACCTGGAGGTAGCACTTGTCTCTATCGACTATGAGGTGTTGTAGCAGTGTCTCACTGTGAAGGAAGTACGGAACAATTATATAACGCTCATCAAACCTCTACTCGAACTCATGCAGCAATGTCAGGGCTTATGGAGAGTTGTCATCAGAATTTATGACTGCTAGTGGTGTCCAGAAAGGATTCCCACTGTCACCTTTCATGTTAAACTTCGTTATGAGCGTACTAATGGATATGACTTTAGGTACGTCTGACTTCACAGGGATGAACCTACTCCCTAAAGGTCACTTGGTTTACTCGGAGTACGCAGACTATGTTGACCTGCTGGATGAAGATGCTGAGAAAATACGGACAGGGCCTTCTGAACGCGTTGAGCAGAAATCTGAGTATGTTTGGCGTGCGTTTCCGTGGCACCTTTCGAATATAAGTTGAGGCTACAGGACTGGTCTCCAAATACTCCAAGATTAATTGCTAAGAAATGAAGTGGTGGAATCCATCGACCACCTCACTTACTTGGGGAGTTGCATCAGCTCAAACGGGCTGGTAATCACAACTCGGATACAGAAAGATCGTTTTGCACTCACCAATTCGCGTTATTTCTGTCACTGATGAGATATCCGATTACTTAGTGAATGATGAGTTTACCGCACTGCATTTGGTTCTTTCCTGTTATACAGCTGTAAGACTTAGCCGTTGGATATGAATTATCTGCAGTGTTTTCATCACAAGTATCTTCATGGTATTGTTCATGTATGGCGAAGCCATCGTCTGAACAATTTCAAGAAGAGTATTAGACAAGGAAGATAAGTCAGTTCAAGTTGTATGAACTTTATGGGTCCTTATATTAACTTTTTTATAAACATTGAAGAGTAGTTATTAAGCATTAGTGTCTCTTTAATATGCTTAATTGCCTTATTTAGATTTTTTGATTTACTATTCAGACTCCTAGCTCCATTACAGAAACATTTTACCTAACCGATGTAATCTGGAATTATACTCTATTATAGTATTGGAGTATTACTGTTACTAATAGCCGGCGTATAGTGTCTAACTGAAATCGTCGAGATAGTACCAATCAATGATTGGGGACTGCTTGAAGCGATTAAAAGTCACTGGTAATTGCAAGATCTATTCACTTTTTAGTGGCTTCTAAAGATTGAACAATTTTTATAACTTTGACTATTTTAAACACTTTCTCCTCCCATACACTTTATCTGTGATTGATAGAATTACCGTATTTGAACAGTGTTGAAATCAGGCGAAGGGTACTAGGCAAGATGGGCAAGTTGATTGATGAAGTTGTGAAACTTCATCAACTGAAGTGGCTTGGGGCATATGTTGCGCATGCCGAGCCACTGACTGGCTAATTGACTAAACCAGCACGTAGAACTTCGTACACAGGTACACGGGATCAAGTTGTCACACTTCACAGTACTACACAAAGAACAGATAGATAGAAAAAGACTGGTATCAGAGTAGACAAAGTTATATGAAGGGATAGACAGTCTGAAGCTAACGGTTAGTGCACATATTCAAGTTGTAGACGATATCCAGCAGCGAGTAAATCTGCACCATTGTGACCGATTTTCTGTCATGTCACCAAGAGTCGACCCTCATATTCTGGTTCCTATCGTCTCAGGGATTTTAGTCAGGTAGGTAGGCTACATCTCCCAACACAACTTCCACCAACTGTCACAGACTTCATCGACTGGTACCATGTCTTCGTTTGGCCACCCTGAACCTTCTTCCAACCTAGTCCAGCTTCACTTAGCATATCAAATCGAGGTACGGCTATGAGATATGGCCGTCGGAAGTAAAAGACATGAAGTGATTATTGAATCTTGATCCCATATGTCTTCACAGCATTGCTTGTGTGTAGTGGAATCACCGTTTGAGCAATGTTGAGGTCAAGTGAAGGGTACTAGGCAAGACAGGCAAGTCGATTGATGATGTTGTGAACGTTAGTTGACTGCGATGGCTTGAACACGTATTGTACATGCTGAGCCACCACCTACCTGGACGTGACATACTAGGTTGAAATAGAGTTCAGGGTGACCAGACCAAGACATGGCATCGGTCGATGTAGTCCCTGACTGTTGGTTTGAGTCGTATGGGGCTACGTAGACTGCATGGTTGAGGTCCTCGAGACGGTCGGAATCCGTGGTTGCGGAGTCTTGGTGACATGGCTGAATATCGGTCACAGTAGTGGCGCAGATGTATTTACCGTTTCATTTCGTTATCTTCAGATTGTTTATTCTCTCACACAACTTTATCTGCTTTCATATCACTCTTTTTCCATCCACCTATTCTTTGTGTACTACTGTGAGATGTGGCGACTTAAACTATTTTACCTGTGTGCGAGATTCTAAGTTGGTTTTGTCAGTCCTATGGACCTTTTTTCTGCTTTAACACCACTCTTTTTACACCTGATTGCTCTTTGTATGTTGTTATTATCTACGGCAACTTGATCCAATCCTCTTGTGTATGAGGTTCTACATTAGCTTTTTTCTTCCCTATCTCCCGATTTATCTCTGTCTGTGGTTGTAATATGAGAAAAGTATACCGTAAAATTACCTCACCAACCATATACACATTTTTAGAGTAGACAGTGAGCCATACTTATTGTGCGAAGGTTAATCATACTACCTGTTTACCTCCAAGACCTCGATAAATGAGGTGGAGTTTAAAGTTGTAACTTATCAGTTGAAAGGTCAAGTGGTTAGATCAATAAATCAGTCATAGTACCACTGAATTAGGTGAAGCAACACTGCAATGTATCGTAGAGAGTAGATGTTAGAAATCAATCGACAGGAGGTCAGATAAATAAAGCTTAACTTAACACAGTAGTCCCTGTGTTACGATCCAACGCTCCGAGACGTATCAAATAACGATTGAACAATGACTTCTCAACTTGATATTCAGCTGACACCAGAAGAAGACAATGAGATCGGAAGTTTATTTACTCCAACCGAATAATAATAGGTAAAAACTCTCAGTCGTTTATATGTCCTTAGATGACCTTGGCCAGAGAAAACAAAATAGCATATTCAAAGTGTAAAGTGGACCAATCAGCGTCTGGTATCCTAAACTGCGATGAAAATAAGCCACATAGCATGGCGCAAAAAGGGCGCGAAAATAAGGCTTAAACTTTACAATGATAATATAAGTTAGTTTTCTTAGGGACTAGCCAACCCGAACAACCTATCGTTCCAAGTGGTAATTACAGGTGATAAACAGCATCGAGAAATGGATGGAATATTGCAGAAAAACCAGAAATCCAATGAATGGCTAATACTTCAGCTATACCTAAACGCCATGACTTCATTCTCTTTGAATGGCATTGTTGAATCGTGTAGAACCTTCGTGGAATGGATAGTTTATTAATTTTCAAAGTTCGATCCACCTAAGTAGTAAGAGAAATCGTATCTATTCACTTTCCTCGATGATCAAGAAATAATGTATAGAGGATACTATAGACGGAGAACTGCAAAATCTTCTAAAACCTCTAGTAGAAAATGGTTTACCACCGAAAACGATTCTTTTGTTGAATTCAAAATGACATCGTTGCAGACATCCTTAGAAAATGACCATCCAGATTCTTAAATAGAACGTACTTCGCTACCACCCTTCGAATCATTTTCTCCTGGAAGAAGCTTTCTGTTTGGTGCATGAAAGACAAACTGATGCACTGGGCTACATCAATTTGGGTATACCAGTTAACTTACTCGTAAGGAAGCTGGGTAGATCGGCTTTACCATATGCCCATTTGTAAAATATGCTGAAGAACATCACCTAACCTGGCTGACTAGAAAATAGAGAACGGAAATGCATCTTCAGTTCAATAACAGAACATCTTCTGAATTCAGGCCACTCAGCTCCTTTCAAGAACTCGGTAGAAACGAAGAAGTGAAAAGAGACGAAAAAATGACTACTAAAAACAAGGAATAACAATGTGTAGAATGAGTATTAGTAGGTAGGTGTCTATTATATATTTTAAACGAAAAAAAATGAGCACACCTATCTAATGTATCACTCATCCCTTTCAATTATTGCAGTAATTAAGTTCTTAGTAATATAGTTGGTACATCCTTCCAGTTGATAATCCTAAAGGTAATTTGGTCCATTTTTTTTCCACTCTTATCATGTGATCTTCATACACTTTGATGAATCTGCCAACTTAGAAGAAACGAAAAAATCACTTCTCTAACCTTCTGCACATCTATACACTAAGTAATGAGCTAGATCTATTGTTTGACGGTTAATAATACCATCTGGTTGACGAGGTTGTGAACCTTCATCAATTGAGATGGTTGGGACACGTACTACGTATGCCTAGTCACCGATCGCCTCGTCACACGATGTTGGCTGATGTGGGTCCAGGCTGGAAAAAGGCCCGAGGTGGCCAGACTAAAACATGGCATCAATGTGTGAAGTCTTTGATTGTTGGTTTAAGCCATGTAGGACGATACAGACTAGGTGGTTGGGGTCCACGGGACAAGAGGAACCAGTGGTTGGAGACCCTAGGTGATATGGCTCAGAAGCGAAGTCAGTGGCGCAGATGTATACACACATTATCCTGATCCTAACAACGCTATACCGAATCTCACCATTTTGTCACTCCTCTTTCCTTTCTTCTCCTACTTTATATTTCTTTTGACTGCATTCACTTATCTTCATTCTTCACCTCACTACCTTTCTACATGCTGTACTGATATGAGGTGTGGCAACTCGGACCGTTAGGCAGTAATACCTGGTTCTATGTTGATAATGATGATGATGATCTGGTTGCTCAAACCTTAGTAAGTGGAACGGGACTCGAACTCATGACCTACTAGTGAGAGTCAGTCACAACTCCTGCAACTAAGTTAGAATAATGAATACAATGCTATCATTATAAATATAGTACGAAACAATAAATTGTAATCCGTATGGTATTTCAACTCAATCAAAGGTGAGGATGAATGCTCACAGATGATATATGACCTCATGTCTTCCAAAGTATTTGACAGTTTTCAGCACAGTGGTCAATATTCCCATATAAGCTAAAATCAGCTGTCCAGATTCTAAACATATTTCTTAATTGATTTTAATCTGTGCTTTAACATAAAGAAACAACACTACCCTTGGAGTGTTAGTTAACCTGTACTCTATGCTTATTTGATTCTATAATGTTTTCACATTTAGTTTTTTGGTGATTATTATTGACCGATACCGTTATGTAATCAGTAATCTGCTTACGTGTAATCTCTCTCTCTCTATCTTTAGATTTTATAGCATTCTTGTTGCTGCCCTCATTAGTCTTTGCTTCTCGAGAATTTTCGTTCTAATACTAGTATAATATAGAGTATGGTTTCACTTCGATGAATTTTGAAGCATCGCTTGGTGATGTAACACTATCTGAGATTGGTGATGGTGATAATTTTAAAGGTGTAGTGAAAATTTGATTCACTGTAGGATGTGAACTAATAACAACGTCTAGCTTACCTCCTCAGTGCTATTTCAAATAATCTCTAAGCGATTCAACTGCACTGATGTGTATTGCATAACTGTTCATTCATCACAATCATATTGTCTTTCTAACAAACCAAACCTTATTCCAGTCGAAACTTGGTTTGAACACCTAATAAACGTCATTAGCTTGAGTTCCACTATAACTCAGGTTTTCATGCCTCGTTTAATCATCATCACATACAAAGGATCAAAGTATGTCAAAATTCTGCCATGATTAATCCTATTAATCATATTTTTCTAAGAGAAGACAGTACACTGTATACAGAGGGAAACACTTTACTTCACTGATTAGTGAAGTCGGTATGCCTCAAGGTGCTATTCTTTCTCCTTCCCTTTTCTCTTTCTTTTTGCATAACTTACCAACCTCAATTAAATTTAACCTTGTTAAGTATGCTGATGACCTGACAGTATTCACGCTGATCATCTCCTCTTCTGATTGTTCTCAGTTTAATAACTTCTTAAATGATATTGGTTATTGGTCTTCCTTAGATCGTCTCACACTCAATCCCTCCAAATGTCAGATGGTTAATTTTAGCTTAAGACATGAAAAAAACCTTTGCACATTGCTTCAATCCCATGACTCTTGTTGTCTTATAGATGGCTCTGTTATAGAGAATATAGCAAGCGTGATCCATGTTGACTTATGCTTTTCTTCTGATCTTTCTTGGTCCCCTTCATATCTTACTGATTTCTAGGAAAATCCTTCGCTTGTCCTTTTATATTAGGAAACTCAGCTCCTATTCTCATGTTTAATTAATTTCTATGTTTTACATGCACTTACTTATTGTTCCACTTATTCTTTTCTGGACTTCGGAAAAAAGACTACATTGTATTCTGTAGGATTTTGAAGGTTGTTAGTGGAGCAAGTGGCACACCCCTAACCGAGCTGATAAATACAGTCGTGGATAGGCATCTAAACTCATTGTAGACAGCTAACTGTAAATATTTTATCTGATGACAAGCATCCTCCGCATCCTCACCTCTCTCCATATTTGTCCTCTAGGAAGACAGGAAGCAAATATATTAAACTCTATGCACGCACAACTACATACTAGAATTCAACCATACCACCTTATTTAGCTTGTGTATTGTGTGAAGAAAATCTTGTTAGACATAGTCTTATCAATCAATTGTGTAATAGCAAATAGTTGTCATGTCCCTGAAGTCATTAAACATTTCAATAATCCTGTTTTTCCTGGTTCTTTACTATATATTGTCAAATAGAACCATTCTTAATGTTTTAAAAATGTTGTACAATGGGTAAATTGATGTAATATAACACATACTGAGAATTCTGCACTATAAACATAACTATGATACGGAATAAAGCAAATATATCATTATCATGTATTATAGTTATCGTAGGGTTGTGGTTCATTGGTGTGAGAAGTTGTTCACTTTCAACCGGATGGGTCACGGGTTCGAACCCCCCCCTCACCTACCTAGGTTTGAGTGGCCATACACATATACATACACAATAGGTGTGGCTGGTTGCCTAATGCACGAATGTGCACAAGGTTACTCTGAGTGCATTTTGACTTATTCGATTGTAGTTATCCAGGCTTGACGACTCTAGACGATATGCCTAACGATCGATCTCGTTGGTGCATATTATCTTCATCTTAACCAGCATACCAAATTTTGTCGTTGTTCTATCTCTTCTTTCTGTTTTTCTGCATCTTTCTATTACTGTCCTCCTCATTTCTCTGTTTCATATTGATGACTTCTATCTTGATGTTCTGATGTGTGAGATGCGGCAACTTGAGTAGTTACGCAACATATTGCCAGATCTCCTGTTGACATTGACTTATTGACTAACTGACAGATATTACATAGGTAGTCGTATGCATCAACTGTGAACCAATGAAATGAAATCAGTTCATTCTTACCTTATTTCAAAGTTACTTCTTTCTGTGATGATGGAGAATATTTGCAGTTCAAGACGAAGAGAAGGAGAATCCTGATAGTGTTGTCTTCTTTGAGTTGGACGGTTCAATGATGAAGCTTTCGTTGTCATTCTACATAACTACATCATCAACACAAACTTAAAAAAGAAATGACTTATTAGCTTGTGGAAAAAACCTCATAGCCCACTTTTTTCTGAAATTTGTGCTGATGTTGCTGTTTTTGTCTTGAATGACATGAAAGTTTTACGATCAGACCATCCAACTTGAAAAGCACAGCAGTATCAAGACCAGTTCCTTCTCACTTTCGGCGCTTCATAGTTATTTTCCAACATACTCAATAGACAATGTATATATATATATATATATATATATATATATATATATATATATTCACAACTTCCTGGTCATTGAGAGAAAGAGAGTAGGTCACTATAATACTGCACCATACAAGAGTTTATCACGTATCTGTAAATGACTAAATTAGGTCGTAGTGTGTAGTTATGGTATTGATAACTGAACTTCAATCATGTGTTTACTGTCCAATCATACACAATTATGATGTAATTGAATGGGATAAATCGATATCTATGATGAGTTAAAATTCTGGCACATAAGAAGCACTTCAAGACAAAATAACCTTGTTTATCCTATATAACTCATGTGTTTCTTAAAAGCTTGTAAATTCTACTATTGAATGATCAATTTACAAGTGATTTACAAATCGGCATCATCTAGGTTTACATTCCTCATAGCTGAGTAGTAGTAGTTTCTCAACTACCCAGCTGTCATGTCAGCAAGGTTTTCGCTGAAAACTAATCAGCTGAGATCACAAAGTGTGATCTAAATTTTTCCGGGTACACCGCTTGTGAGCTCGGCTGTAAACGAACAAACAGCCGTCCAGTGTTTAGATCACTGTCATCTATCTGGCTACCGAAGTAGTACAAATCAACCTGGTTGATTTACTAACTACTCCAGATGTTCACTAATAGTACCTTCCGTAAATTCTAGTATCACTACTACTAATTTGAATTCTAGCCTATTGACTTAGACAATTAACTTCCAACACACACACTGCGAGTTCCAACTCTGTTTTATCCAACAGGGCATATCAGCAACCAAGGAGTACAATGAACTCTCTCCCTCTTCCTTACACTACACAAAACGTGCAATTAGTTACCCTCATATGCATTTCTATTCAATTTTTCGGATGCCTAACACTTTTGGAATACTCTTATAGTAGCCACCTACCATAAAAGTGACCAAATAAACCACATGAAAAGGTACATCAAATGTACACTTAAGCCATATAAATACTTTCATTGTTCCGAAAGAACCATCAAGCTAAGAACTGTCAGTCCTCTCTTCAACTACACCATCAATGACATTCCTGAAATGTCAGTGTAGATTTGTTACCAATTATGAATATGCTGACGATATCGTTGTAGTGTACAACAGCATACAATACAGGTGACTCAAATTCCACTTGATCATTCCAACTGACGACCAGTTTTCGTAAATAGTTAAAATGTGTACTATGATATGAGAGAGTGTAAAGTATTCCTACGAGAATGACAAGGGATTGTGTGTATCTGTTGAAGATTAGCTGTTGTAAAACAACCAGGTGATCATGTTATTTGAATACAAATGAAGAGGGAGGATGGTTGTGTGCCGTTTCATTATTTGTTTCAGGCTGCTTTACATCTCGAATCGACATGATTCAGAGAGTTGATAAAATCTTGGGAAAGGCACGGATGGAACAGTTGTTTCGTTTTAGTTCTCTGTGAAACAATCCATCAGTGGTCGGAGAACCTTAAAATGGAGTTATGACTAATTGATTTATGGAGTTGACTTTCAACCAATTGGTGACCAGTTTGATCACTGCTCCACCTAACGAGAATTCGGTAACCAGCTAATATATCAGCATTAGCAATCACAGACCATAGGTGTGTGTGTATGTGTATGTATGACTCATTGTCGCCTACTTCACAATTGTGCATAAGGTTGTGTTGAGTGATTTTAGATCCGATCCCTGAACTCTAGCAGTACCCTCATCGATTCGTTAATTCCTAATGGAAGTTTCTTTGTACCGTATCTCATGAAGCCAAATATCTTGTTACTCTCCACTTCTTATCTTCTTCTCCTCCTTGTTTACACTTTAATTGAAATAAGATATAGTGAGATAGAGACGGTGGACTGTTTATCTAAGTAACATTAGAAATAGTTTTGCACAGAATATCATTCAGCTTCTGACATGGTGAAATACCACAGTTCAGAGAACCCTTTCAAACCACTACAATCCTCATTCCGAGCTGAGCTACAAATCATTTCGATTACTTGAAAACCCTTGATTCATGCAATTCAGAGTATATGGAGTCTGTCGACAGTCTATCTGGATTCACTAATCTCTTATCCTTCAAACCATGCCCTGTGTATCGAAGACAACAGTTTTTATAAAAGCCTATTGCAGAATAGAAATATATTCTACAGTTAAATACTAATTGTAAACTATTCATAGAGCTTCCTGTGTGCATATTTGTAATGTGTGGTTGATGCATTTGGTTGAAAGGTTGGTGGTGGTGGTGGTGAGTGAGGTTGACTTTAAATCTGGAACTCTCCAGTGTTGGGAAATATTTCCCTCTTAACAGTGAACGACACTTTTACAACTTCATTTGAATATTATTTTGTTGTATAGATAATTTCATGTTTTAATTGATTTATTAGTGGTGTGTATCAGAGAGTGAAGAAATAGATGTATCGTTTACTGGATTACATTTTGGACACCATTTAGGTCGTGCACAGTCATACGAAGACAATAAAGCGTACAACTTTGAGATATGGTTTATATTGGTGCTAAATCTCTCTTGTCTACTTTGTGATATAGGGGTAGGGGTAGATTTTCGATACATCGGAAACAGGTGCTGAGTCATTCACTCCTCTTGGATTTGTTTGATGAATGGGAAGTAGTGAACTATCTTAAACAAAATGGGAATTCAAACACTCCTGTCTACAGAAAATCTTCACATTACTATCCGTTCTTAGACTTCAGATCCTCTCACCGAATGTCAGTCAATGTTGTGTTGGTGAAATTCCTAAGTAACAGGGCCAGAAAAGTTATCGGTAAATTAGAATATCTAGGACAGGAAACCAGATACTTTAGGGACTAGTATTAGGAATCCAGGTGTTGATAGTAAACCTGCAAACTCACTGATCAACAAGCTGTGCAGGTCAACAGATCGTCTTGATTCTATTAGGCAAAATAAGCTTATTTATCGAATCCCCTGAAACGATTAAGATGTAAAATACTCATTTCAAAGTAGTCGTCCACGGTCAATTAGGCTATGCGAGCACAAGCACTTGGCCACACCAAAATTGGTAGATAAGGAATCTGGTAGAAAAGCTCAGCCATAGTTATGCATGCAGTTACACACAATCATATAATAGAATGACAGAGAGAGTGTGATACTCGTTAAAAGTAATCTAATGGGGTGGAGGGAGAGATTGATAACTGAATCTGTGTTTATCGAATCAATTATCGAATGCACATGACTCTGCACTTGTTCCAGATACATGGGAAATAACTACTATTTATAACCGAAACGTAATCGAGTAAGTGATACTGTTCCTTCAGTGTGTGATATATCCAATAAATCAATTCAAATGGAGTCACATTCTAAGATAGTACCGAAGTTTTACTCTTTTATTAATCTTGTATATTATAGGAGTAGAACTTGGGCATGTTGGTGGATTGTATTCCCATACTATTCTGTTTATTAGAAATGTCACACAGTGAGGGAACGGTATCATTCACTGGATAACGGCGTTTCGGACAGAATTTGTTGTCCGTATTTCGTATCAGATAACTTCACAACTTCGAGACATAGTTTGTGTTGTCCTAATTTCCTCTCCTTCTCCGTGATGACAAGGGTAGTGGAATTTTCCATATATCTGGGACATTTGCGAAATCATTTCGATTGCTGAATGTATTTGGTGTTGATTCGATAAACAAAAATTCACCTATCAATCTCTAAATCTCTCTACTCAACTACGTTAGTTTTCAACACTATCTCCCTATCCCACTCTACTATGTGATTGTGTGTCATTGCATGCAGAGCTGTAGCCGATTTTTTCTGTAGATTTCTTATCTTATGTAGGATCTACTAATCTTGATTTAGCTAAGTTTTTGTGCTCTGTTATTCTAATCTACCCGATCGACCTCTTTGACTAACCTGTGTATTTGACCTCGCAATCAATGCGAGGGATCTGGTAAACCAGATTATTTTGCTTAATTGCATCGATAGGATCCTATATGGAAAATTCTACTACCCTTGTCATCAAAGAGAAGGAGCGAAAATTAGGACAATGTAAATTCTTTCTCGAAGTTATGGAGTTACTTGATATGAATATGAACAATAAAATTGTATACGAAACGTTGTTATGCAGTCAGTAATACTATTCTTTCACTGCGCTGCGACATTTCTAATAAACAGAGTAAAAATAGAATCTTGTATAATGTTCAGAAAGGTTCTTGGTCTTCAAATTTATTCGACTCTGGTTATTCAATCTCCTAATATCACTTTTTTTATTATGTGGTTCCTGCATTTTATCTCAATAGTTAGAAATAATGATCTATCCACTTTCCACCTTCCTTTTTAAATTCTATTTTCAAAGTTGACATTGACTGACAGTATCAGATCATAGAAACCATGATGATGATGATGATGATGATGATCGTTTTGTATACCGCCTATTGTTAAAATGTCCATTACAGTCAGCTGAGAAGTGTTAAAAAATGGTCGAAACATGTATCTTAGATTCCAATGCTAACTACTAAATAGTTTTATCCGTTATCTTCATTAAAATTTCCCCAATTTGTTAGTTTACATACATTTTGTTATTTTTCTCAATTTCTAGTCTATTGGTTTATGCTATCGAATAACACTTCGTAAACGGAATCCAAAACAGAATAATGAGTTACAAGATATCAGTTTCAATTATATCCCAGGGAAAGGTGAGTTAATTCGTGTATTTTTGATGAAATTGAATTTAAAAGAATTTAATTAATACATATTGAAACATTTAACGCTTAATAATGTTGATTTTGTACTGAGTAATGATTGAAGGTGAGATGAAAATGTGGACCGTGGACGGGTTCGAACCAGCGACCACCGGGTTACCGGCCCAGTGCTCTACAAACTGAGCTATGAGGTCTAACTCCTCACCAGAATTTTATTTCACTTCAATCACTAAGAATTTTGCCCGACTACTATGTGAGTTCGTGACGCGTTACTACCGCTTGATCGTATTCACACTGGCTGCTTAGTCAGGACTTCTCATCCCAATCCAAATCTAACTGAAGTAGAGGGGCAGGGGAGCATCATATTGATTATGATTTGACTATTTGATATAGCCTTTGTTTGACAGACTAGTATTTGTACTTGGTGATGATTGAAGGTGAGATGAAATTTGGACCGTGGCCGGTTCGAACCAGCGACCACCGACCACCAATTAGATTGGGATTGGAATGAGACGTCCTGACTAGGCAGCCAGTGTGAATACGATCAAGCGGTAGTAACGCGTCACAAATTCACATAGTATTCCGGCAAAATTCTTGGTGATTGAAGTGAAATAAAATTCTGGTGAGGAGTTAGACCTCATAGCCCAGTTTGTAGAGCACTGGGTCGGTAACCCGGTGGTCGCTGGTTCGAACCCGTCCACGGTCCACATTTTCATCTCACCTTCAATCATCACCCAGTACAAATACTAGTCTGCCAAACTACGATTATCTCAGATAGTCAAAGCATAATCTTGATTTTATCACTATTTTCATCGTTGGATTATCATTCATTGACTTAGTCAACTTTGTATAAAAGTGTATAAGTTCTAGTGGCTACATATCACGATGAGTTTTCGGTTCAAATTCCTCCTCATCGACTTCAACCTAGAAGTCTTAGTAGTATCGTAAATCGCCATACATTCAAGATAGATCATAGCTGAGTGAGTACACAAATCTATATGTTTTTAGGTGAACACATTCAAACAGTTCATGCATTCTCTCTTCAAAACTCGCTACAAATACTGTTGTATTATTGTGATGTATAATACTTGTATGAACATATGTAAGTAGTATGTTGTATAGTATACCTGGTAAGATCAGCTAGACTTATCATTCAATTGGAGAAAGTTTTGATGGAGAAGACAATAAAAGTGGGGAGGAAATATGAAAGGTAAATGAAGAAGCAAGTGGGTTTGAAGATCAACTCATCTGGGATGTAAAATTCGGAGACTTTTTGCATGAACTATTTTCAATTAACGGTTATCCTTCCCCAGCTTTGTTCATATTACAGTATGACTAGCCATTATCTATCAAATATCACTGTTATTCTAGCACCTATGGTCTCTGAGTCTGTAATTTAACAAAGGCTTTGAATGCTGATAGAATTGTGAGGGTGGTTGACACTTTCCGGTTGCCTACACCATGGAAGGTTAAATCTTCTTGAGGTATCTGAAAAAGAACAGTTAGTATGTCACCACACTCAAAGCTCTGCTCGTCGGTCATGTGGAAAGATAAGGAGCAAGTACATAAGAGTCTATGCTCGTACTACAAAATATAAAAACTCTACAATACCATACGTATTTAGCTCGTCTTCTGTGTGATGAAGGAAACATTAGAAATGAACTAACTAATCAACTTTTGTTTTTTTGAAAGCAAACTAATTGATGAGTAAACAGCATGTTACTATTTATGTATTATGAATCTAAAGCAACTAGTCCCTTTGATAAATTTAAACAGCGTAATGAGAAGATGGAGATTATCTGAAACATGTCGTGATGTATTAGCGCTACACATTTCGAACAATCTGATCCCTCCTCCCCCCGCCACACACACACACATTATTATTATATTATTATTAGTCCCTTGGGTTCTTATAGAACGTCTCCAGTGACCTCTGTTCTCTGAGATCTTTTGAACCTGGTTCCACGACAGCCCATAAGCTCTCATTTCCTCCTCGCACGATCTCCTCCATGTCACCCTCGGATGCCTAACTCGTCGCTTCCCATGGGGATTCCACTCGAGGGACTGGCCTGACGCATGATGTCCCCAGTCGGCCTTCTCAGTGCATGCCCAATCCATCTCCACTTCCTTCTGCATATTTGTTCAGTGGTAGGTTCTCGGTTGGTTCGTTCCCAGAGCTCCTTGTTGCTTATCCTTTCTGGCAATCCATCTGATCTTCAGTAGCGAGCTAGCGTAAGCAGTTGTTGATGAATATCTGTAGTTTATTGGAAATGCCTTTCGTGACGCGCCAAGTCTCTGAGCCATACAGAAGCACTGACTTGACGTTGGTGTTGAAAATCCGCATCTTGTTCTACATGCTGAGTGCAGAAGATCTCCACACTGGTTTGAGGCTAATGAACGCCTGTCTTGCTTTTCCAATTCTGACTTTGACATCCTCGTCTGTGCCTGTGCCGCCTGTAGTTGAAACAGTGCTTCCTAGATAAGTGAAGGAGGTTCCTTCCTTTAAGTTTCTCCCGTTGATGGTGACTGGAGTTTGTTGTTGGAGTTGTTCGTGCGGTATCTTCATCACCTCTGTGTTCTCTATATTCACACACACATGGACTTGTCGAATTATTTATATGAATATTCACGAAAAAGGTCAATGAAGTTATCAGGAAGCATAGAGGAATAAGAAGGGAGAGAAAAAGAAGAAAAAAAACGTTAATATTGGTATGAAAATTAAAATCAATACACCACCAAGGTAGGCTCAATGTGAGTATAAATTGTTTTTGTATACATAAAGTATGGGGTTTGAATTCACGGATGACAAGAGCTCTAATAAATTTCAGCACTCAACTCTGACCACTCTTATGTAGTATTTTAAAGGCTGTTCTCATGTCTATCCTGTGGTTAGTTTCTAGTATATGTTAAGTGATAGACGAAGATGGATGTTTGTCACCTGCACTTATCAGATCAGTTGAGGTCACTTGTTTTTATAGTCACTTAGGTACATGTTCAACCTGCCTTAACAACTGCATATCACGATTACTCCTCCCTATATATGTGTGTCCACACATACATGTAAATTGATAAACACAGTAGGATGTGATGTAATCGTTTATATGTCGATTCTGTTTATGCTGTAACATGGACTTTGTCTTCTCTACAATGATGACCTTGGCTGTATAATACGTTTTACAGATGGCCGGTCTAAATGTTCTCCTCACAACAAAGCTGTATGAATCACCTCTAAATGGTAATGAAATGTAGACATTTGTCTTAGCAACGGAACACTGTATACTTTTTTCAATGCTACATAACTTTTTGCACCGGTCGATAAATCTCAACGGGTATCCATTCTGTGTCAATATTGTCATCAGTAGGTTGGTTTCTTCCTCCTTGGTGCCATCGGTGCAGATGTGGTTTATCCTTTATGTATACAAAAACAATTTGTACTCACATTGAGCCTACCTTGGTGGTGTATTGATTTTAATTTTTATACCAATATTAACGTTCTTTTCTTCTTTTTCCCTCCCTTCTTATTCCTCTATGCTTCCTATTAACTTCATTGACCTTTTTCGTGAATATTCATATAAATAATTCGACAAGTCCATGTGTGTGTGTGTGTGGGGGGGGGATCAGATTGTTCGAAATGTATAGCGCTAATACATCACGACATGTTTCAGATAATCTTCATCTTCTCATTACACTGTTTAAATTTATCAAAGGGACCAGTTGCTTTAGATTCATAATACATAAATAGTAAAGCTTCACGATTAAACAACCCAGTTCAGAGAACACAATACAACCAAGACCATCCACCTGAGCTACAAATATTCTCCATCATTTCAAGATGCTACACCTCCATATGAGAGATGTGGAAAATTTTACTACCAATAAAACAAAGAAACGTGAGTGCTGATAGAGTTGTGAGGGAGGTTGACAGTTCCCAGCTGCCCACACCGTGGAAGGCTATTTCTTCTTAAGATACCTGAAAGAGATTTGTGTGACCACTGAGTCCATCGGACATCTGCTTGAGGCCTGTCACACACAGCCTTTTGACAAAGATTATTTTTAACTTTTGTATTTTTGGGGCTGGATGTTCGGAAGGAAACGACAAATGAACCAACACCGCCGACCCGGTAGACCGTGGGGTATGGTGGAGTGTGTTATTTTTGGTCTCCACCTTTTCTAACCTCTCTCCTTCCAGCGAGAAGGCAGCATCAGCATGGCACTGGTGGTCATCCAAGGGAAACACCTTACTTTTGTTACACTCCATCCATCTATCAGCAATACGACTTCGCCCTCAGACCCCCATCATAGTCTAGTAATTTACACTACAACTGTAACTGCTTTTCGTCTAATCACTATCCAACAGACGTTTCTGGTATAGTAGGACCTTGAGGGAACAAGTGTTCCACCAGCATAACTGGTTGGATGATTGTGATATGCAAGCCCGACCACTACGTCAAGGTGGCAGCTATCGGTTGGGTATAAAAGCATAGAATATAAGACGATGGGTGACTGAACTATAAAAGTCGGTTATCGAAAGTGGTGCGATTACATCCAGATACGATTATGAAGAATGATAATTAATCCTTGAAATTCCACCCAGTACGATCGCTCACTGTATGCTGTATATCTAGCAAATAAGCAAATCTAATATGGAATTAAATTGTACCATAATGCCGAAATTTTAGGCTTATATTAATATTCTCCCTTTATCGAATTTCATCGATCCGATTTTTATGTTTTGTCAAAAAAAAGAGGAAAAAGTTTAGTCAATTTTTAATTTCTTTCTTTTCATTGAATAGTTAACCATGAAACAAATCCATTTACATTCATATTAGAAATTGATTTCTATTTTGAATCCCTGAGTTAATTCGTTTCTTTCTCTCTTCAAAGTAATTTCATTATTTCGATTAAAAAAACCAAACTTAATAAAGGAGATTGTTTTTTCATTGAATTTTTGCTCAACTTCTACGCCTATAGATGGATAGTAGAAATTAAAAATCCTACCGATGGCCAATAGTGTTATGATAATTTTCTCATTTAGGTATTTAGAAAAAAAAAGAGACTGAGCGAGCAATTGAGCAAAGAAATGTATATGCTTTTACAATTAAATCTTCGTCTTCAGCTCTACACCATTCAACTGATAGAGGGTTGATGTTGGTGAACAATAATCATAGACATTTTAAGTAAGTCATAAAGATGATGGAGTAAATAATCAATCGAGCTATTCTTAGGTAAATGGAGTGATTTTTGATGAATGTTCAGTCATTCACAATAAGCGATTATGTAATAGTGAGAAAACGAATGAATGTTGATAGAAACAACAAGAGGGAGAGGTGGGAGGGAAGATGTGTAGAAAGTACTACTCGAAGTTATATCATGTTGACCGGCCATAGTAATGAAAGTGTTTGAACAAACTTCTTTTGAGTACAAAGATTAGATTTGTCTGTATAGGTTGATTGCAATTGCCTCTGTTATGTGGTAAATTAATTGGAATGTGATGAATAATTTTTAAACCTTTTCTAGTATCCTCTTGATGTCGCGTGTTAATTAGTTGTACAAGTATTATTATTATTATTTGTCCCTTGGGTTCCCTAATGGAACATAGGGCTTCAGTAGCACGTCTTCATTCCACTCTCTTTTCTGCAAACTTTTGAACCTGGTTCCACGACAGCCCAGAAGTTCTCATTTCTTTCTCGCACGATCTCCTCGGACGCCCAACTCGTCGTTTCGCATCTGGGTTCCACTCGAGGGCTTGGCGCGTGATGTCCCCGAATGGTCTTCTTAGTGTATGCTCAATCCATCTCCGCTTCCTTCTGTATATTTGTTGAGCGATAAGTTCTTGGTTGGTTAGTTATCAGCCAGAGTTCCTAGTTGCTTATTCTTTCTGGCAATACATCTGAGCTTCAGTATCGAGTCAGCGTAGGCAGGAGCTGTTGATGAATGTCTATAGTTTGTTGGAAGTGCTTTCCGTGACACGCCAAGTCTCTGAGCCATACAGAAGCACTGACTTGACGTTGGTGTTGAAAATCCGGATCGGTGTGCAAGTATGGAGCTCTTTAATGTTCTTATTTGTCTCTTGCTCAATCATGATGGGTGGTGCTTAGATATTCGATGATGGACTTGCTTCATTGTACGCTGAATGTAATTAGCTTCGTAGGAGTAGTTGAAGTGATAAATGCACATATAAGTGGCAGAACTAGGCAGTTTGTCTTTATTTCTTGCACCTAGAATTGCACATTTGTAGAAGATTGGACAATTTAGCGGCTAGAAATGCTTTATGCAAAACTTTTATGCGTTGTGTGATCTCACTGGCAATGTCACTCTTGACTGTCAGGTTCAAGAAGATCTGCTTCTTAGGAACTGTTGGCGTTCTTGTCTTAACCCTCGTAATATTCATATGCTAAGTCACAAACTTGTCTCGACAGCTATTCCTACTAAGCAGGTCATGGATGATGACGAACTCTTCTTCTATAGCATCATCTGAGCAAATAGGTGTGGCGCGGTATGCTGAACATTTCACCAAGTTCTTTTTGTATTGCAGGGGTACGGCACTAAAAAACTGTGTGTATTAACCTGCCGATGTTGGTTTTCTATAAACACTTCGTTTCAGATTTCCATCTAACCTTCTTACCAACAGAACATCAAGAAATGAGATACTGTAATTTTTCTCCTCTTCCATTGCTGGATGAACACTACACTGAACTTATTGAGAACAGCATTCTTGTCAATCTTGTTTTTGACAACCATAAAGATATCATTCATGTAACGACAATAGAATTCAAACCAGCTAATAGTTTCGTCCAGTGGACCATTCTTTAGTTTTACCAGAAAAAAATCTGCTAAGAGAAGGCCAAGAGGTGACCCCATAGTTACACCATCAGACAGCCTATAGAGTTCATTGTTGAAAAGGAATTGTGCATTCATCGTAGACTTCGGAAGTAGTTATTTCAACGTGGAGACTGAAATATCTATTTGCATGCCGTGCTTAGTAAGTTGATTGCAAATAAAGGTTAGTAAGAAGAGATGAAACATCACACGATATCATTAACTTTCAGATGTTCAATCTTTTCAACGAATTCAAAGGTATCTTTGAGGACTATACTCTACAAATCTTCTTGGAGCTTTAAAAATTATTCATCACATTCCAATTAATTTACCACATAACAGAGGCAATTGCAATCAACCTATACAGACAAATCTAATCTTTGTACTCAAAAGGAGTTTGTTTTAAACACTTTCACTACCATGACCGGTCAACATGATATAACTTCGAGTAGTACTTTCTACAATTGTAGACAATAGATGTGTAATCTCTCACGATGTGACACCGCATCTGTAATGTAGAGGTTTGGTGTAGAGTTCTGGAGAGAAAATGATAGTCAATCGATGAAATTGTGAACCTTCGTAGACTGAGATGACTGAGACATATGCTACACATGCCTAGTTACCATCACACAATGTTAACTGACTAATATTAAGTTTGGAAAATGATTGAAGGTGATCAGACTAAAACATGTCATCAGTACATGAAATCTTTGACTGTCAGTGTAAGTCATCTATGAGGATGTAGACTTCCTAGTTGGCGGTCCACGTGATTACGGATACCTAGAGGTTAGAGACTCTAGGTGACATGGGTCAGGATTGATTTAATTAGCGCGGATGTATCCCCACTATATATATATCGTAATAATAATCTCAGTAGTTTGTAGTTCCTGCTCGTATTTTTATAATACCACTTTCGACTATTTTCTTCCCTATTTTTTTTTATCTTTCATCTTAGTCTTTTCTTGCATGTGATGTGGTGTTATGAAGTGTGGCAACTTCTATTATTATGCACCAATTTGCTATCCTATGCTAATCTTACCTATCTGTCTCGATGGTGTGAGCATCCGAGAAGTGTAACTGGCGTCTCATGTCTGTCTACAGTCATACCACCTCTGATTATGACTGACCTTTTTTTATATATCTGGTAATATTTCCACATCATCTTCAATTTCTTCTATCTCTGCAATTGTCGATAACGATTCGAGTTCATGGGACAACATTCTTGTTCTTCTAAAACCGCGCTCTAAACTACACATCAACATTTTCAATGTTCTCACCCTCTATTAAATTAAACAATAGGCTCCGTTGACTAAAACTCTCCTGTCGTTAGTGTTTTTTTGTTTATGAAACACGCATATAGGACCCAAGTGTGGTTATCCACTTAACCTTGCAGAATTCTTCACTCGAGTTCTTAGAGATTCAATAACTATTCCTTCTGGTCCTACAGGTTTTAGTATAGCAGAAAGTACATTGCTCAACTGGATCATATTTTTCGACTCGCTATTGTCCCTTTATAACCTCCTCTTACGTAACCACTAACTGCAGCTCGGATGAAGTGAAGGATGGGTTCTACCAAAAGCCACCTAGTTTACTAATAAAAGCCAAAGTATTCGGATATAATTGTCGTAGCAGATGATTTCAATGCCCAAGTGGTTAGGCTTAATTCTGACAGTAGCACTTGGAATTTCGCTCACTACAACTATGCTCAAAGAACTACTTATTTCTGACCAGCACTTTTATTGTCTCACGTGGCATCTACTGACTATCAGTTGTCGCTGGAGAGCATTGGCAATTGATTGCAGCTCCTTCTGGAGCACGTATTTGAACCAGGTATCATGTTTTTATTTCAGCACGCATACGTCTGTGCCTTAATGTACGTCATGAAACGCAGCTTGATGATTAAAATGCTAAGGCTACATTTAATGAGAAAGTGATTGGACAATTATCGGAATTCGACAACGTTACTCATCCACAAAAAGCTTGATGCCATCACTGTGTTATGAAAAAAGCAGAGGATGATGATTTGCCATGCACTAGTAGGACAGACGATTGAAATGTTGAGTGGAACACTTCAACTGACCTTTATCTACTATTCCTTTGCTTGTCATCCAGCCAGATCCTGAATGAACACTGAGTGAGATAAACTCTCCAACTGTTACAAAAGTTAGGAAGGCTGTAATTTATGTGAAACCAGATAAGACTTCAGGCCCTATGTGTTAGCACTAGTGGTATTTGAGGTTTGTGATCGAAAATTATTTGTTGGATTGACTAAAGTGTTACCTAACTTGTGGAAATCAGATACAATGTTCTGTGATTATTCCAATCTTCAAGAAAGAAGGAGAATTCTCCTGTGATAATCACAGGGGAATCAATCTGATGAATATAGTGTCTAAGATCTCAAGTTCTATAATCGCTAGAGGCGTAAGTAAATCTTGAACAGATGTAACTTGAGAAACTAGACAGGTTTCAGATCTAGTCGTCTATGTTTTCACCATCCGCCAGTTTCCGTAACATAGACACACTTGTCGGTACTTGACACGACCTTTATTCCTATATCCCTCCTGCCTATAGTTTTAGGTAGGAGTGGTAAAACAGTTAGATGCGGTCGTGAACCTTCATCGGTTGAGATGTCTGAGATATATGTTATGTATGCCTAACCACCGTCTGCCTCGTCGCATAGTGTTGGCTGAAGTAGATTTAGGTTAGAAAATGGCTTGGGGCGGTCAGACTAAAACATAGCGTCAATGCATAAAGCTGTTGACTGTTGGTTTGAACCATGTAGGACGATGCAGAATACCCGGTTGGGGTCCAGGAGACAAGGGAAACCAGCGGTCGGGGACTGAATGTAAGTGATATGACTCAGAACTTACGTCAGTGGTGCAGATGTATACACACATTATCCTCATCTTAACGACGCTATACTTAATTTCATCATCTCTCTCTTCCTTTCCCCCTCTTACTATTTCTACTTCCTTTGACTTGCTTTTCTTTCTTTCTTCATCTTCCTTTTTATTGCCTTTTTACTTGATGGGCTGATATAATGTGTGGCAACTTGAAGCGTTACACAGTAATGTCTGGTCCTATGTTGATCTCGATGATAATGATGATGACGTGATGTTAGTATTCGACTCCGACGATGGCAGTGTCTCTCACTGAAGAGTGTCAGGTGTGTACACAACCCTGTTGTAGACTCTGTACTCCAACACCCATGAGTGTCCTAGAGCCTATGGTGAGTTGTTTGTCGTTGACCTCATAAAATTTTTAACTTGTCATACCAGAATATGCAGATGACATATTTGTGTTAGATGAAGATACAGAGTTTACTGGACATCTTGAATGACGATTTAAGAATATTTCGGGCTCACTTCTCATTATCAAAATGTACATTTTTACTCCTAAACTAACCTTCACTGATGCCTTGTTTTTAACAATAGGGAGTGAAATGGCTAATGACTGCTAACTTCATTTACTTATGAAGTATGACTAGCTGTGATGGACCCAATGATTGACAGAATCTGTTCACGGATAATAGACACTCTATTGGCCTTTGCCAATTTGTTTTCATCGACTGAATCGACTTGAATACTTAACTATTACTTAACCTGATCAATGGAAATAAGACTGGTTTTGGAGAAAACTAATGGAGATGAGATAAAGATATAGGTAGCATCAGTTCATGATATTTCTGGCTGTTGGTTGACTGGCTAGCTGGCTGACTTCAAGTCGACATGATTCATTGGTTAAAGATACCAATCAAATTGTCTATTAATTTACAATCTAATTGAACTTACTACTTAATAAACAAAACAAAAAAAAGATATTTATACATCTATAAATTTGTAACAATCAATCTCTCAACTTTGTGTATTTTTTTGTTGTAAATTTCTTCCTTTATCATCTCTTGTAAATTTATATTGCACTATTGATGAAAATGCATGTATACATGATCTGTTTAACGTTTAATGAACAATTACAGCAAATTATCTATCCATCTGTTGATTTAACTAACAAACTACTTATTTACTGTTTTTATTCTGTTTGTCAATCAATTATTATTAGATTCTGCTGATGTTTTGGCACGTGAACTAGTCGAAGCTGATCTATTGGATGGTTGTGATTTACTATTAGGTTAGTCTAAAAATGTGTATACACTACTAATTATACATTTATTGTTTACTTTCATCTTTTCTTTCTTATCATTGTTGTTGAAAGTTTCTACCTTATTGTGTAGTTGAACTGATATCCGATTGTCCATTAAGGGTCGCGTGTACTGCACAGCAGCAGTATGCTCTGTTCTACCGTATGGTGAAATACATGAGAAGGCTTCAGGTGATTGATCACTGTTGCCTTCCTAGTATAGGCTGTATTGCGTGGTGTCACCATGTGAGTAACGCACAAGTCAGGTGTACAGTTTTAGGGAGAAGAGATAAGTCAGTTGACACGGTTGTAAACCTTCATCGAATGAGATGGTTGGCTCCGACATGTGTTGTTATGTAGGCCTAGTCGCCGATTGCTCCGTCACACAATGTTGGTCGAAGTAGGTTCAAGCTGGATAAACGCTCTGGTTTCTCGGCACCAATGTATGAAGGCTTTGACTGTTGGTTTGAGCCATGTGGGGCGAAGTGGACTAGCCGGTTGTGGTCTGTGGGACAACAGGAACCAGTAGTTGGAGACTAACTCTAGGTGATATGGCTGAAGACCGATGTCAGTGGTGCAAATGTATCCCCACACACATTACCCTCATCTTAACGACTCTATACCGAATCTCACCATTTTCTTATCCTTCCTTTCTCTCTTTGAGTGCTTTATATTTGTTCTGACTGAATTTTTTTCTTCATCTTCCACTTCATTTCCGCTTTACTTGATGTAGTGAAATGAGCTTTGGCAACTTAGAGGGTTACGCAGTAATGCCTGGTCCTATTTTGATTTTGACGATATATATATATAGTCTTGATCAAATTTCACCCTGAATGTCTCCTTCAGCTTTCCTATGATTGTGGAAGTCGAACGAAACGCATTTAACCATCTTATACATATCTGTACAGTAGGCAATTAGCCTATACGTACTGTATGAGAAGTAGATGGAGAGAGATTCGAACTCGTAACCCATTAGTTGGTAGTTATCTTCTTGAACCACTGAGCTACAACTCTATGGCTGGAGGTAATCGGCATAAAGCTCTTGGGTCGTGGCACTCGTCTGCAACCGTGAGTGGGGAACTCATATCCCTGTCAAAAGAGTTGGGCTTATTTCGTTCAACTCTGCAGTCAGGATCGTTTTCACTGATGTATTCAGACGACTATCGAACTACTACCAGGTTTGTTACACTAAAGATTAACCAATTTCATGTCAAGTTTTATAAGCTAACGAAATTCTGTTGATGTGTTCACTCGCTGAGAAGTAGGTATATATGCCACTCACTAATTCAGGCAAAATAAGAAGAAAATGCATATTTTCGATTCCACTGGTAGTCACTATTCAATCCTACTTCCTTTTCTGGTCATAAATAGCATAGAAATCTACAGATGTTGTGTGTTTCATATATCTATAGATTATATACAGTTCTCCAGTAACCCTTATGGATTTGTCTGCGCATGAATTACTGGCTCAATGCTGCAGCCTGGATTCACCAACTCAAGATCAGCGTACATACAGGTCTTTACCAAAACAGAGTGCATGCGTGGGCAGCAAATCTGTGAATGACAAGCGAAACCTAATCGCTTAAACAATTTAAAATGGTAAATGCATATAGCGTGCATATAGCGGATAATATGTGTGTATACATCTGGGCCACTGACATAGGTTATGAGCAATATCACCTAGAGTCTCCAACTACTGGTTCCGCTTGTCCCGTGGACCCCAACCACTTAGTCTGCATTGCCACACATGACTCAAACCAAATCAAAGACTTCATACATTGGTGCCATGTTTTAGTCTGGCCACCTCGGGCCTTTATCCAGCCTGGGCCTACTTCGGCCAACATTGTGTGACGTGACAATCAGCGACTAGGCATACGTAGTGCATGTCTCAACCATCTCAATCGATGAAGGTTTATAACCTCGTCTACTGATTTACCTCTACTCCCTAAAACTCTACATATGACTTCTGCATTACTCATGTGGTGACACCACGCAATACGTCCTATACTACGAAGGCAACGGTGGTCAAACACTTGAAGCTTTCTTATATCTTCCACAGCCATACAGTAGAACAGAACACACCTCCAATACAATTGAATAAATCACCACCATTTCAAAGGCAAATAAAAACTATTATATCACGTTTTATACATATGACTTTTTTCATAACTTTTCTCCATGATTATTACAGAAATTTAATTTTATTGTTTTACTGAATCAAAAGGTCGTTTGAGGTTATATGTATACAAATATATATATATATATATATATATATATATATATATATATATATGCAGAGTTTACATTGATCACTCTCATGTTAAATCTGTACATTTTATCATATTATCATTAATGATATAATATGTAAATATCGCTAGAAACACATTGTGGAGCAAATTTATCCGTGTGTATGTATGTATGTATGTATGTATGTGTTTATGCGTATAAATAGAACATGATTTGAGTTATTATTATTTGTTGACGTACTTGTTATTCTCCGTTGTTGTGTTGGTTCGAACTACTCTACCTTTATTGGTATATAGACTCCTATGCGGATACGTGGATATTGCCTGAATGTTAATTATGATAAATTGGTTTTCATTCAATATTCATTATTTATTACATATCAATTATATTATTTCTCAGTTGATTACAAGTGAATTTATTTGTTTAACCTCGCCCTCCCCCCCCCTTTGATTGAAGGATAAATGGTAACATGAAAATTACATCATTGATAAAAATGTTCATTGTTTGTAAGGTACTAGTGTTGACTACAAGACTAATGTTTAAAAATAAAAATAATTTAAAAACCTTAAACTGAACATATTTCATACGAAACAATTTGTACATTCCATATTTAAAATAAATATTGTTTTTCGTTAGATAGAGGCAATCGACAGAAAGCCATGTACACTTAAGTTTCGAACTTTTTGGCACTCATCAGTAATGGCGTATCTACAGCCTTGACGGTATATCGCAATGATCAGTTTCCTAACTGGATAACCACATAGGACAAGGCAAGATAACTAATCTCCAGACACTAAAATATCTACTTAATTCAACCCTGTAGTGGAGCACTCACTGTCCGAATAGCTCAGTTGCGACATCGTATGGTGAGGGTTCGAACTCATGGCGTAAAATGAGTCCTGTCGATGTTATAGATACACCTTTCTGATGAGTGTCAACAAGCACGAAATGTAGGTGAAGCAGAGCCTTCTGCTGATTATCTCCAACTATCATTTATTTCAGTGCATCACGATAGGAAGTTTCCCAGCTTGGTGACCACAGTGCGAAATGGTTGATGAAATTCGGTCAGTACTTAGGACTAGATAACATAAAGTGACTAATAAATGGCTTGTCCTTCATCTTCTGCTGCTTATCTTCTGCATTCTCTTTCAATACTTCTTAGTTCGTTCTCTTAAGTCTTTGCTGACTGAATTCCAACTGTGATTTTTGTCCCCTCCAGAGAAATCACTTCGTTTACTACTTATACATGATCTTATAAGTAGTACATATGACACTTCTATCTGTTTTCACTCATTAATAAATTTGCTTAGTGGTTTTCATGGATGAGAAGTTGGTTAATTGGCGAATTTCCAATCTTGATTGAAGTAATAATCGTTTCCAAAATCAATTAACTCTCCTATTAGTTACTTGTCCCTCATTTGATTGATTAGCAGAACTTTCATAGAACAAAGACCTTTATAACTAATCAATAGCTTCATGCGATTACACTAATGTTTAAGAGTTGAATAAAAAGGTTTCTAAAAACACAAAGAAATCAATACTCTGGGTATAATAAGACTTGTAAATCCATGTGATATTTTTTGAAGGTTAAGCCTTAAGGTTGTAAATCACTGATTATTCGGCTATGTATAAGCAATCCAGGAGAACTTAAGAATTATACAGAGACACTCTGGTAATCACTCTGAAGAAGAACTTCTACTACTGATCAGATGGTCTGAAGATGACAAAGTGTTCATCACTACAACTATTGATATTCATTCTCTCTCCTCTGGATAAACAACCAACTGGATAGTGTATAGACTTAACACCTGTGTGTAGTCAGTATACGTTGTGAAATCGTTACTAATGAATGTTGAAGCATTGATAGTCCATCCATCCATGCAAATCAACATAAGACCAGGCATTACTGCGTAACCCTCTGAGTTGCCAAGGCTCATATCACCACATTAAGTAAAAAGGCAGGGAAGTCCAACGTGAAGAAAAGAAAATTCAGTCAAGAGAAATATAAAGTACTAAAACAAAGAAAGGACGAATGAGAAAGTGGTGAGATTCGGTATAGAATCGTTAAGATGAGGATAATGTGTGTGAGGATACATCTGCACCACTGTGATCGGTTCTCATCTATATCACCCATAGTTAGTCTCCAACCACTAGTTCCTCTTGTCCCGCCCACCCCAACCGGCTAGTCTACATCGCCCCACATGGTTCAAACCAACAGTCAGAGACTTCATACATTGATGCCATGTTTTAGTCTGGCTGAGAAACCAGAGCGTTTATCCAGCTTGAACCTACTTCGACCAACATTGTGTGATGAGGTAATCGGCGACTAGGCATACATAACAACACATGTCGGAGCCAACCATCTCATTCGATGAAGGTTTACAACCGTGTCAACTGACTTATCTCTTCTCCCTAAAACTGTACACCTGACTTGTGCGTTACTCACATGGTGACACCATGAAATACGGCCTATACTAAGAAGACAATGGTGGTCAAATACTTCAAGCCTTCTCATCTCTTCTACCTTCAGTTGTCATGTTTCTTAGCCGTAAAGTAGAACAGAGCATACTGCTGCTGTGCAGTACACGCGACTCCTAATAGACGATGATGTAGTATCGTTAATTGATAGACGTGAAGGAAGATTAGAAGACAATGATGTGGGAGGTGGATAGCAGTCTGAGGAAACTTGAGTGCTGACAGAGTTGTGAAGGTGGTTGACACTTCCCGGCTGCCCATACCGTGGAAGGCAATTTCTTCTTAAGATACCTGAAAGAGATTTTTGTGGCCGCAGAGTCCATCGAACATCTGCTTGAGGCCTGTCACTCGCAATCTTTTGTGTATGATTATTTCGAACTTTTGTATTTTTGTCTCATGTTACGATGTAGTCAGGAAATTCGCTTCACACTGCCCACTCCTCACCATCACCACCGGCCTTGTTATTCTCACCAAATATACTTGAACCATTTAACTTTCCTATGAAATAGTTCTTATTTTGCCTTAGTGAAATTTTATATCAGTTCCTTTTATTCTCGTTTTATTATATGCTTTTTCCCCCCTTTTTTGTTTGATTTCTTAGTTGCCCACCATATGAGTGAATTGATTAGTAATCCAGCAGCTCGTGAACGTGTTTTCCCATTGGTAGGTTAGATAACATTTCTCCTTTATTTTTGAATACGATTTGTATTATCAGGTGTAGTTGGATTACAATAGGCAGGTGCTTAGAATTGAACATAGTATGACTTTTATCAGCTGATGTAAACATGTGAGGTCGAACGTTAATAAAACTAATCTTACTTTGTTCATTGGAACATAGTTCACTCAGAATGTTACAGTGTTAGAATTTCTCAAGGTCTCAATGGATACGATTGAACAACTTCTCATTGTCGTCCAAAAGTGATAGCAATCCGTTGTACATCCGACAAAATATACGCTTTGTAATCATTTTAGTTCAACTTTGCTGATGGATAAAACCACGGGTGCTCTGGACTTCGTAGAAATATCTCACCTCTATGAGGACATTCGCTTCACCCAATGACGTAGTGAAAATGTGATCGAAACGCAAGCTCTTGTGAACGTCTTAGGGCGTCGCATCATATCAGATGGGTTGTATTTTATTGCCAGATGCTACGGTAATCTGTCTGTCTGCTGGCGAAATCTCAGCTTGAGTACAAATAGCCCATTTGGCATTTACTAAACCGTATCATTTTTGGTAATGGTGAGAGATATGCGACTACCTATTAAAGAAGAGTATTCTGTACTGCATTTCACTCTATCTTATCATATGACTGTGAGAGATGACCATTGGAAGTAGGAAATATGATGAAATTACAGGCTTTTGACCATAGGTGTATTCACCGCATTGATCACCGTGTGCCCAATGTCATGGTTAGGTGTAGATGGAGTACTAGGCAAGTTAGTCGATACGTTTGTGAACCTTCAAGCCGAGTCACTGTCTACCCTCTGTACGGAGTTTCGAGAACGAACGAGAATACTTAACGATTGATAGTCGAGGGTTAAAGCAATTCAACTCGAGTGATTCTCAAAGAGAAATCAAAAGACTGGATATCAACTGAGTTTATAGTATCTCGGACTGAAAACGTTTCTGAGTGAAAATGGACCCTATTTATAGAGTTTACAGTAACCTTGAAAGACAATAAATAATTAGTACATTTAAAGAGGCAGAAGCCAATCAGAACGCTAACGGGTCATACGAAATATAACCTAAACGTGGGAAAAAGAGTACGAAGTAAAACGGTTCAAATATACCCAGACTGTATAAGGGATGTAGACATTCGTAACAGTAACTGAAATAGCATTGGATTGGAAGAAAGTTGACATCAGTTGATAGAGTCTCTCTGAGTCGTGTAGGGAGGTATAAACTACACCTGGTTAAGTTCCCCAAGAATGATTCCCATTGATCGTATTTAGTGTTGACAAGATAAAGATTTGATTGTCATTCTCTCAATCCACCTAAGTTAGTTTTAAAAAATGTTACTCTGTTCCATATTACTATATAGTTATGTTTGATGGCATACTTGGCTAGAGTCTACCAATCTCGGTCGAGTACCAATCATTGCAAGGGATTCGGTGAACTAAGTTATTCTGTCTAATTGGATCAATGGATCCCCTTAACCTAAAAAGCTTATTTCTAAGTGAATTTGTCGGTTTCAATGCTACTCTAATCCTACGTAGTGCGTCTGAGTCGCCTTCTTTGTATGGTAATATTGTAGAGGTTTTGAATTCTCTCTTCATGATATTGTCACTACTATTATTAACATTATTATTACTACTATTAACACCAGTGTAACTAATATTAGTCCGTAAAACATCTGGCTGCTTGTCTCAGATCTGTTTTGCTAGTAAGTTTTGCTGCCCTGGTACTCAGACATTTTACTAAGGCAACTTTAATTCGTATGGGATAAGAAGATCTGAGGTCTGAGTATGGATAATAGTGTGAAGGTTTTCTGAAGACATGAGTGTCTGAACTCCCGTTTTGTTTTCACTTGATACTTCAATCCAACATTACTAGTTCTCCTTCATCAAACAAATGCAACAGGACTTACTCAGCACATGTTTCGGATATATATAGAAAATTATCATTTGACTATCTGAGATAGCCGTAGTTTGGCAGACTAGTATTTATACTGTGAATAGAAGCCAGTGATAGTAACGCATCACAAATTCACATGGTAGTCGGGCAAAACCCTTGGTGATTGAAGTGAAATAAACATCTGAACAGCAGTCAGAGGTCGTAGCTCAGTTGGTAGATCATCGGACCGGTAATCCGTTGGTCACTGGTTCGAGTTTGCACACGATCCAAATTTTCATTTCACTTTCAATCATCATCCAGTATAAATATATTGAAAATCTACCCCTACCCCTATATCACAAAGTAGACAAGAGAGATTTTGCACCAATATAAAGCATATCTCAAAGTTGTACGCTTAATTGTCTTCATATGACTGTGCACGACCTAAATGGTGTCCAAAATGTAATCCAGTAAACGATACATCTCTTTCTTCACTGTGTGATACAAATGTAATAATACATCAACTCGAAGGAAATTGCAATCTTCCACCATGCCCAAGTTCTACTCCTATAATATACAAGATTAATAAAAGAGTAAAACTTCGGTACTATCTTAGAATGTGACTCCACTTGAATTGATTTATTGGATATATCACACACTGAAGGAACAGTATCACTTACTCGATTACGTTTCGGTTATAAATAGTAGTTATTTCCCATGTATCTGGAACAAGTGCAGAGTCATGTATATTCCATGTTGATTCGATAAACACAGATTCAGTTATCAATCTCTCCCTCCACCCCACTAGATTACTTTTAACGAGTATTACACTCCCTCTATCATTCTATTATGTGATTGTGTGTAACTGCATGCATAACTATGGCTGAGCTTTTCTACCAGATTCCTTATCTACCAATTTTGGTGTGGCCAAGTGCTTGTGCTCGGATAGACTAATTGACCGTGGATGACTACTTTGAAATGAGTATTTTACATCTTAATCGTTTCAGGGGATTCGATAAATAAACTTATTTTGCCTAATTGAATCAAGACGATCTGTTGACCTGCACAGCTTGTTGATCAGTGAGTTTGCAGGTTTACTATCAACACCTGGATTCCTAATACTAGTCCCTAAAGTATCTGGTTTCCTGTCCTAGATATTCTAACTTACCGATAACTTTTCTGGCCCTGTTACTTAGGGATTTCACCAACACAACCATGACTGACATATGCTGAGATGATCAGAAGTCTAAGAACGGATAATAATGTGAAGCCTTTCTGTAGACATGAGTGTTTAAATTCCCATTTTGTTAAAGATAGTTCACTACTTCCCCTTCATCAAACAAATTCAAGAGGAGTGAATGACTCAGCACCTGTTTCCGATATATCGAAAATCTTACTACCCCTATATCACAAAGTAGACAAGAGAGATTTTGCACCAATATCAACCAAAACCTAAATGGTGTCCAAAATGTAATCCAGTAAACGATACATCTGTTCCTTCACTGTGTGATACAAATGTAATAATACATTAACTCGAAGGGAATTACATTCTACCGCGATGCCTGAGTTTACTCTTATTTTAAGGTGTATACCTTTTTGTGTTTAATGTTAAACGATATGCTGAGTAAAATAGGCCTCTAATCATTACATTTTTAAAGTTGTGTTTGTGATCAATGTTGATTAAAACGAAAGTTGAACTCCACTTGTAGCCACCTGATTACAGAGACTTTGATAGGTGGAACAGCATTCCACCCTGTAACCTAGTTGGTTGGAAAGTAAATGCTTAAACCAATAAACCGCAACTCCACGCTGATTAAAATATTAGTACATCCGACTGACTAGCTAAGTACGATTAATGGTTGGTTTTACTCTGGGATTGGTATTCATCATAGACTGATATTAGTTGGAGGAATATTGGAAACCTGGAAGCATTGAACAGTAGCTATTTCGTCCTAACATTTGGACTCCTCAGCAGTGCACACTCATGACCCTACCCTCCGGGGATCAAACCCAGGACCTTGAGGTTGCGTCATCGTTGTGTATTTGTCCTCACGTCCACCTGGTTTGGCTCATTGGAACCTCAGAAATCATCTATCGAAACTGTTCACCAACGAGCAGTAGAAAGTTTTTTAATTTATTAATTAGTCACGGGAGTACAACTAATTTCATGTTATCTAATCCTGAGTGCAGACAGAATCCTGTCGATCATATTTGCAATGTGATCACCAAGCTAGGAGGCTCAGCATCGCGGTACACGTTTAGTAGATGTTAGTTTGTTGGAGACAGTCGGTAGGAAGTCCTACTAGACCTTGGTTTCGTGCTTGTTGGCACTCATCAGCAAGGTGTGTCCCCAACTGCAACAGAACTGATATCTCACCCGAGGTTTGAACCCGCGTTACCCAATGTTATAGTCAGCAACTTTATCATCGAGCGATTCAGGCCGAGCTTAGTAGTCACATTGTAAACATGATCGATAAGATTCGATTTGAACTCGGGACTAGACAAGATGAAATTGGTTGCACTGTCACAACCAATCAATACATGTAACCCGGTCCTACAGGAGGTGAATCGTGACGTGATAAAGTTACTGACTACAAGACTGGGTGATGTGGATTTGAATCTCAGGCAAGACATCAATTCCGTTGAGGTTGCAGATACATCTTGCTAACGAGTGATAACATATACAAAACCTAGATGAGATAGAGCTTCCTACCGATTTACCTTCAACTAACTAACAGTTGTTTTTTTTTTCTAAAACATTTTCATTATTCTGCAGTTTCACACAATTCAATACATCACTATTGCTTCATATACTGTATCTTTTTTTCATTTTTTTTAAAATAAAGAATTCTCCACCAGCTCCTGGACAAGTTCCCATTGAATCAGAACTACATGGTTATGCAAAAGTTCTTATTCGTATTATTGGTACACCTAGTGGATCGTAATTGTAATAGTTGTGTTGATTTACAAAGTGTATGGATAAATTATTCTACTTTTATTCAAACAGCTTCCAGTATATAATAGATAATAAAGTTTCTTTATTCTCAGTTTATCTCTCTTTATTTTCTATCATATTGTGTTGTAGTAGTACATAAGAGTTAGTGTTTTTGTTGAAATGTCTAATAAAATCTGATTCTTACAACACTTGTCTATCGATTCATCTCTCTCTCTCTCTCTCTCTCTCTCTCTCTCTCTCTCTCTCTCTGACACAGCCATACACATATACAAAACCTGTTATGTAATCAAAGGGTTGTTCATTGAATTTTTACTTAAGAACATTTCATACTTATACATTATGTCTTCCTTTGAAAATATTTATTAAATAAATAGAAAATAATTTCGAAATATTAATCTACCAACTTCAAAATTATATGAAGTTGTAATATTATGAATTATTTTTATATTATTTCACTTTATTTGTTCAACTTTGAACACTACTCATTTCATTATTAGTAGTATTAACATATTTACAAATAATTCTTCTTATGAAGTAATTGACTAGGCATTGAGTGTGTTTGAATAATGTGCTTTATTGGTTAATCGTTATATTTTCTCTTATGAAGACAGAGAGATGTGTTGCTAATATATGCAGAAAATATTCGTATCTATGAGGAACTGTAACAATTGTCAGCTGTATTATGAAGAAGAATGTAGTGAAGTAATTAAGGGAGAGAGAGAGAGTAGTACACCGCTTCGCTTATTATGTACAACACACGCACATATCGTTTTTATATTCTCCAATCTTGTACACATACGTTGTTTCTCTCTCTTGTGTGTGTGTGTGTGTTCATTATTTCCTCGTCTTCATGCTACCACATCTCATTTCACTAGTTCTGTTGATTTGATAATTAACGCAGAAATTATATGTTCAGCCTTTTAATTTTTTTTAGTTTACGCTTATGTTACAAAGTTGTTGTTGTTGTTGTTTTTCAATGCGTTTTACTTGCTTGTGTATACATCTCTCTTTCTTTCTTTTTGTTTTGTTTTCGAGATTATCTTTATATTGTCTGTCCATTTTAAGTTGAATAATATTGACCAAAAGATGCATCGTTTGTTTTAGAGTGAATAAAGTTCACCACCGTTATCATCATCATCGTCATTATTATTCAACTTTGTTGAAGGAAATTCAACTTTTCTAACTATCCTATGTTTTTCTTTTGTGGATACTTTCAGTGATAATCAACTGTGTGATTCACACACACACACCCACAATGCCTCATGTTGTACTGAAGAATAATACAATTCACTATCACATTTGAGCATATCTGTCTCCTTCGATTTACATTTTATATCCGATCAGGTGCTTGCAGGAAAGATGCATTAGCTTTCTCATGATCCATAGTTATATATACAGACTGTAAACAATTCCACTAAATGTATGTTAATCTGAAGGTGTAAGTATTCATCATCATCATACATCAACATAGGACTAGGCATTACTGCATAATAGTACAAGGTGCAACAGCTCATATCACCACATCAAGTAAAAAGGCAATGAAGTCCAACGTGAAGAAGAGAAAATGATGAGATTCGGTATAGAGTCGTTAAGATGAGGATAATGTGTGTGAGGATACATCTGCAGCCACTGTGATCGGTTCTCATCTATATCACCCATAGTTAGTCTCCAACCACTAGTTTCTGTTGTCCAGCGGACCCCAACCGGCTAGTCTACATCACCCCACATGGTTCAAACCAACAGTCAGAGACTTCATACATTGATGCCATGTTTTAGTCTGGCCGAGAAACCAGAGCGTTTATCCAGCTTGAACCTACTTCGACCAACATTGTGTGACGAGGTAATCGGCGACTAGGCATACATAACAACACATGTCGGAGCCAACCATCTCATTCGATGAAGGTTTACAACCGTGTCAACTGACTTATCTCTTCTCCCTAAAACTGTACACCTGACTTGTGCGTTACTCACATGGTGACACCATGCAATACGGCCTATACTAAGAAGACAATGGTGGTCAAATACTTCAAGCCTTCTCATCTCTTCTACCTTCAGTTGTCATGTTTCACAGGCATACAGTAGGACAGAGTGCACTGCTGTGCAGGTGAAGTACATGTGACCTTTAATAGACAATCGAATATCACGGCGGCGCCACAGGTGGCGTAAGTTGGCGAAAGCCAGTCGAGCCCCTTGTATTTGTGCAAAGATTTCATCGGCCACTGAGCCAGCCACTGGGGCTGATCCTACTTCCCAGGTAAGTGAAGTGGTCGACACACTCAACCACCATACTCTCTGTTGTTAGCAGTGGTGGGGCACTGTTGAAGACCAATCCTGGAGTAACAATTTGCATTTGGGTGATGAGAAACGCACCCCAGACATTATAAAATTGCTACTCAAAGTGTTCAGAAGACTGCATCTTGTCAGTGTCTTCACCTAACACGACTATGTCATCCGCATATTCTAGGTCTGACGAAAATTATACTGCGATTATGTCAGTCTGTGTAGTCAGGTGACGAGAGGCAGACCTTCATATTCCTGATAAAACTGAATAAGAATGGAGAGTGAGCAGCGTTGACGGACGCTACTTGTCGAGTACAGCTTCCCGGATATCTCACCATAGGTTCTAACACACGCTCACCGATTGCCTCGTCACACAATGTTGGCTGAGGTGGGTTCAGGCTGGAAAAAGGCCCGAGGTGGCCAGACTAAAACATGGCACCAATGTATGAAGTCTCTGACTGTTGGTTTAAGCCATGTAGGACGATGCAGACTAGGTGGTTGGGGTCCACGGGACAAGAGGAACCAGTGGTTGGAGACCCTAGGTGATATGGCTCAGAACCGAAGTCAGTGGCGCAGATGTATACACACATTATCCTCATCTTAACAACGCTATGCCGAATCTCACTATTTTGTCACTCCTCTTTCCTTTCTTCTCATACTTTATATTTCTTTTGACTGCATTCACTTATCTTCATCCTTCACCTCACTACCTTTTTACTTGATGTGCTGATATGAGGTGTGGCAACTCGGACCGTTACGCAGTAATGCCTGGTCCTATGTTGATAATGATGATGATGATGATCACAAGTGTTCGGGTAGAGAGCCTTCAATAAGATGATGTACTCATTCGGCATGCCTTTTAGTGAGAGACATTGCCATAAGACCTCGATTAACTGAATAGAATGCCGCCTTCAGGTCGAGACAAATCATCGTAGTTGACTTTCCATGGGTTCGAACCCCGCTCCACCTATCAGGACTTGAGCAGTCAGGTAGTATTTACTGACCTCCATACAACAGGTATACGTTACTACCTACTGAATGAATCTGTACAAGGTGGCTGTGTGTGTATTTCGTAGTGTACAACTCTGCATCAGTGGAACTAAGCAGATGAAGCTGAATAACATCTTCGAGATTTCATGGGTGACAAAATAGTATGTACATCCAATAAATATGTTTATTCGATATACTTTAGGTTGGAATTCATTATGGATTAATATCAGTTTGAGGAACATTTGAAACCTAGAAGCACTAGACAGCATCTGTTTCACCCTGGTACGAGATTCCTCAGCAGTGCTCCAAAGTTTCCAATGTTCCTCCAACTGATGTGAGTCCACGATGAATACCAGCCTGAAATCAATTAATAAATTCCCACAAACCTCCAGATACGATTATTTGATATATCACACTATGTGTTACAGTATTGTTTACTGGATAACATTTCTAGCACAAATTATTGCCCACAATTTTCTCACGATGATCACAATAGGGTGTGACATGGTATCACACGTTAAAACTTGAATAGTTAAGTATAGAGATAGGTTTTTTAATTGAATTCGTGTTTATTGAATCAATGCTTAACATATTTACTAGGAATAAATCAATACCGATTCCAATTGTTTGGAATATTGTACTACTTTAGTAAGCGTTGCTCATCAGAATGTATATCAGTAGTATATGTCGGGAAGATGGCAGAAGTTATAAGCAATTACCAACAATAGATAAAGATTCTGCCCAGAGAAATTCAAGAGACAATTTGAGCATATCAGGAAAGAAACAGAACAGGAAATGCAGCACATTATGCAAATGACCGTCATAGTGGAAGGTGAATAGTATTTTATGACTGCTGTACAATATGTCAGTAATAAACATTCCTTCCTGTGTCTCTGTCTTCTCGTTATCTACACTACCATTAGAATTGAAAAAAACACAGGAGATACTAGAACTCTGTACACCGAACAGGAGAACTGAGTAGACAGTATAATATACTTATGAAGAAGAAATAAATCGTGCCTGATATGTCATAAAGGCAAAATAATCCCGTATCAATACAGAATTCGACGCTGATAAAGCATTCAAATTATACTCTTATGGTTATCCCACTATGGCTAGCGTAATGCTTCATAGTAGACCATGGGTCTAAATTGCTTCAGTCCATAAACTTTCGAAACTTCACATCAAAATGCATTATTGTCTATTCTTCTAGGTTGATCCTTTTTGTCTATATGCCTAGTTTTGAATATCTACACTGCGGTGATTCCCACTTTGACTCTCTGAGATAATCATAGTTTGGTAGACTTGTAGTGATACTGGATGTTGATTGAAGGTGGAATGAAAATTTGAGCTGTAGCAGGATTCTTACTATCTCCAACAACCCATAGAACCTTAATCTTTTCTTGACTATTTCATTGTTGTTTCTGAATATCTCGCTTACTAACTGATATCAATTATGCAACTTAATCCGATATAGATGTATTAACTATCCTATAACTTACACCTTAATGTAAGTGTAAAACTTGGGCATTGTGGTAGATCATAATTCCTTACTGTTTCATTATTACTATTATTATTTCTCCTTTTGGCTCCTTGTAGAGTTACTAGAGCTTCAGTAGCACATCACTACTTCACTCTGTTCTCTGCAGTTTTCTGAACCTGGTTCCAATACTGCCCAGAAGCCTTCATTTCTTTTTCACACCATCTCCTGCATGTCACCCTCACGTTAGACGCTCAACTCATCGGTTCCCATTTGCGTTCCACTTGACGGCCTTGACCTAGTGCATGATGTCCTCTCAAATAATCTTCTCAGTGTATCTCCAATTTCTTTTGCATATCTGTTGGGCAATTTACTGATTTGATATACAGCACATAGTTACTGATATAATATTATCTTTTAGGATAGTATTCATTACGAATTGACAACACTTAGAGAACCACTGAAAATCTGTGAGCAATGAACAGTGAAATGATAGAAATAAGAAATTATGGACCACTGAATTCCGATCCAATAGGTGAATGGCTAAAGTGTTCGTTGTAGGGCTTGAACGTCTTGAGTCCTATCCCTGGGATGTCATGGGTACATACCACTGAGGAGTCCTACCCACACTAGAAAGAAATAACTGTCCAATCCTCCTAGTTTTTCCATAGGCTCTCCAACTGATGTCGGTTCATGATGAATACATATAATCATATCTATATGATCACACAACTTTCAATATCCGATTTTTATAATCCTATCACCCATCTCATATTCTTTATTTTTATTGGTAGTAAAATTTCCCACATCTCTAATAAAGGTGTGTTATTACGAAATTCTTACAAACACATAAGAAACGAAATAATAACAACGACAATACAAGTAGAAAGGAGTTTACAGCCTCCATTGTGTGTTACCCTATAAGGAAGGTATATCAGAAACTTTACTTAGGATCCTCAACAAAGCTGAAATGAGGGTATCATTTAAACCCGAAAACTTATTCAGAGATAAGCTTTGTCGGCTGACTTAACACTCCGATAGATCTAACTAACCAAAATAATTTAATTGATCAAATTCCATCTAATGACTGTGAGGTCAAGTATATAGGTGAAACTAGCTGGTCGGAGTCAGAATAGCCAAAAATAGGAATTTAGATAAATATAGAAAAACTGGCCTCAAAAGGATCAATAATTTAGAGAATAAAACTTGGCTACTGCTATGCATGCATTAACACACAATAGGGAGTAGGAAAAAACCCACTGCACTCAGGTTCAATATGATTAGGTGGAGAGATTGATTACTGAATCTTTTTTCATCACAGACCAGAGATATTGAACATTTTACTAGCAATAAACATGAAGAATATGAAGTTGGTTGGCGGGACTATAAAAATCAAATGTCGAAAGTGGTGTGATTATACATTGAGATATGATCATCAGCAATGATAGTTTATGCTGGAAACATGATCATCCAGTAAATAATACTGTATCAAATAAACAAATCTGCTATGGTCTACACATGTTGTGCTTGAATATATAAAGGCTACTTCATTTGCTTAGTCTGATTGAAGACGAATAGAAGATGTTAAACTATGCTCAAATTTTCCCCCTGTTTATGCATGAGACTAGTCTAAGCAACAGTGACTCTCTATCTAAGGCGGTGGTAGTAACTTTATGTTATTATTATTGTTATTATTTGTCCCTTGGGTTCCTAGTGGAACATAGGGCTTCAGTAGCACGCCTTCATTGCACTCTTTTCTCTGCAGTCTTTTGAACCTGCCACCACGACTGCCCATAAACTTTCATTTCTTCCTCACATGATCTCCTTCATGTCACCCTCACCTCGGACGCACAAGTCGTCGTTTCCTATGTGGGTCCCACTCGACGGCCTGGCGCGTGATGTCCCCAAAATGGTCTTCTCAGTGTATGCCCAATCCATCTCCACTTCCTTCTTCTGCATATTTGTTCAACGATAGGTTCTTGGTTGGTTTGTTAGCAGGCCAGAGTTCCTTGTTGCTTATTCTTATTATTCTGGCCATCTATCTGAGCTTCAGTAACGAGTCAGCGTAGGCAGTTGTTGATGAATATAGCAACTTTATGTTAGCAAAGTATTTCTCAGTGAGGAAAAACAACCGTCATGCTTAGCGAAGCTGTTTGGTTATGAAATAGAAGAGAAAACTAAGGGCAAAAAAATGATATTGGGAAAATGATTCTTTGAAAGAGACAGGTTATATACACTGACTGAAATGTTATCACGAACCAGCATACAAATTGATAATAACATTCATTATACCGAAGAAAAAAAATATACTCGAAAATCTTCTACGTAGGAGTTATATAGGATAATAAAATGATACTGGATGAAATGAAAATGTGTTGATCACATAGTGATTGGAACCAGCAACCACCGAGCTGGAAACCTTGATGGAAATCCTTTGAATATAAAAAAATAGTAACTTTGTAAAAGTTCCTTTCCTTGATAGTGATTATGGTCCGTCTGTACTGCGTCAGAGGGTTCTTACATTCATTATTAGATGTCTAGATATCCTTGTTCACTAATTCACTTGATGAGCTCTTCATGAAAGAACCAGCGTTACGCTGTTGGCAACAATAATAACAATAATCGCTTTATCCCAAGCAATATATATGATAGTAATGATGGCTGGTGGCTAGCAGTGCAATCCAGGACGCGCATTTCGCCCTATTTAGGACTCATCAGCTGGATTCACCTGCTTTTCAGTGAGCGATATTGTTCCCACGGGGATTCGGACTCGGCAGCGATCGCTTCAAACATCACAGCATTATCCACTACACCAATGAGCCATGATAGCCGATTCTTATGCGACGGGTATAGTTTCTTAGTGTTATTGCTTGTTGAATGGACCGAATTGATCTGTCTTTATTGGCATATAGGCTCAGCAGGTAATGTTGCAACAAATTCTCTTCCTGTACACGATTGTTACAAGAAATAAATTTTACATCTGAATAGTGCTAATAATAATGAAATTAAAGGTACTAAGCTGAAATAAGTAGCAATGGTTATGTTAGTGTCTAGTCGGGATTGTAGATGAATCCGAAATCATATTGGTAGTAGTTCAGTCAGCCAGCACAAAAATGATATTGTTAATCATCTGTATGTCCATTTCAGTCAGGTGGAACATTTATACTTTGTTTCATTCTTGGCTTGAGAAATAAGAGTTTGAAAACACTTTGAAACGTTGCCAGAGTATATGATACATTTAGAAAATATATCTAAAAGACTGAAACAAAGGGAAAGGGAAGATTTTGACAAAATACCGTTTGTGGAAAAATGTTTTAGTAGCCCATGATTGAAGTACGCCGCCTTAAAGAAACGTAATTTCGTAGGTGAGATAAACATTTAGCCCAAACATCTTAGAAATAAGCGAATATCCTGTTTTCCTAAAGCTTCAACTGATACTATCTGATTTAAGACACTCAGCTAAGAAATAGTGGAGAGTGTTTGTAGCTCAGGTGGATAGTCTTGGTTGTATTCTGTTCTCTGAGAACACATTATACATTAGCCAGTTGAAAACAGCACTGGTTATATCTCCAATTTCAGTCGGCCGTATTTGACACCACTGAAGACAGATGGATAGACACTATAACTTTCTTGCTATTATTCCCTGACACATAATAATCGACTTCTAAAACAGATCTACACTTCAGAAGATACTGAGGATATCTAGTAAAAACAATATGTCTTGATTGGATTGTGTTCTCTGAGCTGGGTTGTTTAACCGTGAAGCTTTCATCGTCTTGCTAGACGACATCTTCAGCATCGACTTCAGTATGAAGTCATGAGGTTATGAATCATATGATAGATGGATTAAACGGTGCTGAATCATATGAAGATGCTATCACAATTCATTTTACAATTAATGAATTGTATAATGAATGCCCCCTTTTGGAACTATTCAGATGTCTCAGTGACAAAAATGTTGTAGTTAATCCCTAGAGATGTTAATTTAAGTTGGTATCTGTGTCATGCTAAGAAAATTCCGTGGGATTCAGTGGTTTCAGACCTGATATGAGTCATCTAGCTATACTGATTCAAACACCTTCACTATTTCACTGACGATTTCAAGGATTGGAACTTTGGGAATTATCCTCGTACGAACTTGACAGACGCAAAAGCCAATCACTAATTATTCGTACTCGTTATATATCCACAAATACCAGACCAAGAAAGAACACAATAGAGTAGTCACTCAGATGGATTGAAATATTTGCAAGGTTGTGCCAAAATAGCTATGCGTTTCAACTAGCTACCTGGTGAATCGATTACGAACAGTGTAATGTAACACGAGAGCGTGCCAAATGGCATAGATGCTTGGTTGTGTACCTTCTGCTTAGCGAGTCCGATAAAACTATGAAGGTCAGCATCAATGTTGAATTTCATCGAACACTAGGCTATTGATTCTGGGGAAGTATTTGATGTTATAGAACTTTACAGTTCAACTCTAGATTGATTCCTAACTTTAGTCACTTATTGTCTTCACTTTTCTATATAATTTCTCCGATTGTGGAAACAGTACAGTGAAAATGTTTTGTGAAACACTCCTAAGTTTTTGAGTAATCAAGCTTTCCTAAGACCTTTCTCACGAGAGGATAGATCTGTTCCCATTAGAACACTTTTTAACAATGGTTAAAGATAAATAAAAAACCTTTATTTGTATTTCAAAAGAGTTACACTACATAGTCCTTCGCTGGTGGTCAAGTCCAATAGTTAGTTAGTTAGTTAGTTAGTTAGTTAGTTAGTTAGTCAGTTAGTTAGTTAGTTAGTTAGTTAGTTAGTTAGTTAGTTAGTTAGTTAGTTAGTTAGTTAGTTAGTTAGTTAGTTAGTTAGTTAGTTAGTTAGTTAGTTAGTTAGCTAGTTAGTTAGTTAGTTAGTTAGTTAGTTAGTTAGTTAGTTAGTTAGTTAGTTAGTTAGTTAGTTAGTTAGTTAGTTAGTTAGTTAAAGTAGGTAGGTAGTAGGTAGGTAGGTGGGTAGGTAGGTACGTAGGTAGGTAGGTAGGCAGGTAGGTAGGTAGGTAGGTAGGTAGGTAGGTAGGTAGGTGGGTAGGTAGGTAGGTAGGTAGGTAGGTAGGTAGGTAGGTAGGTAGGTAGGTGGGTAGGTAGGTAGGTAGGTAGGTAGGTAGGTAGGTAGGTAGGTAGGTAGGTAGGTAGGTAGGTAGGTAGGTAGGTAGGTAGGTAGGTAGGTAGGTAGGTAGGTAGGTAGGTAGGTAGGTAGGTGGGTGGGTCGGTGTAGTGAGATAGAGAGATTAGTGGACCTTTGTTTTTCGAATCAGCCACCTCCCAATACATGTAATAGGAATAAGGCAACAACTGAACCAGAGATATGGAAAATTTTACTACCAATAAAAACAAAGAGTATGAGATAGGTGACAGGACTATAAAAGTCAGGTATCGAAGTTAGTGTGATTACACATTGATATGATTATGAGAGATAGTAATTTATGCTGGAAACTTCGTCACGAAGTAAATAATACTGTATCATTGTGTGTTGTAAATTAACTAAACAAATCTAATATGGAGCTCACTGATATCGGGCAGGAGAATATTTATAAATGAAAATGGAATGACAAAGTCATCAAGGTTATTTAAGGTGTGCAGAACAAAGTAACGTAAGATTTTCCTTCATAATAATAGTTCTGCACGTTAAAGACTGTTGAAAGCTTATTCAGAAGACCGAGTTGTGGAAATGAATAGTAAGCTATATATGTTCAATAATGAAAGGTTATTGAGTAAGATATTAACATAAAAGTATACCAAACTAAACTGAATGACATTTAAATCAGAAGTTCTGAAGTCCAGTTGCTATGAAGTATGAAGTGTGAACACTGAAGTATAAAGTGAAATTTGGAGGTAAGAGTTACAAGGAGTGTCAGTACCGCATAATGACTATAAGGCGATATCTCTGAGTAGGCAGAGGAGGGGATGCTGTTTTGGATATTTTTATACATTTTATAGCATCTTTGGTGGAAGACAATAATGATGGAACACAACGGGAATGTGTACACTGTGAACCACATAAATCTGCAGGACGTCCGGGGGGCGGTTTGTTGGATGGTGCTTACAGAAGACTGAATTAGCCTGTAGTCCACCTTCTTGGCACCAAAACAATACTAGGCTTGAAATAAATGAATAAACACTTAAAATATATAAATAATAGCTAAACAGTCTTTTATGATGCCGTCGAATGACTTTGGTTCTCTAAGTTTGTTTTAGTATACAGGCAACCACAATTTGACATTCACCATTTTTGTATCTTCTTTGTTCTGATTTACAGTCACTAGTTCAGAGTCCGTAGCCTAGGTATTAGTAGACAGATAAGTTAACATTCTTCCTCTAATCTAGCCTCTTTATCCCTGACTAATAAATAAGCTGTTTGTCTGAGTACCTTTTATCATTCAACGGAATTACCAATTTGTCTTTTGTTATCAGTACTTAAATGTAGGTAAGATACTAATTAGTTGGTTCCTGGAGCACATTAATTAATGTTAGGCTAACCAAGTGTTAGTCGACTCGCCTTAGAAGCTATTGAAAGTGAAAGTACTTTCCAAAGCCATAACATCAAGTGCATATGAGACCAAAGTTTAGCATAAACATATTAAAACAGCTTAGGTTTCACATTCAAAGAGGCTGGCTTATAGGAAAAAAAACGACGGAGAAGCAAACATTCATGGGGACTGAAGCCATTTGAACTTATGAACCATGAATTTACATAGAAGTTTATACATACCTGTTAAAATGATGTGTGCCCGGATAGTATTATTATTATTATTATTATTATTATTACATGAAAACCTCTGAGGAATTCAGCCAACATTATTTCTTTGGGGATGAACTTGTTGAACTGTTTTCCCTTCTTATTACATGATGCTTTTACATATTCATTAAACACGAGTTTTATTTCTGTCAGAAAACTGTGTACCTATGAATAAACACAAAACATTAACATGTAACTCAATGTGCATTACTTATATAGGATGTAAAATCGTTTATTCTTTGAGCCTAAAGATTCCTATTACTTGGGATAAAGAAGTGATGGTAAACAACACTATGAAAGATTTTTCCCTACTAAATGTAATAATCATATGTATAAGATTGATGTACATCTGTGAATTCATGAATAAATATTATTCTTCTTTATGAGAAGGAAACTTTGAAAATTTATACAGATTAATTATTTGTGTTATAAGGGTTCAAAATGATATCACAAGAATTTAGTTCCCTGCTAACTACTTCAAGACTGTTTTCAGGAGAAAATTTATCAACTTATATTGTAAGTTGTGGCAATTCAATGCAACGAAATGCTGTATCCGAACCTCAACGTTAAAAGATTTCATGTTTGTCTATATATGAATAGTAAAGAAATTATAGAAAAGTTTATTTAAACTGCGAACAACTTCGAAAGAATTCTCATACTCGCATAGATCGAAGCCTGTTTGAGTAGAAAAATTAAGTCTCTTACCTAAGAAATAAGCTATTCCCTTCAGAATTCGAATTAAAAACTTAAGAAATAATTTAGCAATTGACAAAACGAAGGTTATGAGAGACTTTTCGGTATGACATTAAATATTTTTATGAACGCATCATACTATGAGTTAATCTCACAGTCAAATACTACCTGAAATATATGGAAGTCAACCGTTAGCTCACCACACACTATTTCCTTAAAACTGTAATTGTTTTCTATAATCACAAAAACTAGAATAACTAAACTAATTGTATAAGGTTTAGCCAAAAAACTCCAGAATACTTATTGTACCGTTTCAGATATCTGAAATCCTGTAAGTCGTAGTGTATAACCACTTTTCTTACTTCCATACAAAGATACAGTTAACCGTAGTCGCACATCATAGTTTACAAAAAACCATTCATCCATAGCTAACCTGTGAGGCTTGTCCAACAAGTGACTTCAGTCTATTAAAACAAACCCAGCAAATGTTATGAACTCTTATTTTTGTAAGGCCATTGAATGAGGTAATGATCCTCACATACTTTTCAAATCCCATGATTTCAATGTTCACAGGAAATCAGTAACATGACACAGTCTACATCTTGATAACCATTACTCTTAACTGGAAGTCAGTGATTGTGACTCAAAACAACAACTCCGTACAAGTGATATCCTACAATGATCACTACTCGACTTTTTACGATTCAAAGCTTATTTGAAACGTCTTCTGAAGATTCTTGAATCGCCATCATTTATGACTGCGTGTGACCGAAAATATTTGAACTAATCAAGAACACGGATGACTCTGAAACCGTAAGAACTGGCTAAAGCAGAAGAATAAGTTGGGTATCCTTAAGCAGCTTAAAATTCAGTGTAAATAAGACCAAAGTAGTCCGAATCACATACTCCATAAACCAGGATTACACTATAGAAAGTAGCATTTTGCTGAATCTCATTATAAGACGCAATATAATGGTGCCGATTTCTGGTAATTTCGTCAGTTCTAATGACGTCTATATTAATAATGTTTCTCAGAGTATGTGGCAGAGTTATGAAGTACAACTTTAAAACCCTATGCGGTACCTGCATTAATTCTTATTTGGAACATGGGACCACTACATGTTTTCTGAAACTTGCATTGAACAAGTGTTGGATAACTAAGGGCCAAAGGAGAGCCGATAAGTCTGTGTAGTGCTTGCACAACGTTTTTTTATAGGAGAACAACTCTACTGAGCCTAATTTACTTGGAGCTGAGATAACATTATAGTGCTATTATGAGTACTGAATACTTCTGGACACCATTTATGCGGTGACTTGACTGTCAGTAAAGGACTATGCAGTGTATTTCTGCATTTTATTTCTCTTACATTAGGGCAAACTAACCTTTGATTAGTCACTATGTATGACAAGGGTCATAGTTCCACCTGGCAAATACTTTCGGTGCACTTTGAAGTTTTTGGTCAAAAAGTGGTAGGAAAAATCAAAGGCTTACTGCTAACGATGTACCCTCGCGTCTGAAATCGTCAAAACGTTTTCCTAAAATTGCCAAAATGTCTAGTGTCCCCAAACTTCAGCCAGAAAAGTCCAGTTTTTCTGAAGTCCGCCAGAAAATTCTGCTAATTCCCGATTTCGCCTTTCACCATCATTTACAAACGAAAAGATTTTCATACTGTTCCGAGCACTTAAAACTACAGATGTGACAGTCATCTACAAAATAACCGTGGACCTGCTAGCAGTCTATATTCATACGAACTACGCAACAGGGTTATTTTTCAAATGACAAACTATGTTAAAAACTGCAGAAACATTGAATGAAGCAATTTATCACACAGAAATGGGATCACTTGTCCAGTTCCGTTATTATTTTCCTGCGTACTGATTACATGTTAGTTCGCGTTCTCCATATTCCCCATGGAAGACAATACTCGAGTGCTTTCAGCGTACTCCGATTTACAGCAATTCACATCCGCATCCAGTAATTAGGAAAGTTTAGTTGCTATGGAAAGTGAACATAGTGGCACCTCATGGTGAGACCTTTTTTAGCAGCCGAAGTTGACTACGGCTGTTGTGAAACCATTTCTCGATGCTGGAAACTATTCTTTCAGCAGTGACCTCTTCGTCAACACTACTGTCCCCATGACTGCTGCAGATGACACCTGTAAAACGGGAAGGAACTTAAAGGCGACTTACTTATTACGACGCTTCGGAGCATTAGTTTTTAAAGTCTTTTCATACCAGTTGGTGGCCATGAGAAAGCCTGCTGTAATTTCGAGCTAGCATCAGGTTCATTATTTGCCTAACTGACGCTCTTATGTCAGAATCGACGAGGGGTGCCAATTTACGCGTTGTAGTATCTCCAAACTCAGCGTCGGTCAATCGCATTTCAATCAGTCGTCATATATGACGATTTATACAACCATAAGAGCGAAATGTATGTATTTGCCTTTTAATAATTATTCCACAGTTATTCTCTTACTTCACACATCCCAGACAGAACTCAGTGAACATTAGTTTTTAGAAACGTGGACAGTAGCTTGCATATATTAGTTGCAGAAGCTCCCGTTAATACACTGCTTTGACTAGGAAGGTATTAACAAGAGTTTCAGTAATTAATATGTGTAAACTATATATATACATACATATAAAGTGCGCTCTGTTTTCTCTTTTGCTTGTTTACTGAAATAGCATGCATTAAAAAGTTTTATTTTTTAGGTGTCTTATTATAAGATTGCTGAAATATGAGCCTTGGATACGATAGTCATAGTCTCAGAGACTTGGCTAACGAGAGGCTAATTTCGTGTGCCGAGAGTTTACACGTGGTAAGATGTTCAAAACCATGTCCAGCCCACGGAAGGTTTCACATCCCATGGACTTACGCCGCTAGCTAGACACGATGATATCCTTTGGTGTGGACTTGCTGTTGCAGACAACGTCGACAGTCCTGGAGAAGCATATGCAGGTGTAGAAAGGTTGTATAGTAGTCCTAAAAATACCTCAGCATCTGATATAGAGCATTCAAGTGAAGTTAGACGTAACCGGTATGTGTGAAATTTGTATCGATTTGTGTTTTCAGTCGCACCGTTAGTAAGACCAAAATGCAAGAAGCACGGATACCTGACGATTATTCGTCTATAATTCTAGAAGGTGGTGGTTTCGAATTCAGTACACCGGTGTTGCGGAAGCCATTAGCTGGTTCTCCCTCCCATGGATACTGCAATTTAGTTGTATTAATTCAATCCCGTAGCCATTCTTCATCAACGCATGGATCACCCGCTTTGTTTCATTTCAATGCTCTTCCGTAAATTAAACTTTAACGTTATACACAATCGTACTGCAAATATCAAAGTGCAAAAAGAGATCTATGAAATCAATCCAAAGTCTCGTGATTACTATGATAAGCCGTTTTCTCAAGTAGATGAACATTTTGGCAGAGTGGAGAAACTGACTAAGGGCTTACTGAAAACAAGTTCCTTGCAAGAGCAGATTGCTTCAACTGATTCTGCAGAGAGGCTCAAAGTCTCTGGTAAATAGCCTATTGATAATGACCTGCCAATCCAGCAGTTTGGATATGAGATGACTGATAATATCGCAGAGCTGCAGCATAGGGATTGTCTTATCTCGTGGAATCGGACGTAGGTGTTTTTGTTTGCCATATGGTGGGTATGCCACTGAAACCCAACTTCAGTATGCTGTGATCATCAACAGAAGAAATGCTACCATTCGAGAAAAGTCTGATGTCGAAACTTGGCACAAGTAAGTTCTTCTCTTTAATTTATAACGTACCAAGAGGTCCTTTGTAACATTCATAGGCATAACAGCAACGAAAAAGGGGTGACGGCGGAAAAAATTAAAATTCATATCCTGAAATGGTTTCACAGCAGTTGTGACAGAATGAAAATGGAAGAGGAAAGGCCAAAGAGAGAAAACTTGGCAAACTTAATGTGTTCCATGACATAAATCCCTTTGGGTGACAGACTGGCTGGAAGCGAGAAGGTAGTGCCAGTAACCATCTCAAAATACACCACTCATCTACACAGTTTGCTGGAAAGTGTCAACGAAAGGGAACGAAGATAAAAGAAGTTTCATGCACATTTATTATTAGATACTACTTTTTTTTTGAACATTTACGTATTGTACGTGGGTTCTGGAAAGGTAAGTTGTATTTTAAAACTTTGGGGAAAACTTAGGATGAACTGCCGAACTTTTAACACTTTTGGGGAAAAAACTTCAGATTCAGATTTGTTGTTTGAGAATAGAAGGCTGAGAGCCTATATTAATCCTTTTCCAGTAGATTTTCTGTAGGTGTCCGATCCCTCTTTGAATGATTCAATTGATGATGCGTACATTACTTCTTCTGGGAGTCGATTCCAGGTGTTGATAACTCGACGAGAGAACCAGTACTCTGCGGAGGCTATGTTAATTCTTCGCTTTTGTAGTCCCCTACTATATCCTTCGATGTGTTCCGACCCTGGAAATTTTTGACAGTTTTGGGAAATATTTGCAGATCTCATGTCTCTTCATCTCTTCTGGAAGTAAACCTTTCATGTTTTCCCCAAAACTCATCATGAGCATAGGAAGTAAATACTGGCTGGGCTTGTTCTGACTTGCAGTCGGCAAAGATTATTATCCTGAAGTCAATTACAGACAACCAGCTCTTTTACTGTATCCAACACCATTGGCTGTCCATTCGTTTCGCTGTCGTCCATGTTTAGATGAACCGGCGAATACGCGATAGCTGATAGCATATTTAAGGTTCCGCTTCAGAAATCTCAGCGTATGCACAACTTTCAGTCCAACATGCAATCCAATATCTAGTATCATTTTACGAGCTAGTGTAGACCTGCTGATTTCCTCACGCTTGCTTCTGTAAGGCGAGTAGAAAAAACTTCGAGCTCTCGGTTCTAGATCACAAAACTCGGTTCATTTTATTCGGTTATACTCCTTCGTTGGTGGCCGAAGTCCTTATATTTTTTTCTGCCTGTAGCTCAGGAAATAATCATTTCCTATTGGAGGGTATTTTTTCCTGCAATTCGTAGCTTGATTTGTTTTGAGGGCAGCAGGACTCCTGATATCATGAACTGACTTTTCGCAATACCTGTAAGTATGAAGCGTCACACACTCCCCCGAAATCAATAGCCTAGGGTTCGACGACTTTCGACATTGATGCTGACCTTCATAGTTTAACTGGATTCGCTAGGCTGAAGGCATCCGGTCAAGCATCCTCGCCATTTGGCACGCTGTAGTGTTACGTTACACTGCTCGTATTCGACTCTCTAGCCAGTTAGTTGGAACGCATCGGTATTTTGGCACAACCATCCAAATATACTATTCCATCCGACTACGCTATCGCGTTCTTTCTTGGTCTCGTACTCGTGGGTATATAACAAGTACGAATAATTAGTGACTGGTCTTTGTGCCTTTCAAGTTCACACTAGGACAATTCCGAAAGAGTTATTATGAATGCTCTTAAGTTAACAAAGTATCAACTATATCACTCAAAAACACGCTACAATTTGAACGGCAATGAGAGACGGTCAACCATTTACAGCCATCTAACACTTTCCTAACACTTTCTGTAGATATGAATAAGCCTATTTTACTAGATCTTCAGAAAACATACTCATTACTCCTCCAAAATGACTCGAATAGATTGGGTCCACGAAAGGTCAGAAGAAAAAAGGAGTTTGAAAAAAGACCCGGGACTAGTTAAGACATTAAAACTAGTAGTGGCCGTAGAGTTAAATTCTAAACTTTACATCTGAACTGAAAATAATTCCTAACTTGTAACTTCCTTTCTTGGTCTCGTACTCGTGGGTATATAACAAGTCCGAATAATTAGTGACTGGTCTTGGCGTCTGTCAAGTTCGCACCAGGACAAATCCTAAATTGGTGAGCCTGACGTGATCACATATCCCGACCAATTACAAATACTGAATTGATGAGTCTGTTCCATTTTGTATTTGTATATTGTTTTCATTTCGATAACATTCATATATCATTCATATATCCATTTACTACACTTTCTCATGTCCGACCACACTCCCAAGCTTATTCGTATTAAGCCGACTACGAACACGATCCAACTCGTGCCATATTGGCCAGACAATGCGGAAACATGGTTCCTGTATGCCGAGGCAAATTTTCGAGAACAGGGCATCCCAGATCCTCATTCTCGATTTCTTGCTGTCATACGGTCACTACCGCGGGAATTAAATAGACATGTTACAGCACACATGTTTAATCCTGAAGTGAGTGATCTTTATGCACTTCTCAAGGCTGCACTCTTGAAGAAAAGCAATCTCACAGATCGCCAGCGCCTAGACGAATTACTTCGCAACATCGAGATGGGCACCCACTCAGCTACTGAAGTCCTCGCACGCATGCGAGAAGTTATGGGTGCACGAACGTTCGACGATGGCCTTTTCCGAGAACTATTTCTCTCGAAACCACGACAACCGGTGCAAACCGTGTTGATGACACTGCAGTCAGTCCCACTCGATGATCTGGCAGCGTCGGCAGATAAAATACTGGAGATTTCCAGCAGACCCGTCTCCAACGTACATTCTGTCTGCGACAAACCAGAGAGCCGGGATTCAGAGGTGACAAAGCTGTGCAACTCTGTTAAACAGCTGCTACGATCTCGAAGTCCTAGTTCACGCAAAACTCCACAGAAACGCGTCTTGGCGCACCGCAGCAACTCTCGTGGTTGCCCTAAAACTAAACCTAACAGGGTGCAAAACCCTGAATGCTTCTGGTTTCATAACACTTACGGAGACGAAGCCAGAAAATGTCGGAAGCCATGCAGTTTCAACAAGGACACAAACTCGGGAAATGGTCGCGCCGCACGTGTTCGCGAGAACCGTAGCCGGCGGAAACAGCCGTTTGCTCTACGTAACGGATGTTAAAACGAAAGTTCGCTACCTCGTCGACACCGGCGCAGAAGTTAGCGTTCTTCCAGCACCGACAAAGGAGCGTCATCATGACCCATCCTTCAATCTTCAAGCAGCCAACGGCAAGGCAATCGCGACATTCGGGAGACGGTATGCCTACCTCAACTTAGGTTTACGCAAACCTATCCACTGGATTTTCCTCCTGGCTGACGTCTCTATGCCCATCATTGGCATAGATTTGCTAACCATTACGATCTACTCGTAGATGCTCGCCGTCGACGACTGATAGATAACAACACAAAGTTATCTATTGGCGGCACCACCTATGTAGGTCCGAGTTTAGCCATCGTTAGGACTAAACAATCAGGCGACGCGTCCTACCAGGCAGTTCTGGAGAAATATCCAGAGTTACAGCAACCGAAGCACACTCTTCCGTGCATAACCAGCAATGTTATGCATCACGTCACAACCACAGGTCCACCTGTGGCATCCAAAGCGCCGTTTAGCCCCCGATAAGCCCAACACGGCGAAAAGCGAATTCGACCACATGCTCGAACTGGGCATTATCAGACCGTCAAACAGTCCTTGGGCATCGCCATTGCACATGGTTCCCAAAAAGGATAGCAACGACTGGCGTCCAACCGGTGATTACCGAAGGCTTAACGCCAAAACAACTCCGGACTGCTACCCGATACCTCACGTTTACGACTTGACTGCAACCTTATGCGGAATGAACATTTTCTCAAAATCGACTTGGTCAAAGCGTACAACCAGATACCTATGGCAGCAGAAGATATCGCGAAAACAGCCATTATTACTCCTTTTGGCCTGTTTGAATTCCTGCGCATGCCATTTGGTCTTCGGAATGCAGCACAAACATTCCAACGCTTTATGGACGATGTCTTCCGTGGTTTGAATTTTGTTCATGTCTACATCGATGACTGTCTAATTGCGAGTCCAGATAAGGAAACTCACCTTAAACATTTGGACCTCGCATTCGAAAGACTCAAAAAACATGGCATCACAGTCAACTTACAGAAGTGTGAAATAGGAGTTGAATCACTCAGCTTCCTTGGGCATACCATTGACAACAAAGGTATACGCCCATTGAGAGATAAAGTGGCGGCTATCACAAACTATCCAGAGCCGACCACTGTGAAACATCTCCGCACTTTCAATGGCCTGGTAAGTTATTACCGAAGGTTTATCCCTAACTGTGCCTCTGTCATGAGACCACTAACAGATCTACTTCGAGGAACTGCGAAGTTCGTGTCTCTGGACAACGCGGCTAGACTTGCTTTCTCCAAAGTCAAGGAAGCCATTTCGAACGCAACCATGCTTATGCATCATGACCCCAATGCTCCTTGAGTATTGCTGTTGATGCATCTGATTCAGCAATTGGAGCAGTTTTGCAACAGTTGACTGACAACCAGTGGCAACCGTTAGCCTTTTTCTCGAGGCGGCTGCAAGACGCGGAAACAAGATACAGTACATTTGGTAGGGAACTCCTAGCCATGTACTGTTCTGTACGCCATTTTCGACATTCTGTGGAAGGTCGTGATTTCATTATTTTCACAGACCACAAACCGTTAACGTTTTCCCTCAGCTCGGCGTCTGACAAATACTCCCCTCGTGAGTCGCGACAGCTGGATTACATTTCCCAGTTCACGTCAGACATCCGCCACATTTCTGGAGCAAACAACTCCGCAGCCGACGCACTATCTCGAATAGCTTCGATAAATCATATCGAGGGTATTGATCTCGTTGAACTAGCTCGGCGTCAAAAGGAAGACCTTGAGCTGCATCATGAGTTGTCGTCCACAACTCTTGTCCGGTTGGATCAGACAAGGATGCAATTTTGTGCGATGTCTCTGCTAGTCAACCACGCCCAATAGTTCCGAAGAGTTGTCGACGCAACGTCTTCAATACGTTGCACAAACTCTCTCATCCAGGTGTACGAGCCACCATTAGGCTTATCGCACAACGTTTCTGCTGGCCTGGGATGAACAAAGACGTTAAGGAGTGGGCTCAGTCGTGCTTAGCTTGTCAAAAGTGTAAAGTCACGCGACACACGAAAAGCCCTTTAGGCTCATTTCTAGCCCCAGACATGCGTTTCGACCACGTCCATATAGATATTGTAGGACCCCTACCAGAATCTAATGGATGTACCTACCTTTTCACTTGTGTTGATCGTTTCACACGATGGCCGGAAGCAGTACCTATTAAGGATATTGCTGCTGAAACAGTAGCTCATGTTTCCATAGAAAGATGGAGCGCGAACTCCGGACGTCCACCTGACGTCACAACCGATCGTGGGGGCCAGTTCCAGTGTGGATTATCTCGAGCTCTAACGGCACTTTTAGATTGCACCCGGTTCCGAACAACAGCCTACCGTCCACAAGCAAATGGCATGGTAGAGCGTTTCCATCGACAGCTGAAAGCTTCCCTTTCAGCTGCAAACTTACCTCAGTGGACCGAGGCTATGCCTCTAGTCCTACTAGGTATTCGTAATGCCTTGAAAGTTGATGCTGGATGTGTCCCTGCAGAACTCGTCTATGGGACCACTCTTCGCCTACCAGGTGAGTTTGTTTCTCCCTCAACTTTCAAACATGTTTCCGACAGGGCACCGTACGTGACTAGGCCTGCAAACGCATGGCGTTCAGTTAGGCCTTCTCCGATTAGACCTCAAACGACTGGTGTCTTCGTTCACCCCAGTCTACAAAAGACATCACAAGTGTTTGTTCGCCACGATGCCGTTCGTCGACCATTTGATCCACCCTACGATGGGCAATTCAAAGTGATCAAGCGACACCAGAAATTCTACATAATTGAGCGGGACGGACGTGAAGATACTGTCAGTATCGACCGTTTGAAACCAGCCTATTTCGAAGGCAGTCCCATATTAAGTGACGTTTCAGGTCGCTACAGCCGACCGACGGATGACTCAATTATCGAAATTCTTGACGATGTGCCTGGTAATGCACAGCTGCAACAACCATCGGCGCAACTGGACGGAGCGTCAAAGAAAACTGAGGACTGCGATCGACGTCCAATCCAATTTATTGTATTTTATTTTTTAATTGCCACGACACCCTAGAATAAGTTCAGGCGACCAGCGGCCACTTCGAGCAGTGAGCTCATCGGAAGAGTTTCACCAGTGGAGAAGCCACCGGGTTTTTACTTCTGGCTGGTATCGTCTTAGGGTCCTTATGAACCCACTAGGGGGGCAGTGATCTGTAGCGTCACACACTCCCCCGAAATCAATAGCCTAGGGTTCGACGACTTTCGACATTGATGCTGACCTTCATAGTTTAACTGGATTCGCTAGGCTGAAGGCATCCGGTCAAGCATCCTCGCCATTTGGCACGCTGTCGCGTTACGTTACACTGCTCGTATTCGACTCTCTAGCCAGTTAGTTGGAACGCATCGGTATTTTGGCACAACCATCCAAATATACCATTCCATCCGACTACGCTATCGCGTTCTTTCTTGGTCTCGTACTCGTGGGTATATAACAAGTCCGAATAATTAGTGACTGGTCTTGGCGTCTGTCAAGTTCGCACCAGGGGAAGTCCTAAAAGTAATTATCTAGCGTTACTCAAAAGGTGGTAGATATAAGATAATTTTGGAAGAAAGAAAAGATGAGTGAAGAGTACTTATGGCAAAATAAGTGTTACTGGTAATGGTAGGGAGAAGTGTTGGGTCTTATTGCAGATACTGTGAGTGAGCATATCTGCAGTTGCTACCGAGGAATGTCAGTAGTAAGCCATAAGCCTCTCATGTACTTATCCAGCAGTCGTTTGAAGGAGTCAGCTGATATGGCCGTGACTACTCACAAGTCACGTACCCTCCGTGGGAAGAAGTTTGATCCCACACTTGTCTACGTCCTATGGTGGGGTATGCGAATGGGGTTCCTGGGAGGCGGTCAGTTTTGGATCGACAATGTTGATCAACTGGCGGTCCCCCTGGTGGGTGGTCTTACAGACTGTTAGTAGGTCACCTCATCCCCTTCGACAGCCTGATGTGAAGTGTTATATCTTCGTATGCCAACGGCTACATATACTTCGAATAAATAGAGTACGATGCTTAGCTGACAGCCGACATAGTACGCAAGGGCCACTGACTGCAACCCCGAGGCGAATAGGGAGAAGACCGAAGCTGGCAGATGGAAGAGTTTATTAGCCCGAGAGTATAACAATCAACCAATCTAAAAAGTGTGAATATGTATACACATAAAATATGGCCTTGTCCGTAACTGGAGAAATTTGCGTAGTAAAAGTTAACCAACCAGCGAATTACATTACACTGAGAACAGAAGTTAGACTGCTAGTCATACTGTAAAATGGTGTGAGAATGCTAAGTTAAAAATGTTCAGATCGATAACAATATTTTATACAAGACTGGTGCCTCACGACATGATTAAGTTAAGTTGTCTGGGGTGCTGTGCACGCGTCTCGTCTGTTATTGCGACAACCGACCCCGCCGCTCTTCTCTGTACCTTCTCGAGAGTAGTTGCATCTTCCTCTAGCACGGGAAGGGCCATCGTGTTGAAAACCTTTAAGGTAGGTTTAAAGTACCATGAGGAATACTTCTGAGGAGAGTGGCTGGTTTTCTTCGCTTTCGATGTGTGAAGATTCATCACCCTGCACTTACCCAGGTTAACGCTTAAACCGTTCTCAGCTGACCAGGACTCCAGCTGCCACAGATAGTTTTTGAGTATCCTACGACCCTCTCCCTTACCTGTCGTCCTCCGTACACTGATGTTGCCAGCAAATAGGCGGATAGACGAGATGTGAGCCGGGAGGTCACTAATAAATAGTAACAGTAGGAGTGGCCCAGAGATGGCTCCTATTCTCGCACTCTTACAGACTGGTCAAGTTTGGTTACCTCGTCACAGAATTTCCTGTCTCCTAGATATACTGTAAACCATGACAAGAGTGGTTCAGTGATGCCCATTTTTGCATGTTTTATAGCGCATGGTGTTGTGTGGGAAGCGAACGCAAGCCTCATCCAAGCCAAGAAAGATAATGTGGACTGGTTGATTATCCCATTTGGTAGTCCAGTCATCTCAAGCGGCCAATAAGTTTGTGCTACATAGCTGTCCGTTTCTGAAGTAGTATTGGGCAGGACGAGGGAAGCTACTTCCCTCTAGGTAACCCCGGAAGACATCTGCGGCCGTGATTGGTGAAAGAATGGCAAGTTCCCACTCTTCGGGAAGCCGACTTACTTCCAAAGAGTGTGTGGACAGGTCGCACATGACTACGCTTAACATTTTGGCACGGTTCCTAAGGCTCACCAGTCTTGTATCGTCATAACCAGAAGATTCCTCTATTCTCAGTGTTGAAAGTTTCTCAAATACTTGGTTTGACGAAATCCTTACATTTACAATCTTTGTACCGCACCTCTGGAACTTCATTACAGTTCTGGCCGTTGGCAGTGAGTTGTTGAGCTCCACGTCAAATCTGCTGCCCAATATTTCCGCCGTCTCACAACCGATCCAAGGCTCTCTGGTCAGTCATGTGATCGGGTTTGAAAGTCTGCTCATCAGTTTTCGTCGTGATGGAAACCAATACAGGCTTTTCGATCCGTAACGTACCTGTCTGAATACCGCACTATTTCGCAATGACAAAATTGTTGAAAAATAGGGGGAAAGTCGTTCATGCCACTTGTTCTCTCAAAGCTTACAAGTTCACGACCAAAAATTCGACTACCAACAAAAAATGGTGCGGTGTTCCACTAAATTATCTAAGAGAGCAACTCGCCCAATCGTGGTGCCAACTTCTTAATACAACGTAACGAAACATTCTCAGAAAAATGGAAATATTTCCGACACATTTATTTATAAATGCTTCCCATTTTTACGAAACGTTTTGGAGGTATTGAGGACTTCTATTTGTATTCCAGATACGACGAGCACTGGACGGAACGTCGAAAGACGCTAAGGGCGGCGATCGACGTACAGTTGGCTTTATTTTACATTATTTTTTATCCGCCACGACACTCTAGGATAGGTCCAGGCAACCAGGGGCCACTTTACAGGGTGATTTAACTCGGCTTCAATTTCGGAAAGATCATGGTGGATCAACCTCCAATTCAGAAAAATGTGAGGTGTAAAATTTACGATGTGATAAATGTCACGCATTCTTGCTAAATCCAATAGGGCTACGAGCGTCTTTGGTAGGAAGGGACCTGAGAGTCTCAGTACTTGCAAATTCGGTCCTGGTAGCCACTGTAACAACATGCCTTCGTGCAAATCTGGCCCTTGCAACCCTGCGACATGTCTTTGAATGGTTGTCACAGGTGTTTCGATCACACCTTCAACAGCTTCAAACGGCCTCAATATAGTTTGGGACCATTCTCTTCCTTCCTTCGCTTCATGAAGGTAAGAGCCATTTGTTACACATCCAAAGGCTTTGCGCTAAATTTTTTTCGTGAGGAGTGTTCAAGCCGCACGTGGAAAGTATGGTAGCGATGATTCTTTATTCCTTGATACATGGAAGACTGAGAGGTGACCCAGTCACGCGGTATACTATTTTAGAATCCTCAGGCACACTGCTTTAGCAGTTTATTGGACACAACTCTAGTGCGGACTTTAACTGCAACATACTCTAACCGGGATCAAGGGTAACATTTGCTTTGTAAGAGTTACTGTGGTCTTAAATACTGTTACCGGAAAGACCGTTCAAGCTACGCCATTAGAATCCTTTACTTGGAAACCTGATACCAACTTAAATGCAATGACTAAGCTAACATACAAAGCCACCAATAACCCAGTGCCTTTTATTCTTTCATTACCTAGGTGGCCAGCTCCAAAGACTTGCGGCCAATTGGTCCTGGGTGTGGTGGGCAATTAAGTGCTGACTTTATTTTTTCCGTCAATAACCACCTGAAACTGACTTCCTTCATTTCAACCTCTTCATCCTTATTTCTGTTATTTTTCTTCCTCATGTCCTTTGGATGTTTTCTCTATGATCGGTGCAGACAACTCTCCGGCACTGCAACATTTCAGGACACATTCTTCAGAAGAGTCCAATGCCAAATTCGTGCATCTCTCTACAACATTTAGTCAAAGATAACCACTCTGCGAGTTAACCGAGGTTACGTCAGGTAGATATCTGCATTGAGTGCATCGGAACCCAACAAAGACGTTGAACCGTTCCGCAAAACCTAAAAATGAATTCAAAGAAATCAACTGACTTATACCGCCCATTGAACCTGTCTTCAGAAACCGAGAGTTGTTTCGTATTGAGACTTACTTTGAGGGTTGATATAAGCCAAAAGCTCACCATATTTTTTGTAAAAACCAAAATTTGGGCATTGAGGCGTGAACTTTTTATCTCTACTATTTTCGATAACTTCATCTACGCGGTCCTTTTGCTTTTACCGCCTAATTTCGCGCAATGTGGGTAGTAATAACTTTGTGGATTTGGTCACTTTTTTAAACACATTACTGACCTGATGAAAAACGCCCAAAATCACAGCTTATGCTTTCTTGCGCTAATTTAAATTTTTTATATAATTGATCATAAGAACCCAAGAAAGAACGCGATAGCGTAGTCGGATGGAGTTTGCGAGGTTGTGCCAAGATACCGATGCGTTCCAACTAACTGGCTAGAGAATCGAATACGAGCAGTGTAACGTAACACTACAGCGTGCCAAATGGCGAGGATGCTTGACCGGATGCCTTCAGCCTAGCGAATCCAGTTAAACTATGAAGGCCAGCATCGATGTTGAACCGCGTCGAACCCTAGGCTATTGATTCTGGAGAAGTTAGTGATTCTACATTTCTATTTTACTGGAAACCATTAAAGTCTTAATTTATCTCATGAATTTATACTTTCCAACACATTTTTCACAGTTGAAACGCTGTCTCGAATGCATGAGTCTTCATGGTTTCGAATAAAGTTTGGTTTATACACAGAAATTAGTTCAATCGCTGTTACTGATTTTAGCCTTATGTTGTCAAAGGGTTATCTAGGGATGCGCTTGCTATATTTTGACCTAGTGTTTAAAAATACTGGGTGAAGTGACTCAAAACTAACTATACTAACATAGATATAACTAAATTTTCCATGGTCTTCGACTAAAATTACATTTTCTTCAGTTTCGGTTTATATGTTTAGATACAAAGGTAAGTTGTTATGTTCATTTTTTTGTCCATGTATTGAAAGAACCCACATGCTTTGGCCTCTTAGAACGATTGCAAAAGCAAGATTTTTACCTGACCACCAAATCCATGTTTTCCTCATCTTGCACTCATGCATTATGAACAAGTACAACAAATTCTCGAATAATATCTTCCTTGAAGACTATAAAGCCTTCCTAGTGTGTTGTTTAAAATGGAATAATCAGCTGGAAGGACAAGGTTAGATATATTATGTTTTAAAATATCTCATCATACTATGATGAAGTAGCTTTTTATCCATATTTTAATGGAAAAAAGTTTAACCTTATCAGCCAAACTCTATAGTTTAGAATGCACATTCAAGAGGTACGCATAGTGGTTCTACAAAGACTTCCAAGGGGAAGAATCACTTTTAAGATAGATAGCTACATAGCTGTCCAGTTTATACTGGACGAAGGTTGTCTATAAGGTAGTGAAAATCTCTTAGGATCTTAGAAAACCTTATCCTCACTAACTTTTATTTTCCTGAAACCACTGAAAGCATCATGTTGTGATTTTCTACTTTTGATGGGTCATCACTTGTTGTTTATTATTCGTTATTATTGACATCAACGGTACTCTGTGATTCCTACACCTATGCACTATGTATGTCAACGTACATCTATATTTATAAATATCATTCCTCTGACGAGTTACATTGAAATATTTTTCAAAGTAGAGATATAACTATTATCACTCTGACAAAGTCATTTAGAGTGCTTCACATATGGAAAGTTGTCAGTGGTAAAGTAGATCCTAAATACGTTCGTTGTTTTCATTACAGAAAATTTAGCTTAATTATGTTCATTTCTTTATTTTCCTTAAATCCTCGCGTGTCTTAAAATGTACTATTCAGGTTTTTCTTGCTTAACAAAAAATTACTTTTTATTCACTATGAGAAATGTCTAGGTTAAAAATACACGGGCTACATCAATACACAAAGCAGTAGTGTCCACCTCACCATCCAAGCCTTTCATCAGCTAACTGGACTCGCTTTTCGACTAGGTTTTGGTTCCACCTCGATCGCTTTATATAATGACGTCATCTGGACCAGAGATAAATAACTGTCCTTTCTTCGTCAAGCTGTCTACCTACAGACGTGGCATATCAGAATTCATCAAGATGGATTTTCAAAGAGATAATTTGTCTGTAATTGTCTAAAGAATATGAGATTGAGTTGTTAGTGCATGACATGCGGATCAATTACTGGGTAAATGGCAGGTGGCTAAGCTTATTGATTTAGTCCCTGGAGTACTTAGTCAGTAACGTGTTGACCAATAGTCTCAGCTCTATCCCGACTCAAGTGATACCAGTTGGTTAAGTCCGTACTTGCTGGTGTGAGCCGTGTTGGAGAATGAAGCCTACCTGATTGGGGTCCCCAAGGCGTAAGAAATTAGTGGTTGAGGAGTCTTGATGATGTGGCTGAAAATCGATCACAATGGCTCATAAGTATTCACTCCTTGACATTTTCTACAGCTGAAGTATTTGAACTAATCTTTATCTTCAGATTGCTTATCCTGTCACACAACTTTATCTACTTCGGTATTGCTTTTTCTATCCATCTGTTCTTTGTGTACCACTGTGATGTGTAGTAACTTGAGCTGATGCACCTGTCTGCGAGGTTCATTGTTGGTTTTGTCAGTCAGTCAACTCAGGTTTTCGGCAGTATATATATATATATATATATATATATATATATATATTAGTTCAAGTGACTTTTAATTAACATGCTAATCTGATGTGCGAACAAGTTATGAATATCTTTTTCTCTCCTAGTCTAGCTCTATAACTTCTGACAACTTGATATGATAAAAATTATCTTTTGAAAAGAAATGAAAAGATTCTCTAGCGCGATGACATTAATGCATGTTCACGATTGATTCAAAATATTGAAAAAATCTCTATAAACTAAATGAATAATACTGATCCACTTTGTGTTCAATTGTTGAAAAGTCTAGTTTTGTGCAGTGAGAAAGCTGCTGTTATAGCCCGTTTAATTAAGCAACAAACTGGTCTTTTTCAAACGCTTATTCAAGTGAAAGATTCAGCAGAGGCTAACTTGAGATTCAGTGTAGATGTCAAGACTTTAACAGATGTATTAATTCAAGAGGTTGTAAAATACGATCTTGGCCTACTAGTAAGTATTACTGCAATTCAGTATCATGTTTTGTTCTATTTCTCTGTATTTTTTGATGCATTTATTTGATCATGTTAAATGCAAAGGATAATTTACTCTCTAAACATGCTTTCAGTTTTGTCACAGCAGGGATTTTGCATCCTTTCTTATGAACTGTAACAGTCAAAGGTGGAAACTGCTTTAAAGGGGCCACACCTGTGGAGCTGTGACTTAGTGGCTTAGGGAGGTGACTTTCAACCATTGAATCACGAGTACGAACCATGCTCCGCGTTCTGGGGTTTGAGTCGCTGGGTAGTATCACTAGCTCTCACACAATAGGTGTGACTCATTTCTTACGGCGTGAGAGAGGGAGTGTTACTGTTTTAAGGCCCCATGTAATGACCAGCTGTTGATACGTTTCTGTTTAACCTGTAAGTAGATACGTTGTTGCAGGGAGTCGCGTAGAGTAGTGTGAGTTTGGTGTCAACCACGAAAATCTGGAATGGAAAAGAGGAAGAGAAAAAGCTGAGCCGACGACTCAGCAAGCACAACCATACCTGTTCCTAAGTCATTGAAGGATATTTTCATCATTTCGATTTTATGTTTTATTGGAAGATTTTTGTCAATACTTATACAACATCTTAGTAGTCTATCGATTGTTGTCACTATGAATGAAGTATTTTATTGATCAGTATGTTTATATGAGATAGTTATTTTTTGTCAGACTCGTATTATTGATACTGAGTGATAGGTGATTCAAGATGAAATTAAAATCTAGATCACAGCAAGATTCAGAGCATTATTGTCCGGGTCACTGGTCCAATGCTCATTATCTGAAGGCAAAGTGCAAGAGACTGTTAACTTAGGCATGCTACTTGTTTACAAAGTGTATTTGTAAATCCGAAGAAATTGATGAACCTTTAAAGATTAGAAAGTGTTTTGATCATAAGAGTTCTAGCTTTAATGTTTGCACTGTAGCTAATCAGCTTTAAGACTGAACTGGACACATAAAGTGATCACTGAATAATAGTCAATTATCTTAATGTTCAAGTTATAAAGTTCATTGAGAATTTCAGTTAGTCATGACTACCAAAATTATATGACTTCAGCAACAATCATGTAATCAAGTAGCCAATAGATTAGTTAGAATCTATCAACTTTCTTTATGAGATGCATTGGTTATCACTTAATTTTAATCCTAAGGAAAGCCTTTATCTTCGAATTTTAGTTTCCTGGATTTGGTGATTTAGTATTTGGGGAAGAGAATAACCGTTTCTCTGGTAATTCAGGTAAAACAGTCACAATCCAACTTTCTTCCAAGGAGAATCTTGTTAATGTTTTTGGTAAGATTATTATTTACTTATTTTGTCTTAAACATTATTCTCTAAAGTATTTAAAAGTATTTGTTAGATATGTAGGTAATGTGGAGTAAATTTAATGAAACTTGGTAGTTGAAACCTGAACCTGAACATTCGTTCAGTAGACAACGATCTACACGTATTGTATGAGAACTAATGACACTACTTGGCTACTCAAACCTCGGTAGATGGTGCACGGTTTGTTGAAAGTCATCTCCCTAAACCAATGAGCCATAGCTCCACTCCTTCAGATGCCCTCACAAACTATTGGAATCTCTACCAGGGAGACAACACACAAGTATAGCTGAAATCCTTATTCCTAGTGGATGGTGACAAATAAGACTGAATGGACCCTTAAGTGCACTTTCTTTGTTGGCTTCCGATGAAGATTATTCCACGTCACAAGCCTATGCTGATGAGGTTAAGAAATGAACTTGAATGTGGTTCAAATCACTCCCCAAAATTGCCGTTAAGCTACTTCGGTGAACTGGTAGTACCTAGGATCAAAGTGTATACTTGTAAATCACATAGTCCCAGGTGAGAATGACACAAATGAGTAGTAGTTAAATGCGAATTCTTATTGTATTCTTACTAAGAAACTAAAATCTTCAGTACCAGTCTGACAATACCCCCCTTATGGAGCGCTACACTAGTAAGGCAAACTAGGTATCCGTTTTTAGACCATCACTACTGATTGGTGTAAGTGGTATACAACTACCCATCTTAGTAATACTGCATTTTAACTTGAAGTTATATTTCCATTCACGGTATCATGAAGACTGTGTACTATGAGTTGAATGCTGTACTTACCAAATAAAACCATAGTGAAATTTTACTACTGGATCTTACCTATTTGTCTCGTGGTCACCTCTACTACACAATTTGTGAAATGTTAAATGACATAAATACGATTAAAAAAAACAACAACAACTTTTCTTGAGAAATCCTAAACCAAAAGTTGAAACAGTAAAAACTATCGATTACTTCATAACTGTTTCGTTCTGTTTTGCGATTTCTTTATAATATAACTTCAAAACATCATATGGTTGGTATCCAACTGCAGACAGTTAGATCTTATGATGAGAACATTAACATTCAAGGACTCATTAACTTGAAATTTACCAGTTAACATTTTCCAACTTTATCAATTGAAACTAATGCGTACTGAATGATGGTTGGTCACTGGAGAGATAATGGGAATGTAGTCAACCAATTAGGTGTGAAGTGGGTTGCAAAGTGATGAAATTGGATGATGATTAGGCTGCACTGGATAATTGTAAGAACTAGAGAATTCAGGTCACTAAATTCTAAGTCAACAGCTGACTGATAGATAGTTCACAACAACATCTAATGGTTTTCTACCCCTAACCCATCAATAGTCATAGGTGTACACCATCGACAGCAAACAGTTGTCCAATGCTCCAAAATTTTTAAATTTTCTCCGATTGAAACTAATCCGTCATAAAAACTACGTTACTGTAAATCCTATAAATGCATACAAAGATCAATAGTGAAGTAAAGTAAGCGGAAAATATACATATTATGACAGAGTGTTAGTCTATACTAAGTTACTCTGTATAACAGAGTGGAAGAGTTTTCTTTATTGGATAACACTATGAGCACAATGGATTGTTTATAATCATACTGAAATTATCACACATTTTTCAAACTCATTTAGTGATGGTAGAACTTTCTAAATGTCTGCAGTTTGTGGTGAATCGTTTGTGTTGTATGTGTAATGACGCTTATGCACTAAACAAGTAAGGAGTCAACCTATCCCTTCACTTAACTATGTCAAATCTTAATACTATGATTCTGTCTTACCTTGTAGATAGGACTAAGAGTTGATGCAAATATAGTGATGGTTGAGCTTTTCTCTAAATTACTTATCTCAGAAGAGCCTTTTATCCTATATTTCGCTAAATTTTTGTACTCTACTATCCTGACCGATCGTGATTGGCTATTCTGATCTGTACATTTGACCTGACAGTCATTACATGGCATTTAATCGATCCTAACTAACCCTACTAGATATTTTAGCCTACAATGTTTCTCGGTTTAAATGCCACTCCTAATCTCAACATTGTTAGGAATATCCAAGTAGTTTTTCTGATGTTCTTTCGTCTTATGATAACACTGCAGAAAATTTTAACTCCTGCTTAGTCATGTTACAGTCACTGCCAACATTGTCCTCCCTTATTTTGATTTTGAGTCCTTACAAACTTTTGAATGAACTCTGAAAGGCAATTTCTCTTTGATATATTTTAGTTTCTTATTTTCATTTTCTGACTTGATGATCAGATACTTAGCTTGATTACTTAAACATTTTATTAAGCCTATTTTGATAGATATGGGGTGAAATAACGTGAAATCCAAGTATCGATTCGAGTGTATTCGTTTCCTCTGAGCACTGGTGTCTAATCTGCTGTCTTCTCTTCTCTTCTCTTAATATTGCGACATCAAATGAGTGGTTCTCCTTCTTGGGTTCAGAATTCAGAATTGAATTGGATCGCATCTATAATCAGTTTTACATGTATGAAAAAATTGTGAATATTTTATAATTTCAACACAATAAATGCGTCATTTACATTTCGCTGTGATACTTTTAGGGTGGATTGAGATGTTTCCTATCTCATCTTTTCCTGACTGTCCATGAATATGTCTACTATGAATGGGGATATTGGACATCCCGTCACCACTTCTTCTGTTCGTAGTAAAAGATAAGACGTGGTTTCAGCGAAAAAACATTTTTCTTTTCAACGAAGTCATTTACTAAGCTGTACGTTTGTGAATATATGTTACAATGGGTAGAACGTTCCAGAATTGTTTCCGGTCAGGGGCGAAATATATTGAGTAACTAAAGGAAATTAATAATACACATTTGTGTTTAGGGTGGGAAAATAGACAGGGGATTATAATGTTAAATGCAATTACGTAATACAGGGTGAATGTATGGCAAAGTAGGGGAACGGAACAAAGGGTTATTAAGATAAAACTGTGAATTTATACTACCGGATAAACTTATGACAGAGTAGGAAAATAAACAGGGTATTATGAAAATAAGATTGTAATTACGTAGTGCAGGTTAAATCTATGACAGAGTAGAAAAACGAATAAGGTATACATAATGAATCTGTGGTAGACAAGGCTTTATGATGGCCATGGCAAAGATAAAGGTTGGACGTACCTTTTTTTTCACGCATAACGCTGGTTTGAACTTCTGGATCGCTAGTGCTTCAACGATCTTGGAATTTGAAAACCCTGGAAATTAGACACCGTCGTATCCCTGGCCTACTTTTTTCAATCAAAACTATAATCCTATTACTCAGTTCATGATCAGTTTTGAATTCATTTCTCACTACTCCAGGTGCTATATTAATTGGCATATTTGTGTAGAGGCTGATCACATCAAAACTGGCTATCTTTTTGCTCTCTTCTAATTGTATATTATTTCGTCTATGTTTCAATTCATTTGAATTGGTGAGCCTAAATAATGAGCGATTTCTAATAGGACATAGTATTGTAGCTAAATATTTTGATAATTCATCTGTTGGTGTGTTACTAAAATCATCTATAGGCCTAATGGGATAACTTGTCTTACTGGCCATTTTCCTGGCGTCTTATAAGCGTAGCCAATGCTCGTCTACACTTTCTGGAAGATTGGTAGCTAGCCTTAAATCTAGATTGTATTGGTATTTTCTTGTATCGACTTCTTCGGGAAGAAGATTTTAATGATCATCAAAATGCAAGATGAGCTTAACACACGCTAAAGCATGATTGGAGTCCAGAAAAATACTCCATAAAGAACGGCAGTCCTGAAGACAAAAGCGAAAATGAAAATAATGAAAAATACAGTTCGTATTGTAAAAACAACAAAAGCAATGTAGTAGCAATAAATTGTTCATGGTGCAGAAGGCTTAAATACTTCCATAAAAGTAAGGGGAACGCTTCAAAATCTTCATCATATATTGTGGTTTCTTTTTTATGTCATTGCTTAGATATTGTCGGGGTACCTAGATCTAAGCAGGTTGGTTTAGGGAACCAGTATACGAGCCTTTGACTTAAAGTCTTATCTACAAGGTAATGGAGGGATATCAGGAGCTGCATTCCTATGGTTTCCGGTGACCAAAATAGGTTCATGTGCCATTCGTTCCATCTAAAATCTGGAGCCTATGAGCACCCTTGGTCTGAAATCATGGTTTTCTAACTCCCCTAGGTGAAATCTCAGTATCTAGCAATCCGGTGGTCAGAAGCGAATATTCACTTTCGATCTTTTACTTCTATGGAAGACACCCCTGCCACGTGAAGGCAATGAATAAGAATTCTCTGTCAAAGGCTGCTGACGCATACCGGAGCATTTGTAGACTAATGGTACTATACATTCTACTAAGATCACTACTTTTAGGCATTAAGTTAAACCGGTGAGATTCATTCACTGTATTAAATCACATGAGACAGTTAAGAAACCTTTAGAACATAGTTATGAACAAGATTAAAAAGTCTACAATGAACAAAACTGTAAGTAATACAAATTAAAATCATATAGCGAAAGATGTGCAGTTGTGTTTAAAGCTGCTTTACTGGTTTAAGAACTCGACTTCAAACAACAAGTCTCAGGTCCGAACCCCACTCCACCTAACCAATAGAACAATAAATGTATAATAAATATAGCTGGTTGATTTCGATTCTACTTTATCAGATAATTTGACTAGAAAATGAATTACGTGCTTTATGGTTAATTGACTATTACTCCCAAATGCTTAGGGGTATATAATAAAAATAACATTTGTCGAAACAATACTATATAAACTAGATATTTTGATACAGTTTCTTTGATGTACACACAGTTCTTTCTAACATTTCCTGTTAGCCACTCAAGGGTCTGGCACGTGATGTCTCCGAATGGCTTTCTCAGTGTATGCCTAGTCCAATTCATCTTGACTTTCTTCTACATGTTTGTTGGGTGATAGGTTCTTGGTTGGTTCGATGCTAACCAGAGCGAGTTCCTTCTTGCTTATTCTTATTATTCTGGCCATCTGATCTTCAGTATCTAGCCAGCGTAGGCAGCTGTTAATGAATGTATGTAGTTTGTTGGAAATGCTTTTCGTGACATGCCAAGTTTCTAACATTTTCTGTTAGCCACTATATATCCTTTGCCGAAAATCCACTGTAGAATACAAAGATAGTTTCTGTCAATTAGACTATCATTCAAGCATTCGAATAAATCAACATTTATATAACTCAATGAAGACTGGATTATAAGTTTATTCTATTGAATTGTAGAGGAATAGAACAAATAAACTAACCATTAACTAATAACTAACAATTATTGTATACTATTATTGAAATAAGACTAAAACTTGGACATTAAGAAGGATATTATTATATTATAGAATAAGATTATCAAAATGTTCACAGGAAACCATAAACTCTTCAATCTTTTTCCCTTAAAGTTTTAAGAGAAACTAACTGTGGTAGGGATAAAAATCAATGGGATACTGAAATCCAAAAAAAGGTCCATTGTAAATATATATATATGTAAACTCTTGTATTTTGTATATTACTTTTGACGTTACAATACTACCTTTTCATAAGATAAATTCAATGAAACGGCTTCATCTTTCATCATGAAACACTAATCAATGTTAATACAATACAACTGCCGTTTATTTCATACTTTCATATCATAATCTCTGTACTTTCTCCAAGAATTTCAAAGGTTAGCATACACTAAGCTAGATGAAACTCGTTTCGATTGATATGCATAACATATGTCTACGCTATTGAAAACACCATTTAAAGACGAAATTATCATGACTAACCGTTTATAGATTTTTATTCAACCTGTAGGTATGCTGTTAATGTAGACGGAGGGTGGGTGAGTGGTTGCCATCCACTTAAATAAGACGATAATCTGAGAGGTGAAAAGAGAAAAAAAACCTGAGCCCCAAACTACTGAATGACACTCTTTATCAAGATCAAATTAGCACTAAAGTACCTCACTTTTGTAAACCATATGGAAATCAAATTCCAACTCTACGCATCATCATAGAACAGAGTATAGAATGGCAGTCAACTTAACTCTACCTCAACTTCATCAACTTTGAAAAGGCCTTCGACAGCATCGACAGAAAAGTAATTTGCCAGGAACTGGCTTCAACACTACGGAGTGCCACGAATTTTTATGAACCTCATTCAACAGCTATATGAAGATGCCACATGCCAGCCAAGTAATTCACAATGGAAAGCTCACTGATGCCTTTGAAATGAAGACGGGAGTAAGACAAGGCTGCCGCCTACTATCGCCAATGATCTTACTGATTGTGGTAGACTGGATCATTTAGGAAACCGTGAAGAGCGAGAAGGTGAGCATACGCTGGACCGAGGAAGATTTGGATTTCGCCGCCGACAATGATTTATGTCTAATGTCTTGTCGCACAAACTCGAAGATCTGCAGGTGAAAACCAACAAGTCGGCAGAAGAAGCGGGGCAGCGAAAGAAGACGGGACTTCCTTCAAGCGAACGTAGAGAAGACAGAGATGATGAACACCGATCACCATGAACGGAAGAAACTTCAAGGAAGTAGCCTCTTTCGCCTACCTACCTAGGCAAGGTAGAATCATTTCAACTACAGACAGAGGCTGCACAGATGAGGATATCAAAGCAGCCAGGATCGGAAAGACAGCAAGACAGGCTTTCATTAATCTGGAATCACTGTGGTGATCTACTGCATTCAGCATAAAGCGGGAACAAGATCCGGATTTCCAACAGCAATGTCAAATCAGTGCTGCTATGTGGCTCAGAAACTTGGCGCGTTACGAAAAGCCTTTCCAACAAACTACAGACATTCATTAACAGCTGCCTACGCTGGCTCGATACTGAAGATCAGATGGCAACAAGGAACTCTGGCTGATGACGAACCAACCAAGAACCTATCACCCAACAAATATGCAGACGAAGGAAGTGGAGATGGATTGGGCATATTCTGAGAAAGCCATTCGGAGACATCATGCGCCAGAGCATACCAGGCCGTTGAGTGAATCCAAAGGGGAAACAATGAGTTGGGCGTCCGGGGAGAGGGTGACATGGAGGAGATCATGTGAGGAAGAGATAAAAGGTTGTGGGCAGTGGTGGAGGCAGATTGCGAAGACTGCAGAGAAGAGAGTGAAATGGCGATGTGCTACTGAAGCCTCATGTTCCACTGGGAACCCAAAGGGGATAAATAATAATAGTAAATATTAGCAGTTCTGTTGATGTAACACTGATCGGATACACACAGATTTGTCTGGAACCTTCTACTTGTTCAACTAACATGAGTTTGGATGTTTGTTATGCGTATTAATGTGTGTAATTCACCAACTAACAATCTAACTTTTTTTCTTTTCTACAACTCGAATCTAGTTGACATTTTTGGTAATAATGTGAACTTTGCTAATGAATTGAGTGAAATTTGTTTTCAATCATTGGAGTTGTTTAAAACACAATTATCAGTTAGTAAAATTTGGGAGAATCTTATCACTAAGTGTAATTCACTCTGTCAAATACAAGATAAAAGATATAATGATCCTAAAGAATTCGGTGTATGGATTGATCCAATAGGTAAGTGTAACATCTTTTAGCTAACCTTTTATTTTTATGTGTTTTCTATGAGGATATGAATCACTGACGTGTAGGTACTCTGTGTGTTTGTTTTTTTCCCCTATTGGACTTCAGAGATTTAAAATCTCTTCTACAACTACTGAAATTCGGCTGTTATTAGCCTTCATATGATAGATATGATCCCCTTATGTAATCTTTAAATGTATGCATGCTTGTTAGTGTTGAATTGTGTATATTGCATTTCTTATTAAAATAAACATTATTTGTATGTAAGATAAGTGTTCAACGTATCCTGCTAAATTTTAGATAATTGAAATAGATTAGGCAAAGGAATAATGAAATTAGGGGGGGGGATCCTTGACTTACAGCTGACCAAATCAAAGCTACGCGATTACATGAACATGACCATGACCAAAAAATGATAATTGTAACATTATCCAGCGTGTTATACTATCTCACTGTGTAATGCATTCAGCAAACAGTTCTGAGATGGCATTCATCACACAGTGCCATCAATTGGGGGAACGATTACAAACCTAGAAGCATTGGACAGTTGTTTCGTCCTAGTATGGGGCCCCTCAGCAATACGCACCCACAACACAGCTAGGGATTGAACTTAGAATCTTCAGGTTCTACGGCGAATGTGCTAATCATTCAGACAGTGGGTCGGAGTTCAATGATTCACCGTTTCAGATTTCTGTCGATTCGCGATATAGCGCGACTACCACGCAAAGTCTTCAGTTGGTATCCACTACCCTTCCGAATTTTCGACCCCACAGGTCATCATGACTTCTCATTAGAACTTCGTGATATCCATCTGGAAGTATATCACTACTGAGCAATATACCGTAATGTATTTTTGAGATGGATGACCATTTTAATTTAGAGGTAGTATTCTTCATGGACTGATATCAGTTGGGGAGGGGGAGGGACCATTACAAACCTGGGAGCATTGAACAGCTGTCTTCTCCTATTCATAATCTACTACAGTCTTCAAGTCCTGTTATTATGTTATTTAATAAATTCTGGTAGCTTAGAGCCTTGTTAAACTAATCTGTACTCATCAAATGTACAGGATCAATTTTCGGTTAAATTCCTCTTCTGAATATAAATCCCGTAAGTCATTCATATTGAAAACACGGGATCAATTATAGAGAGAACAGTTGACGTTAGATCGAACGATCAACCATTTTTTTTCTCTCTTTTTCTTAAGAGAAGTATCTGTAAGTCATGAAAGAAAAATAGGAAAGAAATATACTGTTGAATAATTTGAGTAGTTAGAAACCATTCGGGTTGATATGTAGATCCTGTAGACAACCAGATCAGAGTGATCTAAACACAGATGGCTGATTTGTTCATTTGAAGTTGAGCCAACTCATCAGTGGTGTATCCGGACAAATACACCTCACAGTACTGAATCTGACTAACTGATTTGCATGGACCGATTTACTTAAAATAGGATATTTCAGGTTGTTATTCATTGTAGACTGACATCAACTAGAGGAACAAAGGAAACCTGGGATCACTGGACAGCTGTTTCATCCTAGTATGGGACTCCTCAGCAGTGCGCACCCACGACCCCACTCCGCCTGTGATCGAACCCGCCACCTTCAGGTTCCGTTGCCAGCACGTTACCATTGAGCCACTGGGTCAGAATCCAACGGTCCATATTTCCAACTTCTGTTAGCTAACGATATAGCGCAACCGCCACCCGATGTCATTGTTGAGTAACTGTCCTCACAACCATCAGGCATTGCCCCCACTGGTCGCAACTTCTCACTGGAACTTCGGGAATACCTCTCGAAGCTAGTCACCAATGAGCACCAGTTCAATTGAATTTTGAGGGAGTTGTGGTCGTGAGGACAGTTACTCAACGATGACATTAGGTGGCGGTTGCGCTATATCGTTAGCTAATAGAAATTGGAAATATGGACCGTTGGATTCTGACCCAGTGGCTCAATGGTAACGCGCTGGCCACGGAACCTGAAGGTGGCGGGTTCGGTCACAGGCGGGGTGGGTTCGTGGATGCACATTGCTGGGGAGTCCCATACTAGGATGAAACAGCTGTCGAGTGCTCCCAGGTTTCCTTAGTTCTTCCAACTGATGTCAGTCTACGATGAATAACAACTTGAAATATTTCCAAATCCCCACAACTCCCTCGAAATTTAAAATAGGACAGTCAAAAATGTAATAGCAAAGTAAGACTTCTCTTTCCAATTATTTCTTCTACCTAAAGTTGTCTAATCGTATTTGTATCCACGGGAAACAAATAAACAATAATACTTACTTCAAATAACTAAATTCTTGGGAATCTGAAAACAAGTTACTCATTGGTAGATGGATATCTTGAAGTTGTAATGAAAAGCTATCACCTGTGGGGTGAATCAATCACAAGCGAAGTGGATGCCAACTATATCATAAATTGACAGAAGCAAGAAACTGTAGGCCATTGAATTTTAACCCAGCGGTTGAATAGTGACACGCTCACCATGAGACCTAATGGTCATAGGTAAGCACTTTTGAAGAGTTCTATATTAGGACGAAAAAGCTATTCAGTGCTACTAGGTTTTCAATGATTCTCCAACTGATTTCAATAAATAACACTCTACTATTACTTAACAGAGTCATATGATTACTATAATATTTGAGTGTAGAATGAAAAGATTCCTACAGATAGAAGAAAATAACCAGTCTGTCCATAATATGGCTAGTAGGTGCATATAATGTTGTTGAATACCAAGATTAAGTTTAAGGTTATCAATTGCTAACAATTCAGGTATGTATAGATAATACATTCTGAAGATTATAGAATTGTTGAGGAGCACTCTGTAAAATACTTTGAAGGAAAACTAGGAGAGGCTAAATTTCTAGAGATGATATGTGGTGTACAACAATAGGACTATTGATATCTTTTTTTCACTCTCCTTTGAATGACCAAGTTAGAAACTGTTCCGAAATACACTTATGGACCTGATATTGTGCATAACCAATGTACACTGCTCCACAAGAATAAGTCAAGAAGTCAATGTATATTAACATAGACAAAAGCGGTACTCTGTCCTTAACACATCTACTGGAGAGTATGATTCTCAGGCTAACTGAAACAAATATCTTTCTAAAAGATCTCGGTAGACAAATTTGTAACATTTCAACTATAATGTCACCTTTGAATTCCAAAATTTGGCAAACTAGTATTTATACTGGATGATGATTGAAGGTAAAACGAAAATTCGGACCACGGTCGGATTCGAACCGCCAATCACTGGGTTTTCGCCTCGTTGCTCTACCAGGTGAGCTACGAAGTTCGACTACTGACCAGATTTCTATTTCACTCCACTTCATTTCGTGATGCGTTACTATCACTTAATCGTATTCACACTGGTTGCTCAGTTCAGTCATAACTTCTCATCCCAATGCAAATCTAACTGAATTACACGAGGAATATCATGTTACGAACTCATATGGCAGTTAGGCAAAACTCATGGTAACTGAAATAAAAATCTGGTCACCAGTTGGACCTCATAGCTCAGTTGTTAGAGTGTCGGACCACAAACCCGATGGTCGGTGGTTCGAATCCGACTGCAGTTCAAATTTTCACTTCATTTTAAATCATCACCCGGTTTAATTATTAATGATGATAAAATTTCGTAATTAGAAAAGGTAGATTACCTGAAAAATATGATGAATTTGAGCTATACACTTTAAAAAGTCTGACCATATATTTGCTTGTTAAGGAATTTTTTAAAATATGAAAACGGTTGCAAACACTAGGTAGAGTTAAAAACTACTCTATATTCTATAAACTTCAGGATCAATATTTTGACCTCATAGAGTTGAATAAGTTGAGGATTGGGTAAATGGTTTATAAAGGGAATGTATTTGTAAAATCCCAGTGACGTAGAAAAATAAATTTCTGACCTTTAGTGACTTTTTAAAAATCTTTTTTTCAAGTTGGTATTCATCATAGAGGAACATTGGAAACCTGGAAGCATTGGACAGCTGTTTCATCAAAGTACGGAACTTCCCAGCAGTGCGCACCCATGACCCCACCCCTCCTGGGATCGAACCCAGGACTTTCAGGTCTTGTGGCTAGTACGTTACCATTGAGCCACTAGATCGAATTCCAGTGGTCTATATTCCCAACTTCTATCGGTTCACGACATAGCACGACGGTTACTGAATGTCATCGTTGAGTATTTGTCGTCACGCCCATCAGGTTCGCCCCACTGGCCACAACATCTAATTGGAACTTCGGGAATCACATCTTGAAAATCGCTTCTTCAGATAATTAAACCTGTACAAGTTATCGACTGTTTAAACAGTAAATGGTGACTTATCAGATCACGTTGTTCATATATGTATGACTAGTTGATAACTTGTTCAGGTTTTATTTTCTGAAGAAGCGATTCCCACAAAGTTGTGAAAAGTCAGAAATTCATTTTTCTGTTTCGTTGAGATTTTACAACTGCTTTGTATTATTTTCCCAAGAAATACATTTATGTAGTGTTACTATACAACAAAGACTAAGGAATATCATAAGCATAACATACTATGCAGCTAGGTTTATCTTAGTTGAAAAGACCAAAGATATATTACAATACAGACCTTATTACTGTATTATGTCATATCCCAAGGCGTTCATCAATTTAATTATATCTGCACTGATGTACTAATCGAGATATACACATGAGGATGGGGGGAAATGTACCGGAATAAAGAAACCTGATTGGTAATCCCAGTAGTTGCCAAAATGACCTTTAAAGTCAGCCCTTGATTCACAAATATCGATAAGTGGAAGCGGTAGACAACCATCATCGTCGCTTGTAAAACATATTATTTACTGTCAGGGTTGTATACTTTGGTTTGTAGAAGCGCTAGCCATACACAAGCAGTTTGTCCTAATACTAAGACTACCCGGGTAATGGTTATCTTATCATATTACCAAAGTTGTCTTCAAATTCCATCTCATTCTCTCTTCATTGTCTTTCTTACCAATGACACTGGGTGATGATTGAAGGTAAAATGAAAATTCGGACCACGGTCGGATTCGAACCACCAATCACTGGGTTTTCGCCTCGTTGCTCTACCAGGTGAGCTACGAAGTCCGACTACTGACCAGATTTCTATTTCACTTCAATCACCAAGGTGGGTTTTGTTCGACAACTGTCATATGAATTCGTGACGCTTTCCTACCACTTAATCGCATTCACACTGGTTGCTCAGTTCAGTCATAACTTCTCATCCCAATTCAAATCTTACTGAATTAGAGAGTAGAGGGAGCACCATATTGATTACCATCTTGACTATCTAAGGTAGCCGTGATTCGGCAGACTAGTACTGATACTCGGTGTGACTGAGAAACCCTGACTACGCAGCTTATGTGAATGCGAACCTGCGGTGGTAATGTGTCATGAATTCACATGGTAGTTGGTGTAAAACCTGTCTTGCCCTCACAGCTCAGTTAGTAAGGCATCGGGCTGAAAAACTGTTGGTAGCTGGTTCGAGTTCGGTCGCGGTTCATCATCTAATATGAATAATACAGATCTGCTAAATCACCGCTGTTATCACAGGTAGTTAACATGATAATTTCTTATTATTGTCATATTCCTTTATGTTATATTTATTCTTTCATATAAAAAACCTTAACAAGTAAATATATGATCAAACTGTTTAAAATGAATGGCGCAAATACATCACAAATTATCCAGATGAATTTCATCTCCTAATCACAACATCCAAGATTATTAAAAATACGATTGTACAACTTTATTTAGTAAATGGAGTAGTTGATAAGTGAAAAATTCTCTTCAATGTTACCTCTTTTATTCTATGACCTTGCATGAGGATTATTTTTAATCACTAACAATAAATAAAATTTTGAGGGAGTTGTAGAGATTTGGAAATATTTCAAGTTGTTATTCATCGAAGACTGACGTCAGTTAAAGGAACAAAGGAAACCTGGGAGCACTGGACAGCTAGCCATTTCATCCTAGTATGGGACTCCTCAGCAGCGCGCACCCACGACCCCACCAGCAGGGATCGAACCCGCCACCTTCAGGTTCCGTTGCCAGCACGTTACCATTGAGCCACTGGGTCAGAATCCAACGGTCCATTAGCTCACGATATAGCGTAAACCGCCACCCAATGTCATCGTTGATCCCTGCTGGTGGGGTCGTGGGTGCGCACTGCTGAGGAGTCCCATACTAGGACGGAACGGCTGTCCAGTGCTCCCAGGTTTCCTTTGTTCCTCCAACTGATGTCAGTCTTCGATAAATAACAACTTGAAATAAATAAAATGTTTGATTAGTCTATATTGAAGAAGTGGGAATTTAGCTCTTTAGGGGTAGAAATTTTTGTCAGACACTGATGCCTTTAACTCAATAAGAGTCATCATTTGAAGTGACAGTAGACAGACACGACAGAAAGAATGTCTATTATCATCAATTGGAACAGTAGTCGTTACATATGTTACACCTTGCACTAGACCCATCATTTGCAAATGAGCTTCGTTTCCTCTTATGTTTCTCTCTTGGTTTGCTCTTCATACATTCTTATCAGCAGCATCCACTGTAATACGCCTGCATTATCCCTTGCGTTGCTCTTGCCAGAAACCTTACCCATTGCTGATAATTGCCTATGATTCCTGTTACCCTCAAAACATATACTACCAATATCTATTGTTATCATCAACGCCCACTACAGTATTTCTACTGGGTAATGATTGAAGGTGAACACTACCTCTAATTTTGCCTAATGTTTGTTTCGACCTCATAGCTGAGTTGGTAGACCATCGAGCAGGAAACTCGGTGGTCGGTGGTTCGAATCCGACTGAGGTTCATTTTTTTCATTTCACCTTCAATCGTCACCCAGTATCAATAAGAGTTGAGTAAAATGTCTACCAAAACATCTTCAACAGATTTTTTATCGCCAGTAATGACATAATGAAAACGGATTGTATGCTAACATTTTTTTCGAAAAGCAAACCAAAGATATAGGAGCGTAACTGTATATCAGATATATGAAAAATACTACTACCCTTATCACAAAGCAAAGGAGAGAATTAGAACTATATAAACCATGTCTCAGAGTTGCACAGTTACCTGTGTCAAATACCCCTAATTTTATATTAATGATGGATAGTAGCTAGCAGTGGAATCCAAGAAGAGCATCTCATCTCACTTGGGATGTACCTGCCTCCCAGTGAGTGATGTTCTTCCGACTGGGTTTTGAACTTGGGACCGATCGCTTCAAACGCCAGAGTGTTATCCACTAGATCGCCGACTTACGATAACCGTTTCTTTTGCGACGGGTATAATTTTTTAAATATTATTCTTTGTATTATACCGTCGTTGATTGGACTGAATTGATCGGTCTCTATTAGCATGTGGGCTTCTGTGCAGATGCCTTAATATCGTCTGTGTTTGAGTTAAATATTATTGATGGATAATGGTTAGCAGTGGAATCTAGGATGCGTGTTTCATCCTATCAATTCAATACACTCAACAACGGGAAAATACAAACAACAACATTACCTCTAACTTCGCGTAACGTTTGTCTGATATTTGCTTATAGCCTTAAACTAACTTTATTACTGCTTTCTGCCTGCCCTCTTGGCACCGAAGGCTGAACTCTCATTGATTGCTAACCTAAGTGTGGATTCAGTGTTTGTCAATGTCTTTGAGAATATATATATTCAGTATCGCTCTCAACTGTACTGACTGCTGTTTAAACAGTAAAAGCTCTCTGTCAACGGTCTGTCTTCACTTCTTGTCTTAGCGTCCCAGTGGTATTGTTGTGGTGGTTGTTGACGTTTGGACTAGCGATTAGAGTAGATTGTTTTACGCGTTAGCTTCGTATCCCTCCTAGACTGTTAGGTCGCACTACCGGTTATAGCAACCTGGTATGAATATGAACAATAAATTATGTCCGAACCATTACCCAGTAAATAATAATGTTCCCTCCTTGTGCGACAATTCTAATGAACAGACTAAAATGGAATTACAAAGCAAAATGCAATTAATTCACCATTACACTATTGACGATCTTATATCCCTTTTTAAATCATAATAGATGATTACATCAACAACTCATAAAAAAATATTGTTTGACTAGGAAACAAAATGACAGCTGGGTAAATGTTTTCTGTTGTTTTACAAAGTTTTTCCCTACGCGATTAGTTGATTGGTCAGTCGATTCAATGATAATCGGAGAAAATACTCTGATATTTTAAAGCTTTATGAAGTACGATCAGCATAAATCAAATAAATATTTATGCTAAACCCTCATCAATGGAATGGTAGGAGAAATCTGAAACAAAGGACTATTTATTTTAAGGGAGAAAAAAATCCATGAAATAATGCCTGTCAGAGACTGCACCCATATTATTTTACTACTCTGTGAGATGTCCAATAAGCAAGAATTACCAATCCCATTCACTCATTTGACCCTCTCACCATATGAACACATATCAATCCTCGAATTACTCAAATTTCTGGACGGTCATAATGGCAATGAAAATCTGAAGAGACAATAAAATCCAGGAGATCAACTCACCTATTAACTTTAAAGTGAACATATTCACAATAATGCTATGCAATCGATTTCTCTAGTACTTCATCTAACAGTGAATATACGTACCTCCTTGATAATGCTGCATAACTTAACGTGAACAGTATGAAAAACGCATTGCCATTAGTCCGCAGTTTTTTTCAAATGTTTATTCCTTTGCACCACAATATCTAATTCTCATAGCGTAAATCTTTATTGCTATGAATGATAACAAATGAATAGATATTCACTTGGATTACATGACTACGTGGAAACTCACAGATTCCCGAATTCGTCAGTGGCGGTTCTTTTGGCCTCTGAAGCTGTAAGAATTTGTGGTAACGGGGTATTGCGAAGACGATTCAAACATGTCGACTGCTTATGATGGATATTTGGAATTTCGTGCAACCTTGGTGCCACTAATGGTGAAAAAAAAAGTATGACTGAAAACGATCCAAACTTTTACACTTTGTATATGCTGAAAAGTGGTATTTTCTTGTTCATTTCATAACTTGCGGAATGTTCTGATGTTTTTAATCTAATTTAATGACCTTCATTCCGTACCATTCAGGTCCCGTAAAATCTTGTATATTTTCCAACACATATCAATGTGATAATGCCTGTAAACTGACTTCTCTCATGTTAAATTACTAATATGAGGATAAAATATTTATTTGTTTATTATTACCTCATGAATAATGACTAACAGCATCATGCAATTTCGAAGGCCTGGATAAACAGATAGATTCGAATCCATGACTTAGTCACTACATATAAATGCTAACTACTGCTAGCACAGCTTCAATAACGGAAAAAAAATGAGCGTAGTTTATAACCCCAAAACGAATGTAACGGATTATCATCATTTCTGTTGATAATTTTCTCCTTTTTTCCATAAAACAAACAAACATGTTTCAGATTCAACAGCTGACTACGCTCAAGGTCAATTTGACAAGATCCATGCTTCCGCATCAGTTGTTGAATCTAGCACTGAAGCAGAGAGTTTAAATCAAATTAATCATTTCTTTGCAAATCCAACAAGTTTAATCCGTTTCTTTCGTGGTGGATTGATCAATGTTACTATACTTATTGGATTATTTGATCGTTCCACTGGTTTACCGTTAATTGGAGTTGTAAATCAACCATTTTATCTGCTTGACAACCTTTCTCAAGATGATAATAGTTCATTAGACAATAAAGTAAAGTAAGATGTTGCATAATACTCATTGTATAAACGTATTTATGATTACCCTGACATGATATATGCTCTGTACTCATTGCTTGTTGCTGGGAGTATGGAAATGCAGCCAACATGTTGCTGTGATACTTGTGATTTCCGGTTGCTATGCAAGACCGAAAAGTTCAGCAGATGGACTTCTACGCGAAGGCGTCGATACTTCTGGATATTAATGATGTTATATTGATCCTGGTTACTAGCAGAGGAGTTCAGGATGCTCGTTTCATCCTACTTTGGACTCCTCAGCTGGGTGTACCTGCACCCCAGTGCAGAGTTATGTTTTCCCCCCTGAAACTCAAACCCAGTAACATTCGCTTTAAAAGTCAAAGTGTTATCTACTCAGTCACTGGGACATGATTACCACCTTTTATTGTTATGATAATTGTAATTTCCCGTCGCTATACAGGGTGGAATTGCTTACTCTTGGTTGTGTCATTTCTTATTCAACCTTTTAGGCTGATTTCAACAGATTAATCAGTAACCTATACTCACGTAAATAAGGCTTGTTTGGATGATTTTTGATTTTGGGTCTCTGAACATGGTGTCACTATGTTAGGCGTCCCTTTTTCTAATAAATTCTCGATCCATTTTCTTATAATCTTACTGTTAAACATCATATACTACAAGAGATGAATTAGTAGATTGTGATTGGAACATTGACTGGTGTATTTCACCAACCATAATCCACTTTAATATCCAGTGCTCAATGAAACAAAAGTGGAATGACAGAAATCTTATCGTGACCAGGCAGAAGTAAGATATCACACTTTCCATCTCAGTTTCTCAAAGTCTAATTAGTCTCTTGTTGAAAGTTTGAATGAAAAGCTAAACTAATTATTTTATTGATGGATAATGGTTAGTAGGAGAATCCAAGACGCATGTTTTGTGTTATTTAGGACTCATCAGCTGATTATACTTACCTCCCAATGGGCGATCTTGTTCGCTTCAAACACCAAAACGTTATCCACTAAGCTATCAAATCACAATAGCCACTTCATGTACAAAATTGATACGACAGTCTATAACGAGGTCAATAGAAACCGATCAATGACAGGATAATATAAATAACAACATTATCATTGAAGACTTTAAGCGATATAATTCAGAGCCATTTTCCATGGTACACATATATCCAAGCTTCATTTTACATAAAAGTTTGAATAAATTATTATCGTGTACTTTTTTCCTCTAAATCTTTCTTTGATAGTTTTACACTTTCTCAATTGTTTTTTCCACTATCATCAATTCGATCATTTTCATTTTTCTACACTGATGTGAAGTGCAACAAGTTGTATACTAAGTTGTACATGGTTGATGTCTGTCTGTCTATCTATTTTGGTGCAGGATTTACAGTCTTGTGCTCTTATTCTTTCTCCTTCACTGTGTTGTGTAATAACGAACCAAAATTGTTCTCATAGTCGACTATTGTTTTGTTTCAATGAAAATAACCACTCATCTCTACTGAAAGTGTAAATAAGATCATTAATATGTACAAAAATATGTGACAGACTGAATTATGCGAAAAATTCTACATAATTTATCATTTTTGTCCTTGCCTTTGCCCTTGGGTTCCTAGTGAAACATAGGGCTTTAGTAGCACGTCTCCATTGAACTCGGTTCTCTGCAGTCTTTTGAACCTCGCTCTACGACTGCCCACAACCTTTCATTTCTTCCTCATATGATCTCCTCCATATCACCCTCGCCTCGGACGCCCAACCCTTCGTTTCCCATTTGGATTCCACTTGAGGGCCTGAATTGGTGCGTGGTATCCCCAATCGTCCTTCTCAGTGTATGCCCAATCCATTTCCACTTTCTTCTGCATATTCATTCTACATATTCAGTCTACCTTTGATAGATTTCCAGTTTGTAGTTAGCAATAAAAATAGCTATTTGTTACGTGATTGTACAGTGACTGGCCGACAGAATCAATATGAAGCCTCACACATAAGCGCATTGGCTCAAGTTGCCACATTTCACAATAGGATACAAAGAACAGATGGATAGAAAAAGACTGATATCAAAGTAGACAAAGTAGTGTTAAAGGAGAATGAACCATTTGAAGATAAAGTTTAGTGGGGATATTCAAGTTTTATATGATGTCAATGAGTGAATACATCTGCACCGGTTCGACTGAATTTCAACTATGTCACCAACAGTTCTCAACCATTGACTCCTCTCGTCTCAGGGGCGCCAGTCAGGCAGTCTACGTCTCCCAATACGACTCAAACCAACAGTCACAGACTTCATTGACTGGTACGAGGTTTTAGTCTACACTCTCTTTCAACCCAGTCAAACTTCCTGTTGGATGGCACGTCGATGTAGGCGGTGACTCAGCTCTGCCATGTTAGTCGACTCAGGTTCACAACTTTATCAATCTACTTGCCTTTCTTGCATAATACCCTTCACTTGACTTTAACAATGTTCACATGGCGATTTAGCCAAATGTGAACAATACTATGAAGATATCTTTGTGAGAAATAATTACAAAAATAAACAAGAAGAAGTTCATGAACCGAGGGGAAGATAAATCAATCAATAATAGTAAAGTGTTTGAGGAAGATAGAAGATGAGCGTACATTGATGTAATGGATTCTTAACCCTATCACCTAAACAATACAACTATATAGCATCTAGTAGACTCTGTTTAGGTGGATTATACTTTACTTTACGATTCATTGAATTCATGAGTTATCATCATATCTGGGTCTATCGATAAATCACATTTTCTCAACTTTATCGTGTTTTCAATTATCTTCATACATCGATATATATATACAAAAAGTTTAGTTCATAAAGCCCCTAACTAATAATCTGAACCATGTATAATAAAATATACCTTCAAGTTGAGATCTACACAATAGCCACAATCGATAATTGAAGACTGTAAAGATGATGTTGCTTAGAAAAGAACACAGTAGTTGAAATGTATTCATACATTATCTGTATGTTAACCATAATGTTACATTCTACTACTTGCCTTAATCCCTCTTTTTATTGATATAACATTTGATAACTTTTGATAGCTGTTCCATCCTAATTTATGACTGTCTAGTAACATGATACAATCCAGGAGTATTTAATCCTGCATTGAGCACAATACCAATTTACTCACTGATTTTCAAATGCCCTATAACTAGTACCTACATTACAAGTTGTATATGATGATACGTAGTTGAAGTAAGGATCAAAAAGCTATAAATTTGTTATCTTAAAAATTATACCATATTTTCCCCTACAGAAACAGAAAAAGGAATATGACATTGTGTAAAACATTCGGAATACATGAATAAAATAAAGGAGATAAGTAAGAAAATATGAAGACAGGGGATATTGTATTTTATCTGTGGCACCGATGCCATTGTTTATTAAGGGTCGAGTAAACTATGCTGCAGTTTGCCATTAAAGGTAGAAGAAATGAGAAAGGTTGAGATGTTCGACTACTGCTGCCTTCTTAACATAGGCCGTGTTTCGTGGTGTCACCATATGAGTAACACAGAAGTCAGGTGTAGAGTTTTACACAGGAAACAGTTAATGCGGTTGTGAACCTTCATCGACTCAAATGCCTGGGACATGTGTTATGTATGCTTAACCACCATCTCTCTCGTCGCGCAATGTTGGTTGAAGTAGGTTCACGCTGGAAAAAGGTTCACAGGGGCCAAACTAAAACATGGCATCAACCCATGAATTCTTTGACTGTTGGTTTGAGCCGTGTAGAGCGATGCAGAATAACTGGTAGGGGTCAGGTGGTTGGAGATTGACTCTAGATGATATGGCTCCTTTACTACTTTCTACTTCTACTTCCTTTGATCGATTTTCTTTCCTTCTTCATCTTCCACTTTATTGGCTTCTTACTTGATGTACTGATATTAGAAGTGGCAACTTGTACTGTTAAGCAGTAATCCCTGATCTTATATTGATCTTGATGACGATGATGATAACATTGTATTAAGGATAGATGTTGACTGGTAGTGAAGTTGAGAACGCACGTTTCGTCCTATTTAGCACTATTAAGTTACATTTACCTGCTTTCCAATGAGTGGTGGTGTACTCACTGAGACTCAGGGATGCTTTAGTCAGGAGGAATACTTAACTACAAAAGTAGGGCTAAACTGTTTGTTATCCTTTGTCAATTGACAGTGTTTGATAACCAATGACTGAGCGAAATGCGGGTGGAATTAAGCTTTCGTTTCAATTGACTATTTTCGAGACTAGTTCTATCTCTCTTATACCTTACTTCCATGAAATGATGAACATTTATATGAAGTTACAAGTAACTGAATCATTCAACCCCAAACCTGTTGAATATAGTAAGTTGAACATGATGTTTACTAGTTGTTTGTCCAGTGTTTAGCTTGAGCAATACTACAAACAGAAAGGAATTTTGTGATTGTATTGATTCTATGCTGACAATTTCTAAGTGATCTGTATTGTTTGCCAGTTGAATAAGTGTTTGGTTATATATACCATGTTTTCATCCTTTAATTTCTATCTTGGAAGTCGAAATGTCTTTATTTTCGCCTTCATTAACTCTTTCTCTTTCTCTCTCTCTCTCTCTCTCTCTCTCTCTCCTTCTGTCGATTCAGTACACTTCATAACTATGGTCGAATATTTTGGGGCTTTAATGTGAACACTTCAGAGAACTTTTCACCTATTATTGGTTCATCAAGTAATTGTTGTTCATATATGTCGTCAAATTCTTCAAGAAATTCTTTATTTCCAAAATATTTACGTTTTCCTGACAACTTTTTTGATGCTTCTCTGTCCAGACAGAGTGTTTAGTGAAGGTAAACCAGTACTGAAACTTGCCTGTAGTTCAGTGGAATTTAGTCGGTTGGCAAATTTATTTCATAGTAAGTTTTTATTTATCTAATTTAATTTTATTCCCCAAAAGAAATGATAGTTAACTCTTGGATTGAATGTGTTACCATGGTGCATAGATTTCAAGCTTTAACTAAATGATTCAATTCAATCCACTACAGATCTTTTTACTGGGCTGTAAGTAACACTAACTGTGTGAGAATCTTTAATACTATCAGGTTAGCTAGAGGAAACTGGATTGAGTAAGGTTCGACTTTGGTATTCTTGGAATGAGAGTCGAACACTTAAACCGAAAAGAAAACTAGACAAACAGACAGACGAAATCAACGTAGAACCTCTAACACAAAAGCATTGGCGTGCACTTCACAATACTATACAAAAAACAAGTGGATAGGAAAGGTTGGTATATAAAAGTAGTCAAAAGTGCATACGAGGTGAAGGAATTTGAAAACGAAACTTTCTGGATATACATATAATTCATCGTCCGCCAAGAAGTCAGTTTCAGAAACCAACAAACGGATTCCCTTACCCTACATGAAGAGCGTTTCCGAGATCACGACTAGATTATTGAAGCCTTTTAGCATCGCTGTAGCTCACAAGCCTAGAAAATCTCTTCACTCTCTGCTATACAGGCTAAAGGATGAGACAGTGAAGGAAGACAAACCAAACATTATCTACAAAATAAACTGCAGAAACTGTGGAAAGTACTACATCGGATAGAGTGATCGTCTTCTTCGCATCCGTCTACATGAACATCAACTAGCAGTGAAGCGTCGTGACGCATCTTCGCTCATATCAATGCATACAGACAACTGTAGACATGAATTTGATTGGAAACGTGTGGAAATTCTACCATTCAGGTCAGTCAGCAATCAACAAACTTATTGACATTGACCCAATCTATTAACCAATGGGAAACAATATGAACGTCAGATTTCGAAATAAATGTTAAGACAGTGACATGACCTTAGCAGAAATAACCAATCACACACAAGGCCATCAGGATAAGCCAGTAAATAAATTGCAGAGAAAAGCTTTTCACTCACTTCTTTCTGAAGTTTGCATCTATGATGATGTTGTCTAGAACGATAACAAAAACTCCACAATTAAACCATCAACCTCAGAGAACACAACACCATCAAAATTATTCTCATTAGCTATCAAAATATACAGGCTTCAGAAAACATCAAAAGAGAATCTGCGCCATTTTAACTGATTTTCAGCCATTTCACCAACAATCCTCAACCAGGAGTCAAACTTCCTGCATCGATGCAAGGGATTGGTGAGTCCTCCCTGAACCCCGTTCCAACCCAATCCAACTTTGCCTAGCACCGCACTTCGAGGTAAATGGTGCCCAATATGCGCAGTACATATCAAAGCTATCTCAATCGAATAAGGTTCACAACTTCATCGACTGAACTGCTTTCCTTGTCTACCCCCTTCACCTGATCCCAACATTGCTAGCATGGTGATGCCACTATATACAAACAGTGTCATGAAGACAAGTCTTCTACCTTAAACGACCATGTCTCACAGCCGTACAACAGGAGAGAACAAACTTCAGTAAAGTATAACCATCCTTTAACAGTTAGTGTATATCTTGCCAGTCGATAATAGAGATGACACCAGTTGGTAAGTGCTAAACGGAGCTTCTGTATCCGAGCTGCGATTTCGTCACCAACCAGCCTGTTTGATAGACAACAGTCATACTTATCTTAGTTGATGATATTTAGTCAATAATCAATTTGGCAAACATTTTGAGCACAAATTAACTCCACCTATAGGAACAATTATCATTCGAGTGAAAACTTTATGAATTATCCTAGTCTCATCAGTGGTTATCATCACGAGGCATCTTTTTAACATTCTGGTTTATCAGTTAATTAGTAGAATACAGTAATACAGATCTAAAAGTATTGGAACTACTTTGATTCTACTGTTGAAATCTAAACTAACTTTACTTATTTCTTTATGTTGGGACCATAGTTTTGATGGAGGCTATGCTTCCGGTTGCTCTTGGTGCGGATATTTTGCTGCGGCTTGATATGGGTGGCATCGGTTAACGAATTCTGTTATATCAGCACTTATACTTGACCATTATGCATAACTTCGGGAAATAGACTCCATGCTCACAATACCTTAGTCCACGCTATGGAACTGTTTCATGGCGGTCTTTCCAAGGTGTCCGGTATGATTACTGATTCTCTGAACATTAGACACTCATTGACGATGCTTAGACTATAGCGATAGTGGAATAATTCCTTGAGGTAGTGATTTGACACTGATTCTGGCCATGAGTTTCGGACGAATCTCATAACTTGTTGTAAAGTTTTATCTCTTATTTGTTCTGCCATAATGGGCAGTTGCTAAGTGGCGCATGTTAACAAATTTTGAACATATCTTTCTGTCTTCGCAGTCGTAATAACTGCTTCGTTCGACGGAAGTTAGTTACTTATTAGGCACTATAGAGCATCTGGATAGCCGAAATTTTATGTCCGCCGATATTTGATTTTAAGGTTGTGCCCATTGTAATCTGTTTTCAGAGTGAATCGGGATGCCTTTTTGTAACCAAACACGGAAACGTGCGGTTTGTGATCTGTTATTAAGGTGGATTTTCTACCGTACAGCATCTTATGAAACTGAACTGCGTAGACTGAAACGAAAGCCTCCTTCCTAATCTGTGCGTATCGCTTTTCTGCTGCAGAGGAGTATGAGATATGGAGTGAGAGGGAGTGTGAGTGTGGATAGCAGCCTTTTGCGTCCAGTTTGAAAATTAATATAATAGAACCTCACCAACTCATGTGACTGAAGAGTCTGCTGAGACTTTAATAAGTAGTTTCATATTGCAATGTGTAAGTAACAATTCTGAACCGAGGATACTCTTCAATCTTTGGACGACTTCATAACTCTCTTTGGGCCAGATCCATGTATGATCTTTTTGTAACATGCGGTTCAGTGGTTCACGAAAATTATGCAATGATGGCAGAAAGGTTGAGTTGTAGCTTATCATTAAAAAGAAAGAACGAAGCGTCAGCACATCTTTCGGGACCAGGATCTGTTGAATCACCTTTTTGTTCTTGGGATCAGGTACTCGTCTAGTCACATCAAAGATAAAACCAAAATACTCAACAGATTGTAGGAAAAATTGACATTTTTTGTTCTTAGCTGTAGTCTGTTGTCAGCGATCTTCTGCAGCACAAACCGTATTCGCTCTATTAATTCTTCTGGGGAAACTGTGACTATCAGTATATCGTCCAGATAAGTAGCAACTCTTGGAATGTCTGCTAGGATGGTCTCCATTAAATGCTTGAATATGGCGGAAGCAGTTTTAATTCCAATGCGTAACTTGTTGTATTGAAATAACCCTCGATATGTGTTCATCATAAACAGCTCGTGGTACTCATCCGGAACTTCGACCTGCAGGTATGCATCCGCCAAACCAATCTTTGCGAAGACTTTTCCGCTACTCTTGGTGCCAAACAAGTCATCTGGAACTAGTAGCGGATAATGGTGCTGTTCTAGAGATGCATTCAGACCTATCGAGAAATCAGCACAAATACTGTTGGAACCAATGGCCTTTTTAATAACTATTCTCGACAAATAGGTTACTGGTGTTATAACTGCTGCTTCTTCTAATCGTTCCAACTCAGCTTCCATAATCTGGTGTGAGATATGCGGAACAGGTCTTTTGGGAGGAGAAACTGGTTTGATGTTAGGTTGCAATTGTAGGGCTACTTTCATGGTGTTACAGAGCCCCAATCCAGGCTGGAACAACATCTTAAAATCCTGGAGTAATGTTGAGAACTCCATAACTTCGAACACTATTACAATGCTATTTAAGAGGATCTCCGCAAGCCGTAAATCTTAAAACTACTTCAACCTTGACAAATCTAGGTTTCAGTTATTTACATAGCATGCTCCGATAAACCGGGTATCATGGAAACAGACATTATGCTTTAATTGCTCACTTAGTTGAGATTTTTTCCCACATGCGCTGACCGCAATTTGATTTGTCTTCTCTATGGTGTATCTTCCCAATCTATGTCATAAATTCTCTGATGATATTGTTATGTTTGATGTCATGTCTATTTGAAGACGTGAGAGCTGCTAGTTGATCATGAATTCAATACATTTACGTGTGGCACACGGTTGATGATGTTATATATGGCTGAAATACTCGTAGATTTTGGCACTGAACGTCTATATCGTCGGCCTCAAGACTTTGGTTGGTTATTCTGTTCATATTAACTGTCTTTGTGTCCAATGGCTTGGCATCCTTGACATTTATGGTGTTTTAATGAGCCTGATTTCACGTAGGGCCTAACGCCGCCGTCCCAGAATGCTGTGGACGGTTTCTGATGCGATGAGTTTGACGTCGCATGTAATTCTGCTGGACTCTGACCACCAGAGTGGATAAAAGGTGGTATCATTACGAAGGTTGGTTAATCGCTGATATTCTTCTCCAATATTTTCCGAAGTCATTTGTGGATCCTTTTCTAATCTGTTCAGCAGGTTTGTTCATTTATCGGCAAACGTTAGGACATGTGGCCCCCAAATGAAGATTAAAACTTTGAACTAGTCTTCTGTAAGTGATTTCAACTTGAAAAGTTCACAGGTGCGGTTGACAATACTCACCTCCGGGTGAATATCATCGTCGTCGTTCAATATCAGCTTCAGCCAATGGTAACATATATTAAACAATGGCATGTGGTCACCAGACTGATGACAAATAGTCTGCACGGTCTCATCGAACGTTTTATCAGTATATTTATCCATTTCATCCGCTCTCAACTTCCTAAGCACCAGTCTTACTTTCTACGTGTGGTTTGTGTTTGCGAAGTCTTCTCTAAACGCGTCTTTATATCTATGAAACCATGCATCAAACTTTACGTTTGCATTTGAGTGATAGACGAATTCCGATATACTACTCCCGATGTTATCACTGGCTGGAGATAAATTGGTTGGGGATGATATCCGTAACGTAGCAAGCAACTCTGTACCAGTTTCTCCAAGTGTGATCTGTTAATTTCAAAATACCGCCGTCGCCAGTTTGCTATGACCGATAGTGCGATTTAACAGTCTACGAGCAATACGAACCTAGCGAGCGAAAAATCTACTCTAATCACTATTCACAACATCAGTACCACCGGCACGTGAAGATGAGAAGAGAAGACAGATCATTGACAGACAGCTTTTCCTGTCTCAACTGTAGTCAAAACAGTTGAGATTGATGCTGAATCTATACATTCTTAATGACTTTGACCAACACAAAATCCACATTTAAGTTAAAAGAGTTCAGCTTTCGGTGATAAGAGGGTAGGAAGACAGTAATATTAAATTATTTTGAAGGTTGAAGGTAAATATCAGACAAAAATTAGGCAAAATTAAGACTATCAAACACCACATGAGTTACAAAACCCAGTTTCTGACAGGGCACATCACTTTCATTTCAATCACTGAAAGTCTTGCCTAGCTGTCAGGTGAATAAGTGTGACGCATAACCTTCCATTCATCACCATATTATTTCGGATAGCTTCATCAACAGTCGAGAAACTACTCCTCCCGCCCCTTCCTCCGTCAGTTTCAAACTGACTTAGACTGACAAGAAAAAAAGATACAATTTGGGAACTAGTTTGATCATAAGTGAACAGTTACTAGTTACTCATTCATATAAAAATCGACCAAAATTGTTGATAACTCAAGTACAGTTAGTATCTAGTAATCAGATTGGTTTCTTAGGTCAATTTGTAGAGTGGTGGGTCACTAACATTGCAGATCACTGTATTGAATCCAACCATAACCTTAACTTTCTTTCTGATATAATGTGGTTTGTCAATATAATTATGGATTCATGAACAAGAAGCTTCGGGTCTCGCTCTTGCTAATTGCATGGTTCTTCAAAATAAATAAAAAGCAGCAAAACCACAGATTTATTATCAACTTATCTTCGTTGAAGAAAATGGAGATGGATTGGACATAAACTGAGAGGACGGATTGTGTACATCACGCGCCAGGCCATGCCCTCGAATGGAAGCCGAATGGGAAACGATGAGTTGGCCGTCCGAGGGTGACAGGGAAGAGATAGTGTTAGGAAGAAATGAAAGCTTCTGGGCAGTAATGGAGCCAGGTTAAAAAGATTGCAGAGAAGAGAATGGAATGGAGACGTGCCACTGAAGCCCTATGTTCCACTAAAAACCCAAGAGACAAATAAACAATGAAAAATATCTTCTCTGAGTATTTATTCTCATGTCTATCAGGTTTGACCCACCAGTCACGACTTCTCATTGGAAGATTAGGAATCATCTCTCGAAGCTAATCACCAATGAGCACTAGTTCAGTTGAATTCGGGGGTTTGTGGGGACTTTGTGATTTTTCAAGTTGGTATCCATCATGGACCGACATCAATTGGAGGAACATTGGAAACCTGGGAGCACTGGACAGCTGTTTTGTCCTAGTATGGGACTTCTCAGCAGTGGGCACCCACAACCCTTCCAGGGATCAAACCCAGGGAAAACTTTGTGGATATGGAATCATTACACACTGCATAAAATGAATGCTGTAAAAAGCATTCATGTTAATCTTTCCCAGAAAGAAAGATGATTAATTGATTTGGTTTAGTAGGCCTACTGCTAAATAATAAAAACTAAAACATTTTTCCATATTTTTCTATTCATCTTCCAGATTACAAAGATGAAAATCAAGAATTAGTCAATGTAGTTTTATTATCATCTTCAGGAGCTGGTTTTAAACAACTTTGCGTTATATTAAATGAAGTAGATGCATTTATTCTAATGGAAGTGAGTAAATTCTAATGCTCATGGCTAATTTTATTTCATTTTTTCTTGTTGACTTGACTTAACTTGAAACGATTAGTCCCTATGATGTATTTGTATAACATGAATATTAAGAAGACGGAGGTTATCTGAGATGTGTGTATGTTGTATTCACGCAATACATTTCAAACAATTGGATCATACACATTAATTTGTCACATGGCAGTTTATTATAAAGGATGAAAGACAACAGAATAGGATAAAATAAATAAATTAAGATATTAGAAGATTTGGAGTATACTATTGGGGTTTAGATAATAAGGAGGAATAATACAGTTTTTACACCATCTCCTCCCTTAGCATTAAAATGAGATAAACACTATCAAGGTACATGTCACATGTAGAACTTTTAGCTGACGATATTATCAGTAAATTTCCTTTGTGCAGGAGATGCATTGATGATATCTTAGTTATATGTAACAAATGCAAGGATAGATACAAAAAGTCTTCTAGATCGACTTAACATTGTACAAAGCCACATTATTTTATCGTATGAAGTAGAAAATAATAAGCAGCTTCCTTTTCTTGATGTGTTGTTGACTAAAATGGACGATGGATCAATGATCAATGTATAGTAAAACGTAAGTGGATTGAACAGTACCTTAACTTTCATAGATTCCGTCTAATACAGTACAAACAAGGTTAAGTAAAATGCTTATTCAAAAGAATTCAACACATCTGCACAACAGATACATTGAAAGAAGAAATTAAATTACTAACAGAGACACTCATGAAAGACGCATACCCTGTGAAGTTCACCAGTCTTTATTAAAAAGTCTCAACGGTACAAATTAATCAGTATTCTACCCGGAAGAAGGATGTTTACATCACGTTACTGTATAAGGAGTAATCAAACAGTATGATCTTAAAACGAAGACTTAATTCAGTTATTAAAAAGACATACAATGCGGGCCAATCTCAATATTATCAAGAAAATGAAGTTTATGCTTCCCTATATAAGTGATTACGTCACATCCTACTGTGTATACTAATTTACATGTATGTGCAGTGACAGATACATTGGGAAGAAGAGTAATCGAAGTATGAAGTCGATGGATGATGGAGCATATCCTTAAATGGTTAGAAAAACAATTACATTCAAATAAGAACAAGACATGTATCAGCGAAGAAGAAGCATTTCTTTTTAACAACATTATACCAAGCTGTACAGTCGTATTTATACTGAGTAAAGTGACAGATAATTGCACTAAAACGAGATGTTCAGTCAATATGCAAAATATTCAGTAGGTGTAGGTGGTGGTACTTGTTCAAATGGAAGTGACAGAAAATGGATCACTGAACACGGAACGAATTGATAACATGTGGTGAGATAAGAGGTAAGTGTTGTCAAAGAATTGTAACATGGTGATAATTAAGCTGAAACATACAAAATAGGCCAATGAATAAGGAATGAATCGATATTAAATAGTGAAATATGGGTCAAATATTGTCAATGAAGTGGAACTTGATAATAACAATAATAATGATAATAAAAGAGAAGTATACCAAAGTGAAGTGGAATAGAATGAAATTGACAAGATAACCAAAGTGAATTGTTAAGGCCAAGGTAGAGAAAGTGGTTTCACAAAACGTTTCTGAATGAAAAGTTTCGGTTTTTGTTCATGTATAGCCAATACTTCAGCTATACATAAGTGATGGAAACTTAGACCTCTGGGGTAGTTCAATTTAACTTTGTAAATTATTTTAAAGGATGAATTTCGATGTGCTGAATGACCTAATTCAACAAGATGTTCACATGTAGATGAAGTTGTTTTTCTTCGCTCACCTTTACTAAGTCAACACGTGTTCCGATGGCTTGCTGACAACGTTCAATGTAGTCAGCTTCATAGGAGCATGTGAATTTGTAGATACACATAGATGTGAACATAAGTGGTAGCCTATCCTTCACGCATTGTCGAATCAGACGGCAGCTGAAGAAAATCAGTCTCAGTCTAGCACCATAGAAGCTACTATTGATACATCTTGACAGACGATTTTTCAGCACTTCCGCTGTGGTGTCTCCTTTGAATTCTACATTCATGGTTAAAATTTTCTTAGGAACTGAAAGAAGGTGAGGGGTGATTCGTTTCTTCATATTGTTATAAATAAATCTTTTAGGGTATACGTTATTAGATAGTATTATTTTAAGAGTTTCGATTTCAGCATCCACCGTATCTTCTGAACATATTCCATAGATTCTGGAACACCGTGAGTGAATGAGATTTCTTTTACAACCAAGAGGTACCCAACTATTAAAGTTAGTGAACTGACCGGTCCAAGTTGGTTCACGATAGACTGACCTTTGTATAGAGCCATCATCCCTTCTCTTTAACGTTACGTCTAGAAAGTGGAACGATGAGTTTAACTCTTCCTCTACAGTGAAACTAATGGACGGATGACAATAATTGAAACGTCTTAGTAGCTCGTCCAATGAACATTTCGCAAATAAGAAATGTGTCATCAATGTACCTTTTATACAAATAAAGTCACGAAATTATTTCTTTAAGTGGTCCGTTTTTGATCTTTGCCATAAAGATATCAGCCAGGACAGGGTCTAGTGGCCACCTCATCATGACTCCGTCTGTCTGATTCATAATAACAATAATCTTACGAGAAATACAGGGGGCAGACACACATAGGTAAATACGTTATAAAAACAGGTCACAGGATTGACTCCAAAACAACCTTTATACCATTGCATAAGAGCTATCTAGACCGTATACTCAGGTTCATTGAAGCCTCAGCTATACGGAAGTTCAAACCCCCTTTGTATGTCCAAAAACAGTTTATCTATACCTTAAACTTACCTTGGCAATCTTTATCGCATTTTAACGCCAAGGGAGGTGTGAAAATGTATTATTCCTCCTTATTATCCCCATATTTTCCAAATTTTGTATTATCTTAATGTAGGAGTACAACTTGAGCACTGTAGTAGATTGTAATTCCGTTTTAGTCTAGCGATTAGATTTACCACACAGTTTAACAGTATCATTTGATGAATAACGTTCCGGACACAATTTATTGTCCATATTCATATCATGTAACTCTACAACTTTCTCTCCTTCTTTGTGATGACAGGGATAGTAGAATTTTTCACTTATCTAGGATAGGTACAGAATTATTTCTATCACTGTGTGTATTTGGTGTTGATTCGATAAATGTAGATTCCGTTGTCAATCTCTCCTTCCAGCCAACTAAGTTAATTTTTAATACCGTCACTCTATCCTACCGTATTATATGATTGTATGTAATTGCGTGCAGGGCTATAACTAAGCTTTTCTCTAAATTTCTTATCTTGTCAAGATATACTAATCTTGATTCAGATAGGCTTTGTGCTCTGTTATTCTAATCGACCCTGGTCGACTACTTTGAGCAACTTATGTAGTTGACCTCGCAATCATTGCAAGGGATCTATCTGGCAAACCAGATTATTTTACTTAATTGCATCAATAGGATCTTTCAACCTACAAAACTTGTTTCTAAGTGAGTTTTTTGGTTTAAACGCCTTCCACTTTAATCCCAACCACCCTTACTTAGAATTCCTCGTAATGCTTCTGAGGTGCCTTCCTCATATGGTAACACAAAAGAAGCTTTGAATTCTCTCTTAACCCTGTCGGCATTATTACCACTAGTAGTGGGATTATTATTAATAACACCTGTATTACTACTACTACTACTACTACTACTACTACTACTACTACTACTACTACTACTACTACTACTGCTACTACTACTACTACTACTACTACTACTACTACTACTACCACTGCTAATATTTTTCTTTCGATTTCTTATGAATTTATTTATAACTTTGTGTGGGTAGTTATTGAGGTTCAAGACATTCTTGAAGTGTCTAATTTCTTGTCTCAAATTTTCTGGTCTACTAGTGAGCTTTTCTCCTTATCACTTAAGCATTTAACTAGGCCAACTTTAACTGAGATGGAGTGGGAGGATTTGAAGTCCATTCGAATGGGTAGGTTTCCTATAGACACTAGTCTCTAGATTTCCTTCTTGTATTCGTTTAATCTTCCAATCCAACATTGCTAGCTCACCTTCATCACTTTCTAAGTCACAGGTAAATTGGATTGCATTCACTACTGAATGTATATGCTCCAAGAACCTATTGATATGTTCTGATTTCAGTACTGTAAACGTATCATCTGCATATCGGAACCATATCTTTGGAGTAGGACTAAATTTTTGAAGGGCCATCGGTTCCCAATTATACATAAATATGTCTACGACGATATGAGATATTGGTGATCCCATGGCAACACCTTCAGTTTGTTGATATATTTTATTTTGAAACTTAAAAACTGTAGATGTTAGGTACAATCGTACTCCTAGTATGATTTCCTCGATCGGCACTTTAGTTCGATGCGTAAGTTCTTTGTCATCTTTAAGCCCATTTCTAACTGCCTCTAGAGCCATGTCAATCGATATATTTATGTAAAGGCTAGTTATGTCAAAACTAACCATTTTTTCTCTGTCGTCTAAGTGTATGTCATCTAATCTATGCTTTAAGTTATAAGAGGTTGGTAAGTCGAGACTTTGAGTGATTGCTTATTGGGCCTAATACCATTGTTAAATATTTAGACAACTTGTAAGTTGAAGTGTTTTTAAAATCTACTATAGGTCTGGTAGGATATCCTGACTTATGAATCTTAATAGTACTATACATTCTACTGGGATTATCAGTTTTCAGCATTAAATTAAACCACTCTGACTCACGTAGAAATGGCTTCATCCGACGTATCAGATCCCCTGTCGATTTCTTGACCTTATTCACTGACTTCTTAATTTCCTCATATGGTCCTGTTTCTATATTCTCGTTCACTTTGTTGATGTTGTCAGATTTGCTCATTACAACTGTTGAGTTGCCTTTATCCGATTTGGCAGTTTAGTCTCAATAGGAACAGCATCACTCATTGACACGAAAAAAATTAGCTAAATTAAGAGTCGTAGATACTAATAAGAAATTTATAGAAAAGCTCAGCTATAGCTATGCATACAGTTATACACAAATCATACAGTAGGGTAGGATACAGTGACAATATTAAAAATTAACTTAGTTGGATGGAAGGAAGGATAGATTGATAACCGAATCTTTGTTTATCGAATGACTACCGAATACACGTAGTAATAAAAATGATTCTGCACCTGTCCCAGATATATGGAGAATTCCATTACTCTTGTCATTTCCAAAGAAGGAGAAAAAATTAGGACTATATAAACTCTTTATTGATATATTTGTAATTCTCCGTTGTCTTATTGGATCGGATTGTCCAACCTCTATTGGCCCATGGGCTCCTATATGGATGCCTCGATATTGTCCGAATGTTAATTCGGATGATTGTGCCTAACAGAGGAATCCAGGACGCGTGATTCGTTTTATTCGGGAGTCGTCAGTTGGATGTACCTTCACTCCATTGAGGAGTGACGTTGTTCCCACTAAGACTCGAACCTCGTACTCTTCACTTCAAACGCCAAGGCGTTATCCACTATGCCATGGAGGAATGATAGCCACTTCTTGTTCAACGGGTAGTAGTTGTTACTATTTGTTGGTTTAGTTTTAATTCTCCGTTTTTTTCATTGGATCTAGTTGTTCGACTTCTATTGACACAAGGGTTCGTATGCGGATGCCTCGAAACGCGTGTCCTGGATTCTTCTGCTAACCACAATCAAATAAATTACCATAACTAACATTCAGGCAATGTCGAGGCATCCGTATAGGACCCATATGCCAATAGAGGTAGAACAATTCTATCCAACAAAACAAAACTACTCGTTGTACAAGAAATGGCTATCGTTCCTCCATGGCATAGTGGATAACGCCTTGGCGTTTGAAGCGAAGGTTACGATGTTCAAGTCTCAGTGGAAACAACATCCCTCCTCACTGGGGTCCAAATACATCCAGTTGACGAGTCCTGAATAGGACGAAACGCACGTCCTGGATTCTGCTGCTAGCCACCAAGTAGACTAAAATACAATGAATATATGGGCAATATCTAAGCATCTACTTACAAACCCATCTGTTAGCAGAGATCAAGCAATTCGGTTCAACCAACGACCGTATGATATAGAAACAATCATACTAATGTCATCCTAATTACCTAACAAAAATAATTTTTACATAGTTATTGGATTGTGTTTTTTTTTACTCCAACCTCTCTTGTTGTCCACCCTTTCAAATAGCCGAATACATTTGTTTGGGATACATGTGGTCCACATACTATTATCTCATCACTTGGTGGTGGAATTATCCAACTGAAAACTGCTCTTGATTCAGTTAAAACGTTATTACATAATATTACTGATAATCTGGACAGTGTTCGACAGACAATATTGAATGATTTGAATAAATTTCAAATCATTTACAATGTATTGAAGTCACCAGAAGAGATTCAGGTAATCGAATGTTTGTTTGTTTGTTTTTTTTCGATTGAATTTCAGACAATTGACAACAAAAGTAATAAGATGTGAATCATTGAATTCTTTCCTATATGATGAATGAATGTCAACCTGCTCATCATATGACCTCATAGAGTCTCAATTGTATGCTCCTTAGGAGTTTATAACTAGAATAAAGGAGGGTATTGTGTACTCCGAGTTTTTTTCACACTCCCCATTATCATTGAAGAATTAAGATGTTCCTGTTATTCTGATGAAAGATGAAATATAGTTCATTGATAGATTTCTGAGTTAAAACCTATTTGGTTAACGTTTTCATGATTATCATCATCATATCATCGGTGGTACTTCATGGGAACATGTGCTTGAACAACAAATTTATGTATATAAATCAAACATTCTTAGGCAAGAAAGTTAATTATATACACTAATAGCATTAAGACCTTACAGACAAATTTAAAATATGATAAAAGCTAACTGATTTTAATTGCTATAATTGAGCTGGAGTTGGCTAACAGGGGAATCCATAACAAGTGTTTCGTCCTGCTTAGTACTCGTCAAACGGATGTATCTACATTCCAGTGAATAATATTGTCCCAACTGAGACATGATAGCCAACTCTTGTCCAATGGATATCAGCTATCGTTACTGAGTGAAATATTTAATTTCTTGTTCTTATTCTAGAGGTGGTTCTGGTGGCCGATCCGTTCAATGCACACTAACAAAGCGGACTTACAAGTATTAGGAAAAGAATAACCGTTTTAATTGTGTTTATGTTCTCTGAGTTGAACGGTTTAATCATGAAGCTTTCATTGTCTTCCTAGATAACATCATCAGTGAGTTGTCAATATCTCTCTCAGTAGCTTTCCTTGGCGAACTGGTTTGTGATTGGTTGTTCCCTCGATTGCTGTGTCATTGGCTGTATAGATCTTCCTGTTGGCCACTCCTCTACCTGACCTCTAACCTTCCTGTCATTTATCATTTTTCTTGTTGGCTGATAGATTGGGTCTTTGTCTATACATCTTTTAATTGCTGACTGACTGACCTGAATGACAAGCTTCTAGGAATTCTCTGATATTCTTTGTGTTTCCTCTCTCCATCCAACATTTCTACATTGTCGGAATTGAATTCATGTTCATAATTATCCACGCTCATTGGAATGAGTGATGAAATGTCGTGACGTGTAACAGCCAATTGGTGTTCATGTGGATGAAGGTGAAGAGGGCGACCACTTTTTCCAATGTAGTGTTGACTAAACTTGTTGTAGTTCATTTTGTGGATGATATTCGGTTTATCTTCTTTGGTTGTTGCTTCCTTTGATCTGCATAATAGTATTTAGAGGGAATGTTTTGGTTTATGAGTGGCCATACCGATCCCACCAAGTGGTCTCAGTAATGTTGTCGTGATTTCTGATACATTCTTTATGCATTATGGTAGGATGATGTGTTTGTTGACTCCTGTCGATGACTTTGTAGTTGATGATGTATGGGATAGGCATCTTCTGATAAGGTTTCGTGGGTAGCCGTTCTTGTTTAGGATAGACATCAAGTAATTTTCTTCGTTTCTCCGTGAAGTGGTTGTATTACAGCGTGTTCTCGCTGTTTTGAATCAAGTCTGGATGTAACTGATTTTGTGTGTTATTGGTTTGTTGCTATTGTAATTGAGGATTTGATCAGTGTGTGTTGGCATCCTGTACACTTGGGTTTCCAACTTTTTGGCATTTGTCCTACTGACTAGCACATCAAGGAATGGTAGTTGGTTGTTCGAATCCTTCCCGATTGTGAATTTGATGTCATTGAAAAGGTTGTTGATCAAACTACGAGTGTTTTCTCTATCTCCTCTTCTTTGAATGATGACGAAAGTATCGTCCACATAACGAATCGGGTTCAAAGTTTTGTTTTCCAGTTCTTGCGTCATCACTTCTACAATTAGTCCGGATATCAGTAGTCCCATTGGGGTCCCTTTGATCTATTTGTAGGTCTTATCATTGAATTGGAAGTATGCTGTCAGACAAAGGTTGATGAGTTCTATGACACATGAACGCTTAATTTTTATGAGTTTCGAAAGCTTTGTGTCTTCAGTTAGGAAGATAGATATAATATCCTTAGCCATTTGTTTTCCAGTTGATGTGTATAGTACTGTCACGTCATAGGATACCATTAATTTGTCTTTTTCTACGTCATCACCTTTAATCCATTATCAAAAATTCTGTCAATGATTTTATAGAATATTCACAAGACTCTACAAGATATTTCAGTTCCCATTAAAACTCTCTGGAAAAATTGTAAAATTGGATTCCCTGGAAATAAAAATATTGGTCATAAAAGGCTATCTGATTTGTATAGTTTTTGGTCTTTTCGGATAAACAAACCACTTCATCAGGATAAGCTGATGAATCACTCACGAAGAAATGCAGATAAATCAATTCAGATTGATGTTATTGCTGATGATATCGTCTAGAAAGACAATGAAAGCTTGATGAATAAATAATCCAGTTTAGAGAATACAAAACAGTCGGGATCTTTCACATAAACTATAAATATTCTTCACCAGTTCAATATTTATATGGGTTGGAGAACAAGTATTTGTTATGATGGTGCTCATGAATGCCACGAAATAGCTTTATTCACTTATAGTACTCATTTGCACAAGTTTCTTATATGAGTTAGGTTATTCTCCTCACATGTGCTTCATTGATTTATCATACCTTGTAGAGGATGATCTAACTCATCGTGGCAATCACCGGACAAGGTTATGAAGTCGTCAATTCATCTTGACAACATGAGATGTAATCAGTCGTTTTTAATAACCATGTTATCTATTTTTTTGAGATGAATGGAGATTTCAATTTGGAGGTAGTATTCATCACGGACTGACATCGGTTGACGGAACATTGAAAACCTGGTGTGGTAGTCCCCAGCAGTAAGCACTCACGACCAGGCCAGGGTTCGAACTCAGGATGCTCGTCGGTGATGAATACTACCTCAAAATTAAAATCCTCATTTATCTCAAAACTACATTAGTGCTCGTTAGTGACCTTCTTCCAGATGGATATCACGAAGTTCTAATGAGAAGCCGTGACCTATGGGGTCAATCAGTCGGAAGGGAATCGGGTGCTAACTGAAGACCTTGGGTGATAGTCGCGATATATCATGAATTGGCAGAAGTTCAGAACTGTGATCTAGTGGCTGAATTTTAACGTGTTCACCGTGAAACCTGAAGGTCCTAAGTTCAATCCGTAGCTGAATCGTGGGTGAGTACTGCTGCGGTATCCCATGATAATACGAAACAATAGTCCAGTGCCCGAAGGTTTCTAATTTTTTTCATTTTGATGTCGATCCGTGATGACTACTACCTCATTAACTTCAAGGTACATTAATGAAAATGTTTTGTTAAAAGTAGCAATTATTGGGAAGACTGAATGAAGTAACACCGGAAACCATCGGATGTAAAAATAATAGTGATAATAACGACATTATAATATGCAGATTAATCTAAAAAAAAAGGGGAAAGTTGAAAAAACAAAACGGGACGAAGCATACCAAGACCAAATAGTGAAGGATAAAGACTACATACATTTTGGCTTGAAAAAATAAGCAACGAGGAACTCTGGGACGAACCAACCAAGAACCCATCGCCTAACAAATATGCAGAATAAGAAAGTGGAGATCGACTGGACTGCAGATACACTGAGAAGAACATCCGGGGATATCACTCCCCAGGCCCTCGAGTGGAATCCAAAGAGGAAACGATGAGTTGGATGTTCCAGCTGAGAATGACATGAAGGAGATTATGGAGAAGAAATGAAAGCTTGTGGGCAGTAGTGGAGATAGGTTAAAATAAACTGCAGAGAAGAGAATGAAACGGTGATGTTCTAGTGAAATCCTATGTTCCACTAGTAACCCAAAGAACATATAATTAAATAATAAATAATACATTTTGGCTTACAAAATTTAGGGTTTACTCAATCAATATTCAAGGCCTCTGCTGTTTTTATAAGTTGACAACGATGGGAGCGTGAGATGCTTAAGTGAATTCGATAGGTGACCTTAAAATCATTCATTGTCCAAGTCAGTTGAATGAATGGAACTGATTAGATGTTCATGGACATCCTTTTTCATCCTTATAAAACTAGGCAAGGATATATTCTTGTATATGTGTTGACAATAATCTGTATCTATGATGAACTGGTAGATACATATGGAGGTGGCTTTTCAACAGATATTATCATTTATACAATCTACAATCTATACAATGTAGGACTAGTTAAGTTCAAATGAAGTCGGAGTATGAAAAAGATCCTACCAGTTGATGTCAAAAGATGATTTTTCAGGATATCTGATGTTGTATCACCTTTAACTTTTAGATTCCTCAATACAAAGTCTCTTTAGAAATTGAATTAATGACTAGTCTCCCATGTCTTTCTTGCATATGCTTATCAGTGAGTCGATCAGGATAGACATTTTTTTTGCTAGCCTACCTCCTTACATTAGTATAGCAGTGATAAGTTGACTGGACAATATTTATCTTAGATAAAGAATAGCTGAAGTATGCCAAAAGCGAAAACAATTTATCCTTAACAACAAAAAAACCCCGTCTAAACAGTGAGATTTTTTACGCTCAATAGGTCAATGGTTATGTGTCATGTTTTAAATACCATGTAGCCCTGTATCAACTTCATTAATTCACAGTTGTTTAACCTGTTTGTTTGTTCTGCTTATAACAGATGCTCAATTCACCTAACCTTTCAAAATGTTGTAATCGTAATGGTCTATTGGCTTATAGAAATCCAATGTTAGCTAGTCAGCTACTTGTGCATATAGCATTGAATCAAAACTGATTGTATAATTATCGAAGGCAGAGATCAAAATGAATATCTATATACACTCTTATATACATATACTTCCAGTCATTCCATAAGTAATTTGAGAAATGATCAATTTTCTATTGTTCAACTGTCAATTTCATAATTATCAGCTTTTCATTGGGTTAGGTTTCATTATCCCCTCGTTTGTCTTTTGTTTTTCTAATAATAGTATTTGTAATCATAATAGTAATGTTAATAATAATGATAATAATCAGAATAAGAAAGAACAATGGGTTGTAAAACCCTATCCACATGCTTACTTATTTATTCCTTAATTTATTAATATATACATTTGTCTACTGATTGTTTGTTATGAAGACTCAAATAGAAGCTTCTAGGAGCTACAAAGAAACTATATCACATAAAAAAGGAAGACTGGAATATCTGAATATCAGAGCTTCAGTTCATGTTTCCATCTATCTGTCTATCTGTGTCTATCTATGCAAATATGTGTATACCTACTTGAAGAAACTATCATTCAGTCTAATATTCAAGGTAGCCAATTCATTCACCTATTGATTTAATCAAAGTGAATGCAATATAACTTTATCAATCAGTAAGATGATATCATCATTGAATTAGGTTTTCAACTACTACCCATTACTAATGTTACCTTTTTGTTTCAAATCTCTTCATTACTTAATTAATTTAATCCCTTAATCTTGTTTTCATCGCTTTATTTAAGCGTATAGATGAACATATAAAGACACATTGGGGGACGGGGGGCGGGGAAGGGGAAAGCTCAAAGAGATTTTTGCATTTATTACGATTTATTATTTACCTATTTATTGTTATTAGTATCATCACCATCATCATTATTTGCATTATTACATTCATTTAACCTACTTATTTACTCAATGACTTATTGAATGAATTATTTATTTATTTAGGCATTCACGTGAACCAATAATGACTTTAAATCTCTTACTCAGATATACTACTGATTTCAGTAGTATACTCATCAATCTCTGCGTATATATATATATATATATATATATATATATATATATATATATATATATATATACAACCAAATTTATTTCCTGTTTCTGTTGTAAACCTAGATGAATAAAATAATTACCATCAGAATAATAAAATTCTTGTTGTTTTATAATCTTCAGTACCTGTTAAAGTGTTTGATGTCGACAGTATTCCGCTATTATCATCTTACATCCTTACTGGTTGTTTGGTTATCTTGGATAAAATGATGATGTATGATTGTATTGACCATGTTTTTTTCCCATTTGGAAGTAGGCTTGTGTCATTCATCATGGGAAGACATCAGTTGGAGAAACATTGAAAACCTGGGAGCACTGAACAGCTATTTCGTCCTAGTATGGGACTTCTCAGCAGCCCATACCTTTGACTCCCCCCCCCCATCCGATAGGGATCGAACCGAGATTCCACAGGTTGCATGTTGCCATTGAACTACTGGCTCGGAATCCAATGGTTTGTATTTCCTACTTTTGTTAGACCACGATATAGCACGACCTCCATTCAATACCGTCGTTGATCGTATTGATAAGATTTCTACAATTTCGTACTTTTGTTCTCTCCTACACTTGTCATTTCATCCGCTATTACATAGACTGGATTTGTGAAAAGTTGTTTCACCGTGAAAACCAGGTAACCATTCACTGTTTTTTATTATGATGATGAAGTTACATAGCAATCAATCAAAGTTAGCATACGACTAGGCATTACAGCATAATGGTTCAAGTTGCACACACACATACACCTCATATCAGCACATCTAGTAACAAAGCAATAAAATGGAAGATGAGAAAGGGAAGAAAAATCGGTCAAATGAAGTAGAAGTATAAAGTAGTAAGAGAGAGGAAGGAGGAACAATAAGATGATGAGATTAAGTATCGTGGTTAAGATGAGGATAATGTAGGTGTGCATCTGTGCCACTGACATGAATTCTGAGCCATGACGCAGAGTCAGTCTCCAACCACTAATTTCTTTTGTCCCGCGGATCCCAACCGGTTAGTCTGCATCGCCGTACATTACTCAACCGAACAGTCAAGGACTTCATGCATTGATGCCATGTTTTAATATGGCCGCCCCAAACCTTTTTCCAGCCTGAACCTACTTCGGCCAACATTGTGCGACGAGGCAGATAGTGACTAGACATGAGTAACACATGTCCTAGCCATATCAGTCCATGAAGGCTTTATAACCTCATCGACTAAGCTTCTTCTGCTTAAAACCCTACACCTGACTTCTTCGTTACTCACGTGGTGACATCACGAAACACGGCCTATACTACGAAGGCAATATTCATCAAACACATGAAGCCTCCTCATGTCTACAACCTTTAATGGCCATGTTTCACAGCGATACAGTAGAATATGGTGGACTGCAGCACAGTACACACAGTTTTGTGAATAATTTCCATCACTATAATAATCAGCAGGGAATTACAAGTATCAACAATTAATAACAATCCACACCATTTGTGCATTAAGTGACTGTCGTGAATCAGTAGCCTAGTTAATAACTCTCTGCTGTTTGAAACGTTTCCGTGGGAACACCCTGACTTTCTGAAATCTAAGTGAATCCATCTGACAAGTTCTAGATAGGATGAAATATGCCTCCTGGATTCCACTAATCACACAGTACATCACTATGTGTGCCATAATTTGCACTGATATTAGCCATTCATAGAAAATTGTGTGTGTGTGTGTGTGTGAATGAATGAATGAATGAATGACTCCATGATTTCAGGATGAATGTTACAGTCATAGGCTAACAACTTAATAACTTTACATTTAATGGTTGGAATCCTATTGTGATAGAAGTATATATATAAAGTATATCGGCCTGATGAAGGCTTTAAATTCTGGCCCCTATGTGTTTTTTAGCACCTATGATGAGTTATCAGGTGGTTTGTGTACATCGAGTAGTGTTCGTCAAGTATCCCGCCTCTCTTTTCACGCTTAGTTTATTTTGTCATAGACACGATTTTGGAGATCGCCTACTTGTCAGCTTATTTCATAGAGATATACCTTGTCTCACTCGGTATCAATAATACCAGTCTACTAAACCACAGGTATCTACGATAATCCTGACAATATCAGATCCTAGAATCTTGGTGCTCACATTTATAGACAGGCAAACAGTGCAGATCAACGCATAAACTTACATCCAAGCTCATCGATTCCAGTTGCCACACTTCAATGCAGTATACAAAGATCAGTTGGGTTGGAAAGATTGATGTCGCATTGACCAACTTGAAGGTTAGTCAGAACTCTCAAGCTTCGGAAGACGTGAATGTCTGACCTACATCTGCACTACCATTGTGACTGGTTTTCAGTGTCATATCACCATGAGTCAGTCCTCAACCGCTGATTCCTATCGTCTTGGGGACCCCAGTCAGAAATGTTATCATCTGGTGCCACATCTTAACCTCGCCGCCATAAACCTCTTCCAACTTCCCTCTAGCATTGAATGTCAAGGTTCACAGAAATGAAAAACATCGATATGAGCTTATTAAACCTTTCACTAATCTGATTTTATCGTTAGTTGATTGATAGTTTAAAACAAATACTGAAAAATATGAGATGAAGAGAGATGTAGTTCAGCAGTCCCACAGAGTTTCGCAACGGGATAGTCTCTTTGATATTGTTAGTTTTATTTGCACAAAACAGTATAACATCATCGAATATTTGGACTAAATTCCTTAGATCTCAATATTGCTGGTGTCTCGAACAGGAAAGGAATTTACCATTAAGTTGTGTTTATCCCCAACAGTTGGCTGTATTGATAAATCTGTTCATGTTAATTATGGATCGTGGCTAGTAGTGGAATCCAGGATGCGCACTTCGTCCTATTTGGGACTTGTCAGCTGGATATACCTGCCTCCTAGTGAGTTTTGTTCCCACCGGCATTCAGACTCGGGAGCGATCGCTTCAAACACTACAGTTTTATCCACCACACTACTGAGACACGATAGCCACTTCTTGTGCGACGGGTACAGTTTTAGTATAGTTGTTTTTATATTATCTCGTCATCGACTGGACCGGATCGATCGGTTTTTATTGGCATATTGGCTCCTGTGTGGATGCTTTGATATTGCCTACGGTCTAACTATATTAATGATGGATAGTGGTTAGTAAGTGGAATCCAGGATGCTGACGAGTACCAAACAGGACGAAATGCGCATCCTGGATTCCACTCCTAGCCACTATCCATCGTTAATATGTAATTCAACCACAGGCAATATCGAGGCATCCGCATAGGAGCCAATATACCAATAGAGACCGATCAATTCGGTCCAAGCAACGACGGTATGATATAAAAACAATTATATTAGTCTATTCCGTGTTGTTGTTATTTTGTTTTTTACTATAATGTGCTAGAAAAGCTGATGTCATTCGTTTTAAAGAATCGTGTAGTCAGACAGAAATGTCAAGTTTTTGAAGATACCTTATTGAAAGGGAATGTCACCGGTAAGCACCAGTATCCATTTCAAAAACAAAAAACAAATGAAAGAAAGGGATAATCAAATGGGTTTGTTGTGATGCCTCAGTTTTGTATCAAACATTCTTATCGATCTGAACATTTTAACGTGTCATTCCCACATCATTTTTTTACGGTATGACTAATAGTCTATCTTTGTCCCCATTGTAATGTAAATTGCTAAGTGGTTAGTCTTTACTCTTACTATGCAAATGCCTCAAATTGAGGACAAGGTCATTTTTCATGTATATACTTATTCATGTGTTTTGGGGTTGATTATTATTATATTCTCGGAGTAATAACACTCTCTCATCTGCCAGCTTTGGTCTTCTCTCTATTCGTCCACGGGTTGCAGTCAGTGGCTCTTGCGTACCCAGTTAGCTATCAGCTAAGCGTGGGTATTATATTCGTTCCGGAATATATACATACATATAACTATTAGCCTTCGAAATCATAACAAGGTTAAAGATGAATTTCCAAAGAGAATTACTCTCCCTTTCATCTATTTATATTTAACAATGAATAATGCCAAATTCACATTTTGGGTTGGTTTCGTCGTAGTAAGGAACTCTTCATCGTGGATCGAACCCCAGACCGTTGGGTTCCGACCCTCTGGCTCAGTGGCAGCATGCTAATCGTGGAGCATGAAGGTCCTGTGTTTGACCTCTGGCGTGGTCTTCGGTCCACACTGATGGGGAGTCACATACTTGATGTCATACTGATGTGATCCCATAATGAATACCAACCTGGAGTCAATGAATAAATCCCCACAAACCTCTAAATTGAAATCTACGTTTGTTAAATCCAATTTATCGAATACCGCTCCATGTTCCCTATCTTCTGTATTATCGGTATAAATTTTAGAAAATTTTTAGGAGTAAAATTTATGCTTCCATTTATTGTTTTTACCCTCATGAATTTTAAACTCTTTTCTTTCTGTACAAGTCTTATAAATATTCAAGCATTATTGATAAAGTAAAAGAAGTAGCAGTATTTATTTTAGTTCGTCATGTGAACCAATCAGATTCCTTCGTCTTTTACATAAGGTCATAGAGTAGGCGTATCCATAGGTCAAGTGTGACAACTTTTTTCTCAGTCAGTCGATTGGTCATTATAGTTTGTTGCTTCATTTGTATATAAATTGTCTGAAGGTCAAATCCTGAAAATTTCTAATAAGTTTATTCAAGGTTATTGAGATTAGAAACTTAAAGGAAATATCTTCTTTCACCTATCTAGGCAACATTGTTTCAACTACAGGCGGCACAGACGAGGACGTCAAAGCCAGGATCGGAATAGCAAGACAGGTGTTGATTAACCTGAAACCAGTGTGGAGATCTACTCCACTCAGCATAAAGCGTGAACAACATCCGGATTTTCAACACCAACGTCAAGCCAGTACTTCTGTATGGCTGAGAGACTTGGTGCTTCATGAAAGGCACTTCCAACAAACTACTAACATTCATCAACAACTGAATACACTAGCTCGATACTGAAGATCAGATGGCCAGAATAATGAGAATAAGCAACAAGGAACTCATTCTGGCTGGCTGGCTGGCAACGAACCGACCAAGAAGCTATCGTTAAACAAATATGCAGAAGAAGGAAGTGGAGATGGATTTGAGTGAGCATACACTGAGAAGGCCGATTGGGGACATGAGGTGGGAGGCCATGCCGGGCCAGGCTAGGCCAGGTCAGGCCGTCAAGTGTAATCGAAATAGGAAACGATGAGTTGGTCATCCGAGGATAGGGTGATGTTGAGGAGATTGTGTGAGGAAGCAATGAGAGCTTGTGTGCAGTGGTTGAGGCAGGTTGAAAAGATTTCAGAGAAGAGAGTGTAATGGATATGTGTTACTGAAGCCCATGTTCCATTAGGAACCCAAGGGACAAATAATAATAATGGTATGAACTAGATATTATATAATACCTTGATTTGAACGAATAGTAGGATAAAAGTGTTTATCTGAAAAATTATTAACACTGGAAATCACGTCTGTGATTAACCTTCACTTATGAAGAGTAAATGTTGTTCACCAACCTTCATTAGCAATAATTCACACTTTACTGAGACTGTAAGTAAAGTTAGAGCGATCCATCTACGAATAGATTAACAGATTAACGAATAACTTAGCAAGGAAATAATCATAAACAGATGAACTTGAATGAAAAAATTAATCATAATAGTTAATGAGGAAAAAGGGTTGATTTTCATTTCAACTATTCCCTGTTGATCAATACCCCTTGGTAGAAGTGATTAGATTCAATATATTGTGTTCACCTTAAATTGTCACCCATCGATCAATTTCATATCAGAATTTGAAAAGAACTCAAAATTCTATTTTCTCGATGTCTCAATGAAACGAAAATCAGATGGTTCTCTTCAGAGATTAATTTATAGGAAGCGCCTACATGGAATAGAAAATATCTGAATTTCCATAACCGGGTGTCTCTTAGCAGGTAAACGGATCTTATCCATTTTTTATCTTCTAGAATTAGAAGAATCTGCACGAGTGATACTATTGTTGATGAATCAGACAAAACTATAGAAGATTCTCATCCAAAATGGATGCATATCCAGATTTGAAATTAAAACAGAATACGGAATAGGTATTAACAGTTCCAAAGGATGTTGGTTTCAAAGGCGATACCGAAGCAGAGATCCTGAAGAATCGGGTGTCCGGATAGCTGAAGAAGACACTGTTCTCTGTGAAGCTACAGATCAGCCTGTCTAGTCACCAATAGGTTCTGGAGTGCGTTAAGGACAAATTGCTTCTTTGGCCCATCTCATCTTGTGTCTACAAATTTATTTACTCTCGTGAAGCTAGTTATATAGGCCACACAACGCGCACACTTTCCAAATGTATCTTTGACCACTGCCATGGATAATTGTCGAGAAGAGAATGTAAATCAATTCTTGAACATTTGGTCAACTCTGAACACATAAAGCTAGACCAGAATCCTTCCTCAGTGTCATTTATGAAGTCAAATGGAATAGTTGAAAAGGAATACACCTTCGACAGTTGTGCACCATGACAGAATAACTGGCAACTCATCAGTTCAAGCCTGATCTCTGCATTCAAAAGAAGTATGTTCAATCTCTCATTCTACAATGGTCTTAACACACATTTTCCAATTTCATGATAATTAATTAGTTTATTATTATCACCTTTATTATGATCCTTGTCTCATTCTTCACCTTCATATCTCTGTATCTAGTGGACACTCAATATTCCCATTCCACACCTACCAACAATTTTCACCTTATCAAACTCCTTGCCTTTCTCGTTATTTCCACTGTCTCAAGGAATATTACGCAACTACTTTGCATTGTTGATTCTGGTTTTTTAACATTAGGTTAGTGATGCAATTATACCCTGTTTTTTTATAAGAGACTGTAATATGTTTATGATATATACATAAATACGATTGTTCAGCTATAGAAAATGATATCGTCGAAAAAGGAAAATAGTTTCTTTGCTGGACTACCTCTTCCTTTCACCTAAGATTGTTTACTTCTAAGTGCTAACATAATTTTCTCAGGCCTCTCCAGAATACAACCTGGAAGGCACTTCCAACAAACTACTAACATTCATCAACAACTGAATACACTAGCTCGATACTGAAGATCAGATGGCCAGAATAATGAGAATAAGCAACAAGGAACTCATTCTGGCTGGCTGGCTGGCAACGAACCGACCAAGAAGCTATCGCTAAACAAATATGCAGAAGAAGGAAGTGGAGATGGATTTGAGTGAGCATACACTGAGAAGTCCGATTGGGGACATGAGGTGGGAGGCCATGCCGGGCCAGGCTAGGCCAGGTCAGGCCGTCAAGTGTAGTCGAAATAGGAAACGATGAGTTGGTCATCCGAGGATAGGGTGATGTTGAGGAGATTGTGTGAGGAAGCAATGAGAGCTTGTGTGCAGTGGTTGAGGCAGGTTGAAAAGATTTCAGAGAAGAGAGTGTAATGGATGTGTGTTACTGAAGCCTCATGTTCCATAATAATAATAATACTAAATTTCCTTTTTCTCATTTCTTCCTATCCTCCTTTTACAATCTTTCTCAACCTCCGGGCTGCACTTTTTCAATTTCTCTGCTTTTCATCTTGTTGCTTAGCCTCTTGATTTATTATTCATATGAAGAGTGACAAACTACTGACCTATTGATTGATATCAATCCTAAATACAGCTGTTTATATCCAATCATATTTTAAAGACACGTGACCTGAATAGTATGTAACTGGTCAATTTCTTTTCTGTAGAAACCATAAAGTTGGCATTTAAAAATCTTTTTGCCACTGCCCATCTGGATGTAGAGGAAGCTGAGTTACTTTGAAAGAGAGTTCAGAGTGATCAGAACTAGACCTGGTACCAATCAATGAAGTGGTGGTCTGAACCATGTGGGAAGAGGTAGACTAACTGGTTAAGGTGATTCTCAAGATGAAAGAATTCATGTAGAACTTCTGATGATATGGCTGAAAATCAGTTACAATTGTAATGTAGATGTATTCGCTCCTTGTTGCATTCTAAAGCTTGAATATTTGCACTTACCATTATCTTCAAATAGTTTATTCTCCGCTTACTCAACTTTGTGCACTTTGTATGCTACTGTGAAGTGAGGTAACTTGAACCCATGTACCTACATGTGAGGTACTACGTTGATTCTGTTAGTCAGTCAGCCATATTCTGGGAATTATCTTTTTCATCATAATAACTGGAGACAATTGTTTGTTTACACTGACTGCTAACTGTAGTAGTCACATAAATTTAGTTCCTAAAGGTAGAACAAATTCTATCAAACGAACAAGTTGAGTTGACGTTGTAGTATATCTTGTGTTTTTGAACGGTTATTAAGAAACAGTTTCATACAGAAGTTATAACTACTGACAGTATTATTTTCCTTAATATTGTAGACTTGTGCTGCTGACAAGCACTAACAAATATAAAAACTAGGTAGGGTATGGTTTAATTATAGTAAAGATGAATAGTGGCTAGCAGTGGAATCCAGGATGTGCATTTTATGCTATTTGGGACTCACCAGTTGGATTTACTTGCATCCCAGGATTAAAGCGATTGCCCCCGAGTTCGAATCCCGGTGGGAACAACATCACTCTGCACTGGGAGGCAGGTAAATCCAGCCGACGAGTCCTAAATAGGACGAAATGCTCATCCTGGATTTCACTGCTAGCCACTATCCATCTTTGCTATAATTAGAACACAGGAAATATCAAGGCATTCACACATGAGCTTATATGCCAATAGAGACCGATCAATTCGGTCCAACCAACGACGGTGTAATGTCAGCATTTATACTAGGGTATGGTTTGTGCGATTCTGATCTTCCCCAAACAAAAACCATAGTTGCTCTACATATTCAACTTGCGAAAGAATCAATTTCAGATGTAAGATTCGACAGGAAACTAAACTATCTTGTTATATACTCCTAATTTTGAATAACTTTTGTCTAATGTTTCCCATATGACCTTAAAATGACCTATCATGTCTGTTTTCACACCCTTACTAGTTTTTCTTCACTCTTCTCTCAAGGCTGAATTCTAATTGGTTGTTAATTAGATGTGGATTTAGTGTTGTCAGGGTCATTTAGAAATTAATATATTCAGCATCGCTGTCAATTGTATTGACTGTTGTTTAGACAGTGAATAGCTCTTCTTCAACGGTCTGTCTTCTCTTCGTGTCTTCGCCTATCCGCGGTATTGTTAGGGTGGTGGTTGATGTTCTGATTTGCGTTAGAATCGATGCGTTCGTAGTCTGCTAGGCTCGTAGGCTGTTAAGTTATACTATGGGTCGTAGCAAACCTCAGAGAAAGGAAGAAAGAGAAACAGTTGGAAGAACACTATCTTGGTAAAAAGAACTTGAACCAGCAGTTTCTTTCAACTTAACTATCGATAAATGTATCAACAACCGTTTAGTTCCTTCACATTGAAACACTGGGAGTTGATTATCCATCCTTTTAACACAGTAATGTTATATCGCGCTAACTTATTTAGTGACAGCCTTATGTATGTGGTCAGTAAACTCCAGACGGCATTAAACATCTCATGTACACTTTGTGCTTATCACTTAGTGACCAGTTCATATACAATTCATAGACTTCACGTTAAATTTCTTCCATTACTATGAAAGTTAGTTATCATTGGAACTAGTATTATTCAAAATCAACAATAACCATGTTTCAAGTTGTTATTCATCGAAGACTGACATCAGTTGGAGGAACAAAGGAAACCTGGGAGCACTGGACAGCTGTTTCGTCCAACTAGTATGGGACTCCTCAGCAGTGCGCACCCACGACCCCACCAGCAGGGATCGAACCCGCGACCTTCAGGTTCCGCGACCAGCGCGTTACCATTGAGCCACTGGGTCAGAATCCAATGCTCCATATTTCCAACTTCTGTTAGCTCACGATATAGCGCAAACCGCCACCCAATGTCATCGTTGAGTATTTGTCCTCACGGCCATCAGGCTTTGACTCCACCGGTCACGAATTGTCATTGGAACTTCGGGAATACTTCTCGAAGCTAGTCACCAACGAGCACTAGTTCAATTAAATTTTGTTCCTCCAACTGATGTCAGTCTTCGATGAATAACAACTTGAAATATTTCCAAATCTCCACAACCCCCTCAAAATTTAATAACCATGTTGTTCTATTTATTTCGTAACCATGCTTACATAAATCCATACTTAATAAATAATAATACTGTTTACTGACAAACTTATAATTCTCCATGGCCTCCGATGCGGATGCCTAGATACTGCCTGAATACTTATTGTTATAATTGACTTGGTAGTGGTTAGCAGTGGAATCGAGGATATGATTCTCATGTTATTAGGATGAAACCCACGGCCATCATACTTCAGCAGCCTAATAGGTAACACTATCGTGTTTGAAATGATGAGTACAGGATTCGAGTCTTAGTGAAAGTACCATCACTCGCTGGGATCCAAACAAGTCCTTGTTGAAGAGTCCCGAAAAGGTCGAAACGCAACTCATCTATTCCACTACTAACTAACATCAAGTTAATTCATGAATGATAACCAACAACGTGAATTAGACTGAGTCAGAATAAAATGGAATACTGGTAAAGTAGTTTGCGTGTGCGTAAACAGATGGGTGGTTGCATACACTATCAACAAGTGTAGACAACAACATTTTAATAAATCCAAGGTGAAAAGCGAAGAATGGCTTACAGTAATACACTTTTGAATCGATTGTACAATTATGATCATTCTAGAAAATATATTGATCAAGAAGTTCAGTCATATAATGAAAGAGATCAGAATTCTCTGTCAAATTATTCATTTATAACCAATCAATATTTATATACATAGTTTATATAAGGCTAGTCACATGAACAGGTCAAATTCCAAGAAGAAAAATCTGTAGTTTTGATACAACACTAATTTAAAATTACGTAACAACTGACGGATTGCGTAGAAGAGTAGCAAGTTACAAGTGGATGTGACATGACAGCAGTATACAACCAAGAAAAATTCTTACAACAACAAATTATATACGAATATTAACACATATTTAAGATGCTAATTCACAATGGTAAGCTCAGTGACGCCTTTGAAGTGAAGACAGGAGTAAGACAAGGGTGCCTACTATCATCAATGTTCTTCCTGAGTGGCCAGAATAATGAGAATAAGCAACAAGGAACTCATTCTGGCTGGCTGGCTGGCAACGAACCGACCAAGAAGCTATCGCTAAACAAATATGCAGAAGAAGGAAGTGGAGATGGATTTGAGTGAGCATACACTGAGAAGTCCGATTGGGGACATGAGGTGGGAGGCCATGCCGGGCCAGGCTAGGCCAGGTCAGGCCGTCAAGTGTAGTCGAAATAGGAAACGATGAGTTGGTCATCCGAGGATAGGGTGATGTTGAGGAGATTGTGTGAGGAAGCAATGAGAGCTTGTGTGCAGTGGTTGAGGCAGGTTGAAAAGATTTCAGAGAAGAGAGTGTAATGGATATGTGTTACTGAAGCCCATGTTCCATTAGGAACCCAAGGGACAAATAATAATAATCACATCATAACTAAGTGATATCCATTCCACTCTCTTCTCTGAAATCTTTTCAACCTACCTCAACCGCTGCCCACAAGCTCTCATTGCTTCCTCACACAATCTCCTCAACGTCACCCTATCCCCGGATGCCCAACTCATCGTTTCCCATTTCGATTACACTCGAAGGCCAGGCCTGGCCTCGCCTCCCACCTGATGTCCCCAGTCGGCCTTCTCAGTGTATGCCGCTGTTTTCTCTGCGTCTCTTTTCGGTGTTTTTGATGGAATTCCATCTGGTCCTACTGCTTTCCCGCATTTCAGCATTTTCATGGTATTCAGGACTTCTGCTTTTGTCGGAGGCCTTGTGTTTACTCGTAGTTCTGCCGGTGCTGGTGGTATTTCCGGAGGAGTTGCAGGTGGTGGTCGATTCAAGAACTTTTCGAAGTGGTCAGCCTATTGTTTCCTTTTTTTCTCCCCTTTGGTAACTAGCTTTTCTTCATCATCTTTTATTGGTTTCATCTGCGTTGATCTCTTCCCAGATACTAACCTGGTTATTTGATATAATTTTGTCAGGTCTGTGTCTCTCCTACCAGCAGCCTGTTTTGCTTCGCTTGCCAATTTGTCATAGAAGTGTCTTTTGTCTTTCCGTGCATTTTTCTTCACTTCTCCGTCCGGCGTTTTATAGGTTGTATTCAGTTCTTCTTTTCTTTGTGCATTCTTGCACTGGTTTGTCTTCTGCTTCACAATCTTCCTCTCCCTCCTCTATCAGCTTCCATGTGTCCCTCGAGATCCACTCCTTGTCTTCTTTCTTCTTCCTTCCTAACATGGTTATGCAGGTTTCTTTCCACATCTATTTCAAACAGTTCCAGTATTATCCCAAGCCCGATCCTCCAGGGATGTTGCTGAATGTCTCCCATTTTGTTCTGATGACTGACGTGTATATGTCTCTTGTAGTTTCGCCCTTCTGTTTCTGGGTGTTGAACTTGGACTGTAGTCGTCTATCACCAACTTCTGTGAAGGCCTTCAACTTGATTTGGAAGGTTTGTTGCACTGGATAGTGGTGTGAACCTACATCTGCTCCCCTTCTTGATCTTGTGTCAAGTAGGCTGCGTCTCCACTTTCCTGAGATTGAGATGAACTCAATCTGATTCTTAGTGTGTCTGGTGTCTGATGAAATCAAGTCCATGTCGCTCGCTTTGTGAATATACTTATGTTTGTAAACACTGCCTCCAACCACCAAATCGTTGAATGCACAGAATTCTGTAAACAATTCTCCATTCTCGTTCATCACCTCACCTAGCGCTTCTCGACCCATGGTTACTTTTATTCCTGTGTTGTCCGCTTCCACTCTGGCATTCATGTCGCCCATTGGAATTTTGATATCGCCAACTGGAGTGGGGTCTTGTCCAGTGTTGATTGCAGTTGTCTGTAGAATTCCTCCTTCTTCTCCTCCTGATCTGCATTATTTGTAGGTGCACAGCGTAGCATTGTATGATTGTGACCTTCCTTCCTTTTGAGTTGAATCTTGCTGCTATGATCCCAGAGGAGATTGGTTCCCACTGCATGAGGGCCTTCGATGCTCTTGGGGACGTCATGATAGCCACTCCATAACTCAGTGTGCTCGTGGTTGTTGTCTGGGTGGTAATATCGGAGTAGATTATTGATTCTCCAGTTGACAGTTTGGAGAGTCCACTCCCATTCCATCTGCTTTCGCAAATTCCAAACACTTCAATGTGATACCTTCTCATCCGGTGTGCAATCTGGGCTGCCTTGCTAGGTTCAAACATGGTGCGGACATTCCATGTCTCCACGTTTACTTTTGCCTTCACTGAGAGAAGAGAAGACACATCGACCAGTGGGCTCCCCGAAGGCTTTCACCAACTGGCGTCATTTCGTCTCTCCGATCCCGATGAGGAATAAGTTTGTTTTTATTTTTTTTATTTTGTTTGAGCTTTGAAGTTTGTTTAGGGATTGGTTTGTTTCACGGGGTAGAGTTGCTAGCCCTATACCCAACCTTCCCTCTTTACCCGAGCTTAGGACCGGCTAGTAACTAGTGAACTAGTTAACCAGGGGAGGTTAGTTGTAATATGAAATGGATGAATATTGAAAATATTGATCAATAATCTCCAATGGTGTCATGGTTAAAAGATTGCCAGCTGATTATTCATGAAAATAAAGTATTAACTTATTGAAGTCACCTAGTGGAATAAGACGTAGGTGACAAGGCTACTGAACGCGGTGATACACTGGAACGGAATGACAATATTATTCCCCTCCCACTACTTTGTTCTTCATTGAGTTACGCAAATATCAAAAGACAAAGGCTGACCTATGACTCCAAGTATAGCAACTTTATTTGATAAACTATAGCATGTATATGTAATATTCAGACACAAAAAATATCCTAGGCCGAATAACGCCTTCTTATTGGCTACCAAATCGTCCAATAAAATCATTTTGTCCATATATACACATAAACCAAATTATGAAACAGAAATATTTCTATCCGAATACAGCTGATGACCTTGGACGTTCATTACTATATATCACCACTTCCTAACATTGATATGCAGAAAACTGAAGGTGAGATGAAAATCTGGACCGCGGTCGGATTCGAACCAGCGACCAGCGGGTTACCGACCCGGTGCTCTACCGACTTAGCCACGAGATCTGACTGCTTACCGGAATTTGATTTCACTTCAGTCACCAAGGGTTTTGCCCGACCACCATAAACACTAGTTTGCCAAACTACGGCTATGTCAGATAGTCAAATGATAATCAACGTAATCCTCCCCTCTCTGATTCAGTCAGATTTTGATTGGGATGAGAAGTCCTGACTAGGCAGCCAGTGTGAATACGATCAAGCGGTAGTAACGTGTCATGAATTCACATGGTAATCGGGCAAAACTCTTGGTGATTGAAGTAAAATAAAACTCTAGTCAACAGTAGGACACTGTAGCTCAGTCGTTAGAGCACCGGGCCGGTAACCTGGTGGTCGCTGGTCCGAATCCGGACGCGGTCCAGATATCCATCTCACCTTCAATCACCACCCAGTACAAATACTAGTCTGCCAAACTACAGCTATCTCGGATAGTCTAATGATACAGAAAACTACACCAAAAATTAGCAGGATATGTAACCAAAAGTTTGATTGGTCACTGAGGTATAACCAATTTCATCTTGTCTAGTCAATCCTAAGAGCTGACCGTATTCCGTCAATGATTTTGCAATACAGGTCAATAAGCAAGTCAACTCGACATCACAACGTACTTGGATTACAAGCTAGATTTTTGGAAGTAATCGACAAGAAGTCGTGTTCGGTGTGTTTCATACTTGTTGGCATTCATCAGCATGGTGTATCTGCAATCCCATGGGAAATGAATCCCTTTCCATCGACTACTAGCATATGAAACATTCCTAAGTATCCTAACATGAAAAGATTACCTGTAATTCATGAGTTACAAATTATGATTCAAATGATGAACTCAATTTGGGTTCTTTTTATAAATGAATATTGAAAGATACTGTGTCATTCATGCAAACCAGTGAAACATCAGTCTGAATATCTCGATTTGAATTCGATATTCTTTTTCTCAAAAGTGTCTATCAGTTTCAGATACCTTCAACCACCTTACAGGTAGTCAATGCATCTAACTGGTTTATAATGAAATGAATAATTTGATAGTAGTTTCATGATGAAGTTTGCTATGAAACGTGAAATATTAAACATCTACTTTATCCTATACTAGGACTCCCAATTAAGACACATTCCATACCCCTGTTTTGAGATTGACATTGCACTTTCCTCCAAACCAGTTTCATTGTTGTATAAGTTTACTATATAGCATACTGAGCCATGAGTTACAAACTGGCTGTAATCTTATTTTTCTGAAAAAGAGGAGCTCCACTTTATTGCCTACTGAAGCTGGTGTACCTCAAGCTACTGTACTTTCTCCGTTTCTGTACTCTTTCTTTTTGCACGATTAACCTCATTCTGTTGAAACTAATTTTACTAAGTATGCTGATGACTTGATGGTATCTATTCTAGTCAACTCTCACTTATATTGCTCTCAACGAAATCGATTCTTGTCTAGTCTCTCTCACATGGTCACAAGATAAACCCTCCACTAAATGTCACAATGGTAATTCTAACCTCAGATGGAAACAAGACAAACTTGTGTGAGTTGCTTAAGTCTCTTGACTCCTGTTGCAGTACTCATGGTGTTTCTGTAAAAAGTAAGTGGAGTGTTAACTATCTTGAATTGAAATTTACTTCTCATGTTTGTTGGTCATCTCATATCTTGTTGACTTGTAAAGAGAATCTTTCCTTTAACGTGTTACATAAACAAACTGAAGGTGTTCGGTATAAGTTAACTTCTACTTTCACAATTTATTAATTCTTGCATTTCACCTATTCTTCTGTATTGTTCCCCGTTGATGTTTCTTGGTCTACTTGAAAGGGGATTATGTTGTATTGTGTAGGTCTTTGATAGTCATCAGTCAGTAGGGTGAGTGTTGTACCTCTGGCTTAAGTGATTCTCACTGTAGTTGACAGACATTTTAATTCTACTAGGGAACTACCTACAGAAGTTCAAAGTGACACTGAGTATCCACTTCATTCACAGCTGCCTCTATGTATTTCCTGTCATGGATGACAAGAAGAAACTACATAAGACTATACACTGGTATAGTCAATCAAGTACAAGAATTCGACTGTACCTTATCTAACCTGCATATTATGTAAGGAGAAAATGGTGTTAGAACAGAACTCACAAATATGAAATATGTAAGAGTTAATTGTCTGACTGGAATAATTGAATTAAAACTGTAAAATTTCCTTGTTATTAATACTCTTCACATGAATTAAATTCTTATATAATAACCGTATTGGAAATGTTGTAAAGGAGTGTATATCATTTTACATATATTTTGTTATTGTTATTGTTGCAGTACAACATGCTGAGAATTCCAAACTGTGCCAGAAACTATTTGGAATAAAGTGACTATTATGTATTACTTTAAAGGTTGTTTTCATGTCTATCCTTTGGTTAGCTTCTAGTATATGTTTAGCGATAGACGAAGATGGATGTTTATCACCTGGACTTATCGGATCTGTTGAGGTCATTTATTGAAGTTCTTGCCATCCGTAAAGTGATTATTATTATTATTATTGTTTCGAAATCTACTCATCAACCTTGTGCACATTTATGCAGTAGGTAATTAGCTACACATCTATTGTGTTAAGCCGAATGATTTTATTTAACTGTCCAAATTTCGATAGTTGAAAAGCGGGTTTCAAATCCATTATCCACTTGGTTGAAAGTAAATTCGTTGAATCAGTCAGCGTTACATTTCGAATTGGTGAACGTAAAAAGCTTTGAGTTTCACTTCCTAATTGATTGGAGGTGATCACAATTCAGATCAAAAAAAGGCAGATATTAAATCTGATCAAGTATGTTTAAGTATTTGTTTTTAAATAGAATGTATTACACAGATTTCTTATAATACTTATTATCTTATCATCAGTTTTATAAGTCGTTTTCTTCAGACGTATTTATCAATATTTCATGCCTGATTGTTGACAAAGCATAATCGTCTTACAGTTAGTCATTTGACTTCATTTTGTAGTATTAAGTAGACTTATGGTAAGGTTTTTTATTTGTTATGAGTTGTGAACATTTCATTCAACTGAGTAAACTCACTAATCGTTTTATTATGGAAGGAAAAAGATAGCTGGTGAAAGCACTGAGAATAACTCGTCTCGATCCTCAATTGAATCAATGGCTACCATGTACACAAGTAAAACTATACTCAGAAAATAAGACATATATATAAGAGCATAAACTCATGACAGCGTTACAGTTACCTTTTCAGTTACTGGTATGTTTCGATTAAGTTGTTCACTCAGTTAGTGTGTCTTTTTTTTTAATTGGCTAGACATATTCATCAGCACTTATCTACATTCTTTATTACAAATATTCTTTACAGTTTCTGCTTATTGATCAATTTCAAACACATAAAAAGGAATAGTTTTAATGATCATTACAATTACTGTTGATAAGCATTGATCAGTAACGTGTATCATACGGTTTTCAGATATTCCGTACAAATTTGGGCTGATTAGTCATTTCGTTTCATTCATTCCCTTTGTGTTCTTTCGAAGACAATCATTGGCTAAGTATGTACACACCTTTGAAAAAATCTATTCCAACAATTCAATTACAACTCGTATCATATGCTGCATAACGAGATCATAAACGTTAATTAAACTTGAGACAGATATAGTATTTACTTATTTTTTCAATGCTGTGATAGACAAAAGTTTCAATGTCATATTAGACATTGTCATCAGTGCACCGGAGCTTCACAAAGAAGTGAAGTAATCGTTTGTGCATGGATATTTATAACGTGTTACTTTACTTGACTGTGATTTGATTAGTCGTTTGGCGAGTGCGTGGGCGTATGCTGAACCTGATTAGTTAATCTCCTGCCTCTAGTCTTCTCAAAGGGATATACAATTACATGATTGGTTGATTTCTTTTGTTTCCTTGCGGTGCATTGAGGCTACTTCATTGTGATTGGCTCACATCTTTTGTCCGAATGAATTGATGTAGGTTGCTTTGTTTGGATTAGTAGGCCACTACTCTACGCTAATTGGTTGGTTCACTCCAACCAGATGGATGTTAGTTGCTACTGCTGGTTGGTTGCATTTTACTGAAAAAGAGATTTTTTTTTAATTGATTGGCTAAGTACAACAGTTCGGTGAGTTGTTCATTGGCTATGTTAATCCGATTGGCTGATGATTTTCTTTCTGTTTGTGCCGAGGGTTTCCTACCAGTTGAATCGACTGGTTCCTGTAGTTGATTTGTTTTGAATAGGCTCGATGTGGAGATTTACTGCTAAATACCTTGGGTGTCATGCTTCCTAAATATCCTTGATTATTGAGAGGACAATTCTTCCACTGACTTTTGTAGTCGACTTCCAGTCAAGATCAATGGAAATCCGTCTTATTATTCACCGTTCCCATCTAAGCTGTGAGCACAAGATTGACCAATAGTTTTCCCATGAAATCACCTAATATATTACATAAGTGAAAAGATTCCCCATTGAACAATGATAGAAGAAAAACGTTTTCTCACCACTATTGACTTATCCAACAAAAATTCTTTCGCTAAGTAATTATTTTTGTCCGTACTATTATGTTTTTACCTAAGACATAAATCTTGCCTTAACATTTTCATCTTATTTATAGTTTACACTAAATTATCTAGAACTATGCCAACTGATTTGTCCTAGCAATATTAAGACACATTTCCAAACAACTATACTACTTTTTCTATGTAATACAATCTAAACTCATCATGGATTGATATTACTCTGAGAAATATTGACTGCCTGTGAGGAGTGAAGAGTCAGTTAACCCCATTTTGGGACTCGTCAGTGATCCGTACCCATAAAGATATAAAGAAACAAGTCTAAGACAGTCAGGTCTAACGATGACTATGTTGTTACTGCTAAGGAGTTCCAAAAATAGGGTGAAATAGCTATAAAGACTGTACATACTTCTTTTGCACACAAAGGTCAGGCTTTAGTTCATAGATAGCCAAGGCCTCTGCTGTTTTCAGAAGCTGAATACGGAGAAACATGATGTGCTTGGGCGAATTCGATAGACAACCTTGAAATCCTTGTCTAGGTCGGTTGAATGTTTGGAATCGATTAAATGCTCAAGGATAGAACTTCTGAAACATTTCCCTTGACCCTTACAAAACCAAGCAGGAATATGTTCTAGTATACGTGTAGACGGCAATCTCTGAAATGGTTATCATAGCCTCCAATATTTCCAATTTTTCTCTGACTCATAAAAACTAATTTAAAACAAATCATTATCTAAAAACCATTGAATGAAATCTGAAATGTCGAATTCAGATGCTTAAAATGACCGACTACCTGACGTGCAACAAACTTCTCACTCTTTTTTCTCATGTGAGCAGGAATAAAATGAATAGTTTAGCGTTCTACCAAGCGGCAGTCTGAAACCAAGAAACCTTTATGCCTATTCTATCATATGAAATTGCTTTATTGTCCGAGAACCATAAGCGTTCACTAATCCATAACATTAGGTCAGGATTCGTAGTCCCTTTTTAGAGTTTGATAGGGTGAGATAACTATGATACTGAACGTCTCATCGGTTACGTTAACGCCTGCCAGATTTTTAAAACACATTCCCAAAGAGGTAACAAGAAATTCACTTGATGTGAAATGTATTTTAACCTACGAAATTGTATGTTATCATCATAAACTAAGGTTCATTGCATTCAGCTCTTTATCCCCTGTAAACAGCACTATGAAAAACCGACAGTATATGCTTCTGAGACTGAATGTAACGGCGAAGTGTAAATCAATCGTCTCAAATTCTATCAGAATATGTCATACTACTCAAAGTAGCACAATTAATCATGCCAAAAAATTGTTTGACTACACTACCCAACGAACTCTTTACTATAGTTCAAACTTCACTGAAATGCTCATTGAGTCAGAAAGTGTAAACTGTTGAACTGGCAGTAATGCAAACAAAGAATAATTATAATGATCCAATACCACTGACGATGTAAAATACGGAGTGAATCAAAAAGAAACAATTTTATCATCAAACAGATGTTTAGCGAAGAGTCACTCTTCTCTATGGGATCATTTCTCGACGTGTTTAATCAATTATAAAATATCCTATTCACATAGAGTAATAGAAAAGGAATGTTTCATGAAATATTCTTTGAACAAAGTTCATATTTGACCATTAGTTAAGAGATTGGAAAAAAAGGAATTACGTAGTGTTTGCAATAGTAAGGAGAAGAAGACTTATCATCAAGACCGAAGTAACATTTGGTTACTAAGTTGAACTATACAACACGTTCAGTGTGAAGAAAAACCAGAATTATAGGAATGAAAGGGATGTTATGTGTGAGTAGAATCTGAATGAAGAGATTTTTGAAGGTGAAAACGTCCTTAGAGGTTTTGTCTATTACAACTCAAGTGATTAGACAAATATCTTTTGAACGCAGAGTTCAGGCTTCAAAATATTAATTGGCTTGGCTTCGACAGTTTGAAGGAGTTTTAGGTGAACACCTTTTGATAAGGATCGCACAAATTCTATAGATGACATTGAAGTTGTTTTCTCCATTTAACAGGTGGTCATAATCGATCATATGTGCAAAAATAAAGCTACGAAGTGTCTTCCTTTCTCCTTTATGGAACCAAGCTGGTATATGTTCAGAGATGCTTTTGGAAAGTGAACGCTGAGTATAGCCAATATATATTACTCCACAGGAGTAAGTGAATCAACAAACACACATCGAGATGGCCAAGAGAGCCATCTTATCCTTTACGTATATTCAAAGCATTGGGTAAGTAGAGAAAGTCAATCTGAGTTTGTCAGTATACAAAGTCTTTCTTAATGAGCATACCAGATGTTTTGTCAATATATCTGCTGATATGTCTCCACTGAACTGCAAGCTCATGAGAAGAGACTTCTTAGAAGCCGTAGAAGTGGAATGATTATTTGCTTTCAATTTCATAGTTTCAGTAATGAAACACTCAGGATTACTGGTTTTCAATCAAAACACTTTTTGAAAAAATTTAATTTATCTCCCAAATGATTTGGATTACTAGATAGTGTGGATCCTATGGCGAATAGTGTGGATTAGATTTTGTTTGGTGTATATAAGCACCCAACTATTAAAACTCTTAAGTTATCCGTTCTATATGGGTTTTCTGTAGACAGATCTTTCAAGTAATCCATTGTCTCGTGTTTTTAACTGCATATCTAAAAAGGATATCATAGAATTGAGTTCCTTCTCTAACATGAACCTGATTAAAGGATGGTAGTTACTAAATTGAGACAGGATATCTTCTAAACTATCCGTACTACTGGAGATGATGAAAGTATCATCTACGTATAGCTTATAAAGTTTGAACCGGCTGATCATTCTGCTTTGATATGTGTTCTCTAGCTTTGGCTAAAAAAGGTCTGCAAACAAGAGCCCCAATGATGAACCTATAGTTATGGTATCTTTTTGTCGATGTATTTCATTATTCAAGAAAAATTGGATGTTCACGATGTGCATCTCAATAACAGCTCCTTGAGGTCATCCGTGAGTATCCCAACATTCAATCAGTTAGAATCAATATACTCATATATGTAACATATTGTCTCAGTCAGTAGGATGCTAGTAAATAATGAGACTACATCTAAAGAGGATATAATTTTGTCAAAGCAATCTACATCATCAACATTTTTAACTTTATTATTATCATTATTATTATTATTATTATTATTATTATTATTATTATTATTATTATTATTATTATTATTTATCCCTTGGGTTCCCAGTGGAATATAGCGCTTCAATAGCACGTCACCACTTAACTCTCCGCTATTCATTCTTTTCAAGCTGCCTACATAACTGCTCAAAAGCTTTCATTCCTTACTCACATGGTCTCCTCAATATCACCCTCAGCTGAGATGCCCGACTCGTCGTTCCCCATTTAGATTACACTCGACGGCCTGATCTAGCTCCTGATGTCCTTAGTTGTCCTTCTCAGTGTATGCCCAATCCATCTCCATTCCTTCTTCTGCATATTTGTTGAGAAATAAGTTCTTCGTTGGTTCATTGCCAACCGGAGCGACTTCCTTGTTGCTTATTCTTGATATTCCGGCCATCTGATCTTCAGTATCCAGCTAGTGTAGGCAGCCGTTGAAGAATGCCTATAGTTTGTTGGAAATACTTTTCGTAACACGCAAAGTCTCTCAACCATCACATGGAACCACTGACTTGACATTAGTGTTGAACATCCGGATCTTGTTCTTTATGCTGAGCTGAATGCAGAAAATCTCCACATTGATTTCACATTAATGAAGGAAGACCTGTCTTGCGATATTTCCGATCCTGCTTTTGACATCATCATCTGTACTGCCGCCTGTAGTTGAAACGATGCTGCCTTGCCTATGTAGGTGAAACAGGCTACCTCTTTTAAGTTTCTCCCGTTGATGGTGATTGGAGCTTGTTATTGTTGTTGTCGGTGGTTTGGTATCTTCATCACCTCTGTCTTCTCTACAGTCACTTGAAGTCCTGTCTTCGCTGCCTCGCCCCACCTCTTCTGTCAACTTATTAGTTTTCACCTGTAGATCTTCGAGTTTGTGCGACAACACATTAGACATGAATCATCATCATCGGTGACGGCGAAATCCAAATCTTCCTCTGTGGTCTTTTCATCAGTCCAGCATATCCCCCTCTTCTCGCTCCTCACGGGTTGCTGCATGATCCAGTCAATCACAATCAGAAAGATCATCAGCGATAGTAGACAGCCTTGTCTTATTCCTGTCTCCACTTCAAAGGCGTCACTGAGCTTCCCATTGTGAATTACTTGGCTGGTATGTGGCGTCTTCATATAGTTGTTGAATGAGATTGATAAAGGTTTGTGGTATTCCGCAGTGTTGAAGCAGCTGCTTGCCAAATTACTTGTCGGTCGATGCTGTCAAAGCTCTTTTCAAAATCGATGAAGTTGAGGTTGATTTGAGTTGACTGGCATTCTATACTCTGTTCTATGATGATGCGTAGTGTAGAGTTACTATTTGATCGATACATGATTTGTTCTTCCTGAAGCTAGACAGCCTGTTCCGGTCGTAATTCTGAATTCACAGCATGTTTAAGTCTCTCCCTCCAGGATGATGCGGCTTAAGATTTTGCTTGGTGTGGACAAGCATAGGAACATGATTCTACGCCAGTTCTTGCAAAGAATTTAGTCTCCCTTCTTCGAGAGTTTGACAAGGTAGCCCTTCTTCCAATCAATGGGCAGGCAACTTTCCTTTCTTTCTTCTAAACCCTCTGCAATGGTGGTGTGGTGTGAGCATGTCCACTGTTATCTGTGTGTCTGTTTCCAGTGCTTGTGTTGAGAAATTCCATGTGGTCCTGCTGCTTACCCGGATTTTTAGCAGGTTTTCGGCTTTCAGGACCTCATCTCTGCTTGTGTTCACTGGTAGTTTTTATAGCTGGGCTGCTGGTGGTATTTCTGGACGAGTTGCAGGTGGAAGTGGGGGTGGTTGTGGTGGTCGATTCAAGAGTTTTTTGAAGTGGTCAGCCCATCGTTTCCTTTGTTTCTCGTCTTTGGTAACTAATTCTTATGTTTAAGCAACAAAAATGTTCTTTTTGAGCGATAGAATGAATCCTTTGTTTATCTAAAGCAATTAGCTCCACATTAACAAATGAAATTATAAATATATATATATATTGATTGAAGTGAGCGAAAGCGTCAGTTTGTCCTTAATGCATCCACATATGAATCTGGAGTTCAATAGGTAAAATATTTTGAGTAAATCATTGTAGGTATGATCCTTCAGAATTCCTGTTGCAGTATCACCTTTGAAGTCGACATTTATAGGTAGAACTTTCTTCAGAACCGTTGTGAGTCGTTCAAAAGATTGTTTTGGACTTCACAACTTCGAAAGAGTGCTTGTCGAATTCTTTCCAGTTCATCATTCATCATGTCTTCTGAACAAATCTGTCTAATTCTCCCTTTAGACTCAATGTCATAAGACCCTAAAAACATATGTCGGCTTCATATGAATTGATCTCTGAAGAAAGTCATCCTCATCTATGCTCAGTAGAACATCCATGCAGAGAAACTTAGAGTCCATCTCAGAATCCAACGTAAGCCTAGTTGACTGATGCTAAATAATATATTTTTGACGAAATATAGTCTCTAGACCAATGTTTTCATTTCAGACAATGAATGTTCCATCCACGTGTCTTTTATGGGAGTGGTACTCTTCAATCAATGACTGCAACACAGAGTTCTCCAAGTTTGTTATCTAGTAGTCTGACAGTAGATGATCAAGACGTGACTTCATTGTTACTCCTTCACTATGTGCATCTGTAGAACTGATTGTAAAGTGAAAAATGAATGTAGAAAATATGATACAGAAATAGTTATTGTGCGTGTGTGTGTGTCTAGGTAACCATCTAACATGTAAGAGTAAGGATTGAACATTGTGGCAGAGTATCATTTCATATTATCATCTTGATAATCAATATTATGCTCCCCCTATCTAATTCAGTAACATTTGGATTGGGATGAGAAGTCCTGAGTAGGCAAACAGTATGAATATAATCAAGCGATAGTATTATATCATTATTATTTGTCCCTTGGGTTCCTAGTGGAACATAGGGATTCAGTAGCACGTCTCCAGTGCACTCTGTTCTCTCAAATTTTTTGAACCTGCCTCCACCACTGCCCACAAGCTCTCATTGATTCCTCACACAATCTCCTCAACATCACCCTATCCTCGGATACCCAACTCATCGTTTCCCATTTCGATTATACTCGACGGCCTGGCCTGGCCTCCCACCTCATGTCCCCAATCGGCCTTCTCAGTGTATGCTCACTCAAATCCATCTCCACTTCCTTCTTCTGCATATTTGTTTAACGATAGCTTCTTGGTCGGTTCGTTACCAGCCAACCAGACTTCCTTGTTGTTTATTCTCATTATTCTGGCCATCTAATCTTCAGTAACAAGCCAGCGTAGGTAGTTGCTGATGAATGTTAGTAGTTTGTTGGAAATGTCTTTCGTAACACGCCAAGTCTCTGAACCATATAGAAGCACTGACTTGACGTTGGTGTTGAAAATCCGGATCTTGTTCCAAATGCCAAGCGATAGTAACGTGTCACAAATTCACATGACAGTCGTCGGGCAAAACTTGCCTTGGTGATTGAAGTGAAATAACAATCTGGTAAGAAGTTGGACTTCGTAGCTCAGTCGGTAGAACATCGGGCTGGAAACCCGGTAGTCGTTGGTTAGAATCCGACCACGGTCTAAATATCCATTTCACCTTTAATCGTCACCCAGTATAAGTTCCATATTAGATTGTTGATGTCATATAGGGCGCAGTGATATTGAATTATTTACTGGATATAACCTTATAAACAGAATTTATTGCTCACGACAAACTTCACTTTTATAGTCCAATAGTTCTTCATTCTTTCATTTTAATGATAACATGATATTTTAAATATCTTCAATAATGTGACAAATCATTCCTTTTGTATCTGATAGACATTGATTCGAGGAATGAAGATTCTACAGTCAATCTTTGCGTCCAACTAATTATATTATATTTAAGGAGTACTACACTACCCCCTAACCTCGTCTGGTTAACTAGTACACTGGTTTCCAGCCGGTCCTAAGCCCGAGTAAAGAGGGAAGGTTGGGCGAAGGGCTAGCAGCCCTACCCGTGACCCCCCCCCCTTGGCTATATTGTGATTATGGGTCGGTGCTTCCGGGGCAATAATCTAATTTTTCTCTAAATAACATATCTTAGTAGGATCTACCTACCATAGGTTGGGATAAGGTAACAATCTTAAAATCCAATTTATGTAGCTAACTGTGGAGAGGTAGAGATTAATCACAGAATCTTTGTTCATTGAATCCATGTGTAATAGGAATGATTCACCCACCACATATTGAAGACATCCGAGAAATTTTTCTACCATTTAAAGAGAAGAATGAAGAGCTGTTGGACTATATAAAGGTGAAGTCTGAAAGTCATCTGATTACTTTGATATGAATAGGAATGATGAATTCTCCACTAAATGTTATCTAGAAGATTATACAAGACCAAATTGTAGCGCTGCGCATCATCATAGAACAGAGTATAGAATGCCAGTCAACTCAAATCAACCTCAACTTCATCGATTTTGAAAAGAGCTTTGACAGCATCGACCGACAAGTAATTTGGCAAGCAGCTGCTTCAACACTGCGGAATACCACAAACCTTTATCAATCTCATTCAACAACTATATGAAGACGCCACATACCAGCCAAGTAATTCACAATGGGAAGCTCAGTGACGCCTTTGAAGTGGAGACAGGAATAAGACAAGGCTGTCTACTATCGCTGATGATCTTTCTGATTGTGATTGACTGGATCATGCAGCAACCCGTGAGGAGCGAGAAGAGGGGGATATGCTGGACTGATGAAAAGACCACAGAGGAAGATTTGGATTTCGCCGTCACCGATGATGATGATTCATGTCTAATGTGTTGTCGCACAAACTCGAAGATCTACAGGTGAAAACTAATAAGTTGACAGAAGAGGTGGGGCGAGGCAGCGAAGACAGGACTTCAAGTGACTGTAGAGAAGACAGAGGTGATGAAGATACCAAACCACCGACAACAACAATAACAAGCTCCAATCACCATCAACGGGAGAAACTTAAAAGAGGTAGCCTGTTTCACCTACATAGGCAAGGCAGCATCGTTTCAACTACAGGCGGCAGTACAGATGATGATGTCAAAAGCAGGATCGGAAATATCGCAAGACAGGTCTTCCTTCATTAATGTGAAATCAATGTGGAGATTTTCTGCATTCAGCTCAGCATAAAGAACAAGATCCGGATGTTCAACACTAATGTCAAGTCAGTGGTTCCATGTGATGGTTGAGAGACTTTGCGTGTTACGAAAAGTATTTCCAACAAACCACAGACATTCTTCAACAATAACAGCAACAACAACGAGTTGAGCGTCCGAGACAAGGGTGACTTAGAATAGATCATGTGAGGAAGAAATGACAGCCTGTGGGCAGTGGTGGTAGTAGATTGAAAATAATGAATAGCAGAGAGTTAAATGGTGACGTGCTATATTCCACTGGGAACCCAAGGGATAAATAATAATAACAATTATTATTATTATTATTATTATTATTATTATTATTATTATTATTATTATTACTACTATTATACGATGTCACTCATTATGTGCTGGCTATATCAAACAAATAATCCGATATGTAAACACACACTACCTAAAGTTTTCTCTGTTGGATCCAATCATGAGTAGGAAGTATAAGGTGAGTAGCTGTAGTACTCTAAATCAGAGAAATCAATGACTGAAAGCTTTAAATGATACTAGGGAAGACGACATTAATGATGACACCATGTTCATATTTGATCTACTTATGATTTTTCGACTTCTGATCATTCATTCATTGTGTTTATTTTGCTAAATTCTTTATTCATATATGTGGCAAATTTAATTGATCCAGGTTTTTTGCAAGATATTATATCATTATATAATTTACTGAGACATATATAATGGTTTCTATCATCATGATAGTAACATTAACAAAAGTCTGCAGATATAATCCATCTGATAGTAAAAAGATGTGATTAAACTTGTGACAGCAAATAACTCCCCGAAATCAATAGCCTAGGTTTTTGACAAGATTCAACATTGATGCTAACCTTGACAGTTCCAACGAACTTGCTAAGCTTGTAGAAAACGATAAGATTGAGATGAATATTGATGTGTACAGTAGTCGTCAAATATGGTACACCTTACACTAAGACAGTCAGATAAGTTGAATAAACTCTCCCCCTATTCATTACTATTACAATTATTCTAATTAAATATATCGCTACTTTGTTTAATCGTGAAGCTTTCGTCGTCTTGCTAGACGACATCATCAGCAGCACTAACTTCATACGATGAAAGCTTCACGATTAAACAATCCAGCTCACAGAACACAATACAACCAAGACCATCCACCTGAGCTACAAATATTCTCCATTATTTCATATCGCTACTTTGAATATATTCCTTAATACCAATCCTTTTTGATTTGTATTTTGTTATCAGTACTTATACATTGGGTAAACAGGTACTAGACCACATCAAGTTAAGTAAGGTTGGTCAAACGTTACGGAATAGTAACACAACCAATACACTCCTATACACTTAGTGAATGCTGAGCTAAGAGAGAAGATGAGAAGTTTGTGGTATGTGAGAATTAAAAGATCATGATGTTTAACAGGATACCGAAAATATATTATATGGAACAGTGTATAACCAGAAGCTTCCTACTTTTTTGAGCCGCCTTGACAAAAAAGTGATTAACTGCAGTGTTTATTGGTCAGCTGTTGCAAAATGTCTTGGAATACTAAATCTACTGCGTTGACACAAATACTCAAAGGAACACTGGTGTCATGATATATGAGTATGATTGCATTTGCATTGGCTTCCTCAGCCTTAGCAAAGGCAATTTTAGCTACATTGCGCATTTTGTATTCCCGTGAACCAGAAATCCCATTGGTCTCATATGAGAGGTATAGATGGAAGTAAACCGTTCACAACAACTTACCAGGTCATCGAAAGTGTAAAGTTGCTTTATCGTAGTTGGTTACGGGAAATACAGAATACCTGCCACTTTATCTGTCGATAGGCTTATATCTTTGTCGTCAATAGCATGCACAATGAAATCGAGAAAGCTGACTTCTATTTGACATTTTCGAATGTTTACTATGATAGTATGCTTTATTAATTTATTGAATACAAGGTCCATATGTTTTAGGCAAAATTCTTTATTTAAACTCCTGATGAGACAGTCAGTGATGTGGATGTGGACAAAACAGAAGCCAGGGAATACATGAATCATAAACCATTGAAATGTATGTGCTGTATTTCGAAAGGCAAATGGTTCAAGGTGTAATAACAGTTGTTGTTTTAGATAGCTTCCACTGCTACAAATATCTTGTTGTACGCTTTCACTAGATTCATCTTAGGAAATAAGTTCATTTATCACAAAATCTCAGTTATTTCGTATATCTGAGGCATCAGGCAACAGTCAGCTGTTGGCTTCGGCTTTGAACTATCAGTAATTATTGATCAGAGGCAGTCGTTGCTGTCTTTTTTCGGTACCATATGTAGTCACAATGCCTATGGCCTATTAGACAGTTGCACAGTGTCGAGTTTATCTGTGTAGTCGAACTCATGCTTCAGCATACTTAAGTTTTCGAGAGATTTGAATGATAGAAATGTTCTCATGGCTATGATCTGATGCATAATATTACGGGTTTTGTATAGTAAAGTACGTCCTGGTTGTCTCAGCTCCGGATATCTGTCTAACATTGCTTGATGGAAGGAGTCGACTGCATTTTTCGATTTATCTAAGGCTAAACTTGGGCCTGTGTGGATGGTTTCATCAATGGAAAGCTTCATGTTGTTATCTATTAGTCGTCATCGACAGGTATTCCTTTATAATTTTACGCTTAACAAAAGTGAATGAATAAATCCGAAAGGTATATTGAATTTCCACCTACATCCCTCATTATTTACCACGGTATATATATATATATATATATATATATATATATATATATATATATATATATATCACCTCAGTGAGAAAATACAAATTTGACAGAAAGTAGCTAAATGGAAATCGACATTTTAGGTCATTAACCGATGAGGTAGATATTCCTGACCTTCAAATTTATTCTATGCTGCTGTGTGGTCAGGACAAATCTTAACTGGATAACTATATGTCTCATTTAGCCAATCAGGATAGGTTGTTTTATCTTCCAACTAGTCTAATTTTGTTTTTTAAAATTAAATATGTTAATGGCGCAATTTTGTTAAATAATATCGTCCTTGCAGTCAGTTATCAGTCTTTGACTTCTGTTATTTTCGTGATTCAGTGAACAGTCGTCATCATATTCATTTGTAGTGTCACATTGAGTTCAATATTTCGTCATGCGAAACCCTAAGTTCTTTTCTTTTGTTAATGAACATTAGTGAACTTTGCCAAGTTCCTTATTAAAACGTATACTGAACTTATGATACATTGTCACAGCTAAGCTATCAACCATACCAACACATCACAACATTGATTTTCATTCATCATTATACTTACAGTTGTCTACTACGAGTATAATACATTTTCCTTATAAAAGACAGCAATTATGTAGACAAGATATGATTGGGAAATTAAATAATCCCAGCAAGAAAACAGATAAACTTCACCTTCTTAACCTGTAAAGTTAGATAAAATGCTATCTGGTGTTACAATGAAGCATTTCCAGTGCGGAACAACTGCTAATTGCTGTATACCCCGATTTTCTCATAGCTTTTGCCTGATGTTTTATCCATGACCTTGAAATAACCTATCAAGGCTGTTTTCACAACCTTAGTAGATTTCCGTACATCTCCTCTGAAGGCTGAACTCTCATTGGTTGTTAATTAGATGTGGATTAAGTGTTGTCAAAGTCATTTAGAGATGTATGAATTCAGCTTCGCTGTCAATTGTATTGACTGTTTTCGAGACAGTAAATAACTCTTCTCCAATGGTCTGTCTCCTCTTCTTTTCTTCACGCGTCGGTGGTATTGTTAGGGTGGCCGTTGACGTTCTAACTTGCGTTAGAGTCCATTCGTTTGCGTGTTAGGTTTGTAACGTTCGTAGAGTGATATTTTACCACAAGCCACAAATCCAACTGAAAGTTATAACTCACAATGTTTAGTGACCTACTTAGAGATGGATTTCCGAGGGTTTCAAATAAAAGATAAAAAAGCCATATGCGGAGTGATTCACAATGGGAAGCTCAGTGATGCCTTTGAAATCAAGACAGGATGGAGTAAAACAAAGCTGCCGCCTATTATCACTCGTCAGCTTCCTGATTCTGGTCGACTGCATCATGCAGCAAACCGTGAGGAGCGAGAAAACGAACATACGATGGACAGATGATAAGACCACAGAGGAAGATTTGAATTTCGCCGCCGCCACCGATCATCATGATTCATGTCTAATATCTTGTCGTACAAACTCGTAATCTGCAGCCACAAAATCAACAAGTTGACAGAAGAGGAGAGGCGATGCAGAGAAGGAAGATGTGACTTCCTTCAGGTGAATGTAGAGAAGACGGAGGTGATGAAGATACCCAACCAACAACAACATCAACAACAATCACGAATCACCATTAACAGGAGAAATCTAAACGAAGTAGTCTCTTTCACCTACCCAGACAGGACAGCATCGTCTCAACTACAGACGGTGGCGACACAGATGAGAATGTCAAAGTAGCCAGCATCGGAAATACAGCAAGACTAACCTTCCTTCATTAATCTGAAATCAGTGTGGAGATCTACTCCACTCCACTGCACTCCACTCCATTCAGCATAAAGCCTGCGTGAACAACATCCGGATTTTCAACACCAATGTTAGTCAAGTCAGTGCTACTATATGCTTCACAAGGTTGGCGTGTCACGAAAACCACTTCGAACAAACTGCACACATACATCATCAACAGCTACCCCCTACACTGGCTCGATACTCATCGATGCTGAAGATCAGATCAGATGGCCAGAATAATGAGAATAAGCAACAAGGAACCTATCAGTCAAGAAATATGTAGAAGGAGGAAGTGGAGATGAATTGTGCATACATTGAGAAGACTGACTGGGGACATCACGTGCGAAGCCGAGCCGTCATGTGGAATCCAAACAGGTCTTCCTAGGTGAGGTTGACGTGGAGGAGATCATGTGAGGAGGAAATGGAAGGTTGTGGGCAATGGTGGAGGCGTGTTGAAAAGAGTGGAGAGAAGAGAGTGTAATGGAGACGTGTTACTGAAGCCCTATGTTCCACTAGGAACCCAAGAGAAAAATAATAATAATAACAATAATACGCTTTGAAGTCAAAAGATAACATTGTGTTACAAAACAACAGAATATGAAAATATCAGCCACTGAATCATACTCATCCAATCAGTTGGATAGTGAAGTAATCACCCTAAGACTTGTCAATCCTGGGCTTGAGCCCAAAAGAGTTTTTAAATAGGATTAAACCACTATTCAGTATTCTTTGACTTTCATTATGAATACTTAAAAATACTAATTGGTAAACATGAAGCAAAATAAATAAAACTCATGATATGAATGAATTCTTTAGAGGTAGAAAAGAGAACTAACAAATTATTGTTTACATTGTTAAAAATTATTGACAAGTTTGTTTATATTATTGTAAATATAGAACAACCCCTACTTATTTAACTTTGTTTATTAACTTGTCTTAATGATGTTTACATATTTCATTTTCATGGTTTGCTGATTATTTTTGTCCACTGTTATTGTTGTTATATCATATAGAAGTTCAGTTATTTAACCTTGAGAAAATTGTAGGAAAAATTCTTATACTTTTTAATTTATTTAGTAGATATAAAAATTATGTATAGTAATAATGGGCAGTGGCTATCAGTGGAATCCAGAATGGGCATTTCGTTCTATTTGGGACTCGTCAGCTGGACGTACCTGCCTCCCAGTGCAGTGATACTGTTCCCAACGGGATTCGGATTCGGGAGTGATCGCTGCAAATGCCAGAGCGTTATTCACTACACCACCGAGCCACAATAGCCACTTCTTGTGAGATGGGTATAGTTTTAGTGTTATTGCTTGTATTACACCGTCGTTGGTTGGACCGAATTGATCAGTTTCTGTTGGCATATGGGCTCCTGCACGGATGCCTCAATATTCCCTGTGTTTTAATTATGTATAGTAGAGATGGGCACTGGCTAGCAGTGGGATTCAGGATGCGCATTTCGTGTAATACAAGCAATAACACTAAAACTATACCCATCGCGCAAGAAGTGGCTATTGTGGCTCGGTGGTGTAGTGGATAACGCTCTGGCATTTGAAGCGATCGGTCCCGAGTCTGAACCCCAGTGGGAACAATATCACTCTGCACTGGGAGGCAGGTACGTCCAACTGACGAGTCCCAAATAGAACGAAATGCCTATCCCGGATTCTGCTTATAGCCACTGCTCATCATTACTATACATAATTAAAACACAGGGAATATCGAGGCATCCTCACAGGAGCCCAAATGCCAACAGAGACTGATCAATTTGGTCCAATCAACGACGGTGTAATACAAGCAAAAACACAATATAAAAATTATCTCAAAAAATCTATCTTAACCTTTATGGGGATTTAATGGTTCCAAGTTGGTAATTGATAACACTTTATCATTAATTAATAGAGTTACGTGATTAGTATATCGGTCAAGTGTAGAATAGAATAAATTCCCTCTGAAGATAAAAGGAAGTTACCACTCCGGCCATGGTAAGGTTAATAAGCATACGTAATATTTTCCATCTTTAAGATCTGGTTGAAACTCGTTACTTATCAATAATCTGGTCAAGCCTTTGGAAATGTAAAGAAGCAGTCTGTGGATTACTTTCAAAGAACTTCTAAGACAGATCAGATATCTGAAGATGACAAGGTGTTCAAGAATAGAATTGTCATGAGTTTTCTTCTCCTCTCTGCATAACCAAGCTGGATAGTGTTTCAAAATATGTTTACAAGCTTGACATTGTTGTACAGCCAATCTGTTTTTCTCCACAGGAATAAATGAACTGATAGCTGTGTATTAAGATAACCAAAAATGATAATCTATGTTTAACTCTGTGTCAAATGTCTTTCTCAAAGATGTTGAAAGTCAATTTCAAAGGTCTTCGATTAAGTTATTCCTGAATAACAGCCTCAAACCCTTCATCTTCTTACTGCCTTCTATTGTTAAACTTGACAATAATCATATGACCTTACCAAATAATAATAGACTTTTATCTATGGTGCTGGTTGCGTTGATTCGAGTGAATTGATCCATCTCTGTAGGCATTTGGACTCTTGAAAAGAAGCCTCGATATTGCCTGTCATTTCAGTGTTATACAAATGATAGATAGTAGCTAGTAGTAGAATCTAAGATTCACTTTTCGTCCTATTTGGGACTTCTCAGTCGAACGCGCTGTTTCATCCAAGACTCGGGCTCAGGGCCAATCGGTTCAGACGCCAGAGTGTTGTCCACTAGACCAGTGAGTCACGAAAGCCACTCCTTGTGAGAAGGGTATAGCATAAAAAACATCGTAAAAACTATGCCCGTCGCATAAGAAGTTGCTTTCGTGACTCAGTGGTCTAGTGGAAAACACTCAGGTATTCGAAATGATCGGTTCCGGTCTAGAGTCTTAGTGGGATGCAGTCGTATCCAGCTATGAGTCCCTAATAGGAAGAAACGTGCGCCTTGGGTTCTACTTTTAGAGACTATTCATCAATACTGTTAGATCGTTGTTTGTATTTTATACTTATTCAGTACGATTGTACAGTTTTTGTAGATGAAACTATTGAAAAAAGAAGTTCGTTCGCTTTGCATATCCTTTCTGTAAATCCGATCTGATTGATTCAATCTACTTTTGCTAAATTCTTATCAAAACACTCTCGATAAGGAACGTCAGTCGAAGAACTAATTAAAAACTAGAAGTGCTATACAATAGGATGACTTGGAGGTTCATACTGACAACTCCATGTAAGATGAAGCTGAAGACAGTCAGATCTTGCAGGGAAGACGTTGCCATTCAGTCTCGGAGTTGGCATTCAATGCCTCACATTTTCCTATTTTTGTCGATCAACGGGAAATGCCATTAGCAAGGATTTGTTCGCACAATCAATTTACTTGACGTGAAGTAAATAACCAGTGAGCAGTGGACAGTAACAAACCCAACTGTTTGCTTCTGTAAACTTATTGAGTCAAATTACGTTGCATTACAGATTGTCATCGATTACAGAACCACTGAACCATTGAATAATAACCTAAGTGATGTCAGTATATGATGAAACGGAACGAAGTATTCCAAATTTACAAGTATGTGGAAAAAAAATCCGATTAAACCTGCTGTATTACCTCATGATAACTTCGGATAGACAAAATCGTATAGTATAGTGTAGGTATAACCGATTCCTGTCGTAAAAGCCACACTGTTATCCATCAGGTAGTATAGCTGAAACACTCAAAAATCTTTTGGTTAATATCAGTCCTTCGTGTAGAAGCGAACCAGACAGTTTGAGTGTGATTTATTGAACCAAAATTTTGAAAACTATAACTGTTATCGAATGAATAATCCAAACTACTCACCTGAGAATAATCTGAGAAGGGGATATGAACACGTTTTCACCATCCTAGTTGTCTTCAGATGATAAATCCTTTGACAAAAAAAGCCTACTCTAATAGATTTTTTTTGTTAGATCTATGTAAGCAATCGGAAAGAAGCACTATATGACCCTGGTTTCATCCTTGTTGGTGCCTGTCAACAAGGTTTTCTTTCAGCCTTGATAGAACTAACTCTGCGTCTGGGGTTCGAACCTATGTCACCCATTGATGAAGTCAGTGATGTTACCACTGAACTGTTCAGGCCATTACCAACCTCCTATAGGAATCGATTAGATACACTGATTGGTTTTCCAGTCCCAAGTACTGACTGGATCCTATCTACCACTTTAATCCATGATCATCACGCTAGGCGACCCAGTATCAAGAAGCCTCGCTGATAAGTGTCAACAACCAACAAACCTAGGTCAAACGAATCTTCTTTCTCATTGCATCCAACCATGACGTTGAGTCTCTTAGACTGGTGACCACATTATAAAATAATCGGTCAAATTCAGTCGGCATTTAGGGTTAAACAGCATGAAATTGCTTGTTCTCCAGTGACCAGACTACTTAAAATCACTTTCATCAGAGTGAAAATGTAAAGTTGACGCCTCGTTATACCAATATTACCCTAGTTGCTTGGAGGTAATCGACAGGGAACCCTGCTCCACCCAGGTTTCGTACCTGTTGACACTCGTCAGCAGTATGGCCTATCTTCAACCTCAACGGAACTGATGTCTCATCTGAGATTCGAACTTACCCCATCCAGTGCTATAGTTGGTTATGTCTCCTATGACAGCAGAACATCATTTCCGTTGAAGTTACAGATACGCCTTACTGCTGATGGGTGCCAACAGGTGTGAGACCTAGGTCAAGCAGAACTTCCAGGTGATTACTTCTATCCAGTTGACACCTATCAAGAGTATTGAAATGCTAACCGGTCAAATCGATCATACTGTACGTACATCTCTATATTCTTTTTAGGAAGAAAAATTTGGTTGCTCATACACAAACATGTGACTAAATCAATAAAGAATGACTGAAGTCAGGAACTACTACCCATCCCATAATAAGTAGTCAGCCAGAAGTTATGCGAAATAATATGGTCTTTATACTGGGTGATGATTGAAGGTGAAATGAAAATTTGGACCACGGCAGGATTCGAACCAGCAACCACCGGGTCTCCGACCCGATGCTCTGACAACCGATTTACGAAGTCCGAGCACTGACCAGATTTTTATTTCGACTCAGTCATGAAGGGTTTCACTCAACTACCATGTGAATTCGTTGGTATAGTTGGTAGAGCATCGGGCCAGAAACCCGGTGGTCGCCGGTTGGAATTCAACTGCGGTCTAAATTTTCATTTCACCTTCAATCATCACCCATTGTAAATGTTGGTCTGAGAAACTACAGCCATCCCAGACAGTCAACTAATAATCAATATGAAGGTCTCTTGCCAAACGATGAATCCCCACCAATGAGTGTAAGATGTGAAGCATAATATAAACTCGTGAAATAAATGCAGCTACATTTTATACTACTGATAAAATTGTAAGTAGAAAATATCTAAATCATAAAGTAATGAGAAAGGTAGAAATTTGCAAAGAAGGCACATCATCACATTTATTGAAAACAGATATGTTATCAAATAAAACTGGAGGGCTTCGACATCTAAATATGCTATCGATTCGCCCGTAATACGCATAAATCTCTCCATAAAAGACTCCTCATCACTCCAGTGTATCATCAACATTTAATTCTTGTGAACTGCAGTGCTAACTCGAAAGTAGATAATACAGTGAATTTATTTTAGTGAACTTACAAGGAATTAATATACGTGGAAAAATCAATTCCATATTCTTGTTCTTATTTCTAGCCAACATCGTGGGGGTCAGATACACATTCATATCTGAAATATACCCAAGAATCTGTTTATTAGACAAGTAGTTATGAATGATTTGTAATTCGATATGCTTAGTGTATGATACTGTGATAGAATCGAATTCACTAAGTATAGATGAACCACTTACATGACTGTTCTACATGAACACACGCCAGAAGATTTAATTGTCACACTTTGGTTGAAATCTTGTTAAAATTTCATGCTTACTAACTAGTGAGAAGTCTTTAGTGATACTCATTGAAGTAGGCCAGAAATCATATATATTTGGAAGTACTACTTATCCGAATAACATAGGTCCCAACAAATTGTCTATTAACAGTTTCCAAAGAACGCAGCACAGCATTATATAAATACTAAACTTCACCATAGAGACTTTGGTCATACAATCTATTTGATAAGCTGAATAGCTTGTAGAACAAGATAACTCTTCAAGATTGTAAGCAAACATTACTGAGGCATGTCAACTGGTGTGAAACCATGGTCTGACTTTTTCGCAAGGTTTACTAGGCTTAACAATAATACAAGATAGTGGTTAACAGTGAAATCTAGGATGCACATTTCGTCCCATTTAAAACTCATCATTTAGATATACCTGCACCCCAATGAATGATCTCATTCCCACTAAGAGCTGATTCGTTTATCCAATAAATAACTTAAACAAGATGGAACTTTGAATATTGATCACCTTCATACTGTGTTAAAAATCTCCATAGGTTCTATTATACACCTACCTAGGTAATACTATGACCATCTGCTTTAAAGAGAAATATTTGCTCAGAATTTTTTTCTCTCTCTCTATTTATTTCTTTTCATAAATAATGTTGACGAATATTTGAAACAAAACAACTGATCTTATTGTCAATATTCACAGAAAAAGTTCTTATCCAAAGGCTTAAAGAAAAAATTCTTCATATTTATGAAATGAAAAATAATGTTACATATTCAATTAACTAACATGTGGAAATGTTTACACGTGTTTGCACGTGTTTTTCCACTTTTTATCGTGTTCCTTCTCGCATGGTTGTTGTTGTTGTTGTTTGTTTATTGTTGAAAAATTCAAAAATGTTTTATCCCTAATAATTAAACAAACATCCAGGAAGAGAGGAATACAGAGAGAGAGAGAGAGAGAATGGAAACAGTTTCAAAGAGAATGAATCAATAAAACAATAGAATATTGAAGAGGCTATTAAAAATTTATTTATCTCAAGGTTGATATTCATCACAGACTGACATCAGCTGGAAAACTTTGGAGCACTGGTGGACTGTTTCGTCATACTTTGGGAGTCTTCAGCAGTTTGTATCCATCCTCCAAGGATAAAACTCATAGCCTTCATAGTTCATCGATGCCAACTAAGGACCTTGGCGGATCGTCGGGCTACATCATAAACTGATGAAGGTAGAAGAATATAAAGCATTGAACTCTGACTCAATGGCTGAGTAGTTGACGCTTTCGCGAGTGTAAACTTCTGAGGAGTCGCATAATAAAATAAAAATAGTTGCCCAATACTTCCAGATCCTCAATGCTTCTCCAAATGATGTTGATCTGTGATGGAGACCAACTTGAAGTAAGCTCCCACAAATCCTAGACTGAATTATTGTTTTATGTATCTTTGAAGGGTGTATTCAAAGGAAACCGTGTATGGTTGGCATAGGTAACTTAAGTGTTTACCGTTAAGTCACCTGACAGATATTAACTCATAGTAGTCAATGATACGCAGTTATTCTTCAATACCAATGAAGCTATTCTGAGATGTTTGCGATTTGGTGGACTGGTATTATTGATACAAAGTGATGATTGAGGATGAGACCAATAACCTACATGTCACTGGCTCGAATCCTACCTCATTTCAGGCTTTCATTTCATTTTCAAGCATCACTATGTAGTGTTAAATAGTCTGAATGCATCATTAATCACTTTCTATTTACGATTTACATGTTGAACTGAACAGATGTACACACATAATTGGTACCTAGATTCCTAGTACCGCCAAAATTCTACTGACCAATGTATTCTAAGGGATTATCACTGCCTGTTGAATGATATCAAGGTTTTGAATATCACCAAGAGAATGACAAATGAATTTAACTAATGATTATTATGGTTTCCTTTCTACTACCACCTGAATACCATAAATTGAATTGGTCATATCAAAGTCTTCCTCATTAGTAAACTGGATCATGCAACAAACAGTGAGGAGCTAGAAGAGGGGGATATGCCGGACAGTGGAAAGGAACCTAGAAGATTTAGATTTCGCCGCCGATGATGATTCATGTCTAATGTCACACAAACTTGAAGATCTACAGGCGAAAACTAACAAGTTGACAGAAGAGGAGAGGCAGAGAAGACGGGACTTCAAGTGAATATAACGAAGATAAAGGTGACGAAGATACTCAACCAACAACAAAAACAAGCTCCGATCACCATCAATGGGAGGAACCTAAAGGAAGTAGCCTCTTTCACTTATCTAGATAAGACAGCACCCTTTCAACTACAGGCGGCACAGACGAAGACATCAAAGCCAGGATCAGAAAAGCAAGACAGGCGTTCATTAGCCTGAAACCAGTGTGGAGATCTCCACTGCACTCAGCATGTGAAACAAGATCTGGATTTTCAACACCAACGTCAAGCCAGTGCTTCCATGTGATGGTTCAGAGAATTGACGGGTTACGAAAGGCATTTCCAACAAACTACTGACATTCATCAACAACTGCCTACGCTGGTTCGTTACTGAAGATCAGATGGCCAGAATAACAAGAATAAGCAACAAGGAACTCACTCTGGCTGGCTGCCAACGAACCAACCAAGAACTTATTGCTCAACAAATATGCAGAAGAAGGAAGTGGAGATGGATTGGAGTGGGCATACACTGAGAAGGCCGACTAGGGACATCACGCACCAGGCCCTCAAGTGGAACCCAGATGGGAAGCGATGAGTAGGGCATCCGGGGATAGGGTGACACGGAGATCTTGTGAGGAAGAAATGAGAGCTTGTGGGCAGTGGTTGAGGCAGGTTCAAAAATTTGAGAGAAGAGAGTGCACTGGAGACGTGCTACTGAATCCCTATGTTCCACTAGGAACCCAAGGGATAAATAATAATAATAATCATTCTAAACTGCTTCATGATCTTCACCTCCCATTCAGTTAAGAATACTGATGAGATATATATACTAGAAGACAACTTGAGCCACGAGTGCTCATATGTGTATGTCTTTGTGTGCTTGCACAAGTTATATTACACAATCTGATTGTATTCTCCTTCCTAATCTTCATCACCATCATCAAGGTAGTTTAGTGTTATATCAGTTTTGATATTTTATTGTAATTGTTTCATCAACAGGCTTGGTGACATCTTCACTACAAACTTCATAAAGAACTGAAGTATATTCGAATGTTACACAAATGTTTAGATAGTGTTTTTATTGACCTTGAATGTTGTCCATTTGTAAGTTAGGAGAGGGGTAATTTTATCACACCCTGATATAGATATTCTTTGTTGGAGTGAAACTGTGCTATTTGTCGTTGTCACAGTATGCATCATTATTGATATGTCCTGTCGATTTGTTCTTTGTTGACGGATGACTGTTTTATTCTTAAGTAGATTGTAGATTGGGTCTATATTCAAATGTATGTTGAATGACATTTCGTTTGAATATCATGCTTCTAAAAATTCCCTTAAAGATTTGGGACCTGCTCTTTGGGAGAAATCCGCACTCTTCCAGTAGAGTTTGTGATTGTCTGTGTTCATTAAAACCAAGATGTTCCCGTCATGTAGCCATAGCGCTAGCGAAATATAGGATTTCAGTAACACGTCTCCATTACACTCTCTTCTCTCCACTCTTTTCAACACGCCTCCACCATTGCCCACAACCTTCCATTTCCTCCTCACATGATCTCCTCCACGTCAACCTCACCTAGGAAGACCTGTTTGGATTCCACATGACGGCTCGGCTTCGCACGTGATGTCCCCAGTCAGTCTTCTCAATGTATGCACAATTCATCTCCACTTCCTCCTTCTACATATTTCTTGACTGATAGGTTCCTTGTTGCTTATTCTCATTATTCTGGCCATCTGATCTGATCTTCAGCATCGATGAGTATCGAGCCAGTGTAGGGGGTAGCTGTTGATGATGTATGTGTGCAGTTTGTTCGAAGTGGTTTTCGTGACACGCCAACCTTGTGAAGCATATAGTAGCACTGACTTGACTAACATTGGTGTTGAAAATCCGGATGTTGTTCACGCAGGCTTTATGCTGAATGGAGTGGAGTGCAGTGGAGTGGAGTAGATCTCCACACTGATTTCAGATTAATGAAGGAAGGTTAGTCTTGCTGTATTTCCGATGCTGGCTACTTTGACATTCTCATCTGTGTCACCACCGTCTGTAGTTGAGACGATGCTGTCCTGTCTGGGTAGGTGAAAGAGACTACTTCGTTTAGATTTCTCCTGTTAATGGTGATTCGTGCTTGTTGTTGATGTTGTTGTTGGTTGGGTATCTTCATCACCTCCGTCTTCTCTACATTCACCTGAAGGAAGTCACATCTTCCTTCTCTGCATCGCCTCTCCTCTTCTGTCAACTTGTTGATTTTGTGGCTGCAGATCTACGAGTTTGTACGACAAGATATTAGACATGAATCATGATGATCGGTGGCGGCGGCGAAATTCAAATCTTCCTCTGTGGTCTTATCATCTGTCCATCGTATGTTCGTTTTCTCGCTCCTCACGGTTTGCTGCATGATGCAGTCGACCAGAATCAGGAAGCTGACGAGTGATAATAGGTGGCAGCCTTGTTTTACTCCATCCTGTCTTGACTTCAAAGACATCACTGAGCTTCCTATTGTGAATCACTCCGCATGTGGCTTTTTCATATAGCGATTGAATTAAGTTGATAAAGGTTTATGATATTTCATAGTGTTGAAACAGTTTTCAAATTACTTCTCAGTCGACGCTGTCGAAGGCCTTTTCAAAGTCGATGAAGTTGAGGTAGAGAGTTGACTGGCATTCTATACTCTGTTCTATGATGATGCGAAGTGTAGCGTTGCAAATTGATCGGCACATACGTTGTTCTTCGTGAAGCCAGAGAGCATGTTCCTGTCGTGATTTTCAATCTAAAACATTTTTAAGTCTCTCTCCAGGATGATGCGGCTTAAAATTTTGCTTGAGGTGGACAAGAATAGGAGTATGATACCTCTCCAGTACTTGCAAGCACTTAAGTCACTCTTCCTTGGGAGTTTGACTGGGTATCCCTTCTTCCAGTCAATCGGCAGGTACCTTTCCTTCCTTCCTTGCAAACCTTCTGTAATGATCCATTCCCTCACAAATAGTAACCTCATTATTTGATATAATGTTGTCGGGTCTCTGTCTCTCTTACCAGAAGCCTATTCCACTTCACTTGCCAGTGTTTCACACAAGTGTCTTTTGTCTTTGCGCGCACTCTTCTTCACCTCTTTACTCAGTATAGTGTTTTTTAGGTTGTGTTCAGTTCCTCTTCTCCTTGTTCATCCCTACACTCAACTGCACTCCACTAAATTCATCTTCTGCTTCACCATCTTACTCTCCCTCCTCTTTCACCTTCCATGTATCTGTTGAGATCCATTCATTCCTTGTCTTGTTTCCTCTCCCTTCCTAATACGGTTATGCAGGTTTCTTTCCACATCTCTTTCAAAGAATTCCAGTGTTCTCACAAGCTGGTTCCTTCAAAGATGTTGCTCAATTTCTCCCATTTTGTCTTGATGGCTGACTGACGTGAATATATCCTTTGTAGTTTAATCCTTCAGTTCAGTATTTGTTCTGGGTGTTCAACTTCAACTGTGGTCTATCACCAACTTCTGTGAAGGCTTTCAATTTGATTTGGAAGTTAGGTTCCTTGCATTAAATGATGGTGTAAATGGTGTGAACATACATCAGCTCCCCTTCTTGGTCTGATCTTGTGTCCAGTAGGCTGTGTCTACACTTTCTTCATATTGAGATGAAATCAATCTGATTTCTAGTGTGTCCTGGTGTCTGGTGAAATCAAGTCCATGTCGCTTTGTGAATATCTTTGTGTTTGTATACACTGCCTCCAATCAACAAATCGCTGAATGCACAGAAATCTGCAAACAGTTCTCCGTTCTCATTGATCATTTCACCGAGTGCTTCTCTACCCATGATCAGTTCTCTTCCTGTGTTGTCCCCTCCCAATTCATTCACCCCATCCATTACAATGCATTTTGATGTCACCAACTGGATTGATCTCTTGTACATTACTGATTGCAGTTGTTTGTAGAATTCCACATTCTTCCCTTCTTCTGCATTCCTTATAGGTGTGTAGCGTAGCATTGTATGATTGTGACTTTCCTTCCTTTTGAGTTCAATCTTGCTGTCATGATCCTTATCCTGGAGGATCCTGCTGCATGAGAGAGAGAGAGCTTTCGATGTTCTCAGGGAAATCATGATAGCCACTTCCTCCCTGTGCTCGTGGTTGTCGTCTAAGTGACAATATCACAGCAGATTATCGACTACCTCCCAGCTGACAGTTTGGAGAGTCTACTCCCAGTCCATCTGCTGATTCCTCACATATTCCTAGCCTAACACTTCTATGCCATAACCTCTCCTCTCGTTTGCAATCTAGGCAGCCTTGCCAGTCACCTTCAAACATTGTTCGCACATTCCATGTCCCCATTCTTAATTTCAATTTCATCGAGAGAGGTGAAGAGGCATTTGTTCAGTCAATTGGTTTCCCGTAGTCTTTGACGAACCAGCGTCATTTCGTCTCTCCGATTCCAGTGAGGAATAAGTTCATTTTTATTGCTCATAATCTCTTTGTACTTTGAAGTTTGTTTAGGGATTGGAATGGTTTTGTGGGGGTAAGGTTGCTAGCCATATGCCCAACCTTCCCTCTTTATCCCCACTTAGGATCGGCTAGTAAACTAGGCAAGGTTAGCATTCATAAAAACTGGCCTCCAATGACTGAAGCATTCATCCATCATACAACACCTCGACGCGAACAATTAAACATACACGCCAATAAAATCAACGTCAAATCACCCATTTACTTCACTAGTAACATACTTCACAGTTGACAATTTCACCAATCGAAGTCTTCTTCCCTTTCCATCACACTTTATCACCCACATAATACACATTCAATCATCATAAATTGACTAGACATGTAGTATTACGAGGAGTGTTGTAGGAGAGGGTGAGTCGAACAATAACACATCTGAGAAGTACATCAACTCTCCATCGTCAATTATTCCCAACGGAATCAAGAACTGAAATGACACCAGACACAAACCAACCACATAGTCACTATCTGATTGTTATAACAATCAATCAGTGTATAGAATACTTCAATGTGACTGTCAACTGATTGTCATTCAGTCGAATGTGTTGTACATTGATTGGTCACTAGGATGTAATCCATTCCATGTATTCCAGTCAATCCTTAGTGTTGATTGAATTTGATCGATCAGTGTGCAATGTAATAATTAATCACTAAGATAGGAAGTAGATTCATGATCATGATGAGTTGTGATTGGTGTTAGTTATGTGAAGGTAATTGACAGGAAGAGTTGTTTTACCTAGATTTCATCCTTTCTGGCACTTATCAGTAAGGTGTATCTTCAACGTCGAAGGAACTTACATCTCTCCTAATACTGCAGTCGGAGAAGATGTCTTCAACAACAGAACTAGATGAGAAATGTTTGAATGTCAAGCAGGACATCAGTTCCACAGATATTTTCCATATACGCCTTTTAGCTGTCCAGTTCCAAAATGCCGATTGCATTGACCTATGAATGTATAAATTCATCAGCGAAAATAGGATAGTTTAAAATAGACGGAATACGAAGAATGTTAGAGGATTTTTAGACGCTTGCCATTCAGGTCAATCAGCGATACTGACCCTAACCAAATTAATCTATGAAAGGAAACAAAAAAGTCAAACTTCACAGTCATCAAGATAGGCTAATCGAAATATGTTTGGAAACAATGAAAAAGCAGTAGCTGATATAATCAATCACAGTGAAGGTCACCGCTAATAAGCTCTACTAAGTAATCAGTGAAGTGATGCTCACAACTGACTTCTTTCAACAGTTAACTACCTTCCCTAATGATATGATAATGAAATACTCCATTTCTCAGAACATAACACTATCGAAAGGTGTCAATCATCTTCACGCCTTATAAACCCACTTCACTTAGATCAACTTCTCAGGCATTTTAATAGATGAGGAATACACATTTTTATCTTAGCCTACAGTCAAACAAAATACAAGTGAATTTAAATAGATTAGACGAAAGTAGATGAAATATTTTAAGATATTGCATGCAGTTCTCTTCTGTTACAACATCATTTCAACACTGATTATCATCTGTATTATTATTATTATTATTATTATTATTATTATTATTATTATTATTATTATTATGTAGGATAAATGACTGAGCAACTAAACAATTACTTTTTCATATGCAAAATGCAATAAAACGACGCAAAATAACATGATAATTTGACTCTTTTTTTCTCCCTTCTTTTTTACAATTACGATGAAAATATTGTTATTCTCAGTCATACAATCAGTAAGTCGATCAGCTTTATGTTACACACGTACACACATACACATTGTTCGCCTGGTGCATTAATTGCGTGATTACATGATGTCTCAATCAGTATTCAAGGAAATATGAATATGTTCTCAATCAGTTAGACTGATAGAATAAGTTAAAGGAAATACATTAGGTTAACTTTATATTTTGCAGCCTATTATATTACTTCTAAGTAGTTCAAAAGAGGCAAAAGCAAGTAAGCCTTGCTGATAAGTGCCAGAAAGGACTGAAATCTAGGTAAAACAACTCTTCCTGTCAATTACCTTCACATAACTAACACCAATCACAACTCATCATGATCATGAATCTACTTCCTATCTTAGTGATTAATTATTACATTGCACACTGATCGATCAAATTCAATCAACACTAAGGATTGACTGGAATACATGGAATGGATTACATCCTAGTGACCAATCAATGTACAACACATTCGACTGAATGACAATCAGTTGACAGTCACATTGAAGTATTCTATACACTGATTGATTGTTATAACAATCAGATAGTGACTATGTGGTTGGTTTGTGTCTGGTGTCATTTCAGTTCTTGATTCCGTTGGGAATAATTGACGATGGAGAGTTGATGTACTTCTCAGATGTGTTATTGTTCGACTCACCCTCTCCTACAACACTCCTCGTAATACTACATGTCTAGTCAATTTATGATGATTGAATGTGTATTATGTGGGTGATAAAGTGTGATGGAAAGGGAAGAAGACTTCGATTGGTGAAATTGTCAACTGTGAAGTATGTTACTAGTGAAGTAAATGGGTGATTTGACGTTGATTTTATTGGCGTGTATGTTTAATTGTTCGCGTCGAGGTGTTGTATGATGGATGAATGCTTCAGTCATTGGAGGCCAGTTTTTATGAATGCTAACCTTGCCTAGTTTACTAGCCGATCCTAAGTGGGGATAAAGAGGGAAGGTTGGGCATATGGCTAGCAACCTTACCCCCACAAAACCATTCCAATCCCTAAACAAACTTCAAAGTACAAAGAGATTATGAGCAATAAAAATGAACTTATTCCTCACTGGAATCGGAGAGACGAAATGACGCTGGTTCGTCAAAGACTACGGGAAACCAATTGACTGAACAAATGCCTCTTCACCTCTCTCGATGAAAGTAAAAGTAAGAATTTATTATACGATTGTTATTAGACCCTTGGGTTCCTAATGGAACATGCCGCTTCAGTAGCACGTCTCCAGTGACCTCTGTTCTCTGAGATCTTTTGAACCTGGTTCCACGACAGCCCAGAAGCTCTCATTTCCTCCTCGCATGATCTCCTCCATGTCACGCTCACCACGGACACCCAACTCGTCGCTTCCCATGGGGATTCCACTCGAGTAACTGGCCTGACGCGTGATGTTCCCAGTCGGCCTTCTCAGTGCATGGCCAATCCATCTCCATTTCCTCCTGCATATTTGTTGCGTGATAGGTTCTTGGTTGGTTCGTTCCCACAGCTCCTTGTTCTTTATTCTTTCTGGCCATCTGATCTTCAGTAACGAGCCAGCGTAGTCAGTTGTTGATGAGTGTCAGTAGTTTGTTGGAAATCCCTTTCGTAACGCGCCAAGTCTCTGAACCATACAGAAGCACTGACTTGACTAGGTTGGTGTTGAAAATCCAGATCTTGTTCCACATGCTGAGTGCAGTGCAGAAGATCTCCACACTGGTTTCAGGCTAATGAACGCCTGTCTTGCTTTTCCGATCCTGACTGGCTTTGACATCCTGGTCAGTGCTGCTGTGTGTAGTTGAAACAGTGCTTCCTAGATAGGTGAAGGAGGTTACTTCCTTTAAGTTTCTCCCGTTGATGGTGATTCGAGCTTGTTGTTGGTGGTGGTGCGGCATCTTCATCACCTCTGTCTTCTCTATATTCACCTGAAGTCCCATCTTCGCTGCCTCACCTCTTCTGTCAACGTGTTAGTTTTCGCCTGCAGATCTTCAAGTTTATGTGACATCAGGCACAAGTCATCATTGGCGAAATCCAAATATTATAGATTCTTTTCTGCAGTCCAGCCAGCGTATCCCCCTCTTCTCACAGCTCCTCACTGTTTCCTGCATTATCCAGTCGACCACAATCAGGAACATCATGGGGGATAGTAGGCAACCTTGTTTCACTCCTGTCTTCACTTCACTTCACTTCAAAAGCATCACTGAGTATTCCATTGTGAATTACTTAGCTGGCATGTGGCATCTTCATATAGTTGTTGAATGAGGCTGATAAATGTTTGCGGTACTCCGTAGTAATGAAGCAGTTTCCAAATTACCTCTCGGTCGACGCTGTCAAAGGCCTTCTCAAAGTCGATAAAGTTGAGATAGAGTTGAGTTGACTGCCATTCTATACTCTGTTCTATGATGATGCGAAGCGTAGCGTTGCAATTTGGTCCGCACAGGATTTGTACTTCCTGAATCCAGCCAGACAGACTGTTCCGGTCGTAGTTTTGAATCCAGTGCATCCTTTAGCCTCTCCAAGATGATGCGCCTTAATATTTTGCTTAGAGTGGACAGGAGAGTGATTCCACACCAGTTCTTGCAAACACTGAGGTCCCCCTTCTTCGGCAGTTTGACAAGGTAACCCTTCTTCCAATCGCCAGATAACTTCTCTTCTTTCCACACCTTCTGCAATAGTGGTGTGAGCATGTCCACTGTTGTCTCTGCATCTGTTCTCAGTGCTTCTGGCGGGATCCCATCTGGTCCTGCTGCTTTCCCACATTTCAGTAGCTTTATAGCGTTCAGAACTTCCACTTTTGTTAGAGGATTTATGTTCACTTGTAGTTGAGTGGCCGGGCTGCAGGTGGTATTTCTCGACGAAGTGCAGGTGGAGATGGTGGTGGTGGTGGTCGATTCAAGAGCTTCTCGAAGTGGTCGACCCATCGTTTCCTTTGTTTCTCTTCTCTCGTAATTATATTTACCTCACCATCTTTCATTGGTTTCATCTGTGCTGCCTTGATCTCTTCCCTGGTAGGTAGTAACCTGGTTATTTGATACAATGTTGTCGGGTCTCTGTCTCTTCTACCTGCAGCCTGTTCTGCTTCACTTGCCAGTGTGTTGTGGGAGTGTCTTTTGCCTTTGCGAACACTCTTCTTCACTTCTTTGTCCAGTGTATTGTTTTATACATTGTACTCAGTTCCTCTTGTCGTTGAGCATCCTTGCCTGTACTGGTTTATCTTCTGCTTCACCATCCTCCTCTCCTCTATCAGCTTCCAGGTATCCGTCGAGATCCATTCCTTATCTTCTTTCTTCTTCCTTCCTAATACTGTTGTGCAGGTTTCTTTCCACATAGCTTTCAAAGACTTCCAGTGTTCTTCCACACAGGTTTCTTTAGGGATGTTCCCCGACATCTCCCATTTCGTCTTGATGGCTGCCGTGAAGATTTCCTTTGTAGTTTCATCCTTCAGTTCCCGAGTGTTGTACTTGAATTGAGGTCTGTCACCAGCTTCCTTGAAGGCTTTCAACTTGATTTGGAAGGTTCCTTGCACTAGATAGTGAGTGGTCTGAACCTACATCTGCTCCTCTTCTTGACCTTGTGTTAAGTAGAATGCGTCTCCATTTTCTTGAGATTGAGATAAAGTCGATTTGATTTTTAGTGTGTCCATCTGGTGAAGTCCATGTCGCTTTGTGGATATCCTTGTGCCTGAACACACTGCCTCCAATCACCAAATCGTTGAATGCGCAGAATTCTGCAAACAATTCTCCATTCTCATTCATTTCACCTAGCGCCTCTCGACCCATGGTTAGTTCTCTTCCTGTGTTGTCCCCTCCCAGTTTGGCATTCATGTCGCCCATTAGAATTTTGATATCGCCAACTGACGTCTTGTCCAGTGTTGATTGAAGTTGTCTGTAGAATTCCTCCTTCTTCTCCTCCTGATCTGCATTATTTGTAGGTGCACAGCGTAGCATTGTATGATTGTGACCTTTCTTCCTTTTGAGTTGAATCCATCTTGCTGTCATGATCCTGGAGGAGATTGGTTCCCACTGTATGAGAGCCTTCGATGCTGTTAAAGGGGACATCATGATAGTCACTCCAACACTCAGTGTGCTCGTGGTTGTCGTCTGGGTGGTAATATCGTAGTAGATTATTGATTCTCCAGTTGACAGTTTGGAGAGTCCACTCCCATTCCATCTGCTTTCGCAAATTCCAAGCACTTCAGTGTGATACCTTCTCATCTCTTTTGCAATCTGGACCGCCTTGCTGGGTTCAAACATCGTGTGGACATTCCATGTCCCCACCTTTACTTTCGCTTTCATCGAGAGAGAAGACACATCGGCCAATTGGCTTCCCTAAGGCAGGCTTTCACCAACTGGCGTCATTTCGCCTCTCGGATTCCAGCGAGGAACAATTTTGTTTTTATTTTTTATATTTTGTTTGTGCTTTGAAGTTTGTTTAGGGTTATATTTGTTTTCTGGGGTAGGGTTGCTAGCGGTATATCCAACCTTCCCTCTTTACCCGAGCTTAGGACCGGCTAGTAACTAGTGAACTAGTTAACCAGGCGAGGTTGAAAGTAAGAATGGGGACATGGAATGTCCGAACAGTGTTTGAAGTTGGCTGGCAAGGCTGCCTAGATTGCAAACGAGAGGAGAAGTAATGGCATGGAAGTGTTAGGCTAGGAATATGTGAGGAATCAGCAGATGGAATGGAAGAAGACTCTCCAAACTGTCAGCTGGAAAGTAGTCGGTAATCTACTTCGATATTGTCACCCAGAGGACAACCACGAGCACAGGGAGGAAGTGGCTATCATGACTTCCCCAAGAACATCGAAAGATCTCTCTCATACAACAGGATCCTCTGGGATGATGAGTTGACGGTGTCCATTCCAGTCAACTCTCACTTATATTGCTCTCAACGAAATCGATTCTTGTCTAGTCTCTCTCACATGGTCACAATGGTAATTCTAACCTCAGGTGGAAACAAGACAAACTTGTATGAGTTGCTTAAGTCTCTTGACTCCTGTTGAAGTACTCATGGTATTTCTGTAGAAAGTAAGTGGAGTGTTAACTATCTTGAATTGAAATTTACTTCTCATGTTTGTTGGTCGTCTCATATAATGTTGACTTGTAAAGAGAATCTTTCCTTTAACGTGTTACATAAACAAACTGAGGGTGTTCGATATAAGTCAATTTCTACTTTCACAATTTATTTATTCTTGGATTTCACCTATTCTTCTCTATTGTTCCCCGTTGATGTTTCTTGGTCTACTTGAAAGGGGATTATGTTGTATTGTGTAGATCTTTGATAGTCGTGAGTCAGTAGGGTGAGTGTTGTACCTCTGGCTTATTTTACATATATTTTGTTATTGTTATTGTTGCAATGTATCATACTGAGGATTCCAAATTGTAGCACAAATTGTTTTGAGTGAATTGACTAAGGCGTACTGCTGAGGAGTCCCATACTAGGATGAGACATCTGTCCGATGCTCCCAGATTTTCAGTGGTTCTCCAACTGATGTTAGTCCATGATGGATACCACTTCCAAATTATTATTATTATTATTGTTATTATTATTATTATTATTATTATTATTATTATTATTAAAATTATCATCACTATTATTATTATTACTGAAAATGTACTTGCAGGCCTATTTTGAATTTCGAGCTGATTACATACATCTTCCTGTGTGTTCACTTCTTGATTGGGTTCAGTAACACTGTTCAGATTGATTTGAGAAATAAGAGAGTAATATTATCAGGTAATTACATTATTCATGTTTTACTGGTCAGTTTTCTGACATATTTGTTTGTTCTTCACTAATACGTGATGAATACTGCCATGAAATCAACTAGTCTCAATAAGCAATTCGATGTTTATTGTCCATATGCCTCACGGTACATGTCTAGAAAGTTCCACCGACAAATGATGAAATGTGGAGTAGACCCCGACGGCCTTAGACGATCACTACATTACATAGCGTATTGACGAAAGTGGAATAGTTTGGACCGATGAATTCCTACTCAGTGACCCACCGTGGAACCCAAAAATCCTGAAGTCAAACTCTAACGGACCTGTAGGTGTGCACTTCTGATAAATCGCTTACTCGGATGAAACTGCTGTCCATTCGTATTGAGTTTTCAGTACTTCTCTAAATGTTCTCAGACTAGTATTAATACTACCTCCCAATCAATCAGTCGCCCTTTCTAAATTTAATAGTAATGATCGATATTGGCTAACAGCGGGATCCAGGACGCGAGTTTCGTCCCATTTAGGATTCATCAGCCAACTCTGTACTTATCACTTTATTGACTTTGAACATCGATTAGATACTCACTCCCGTGGAATACTCTATTGTCTGCAGCATATTTTCACTCATGACAATAAAACCATATCGTTCCCTACCCCTTTTTTTGTAACTCAGTAACAAATTATAATCCTCAATTGTAACAATTTTATCAGTTAATTGAAAGAAAATTGTTCATTTGTTTGTGTGAATCAGTTTTCTGTATTGTATCCTTTAGTGTTCCCAATAAGTTTATTGTATATTGATAAGAAAATTGATTATTTCTCAAATGTTAACTTATTATCAAGTAATTCGCTAGGTAGATGAATACTACTCAACCTGTATTCACTCATGACAATGTCTACAATGCATTGAAGTTCATAGGTATTTACGCTTAAGTCCATATTGAATTAGTTTATTTGATACAGAGCACAGTGAGACAGTATACAATGATTGGTCACGGGGGTAGCAACTAATTTATGTTGTCTAGTACCGAGTGCAGACAGTATTTTACTGATTATATTTGCAATATGGCCACCTATCTAGGAGGCATAGTATCATGGTGCATAATAATAGATGTTAGTTGGCTTAAGGCAATAGACGAGGAGCTCTGCTTGACATATTTCTCGCAATTGCTGGCACACATCAGTAAAGAATATCTGCAAACTCTACGGAACTTATGTCCCATATGAGATTCAAACCCACGTCAGCAATGTTACTATTGAGCTATTCCGGTCGCAATTCACTCCTCGTGGTACTGAGTTAGCTCAGTAGTAACATCGCTAGCTACAACAGTGAATGGCCCGGGTTCGAACCCCAAATAGAGCTTCCTGTCGATTACCTTCAACCAAATAACAACTCCTACATTAATTCAAAAATCATTTATTATCATATTATTATTTTTCCTTGGGTTCCAAGTAAAACACAGGGATTCAGTAGCACGTCTCCATTACACTCTCTTCTCTCCAGCCTCCTCAACCTGGCATCAACACTGCCCACAACCTCCCATTTCCTCCTCACACCATCTTATTCTTGTCACCCTCTCCTCAGACGAACAACTCGTCGTCTCCCACTTACATTCCAATCGACGGCATGGTCTGGTGTTTGATGCCCCCAATCGGTCTTCTCGGTGTATGCACAATCCAATCCATTTCCAATTCCTTCTGCACATTTGTTGAGTGATAGGTTGTTGGTTGGTTGGTTGCCTCACCAGAGTTCCTTGTTGTTTATTCTCATTATTCTGGCCATCTGATCTGATCTTCAGCATCGATGAGTATCGAGCCAGTGTAGGGGGTAGCTGTTGATGATGTATGTGTGCAGTTTGTTCGAAGTGGTTTTCGTGACACGCCAACCTTGTGAAGCATAGAGTAGTACTGACTTGACTGACATTCGTGTTGAAAATTCGGATCTTACTCCTTGTGCTGAATACAGTACCATTTAGATACTCTTTTCTTCTTCTTTATATGAACTGTGAACAAGATTTGACCGAATAGTATGGTAAATATTTGACATTAAGTAAAAGATTGACAGTAGAATATAGTTTAAATTGGGTACACCACAGTATGTTTGGAATCAAATAATTCCAAAGTTTCTCATGGAAGCCTGGTCGAAGCTTCTCCAGGGAAATAATCTAAATTAAAATATCGAAGATCTATTCAAATGAATTCAAAGACAAGAATTTAATTTGAGACAAAAAGAGTCCCTACTAATAGTAGAATCATTCAGAAACAATCTACTTTCTATATGAATATGTTAAGATCAAAAACTTGGAAGTGGGATTTCTAAATATTATCTGAATCAACTTCTCCTAAGATGTTACTTTAATATGCAATTTAGACTCAGTAATGAAATTCATTGATAAATGGATGGGGTGGTATTGGATTCACCATTGAGTCGAGTCATCTCCTAGCTGACTGCTGCATGGCGAATCTGGAGAACATTAAACTGCATCCAATGATCAACCAGTCCCACCTACATAAGAGATACAGAGATGACAATTTCATCATCTGTCAGAAGGATAGTAACCTTCAAGAGATACTATATAAGTTCAATGAATATTACAAGTCAATTAAATTTACCTTGGGAAATGAAAATAACTCAGAATTCCTCTGCTTGAAGATTCTTTTATGAAGGAGATATGATGATTTTCTAAGGAGATCGATTTAGAGAAAACAATCCTAAAATTGACAATATGTTCATTTTCACCAATGATCTTCCTGATTATAGTGAACTTGATCGTGCAGAAAACTGTGAGGAGCGAGAAGATGAACATACGATGCACAGATGAAAATAACCCAGACGAACACTTGGATTTCGTCGCCGATGATGATGATTCATGTCTAATATCTTGTCGCACAAACTCGAAGATCTACAGGCATAAAATCAACAAGTTGACAGAAGAGGAGAGGCGATACAGCGAAGGAAGATGTGACTCCCTTCAGGTGAAGGTAGAGAAGACGAAGGTGATGAAGATACCCAACCAACAACAGCATCAACAACAAGCACCAATCACGATGAACGGGAGAAATCTAAACGAAGTAGTCTTTCTCACCTATCCAGACAGGACAGCATCCTCTCAACTACACACGGTGGCGGCGGTGGCGGCACAGATGAGGATGTCAAAGTAACCAGCATCGGAAATACAACAAGACTAACCTTCCTTCATTCATCTGAAATCAGTGTGGAGATCTACTCCACTCCACTCCACTCCACTCCACTCCACTCCACTCCACTCCACTCCACTCCACTCCACTCCACTCCACTCCACTCCACTCCATTCAGCATAAAGCCCACGTGAACAACATCCGGATTTTCAACACGAATGTCAGTCAAGTCAGTACTACTCTATGCTTCACAAGGTTGGCGTGTCACGAAAACCACTTCGAACAAACTGCACACATACATCATCAACAGCTACCCCCTACACTGGCTCGATACTCATCGATGCTGAAGATCAGATCAGATGGCCAGAATAATGAGAATAAACAACAAGGAACTCTGGTGAGGCAACCAACCAACCAACAACCTATCACTCAACAAATGTGCAGAAGGAATTGGAAATGGATTGGATTGTGCATACACCGAGAAGACCGATTGGGGGCATCAAACACCAGACCATGCCGTCGATTGGAATGTAAGTGGGAGACGACGAGTTGTTCGTCTGAGGAGAGGGTGACAAGAATAAGATGGTGTGAGGAGGAAATGGGAGGTTGTGGGCAGTGTTGATGCCAGGTTGAGGAGGCTGGAGAGAAGAGAGTGTAATGGAGACGTGCTACTGAATCCCTGTGTTTTACTTGGAACCCAAGGAAAAATAATAATATGATAATAAATGAGGAGCTGGAAGTACTCCAAGTAGTGTTGATCGAGAATGACTATCCTTCAAGATTCATTCAAAGAATTATGACGCTTAAGAGTTTTAAAGAACTCGTCTGTACAATTCCAATGAAGACACTGTTTATGAATATTGGATTGAAGGGAGATACAGAAGATTTGACTATGTAAAGTACTGAATAACACCTTCTATTTTGCTCAGTATCGAATTGTTTTCTACAGTCAACAACTGATTCGAAGGTGTGTAAAGAGAAACTACTGCTTTGGCTCACCCTAATGTGTGTTTACTAATTCACCTGCTCTTGTGAAGCCGGTTACACAGGAGTCGCACAAACTGGGTTTTATCTAAATGCATCTCTGAACACTATTCTGTATGGTTGTCTTAAGGACAGTAAAAAGCTGTCAAGAGCTCGATTCTTCAGCATTTGGTTATCTCCGGTTACTGTGCTTCAAAAGCGTCGTCTTCGAAAGTCATTTATTCCTGAAGGTGATTATTTCGAAGTGAGTGCGTATTCGCCACCTCAATACAACAGAAGCTCTTGCAATCTAACACTACAAGCCTGTTCTTTGTGTAGGAACACAAAGAGACAGTTTATTCGTTTTTCTGTTTGTTTATTATAATCCCAGGAACCAATTTTTATGACCTTGAGTTGACCTTCTGTTCGTTATCAACTTATGACCTTATCCACCTCTCCTGATAACCTTGATACGACTTATTTACCATTGGTGAATGTGTCTATTTTGTTGTGATTATGATAACGACACGGTAAAGCTTTTGAAAATGAGTTCTCGCAAAGAAAATTTTCTCCACTGAATTATCTATTATTAATTTTAGAAGTACAATAGGAAATACGGAGTGGATATGTATGTCATTTCAGTTGGTATATGGGGTTGAATGGTATCAATGAGTTTTTCATTGATTTCTCAGAATAGGGTTGAAATGAAAGGAAGCAATGATGATGATGATGATGATGATGATGATGATGATGATGATGATGATGATGATGATGATGATGATGATGATGATGATGATGATGATGATGATGTGATGATGTTGATGATGAGGTACTATAGCCACCTCTTGTACAACAGGTGTCAGTTATCACTAACTGTTGAAATACCTTTGATTCTCCGTTGTTATACTGGATCGATTTGTCGGACCTCTGTTTACTCGGTTTCGGCTGGCAGAGGAATCCAGTTCAAAGATCGAACAATTTGATCCAGTATAACAATGGATAATTACAAGTATATCAGCAAATAGTCATAAAATTTGATTCTTTAAGCCTATGGATGGCACTGTAATTTATGTATGTATGTCAGTTGTGGCAATAAGTTGAGTGTAAACTTTGTCAACAGATTGGTGATCAGAAGTATGGGGAAGGGAAATTAATAATAATGATCCACATTGCACATTGTGTCGAGTGAGTGAGTGAGTGAATGAGTGAGTGAGTGAGTGAGTGAGTGAGTGAGTGAGTGAGTGAGTGAGTGAGTGAGTGAGTGAGTGAGTGAGTGAGTGAGTGAGTGAGTGAGTGAGTGAGTGAGTGAGTGAGTGAGTGAGTGAGTGAGTGAGTGAGTGAGTGAGTGAGTGAGTGAGTGAGTGAGTGAGTGAGTGAGTGAGTGAGTGAGTGAGTGAGTGAGTGAGTGAGTGAGTGAGTGAGTGAGTGAGTGAGTGAGTGAGTGAGTGAGTGAGTGAGTGAGTGAGTGAGTGAGTGAGTGAGTGAGTGAGTTAGTTAGTATATCTGAAAAGATAATCGTACATACTTTATATACTTGCTTAACTGTACGTACAAGTATGCATATTTTGTTTTCCAATGGTAACGCCACTAAAGTCGTTTAAATTACGCTCCAAATTTATTATGCCTTAGAAAAACAAATTTACAACAATGACCTATATGTTCAATAAATTATTGAATACAAATGATAAAGAGTCACAATAGATATTCGTTTTTATTCAAAGTAGGGATAATAGAGTTTTTTAGTTTACCGTAGAGGAATTTACCTCAAAGACATTGTTATTATTATTATTATTGTTATTAACATTTTCAAAAACAAAGCATATTCACTCTCAAGTTAATTGTTCATCTAGACAAAAGTGAGTTGAAGAAGAAATTTTAAAATATTACAATATGGTTAAGAGTTATTACTGTATTGTATGTTAATAGAGTTTCGATTGATAAATTCAACACGTACACAGGAAAGAGTTTAGCTGCTAGATAGCCTTTTATTAAGGCTAACTCTTAACTCTTTCTGAAATATAGTCTACCATGAAAGTCATCTAGTGAGTTAATGGTTAGAAATCACTTCCACCTTTCTCAGAGTTTCTACAGTCTCATAGTTCCATATAACATCCTGAAAAAAGTATGACTCGATATTCAGTGCATAAAATATGAATATGGTTCAATCATACTGTCATATATTTTATCAAGTTTTATATGTCCACCTCTATGACTATTGGCATTCTCTGTCATTATATATCTTATTGTCATTTAAACGGGAACACTTGACAAGTTGATTATGTAGCAGTGGAAATTCCATATTCGATTTGTTTATTTGATTTATAACACATAGTGATAGAGTATTATTTACTTGATGATGACGTTTCCAGCAGGTACATCCATCTGACGAGTCCCAAATAGGATGAAACGCGCATCCTGGATTCCCCTGCTACCCACTATCCATCATTACTGTGATTAAATTATCATTGCTCATAATCATATCGCAATGTGTAATCACACACAACTTTCGATATTCGATTCTTATAGTTACGTCACCTCATATTCTTTGATTTTGTTGGTAGTAAAGTTTTCCATATGTCTGGTATGGAGGTGTTGCATCATTCCCATTCCACATGTGTTGGATGTTGGCTGATTCTATGAACAAAGACTCAGTAATCAATCCAACTCTCTCTCCCTCTCTATCTCCACCTAATTATACTGAACTTCAGTACAATGGTTTTAAGCCACCCACCCTATTGTATGGTTGTGTGTTGATGCCTGCATTGTAATAGTCGAGTGTTTTCTAGATTATTGATCTTATTGGGGTCTATCATTCCTTAGCTAGCTAGGTTCCTATGTTCGGCTTTTCCAAATAACCCCGACCGGCTAGTTTTACCTACATTGTATTACCCTATAAGGAAGGGATATCAGAAACTTTACGTAAGATCATCAACAAGGCTGGAATTAAGGTCGTTCAGAGATAAGCGTTGTCGGTTGACTTAAGGATCCGATATATCCAGTTAAGCAAAATAATGTAATCTATCAAATTCCATGTAATGACTGTGAAGTGAAGTACATAGGTCAAACTACGCCGCTGGAGCCAGTTAGAATAGCCAAACATAGGAATATACCTAAATATAAAATGATAGACCTCAATAAGATCAATAATCTAGAAAACACTCGACTATTACAATGCAGGCATCAACACACAACCATACAATAGGGTGGGTGGCTTAAAACCATTGTACTGAAGTTCAGTATAATTAGGTGGAGATAGAGAGGGAGAGAGAGTTGGATTGATTACTGAGTCTTTGTTCATAGAATCAGCCAACATCCAACACATGTGGAATGGGAATGATGCAACACCTCCATACCAGACATATGGAAGATTTTATGATGAATATGATTATGAGAAATGATAATTTATGCTGGAAACGTGTTCATCAAGTAAATTCTACTGTATGACCTTGTGTGTTATAAACCAAATAAATAAATCTACTATGGAATTAAATTCTATCACAGTATCCAGTGGGAAGTCTTTTAGGACTATTGCTGCCTGATGTTTATTATGTCATATATCAAAAACCCGGCTGGTGATCTCATCTCTGAAGTTCCTCTTTACAAGAGATCTGCTGAGGTAATCATGGTGATCTGTGAGAAGTATTAGGATATAGTTTGTCGATTGATAAGACTAAACACTGTACAAAATCATATCAGGCCAAGATACGAATGAGCGAACACTACAAGTCATCTACCTTTCTTAGATGTATTCTTAAGTTGAAGAGAAGATCGTTCATTAGAAAAATCGATCTACAAAAAGTCTACATAGACAGGACAATATCAAAACTTTCCCAGAGTTTTCCTAATCCAACGTGAGCGAGGTTTGATAAAATTTAGGATATAATATTCACAGAAGAGCCCCTTCCCAAGGAAAACAATTCTAAAGCCATACATTTATATATATATATATATATATATATATATATATATATATATATATATATATTGGTACTATTATTGTGATTATCTTCTCTTGGGTTCCAAGTAAAACACAGGGATTCAGTAGCACGTCTCCATTACACTCTCTTCTCTCCAGCCTCCTCAACCTGGCATCAACACTGCCCACAACCTCCCATTTCCTCCTCACACCATCTTATTCTTGTCACCCTCTCCTCAGACGAACAACTCGTCGTCTCCCACTTACATTCCAATCGACGGCATGGTCTGGTGTTTGATGCCCCCAATCGGTCTTCTCGGTGTATGCACAATCCAATCCATTTCCAATTCCTTCTGCACATTTGTTGAGTGATAGGTTGTTGGTTGGTTGGTTGCCTCACCAGAGTTCCTTGTTGTTTATTCTCATTATTCTGGCCATCTGATCTGATCTTCAGCATCGATGAGTATCGAGCCAGTGTAGGGGGTAGCTGTTGATGATGTATGTGTGCAGTTTGTTCGAAGTGGTTTTCGTGACACGCCAACCTTGTGAAGCATAGAGTAGTACTGACTTGACTGACATTCGTGTTGAAAATCCGGATGTTGTTCACGTGGGCTTTATGCTGAATGGAGTGGAGTGGAGTGGAGTGGAGTGGAGTGGAGTGGAGTGGAGTGGAGTGGAGTGGAGTGGAGTGGAGTGGAGTGGAGTGGAGTGGAGTGGAGTGGAGTAGATCTCCACACTGATTTCAGATGAATGAAGGAAGGTTAGTCTTGTTGTATTTCCGATGCTGGTTACTTTGACATCCTCATCTGTGCCGCCACCGCCGCCACCGTGTGTAGTTGAGAGGATGCTGTCCTGTCTGGATAGGTGAGAAAGACTACTTCGTTTAGATTTCTCCCGTTCATCGTGATTGGTGCTTGTCGTTGATGCTGTTGTTGGTTGGGTATCTTCATCACCTTCGTCTTCTCTACCTTCACCTGAAGGGAGTCACATCTTCCTTCGCTGTATCGCCTCTCCTCTTCTGTCAACTTGTTGATTTTATGCCTGTAGATCTTCGAGTTTGTGCGACAAGATATTAGACATGAATCATCATCATCGGCGACGAAATCCAAGTGTTCGTCTGGGTTATTTTCATCTGTGCATCGTATGTTCATCTTCTCGCTCCTCACAGTTTTCTGCACGATCAAGTTCACTATAATCAGGAAGATCATTGGTGAAAATGAACATATTGTCAATTTTAGGATTGTTTTCTCTAAATCGATCTCCTTAGAAAATCATCATATCTCCTTCATAAAAGAATCTTCAAGCAGAGGAATTCTGAGTTATTTTCATTTCCCAAGGTAAATTTAATTGACTTGTAATATTCATTGAACTTATATAGTATCTCTTGAAGGTTACTATCCTTCTGACAGATGATGAAATTGTCATCTCTGTATCTCTTATGTAGGTGGGACTGGTTGATCATTGGATGCAGTTTAATGTTCTCCAGATTCGCCATGCAGCAGTCAGCTAGGAGATGACTCGACTCAATGGTGAATCCAATACCACCCCATCCATTTATCAATGAATTTCATTACTGAGTCTAAATTGCATATTAAAGTAACATCTTAGGAGAAGTTGATTCAGATAATATTTAGAAATCCCACTTCCAAGTTTTTGATCTTAACATACTTCATATAGAAAGTAGATTGTTTCTGAATGATTCTACTATTAGTAGGGACTCTTTTTGTCTCAAATTAAATTCTTGTCTTTGAATTCATTTGAATAGATCTTCGATATTTTAATTTAGATTATTTCCCTGGAGAAGCTTCGACCAGGCTTCCATGAGAAACTTTGGAATTATTTGATTCCAAACATACTGTGGTGTACCCAATTTAAACTATATTCTACTGTCAATCTTTTACTTAATGTCAAATATTTACCATACTATTCGGTCAAATCTTGTTCACAGTTCATATAAAGAAGAAGAAAAGAGTATCTAAATGGTACTGTATTCAGCACAAGGAGTAAGATCCGAATTTTCAACACGAATGTCAGTCAAGTCAGTACTACTCTATGCTTCACAAGGTTGGCGTGTCACGAAAACCACTTCGAACAAACTGCACACATACATCATCAACAGCTACCCCCTACACTGGCTCGATACTCATCGATGCTGAAGATCAGATCAGATGGCCAGAATAATGAGAATAAACAACAAGGAACTCTGGTGAGGCAACCAACCAACCAACAACCTATCACTCAACAAATGTGCAGAAGGAATTGGAAATGGATTGGATTGTGCATACACCGAGAAGACCGATTGGGGGCATCAAACACCAGACCATGCCGTCGATTGGAAGTGTTGTTCTAATTGATGTTTATGCGTGATGAAAACTGCTTTGGAGTAGAAGACGATTAGACAGTAGTCTTTGTTTCTCCCTCTATTTCTCTACATCTTGGAACACACCAATCATTAATTATGACGCGTAAGCTCCGGGGTGAGAAGAATCCCTGGTTGATTTAGATCACGCAATCGACAAAGTCCTGTTAGGTGGAGATGTAGAGTCTACCGAACATCTTCACTGGCAATTTGAGAATATTTGGGATATGTTTCTTGCCACCTAAATGCTAATTATTGCCCCAGAACTAATCTTTGCTGATGCCTTCTGCAATAATAAGAAGTGAAGCGGTTAGACGAGTTGACCACTTCACTTACATGCAAAGTAGTATCAGCCCTGGAGCAATGATGAGTTACCGACGAAACCTCTGCATGGATATAAAAGGTTCGCTTGGATTTCACCAACTTACACGAACTCTCATGTCACCGTGATATCCGATTGTCTATTAGGAGTGAACTTCACAGTGCCTCAGTTTTTGCCATGTTCTACTATATGGTTGCCAAACATGGCCGTTAAACGTATATGACGAGGCTTCAAGTATTTGAATACCGCTGCCTTCGTAGAATCAACCGTGTTTCATGAAATCACCACACCAGTAACATCAGAGTCAAAAGTAGAATTTTAGGGAGGAGAGGAAAGTTATTTCATGTAGTTTTGAAGCTTCAGCGACTGAGATGGTTAGGACATGTGTTACTCATGCCTAGTCACCGCCTGCCTTCCCCCCTCGCCCATGTTGGCTGGAGTAGGTTCATGTTTGAAAATTGTTAGGGGTGGTCAGACTTTGGCTCTTGGTCTGAGCTATGTAGACGAATGTAGACTACCCGTTACGCATCTCAGTGACAACATAAACCAGTAGTTGGAGACTGTAGGTGACATCGCTCAGAACTGATGTCAATGGCGCAGATGTATCCACACATTAACCTGATGTTAATCGTCATACTGAATTCATTATTGTTTTACTCCTTCCTCCTTGATTTTACTGTTTTCTACTGCTTTTGACTGATTCCTCTTTATTTTCTGTGTATGTTAGTGCTTTGTTGTTTGATGTGCTGATTTGAAGTGTGGTAATTTCAACCGTTATGCAGTAATGCAAGATCCTATACTGATATTCTGTCTGTCTGTCTGTCTGTCTGTCTGTCTGTCTGTCTGTCTGTCTGTCTGTCTGTCTGTCTGTCTGTCTGTCTGTCTGTCTGTCTGTCTGTCTGTCTGTCTGTCTGTCTGTCTGTCTGTCTGTCTGTCTGTCTGTCTGTCTGTCTGTCTGTCTGTCTGTCTGTCTGTCTGTCTGTCTGTCTGTCTGTCTGTCTGTCTGTCTGAATTATGATTCATCATCATCAGCACAGTTGTAAAAGCAAAACACATCAGTGATTTTTTAAAGTGGCAATGTTGTATCAAAATGGGATAATGAAATACGAGAATTCTAACTTCTTGCCTAGTTTTTTTCGGAGTATATGGATTTACATCAAAGTATTCTATGTAAAGAGTATTCAGGCCCTCAGAAACTGGTATCCGTTACCAAGAATTCTCAGACTATATAGAATAGAAACACTCTAGCTATTCACGATTCATTGATTTCGTCTATTTTGTGATCATCTCAATGAATATCAACTACCTGACGAAAATGTTATCTGCTTTTCTACTTTCATGGTTCAATACACTAGAGTAAAGAGAAAATTCATTCACCTCATCATCAGACACTGTTTTATGAAGACATAATAAACCTCTTAAAGATCTCTAGTCTTTTCATCTCTTTGTATTTATTCAAATGAAAGAAAATATATGTTTCTCTGTGGTTATTTCTCTACCTATGTATGAGTTTGGGTGGGTATACGTTTCGATGTCTACATGAACAAGTAGGTGTACAAGCATATTAGTGTGAATATGTATGTACACAATACATAGAATTATGGCACTTCTATCTGATCATTGTTACAATAACTCAATTTTTCTATGTTCACTTGTTCCTTTCCTTCTATCTTATTCTCTTTACTTTGAGTTGTATTCACACTAATCGGTCTACTTAGTCGGCCATGTTGAATGGATAGTTGAGTTCTTCATCCTTTAACATTAAGACAATATGAATTAAAGTATTATGACGAAATTAGTCGAGAGGAAAGAAGACAAAGTATGTCTATAAGAGAATGAGACAAGCACATTGACAGAAAGATGTAAACTAAACATAAGAGGTGAATAAAGACAATTAAAACAAAGACAAGAACGTACATGAAACAGTGTATGAAAATGAAAAAATAAGAACAGGATGATTAAAAACTGAAATAAACATATACGCATCTGCCTTCAACTCAACCTTACTGGTTATGTAGCAAAAAGAGGATGAGAGTTCACATTTGGCCAGTGAATAAACTACTACTACTACTACTACTACTACTACTACTACTACTACTACTACTACTACTACTACTACTACTACTACTACTACTACTACTACTACTACTACTACTACTACTACTACTCACACTACCACTACTTCTACTCACACTACTATTACTAGTACGACTACCACTACTACTACTACTACTCACACTATCACTACTAATACTACTCATACTACTACTACTCACACTACTACTACTACCACTACTACTCACACTATTACTATTTCTACTACTACTACCACTGCTACTCACAAAATTACTACTACTACTCACAATATTACTACTACTACTACTACTACTACTACTACTACTACTCACACTACCACCGCTACTACTTCTCACAACATTACCACTACTATTCACACTACTACTACTGCTGCTTGTACTACTCACACTACTACTCACAATATTACTACTACTACTACTACCACTACTACTACTCACATCACTACTCACAATATTACTACTACTACTACTACTCACACTACCACTACTAATACTGCTCACACTGCTGCCATACCATAAAATTTGGAAGCAAATAGTATGGTATCGTTTTGTCGTACAGGCTTCTCGTCCGCTGCTTACAACCTAAACCATTTAAGTATCAAATAGCGGAACAATATGAAGATACCTTTGCAGTTTACTACTACTAATAATAGTAGTGGTAGTCACTTCATTCCAAACACTTTTTGGTAGAATTACGAATTCCCACCAAAATATACATGTACATATATACGCCTTTACAACATTTGAATTGTATAGTGTTATTGCTTGTATTATTTTGAATTGTGTTATTATGAAAATTTAAGCAATATATAGAATAAAAATCACGAAAAAATTTTGCATTGTTGATTAAAATATTGGAAGAAACTGCTTATTTATTGTTGCATAGTTGGTTTGTGAATTCCATTCTAACACCATTTTCTCCTCACATAATATGCAGGCTAGATAAGGTACAGTCGAATTCTTGTACTTGATTGACTATACCAGTGTATAGTCTTATGTAGTTTCTTCTTGTCCTCCCTGATAGGAAATACATAGAGGCAGCTGTGAAGGAAGTGGATACTCAGCGTCACTTTGAACTTCTGTAGGTAGTTCCCTAGTAGAATTAAAATGTCTGTCAACTACAGTGAGAATCACTTAAGCCAGAGGTACAACACTCACCCTACTGACTGACGACTATCAAAAACCTACACAATACAACATAATCCCCTTTCAAGTAGACCAAGAAACATCAACGGGGAAAAATAGAGAAGAATAGGTGAAATGCAAGAATTAATAAATTGTGAAAGTAGAAGTTGACTTATACCGAACACCCTCAGTTTGTTTATGTAACACGTTAAAGGAAAGATTCTCTTTACAAGTCAACATTATATGAGACGACCAACAAACATGAGAAGTAATTTCAATTCAAGATAGTTAACACTCCACTTACTTTTTACAGAAACACCATGAGTACTGCAACAGGAGTCAAGAGACTTAAGCAACTCATACAAGTTTGTCTTGTTTCCACCTGAGGTTAGAATTACCATTGTGACATTTGGTGGATGGTTTAACTTGTGACCATGTGAGAGAGACTAGACAAGAATCGATTTCGTTGAGAGCAATATAAGTGAGAGTTGACCAGAATAGACACCGTCAAGTCATCTCTGAAAGCTTTTCATGAAGGTTCAAGCAGAAGGAGAAGTAATTTCTTTATTATCTTCAAAAAGAAGTTATAGCGATGGGCGGAAACTTAATATCTGATCGAGAAGATGCGTAAAACACAGATACAAACTTGAATCTCCTTCCAACAGTATTATATTTTTTTGAAATCGATAACATTAATTAAAAGGAGTCAACGTAGTATTATGCTGAATACAAACATCATGTGGACTTTCCATGGTACCAAGTAGCATGTTCAACGCCTAGGAGGGATTGATTTAGCTTCAGGCTTTCTAGCCTTTTATTCGTTCTCCTTTTGACATCATCATGTTTGAGGTTGGATTCTTTAGAACTACCTCCTTGATCACTGTCATTTTCCTCAACTTGTTTTTAAGCTGAACCCTCTATAGAGAACACCAATCTCCTTGTTACTATCAAAAGCCGATAAATCCCTTTCGCATATTGCTTCTTACTTGTGCTGAAGTTTACGTACGTCTACGGCCTCAGTTAAATTTAGGTAAAAGAGAGAAAGGCACAGCTTAGTTTCTCTAAAGATGTGGCAGAAAGCCTATGTTCCGGGGACAACAAATACCTTCGACATCACAGTCGTCTAACACCTTATCGACTCAAAACACGCAATAGACACCTTAGAATCATGCATCGCAAACAACAAACAGCCTAACTGTAACCTGAAGTTAGCCAGGCCTATGGCGATTAGACGACTGAAACTTTAATCATGTGTTGAAAACAAACCGATGACCAATTCTTCTTTGCCCTGGCAACCTGATTTTTCCACTCACTTTCTCACCTGCTGACGTAAACGTTTAGCTGACCTTTCACTGGTGATTTTACCTACTGAGTTCAACTCATAATTTTACTACTACCCGATTTGTCTGTTACTTATAGTCAGTTAGTGTGTCTATTCATCTTATTACGCAATTTTGTATTCTAAATACCGAAACACTGTCATTATCGATGTTATTTCCCCTTGAACTATTTGTTCAATGAGATACTGAACTGAAATTTCCTAACATGTTTTGTTTACCTTATCCAGATGTTTGTCGATTCCCGCTAAGGAGGTTCATTTAACTACAAACAAGTATCTTGCTATATGATATTTTAGCGTTTTCGGTTGTAGACAGGCAGACAACGAGAAACCGGCTTCAGCTGTTATCCTTTCTCTGACACACATCTTTAAAACGGTCCGATGTTTGATCGACTAAGTCAGTGCTATAAATCACTCCCATCCAATAGAAACTCTTAACTTAAGCATGAGTCATATTGTATATGAGGCTGTTATTTAATTGGTTGACTGTAACACTCCACTAACTCCTAGATGATTGGTTGAATAATAACATACGTAGTTATTGATTAAATTGCCCACAACTAGTTAGATTTCATACGATTAAAATTGCTCGTTGTCCGCATGTAATACCCACATATGTTCAGATCCATTTCAACTCTGAACAACACAAAAATGAACAGATTTATAGAATTGAATGATACCATTTCATCCCATGGATAGTCATCAGCTGCATGCAATCTAAAATTACTTATCTTAGTCAAGAGAACTGACAATTTATACATAATTGCATCAACAATTCTAAAAGTATAAGAAAATTTTGCCAGATGAACAACTTTTCGAAGGAAGTTGCTAATCAGTTAAAGAATCATGCAAGTTCATGCACGAATAGTCAGAAAAAAATCAAAATAAACGTGATCAAACTAATTTAATCGATATCTTCAAAAATATCTTTACTCAAACGTAAAATTTTCTAATTATTGTTTGATTATTTAATAGTTGACACGAAAACAAGTTCATTAATCAAAAGTTTGACTTTAGTGTACTAAAAGCTTTGATCTTTAATCAGTAGATTTGATTGTTGCCACTTTCGTGTAAATTTTACGCAATGTAACGCGTAACGCAATTCAAGTGAAGTCATCTCAGTTTCTCCCTGTTACTTCATGCTTCTCAACAACTTGGGAATGGTTTGGTGGTACTATGGTGTTGTAGTTAACGGAATATGATATACTTCTTCTCAAAAAAAATACTAACATATTGAATATGGGTGGCAAAACCGATGAAACGTATCTGGCTGAACGGGGATTCACAACAACATTGAGTCAACCAATCAGAATTGAAAGAAGTGGATGAACCTTGAACGTGTCTAGTGATCTGTCGAAAGATTAAGTAGTGGATTATCATATTGCGTTTTAGCCATCTTTTTCCTATAACCTTGTAAGCACTAACCTCCAACCACCAACCTAACGATAAACCGTGAAGGATAATTCAGTACTAATTTATGCAGTTTGATTCTAGGAAGTTGATAGCACTCTCCACGGAGCGCTGTTTATAGAAGGTTTCGCACCTGTTGACACTCATTGGAAGGATTTGTCTTAAACTTCCCGAGCACTTGAGTCTCTTCAGAGACCTGGAGCTGTATCCACCTGTACTGCATTCAAAAACATAAGCACTAAGTTATTGGAGCTGTGACTGACCGCCTGTATGACTGAAAAGCATACACTCGTATGTTACCATGAGGTGACTAATTTCATGCTACCTAAGTTGACAGAGAGGTCTTTGACTGAGTGTTTTGTGGAAAGTTAGTAGTACTCATCATAGACGAAGGCTATACATTATAACTTCTGGAAATTTATCCGACAACAAATCACCAACATGCATATGGATTCGTTTTGTTGGGCACTGACTAATTTCAAGGAGCTCCAAGCAGGAACATTATAGGTGTCTTGTATTCAGTGGTTTCCTGTAGTTCTGCAGATGATTTCAATGTGCAATCAAACCTATCTAGAAGGAATGGAAAGCCAAAATAGGTGTTTCGTCCTAACAAGCTACTCTTCAGCCTCAGGCAACCACTTTCATCAGAAGAATCGAGCCTACTACTTTCATACTTGAGTACCAAAGGGGTAGACCGCAGAGTCATGACAGGCTAAGACATTACAGATACCCAGTTCTCTTAAGATTATACCTTTCTACCAACTTATGTCACAATTTATATCACTGTGTCAACTTAATGATTATGTGGAAACGAAAACCATGGGTGAAGTCTGTTTCTCGAATCAAAGTTATCATGTGCACAAAGTTTGCGCACCTGTCTACATAATCAATCGGACAATCACTGAAAACCTGGGAACACTGGGTAGTCGTTTCCTGCTGGTAAGCGACTCTCCTTTTCACGGATAGAACTCAGGAACTTCAGGCTTCGGGATAGACAAATTTCTATTGAGCTCCTAGGTTGGGAGCCCCACAAATCTCCAAAATGGGTCACTGTCTAGTGATCTATAGTGGCTTGCTTCGAGATGAGATTTCTCAAAGTTATAGTGAGAAGTTGTGATCAGTGGGATGAGCTAAGTGGGACGTGAAGACAGGTATTCGATGATGGCATTAGATAAAGGCTATGCTAAAAATCTTTATTAAACCATGTGATAATTGACTAAAATGGTGATACTGGATGAAAAGTGTTTCAACAAATTTTTTTTAAACATGATATATACTCTGAAATTAAGTTACCAGACAGAATTATGAAGGAGAAAGACAATAATTATGCCAAATAACAATCAATACTCTTGAAAAGTATTTTACCAGGTGTAAATTATCTAACCACCTGTTAAGATAACTTTTTACTTGGAAAATGTAAATAAATGGAATGTTTGTTTTACAGTGTTAATCTTTTCATTTAATACTGAACAGAAGTGACCAATCATTTTGGATTATATGGGCTTATATTATGGATGGATAGTTCTATTTTCATTTTGAGATGATTTGCTTAACAGTGGCTAGCAATGGAATCCAGGGTGTTTGTGTTTTATCTCACTGACACCTGGGCCTAAGAGTAACCGATCGATTTGGTCCAGTTAGTTGATCAATGATAAATAATAAGCATTAATAAAAGACGAATTATGCCCCTTGTACGTGAAATGGTTCTCATGACTCAGTAGCCTAGTGACTATGCAGTTTGACCTAGGAATCAACAGGTATTTTGTTTGATTCTCAATGGAAGTAATGACATTCACTTCGGTGGATATACATCCATCTCATGAGTCGTAAATAGGACGAGGCGCACGTCATGCATGTCACTGCTAGCCATCACCAAACAACTGGTATTTTCAGTTTGAATTAAATGTTCAACTGATTATAAGAGTAAGACAATAAGTGAGTGACTTTGTCTTTGTGCTGTTTTTGTAATATGGAGTTTTTTCTAATAAAACTGGTAATCAAAACTCGAAACAAGTTACTTTAAAGGTCAACCGAACAACTGCTAAGATAACTAATTCCAAATGAAAATTTAATTTTTCATTAAACAGAGAAATCGGATGGTTGTTTCAGTATTGTTAGCATGGCATTTTAAACCAATCAGAAATGAATAGCAGTGGCCAATTAGGTTGCTTTATTTCTTGGAAAATTTACTTTTCTAGCCAAAATACAGAAACCTGATTGGTTACTTTGATGGTTGTAAGCTTGACCTTTGAAGTTACTTATGTAACACTGTATTCTCGAATTAGACATAGATCTAGACAAATGAACGAATGGAGTGATCTTGTGCTGACATCAAAGGTCAGCCTAGTAACTATTGAAGTCACCAGTCAGGTTTGTTAGTTTCACCTCGAAAGTTACTTCTCGCTTAGTTCAGTCGTTAGCTTGACCTTTTAAAGCCACTGATGATCCTGCCACGTCAAACTACGTCAGTCATATCACAACAAAGTACACAAATGGTAATGATGGCTAGTGTCTAGCAGTGGAATCCAGGGTGTGTATCGTCTTATTTCGGACTCGTTAACTGGATATACTTGTCTCCCAGTGAGTGATGCTGTTCCCACAAAGACTCGAACGACAGAGATTCGAAAGCTGCGACATCAAAAGACTACACTACAATGCGGAACTCCAATTGGTTACTGTATTAGTGGTTAGGGTCATCTTAACAAAGGCGTTGAATTCAAGCACTGTGTATCAGTCAGTAACAGATACCAGTTGCATAAAAGAGCGTTCTCCTTCCCCAGTGACCTAATGGATAACCTTCTGGTGTTTGAAGCAATGAGTAGTGGGTTCGAGTCTCGTTGAGGATACCATCACTCACTAAGGTACAGGTAGGTTCAGCTGACGAGTCCCAAATGGAATGAAACTTGCCTCCTAGATTCCACTGCTAGCCATCAAGATAAATATGACACAAAAACACTATTTCCTTCTCAGTCAAGATGAAGTATCCTCTCACTTCCATTTTTTCGTTGTATTTCACGGTTGGTTACATCATGTTTCGTCTACAAATAGCTGAGTTGACCGAACCAAGACACTGACGTAAGAATCAATCCTTCTCTTGTCTTGTCTACTCCTTCTTCGAATAGGGTTCTTTCACTCTTTTAGTTGATGAAAAAGTAATACGTGGTCATAGCATTTCTGTCCCATTCATAAGCAGCTCGTCTTGTCAGTGAGTGTGTGTGTACGTATGTTAGGAAAGGGCGCATGCGAGTATGTGAACATGGTTGTTCCTTCATCGCTTTATCCATTCGTCTTGAAGAAAGGGGAAAAAATTCGAAAGGATTTCCAAGAAAAAAAGGCGTTCAAGGAGATTAATATTATTATTATGAACATTATAATTATTGTAATAATTAAAATGCCGCACTTCAAGATCTCTTTCTTTCTTGTCACACATATATTCATACTGATTCGTCAATACAGTTGAAGATGTACGTGTGTACATGCATCCAGTGTGCGTTAGTGTGCGGTTGCACATGTACATGTATTTTCTTCAGTCTCCAAAATAATTGAATGTGCTAGAAAGTAGTAAACAGTTGGAGGCAAGCATGGTAGTGAGACATAATTGAATATAGAAATTCCACTTTGAATAAAAAGCAAGCGAATGAACGGACGGACAAACGCACACTGACACACATACATACACACACACAAATGCATACGCACGAAGAAATACAGTCGCTGTGAATAAAATAGAATAGAATATTCTCTTCTCATTTCTGGAATATTTTACATGGAAATTTTTCTATTTTTTTCAAACTTATAATCCTGTACATAATAATATCTGTAATTTTAATTCTAATTATCGACTGTTTTTTCTTTGAATATCATGTAATTTTGATTTTAAGACATTTAAAACATGTACGACATATAATATATACTACTTAGAAACTATATCAGTAGTTACTACTCGGCATTCATGTTAGTCAGTATACAATACTTCATCAGGAATATACGCAGTTTAATTCTACTTAAAGATGATGCAATCAAATTTTATATCATTCATGGATAGCGGCTAGCAGAACCTTGCCTAGTTTACTAGCCGATCCTAAACCCCAATAAAGAGGGAAGGTTGAGAATATGACTAGTAACTATAACACAGGAAATCAGTCTAACCTCTAAACAAACTTCAAAGCACAAAGGAATTATAAAAAATATAAATAAACTTATCCCTCACTGGAATCGGAGAGATGAAATGACGCCAATTCGAGAAGCCAATTGGCTGAACAGATACCTCTTCACCTCTGTCGATGAAAGTGAAAGTAAGAATGGGGACATGGAATGTGCGAACAATATTTGAAGCTGGCTGGCAAGGCTGCCTAGATTGCAAACGAGAGGAGAGGTTATGGCATAGAAGTGTTAGGCTAGGAATCTGTGAGGAATCAGCAGATGGAATGGAAGTGAACTTTACAAACTTTCAGCTGGAAAGTAGTCGATAATCTACTTCGATATTATCACCCAGACGACAACCACGAGCACGGCACCCTGAGTTCTGGAGCTACTGTCATGATGTCCCCAAAAGCATCAAGGGCTCTCATGATCGGACGAATACTGAGAAGACCGACTTGGGACATCCGCCGACAGATCAGGCCCTCGAGTGGAATCCAAAGGGGAAACGACGAGTTGGGCGTCCCAGCTGAGGGTGACATGTAGGAGATCACGTGAGAAAGAAATGAAAGCTTGTGAGCCGTCATGGAACCAGGTCGGAAAGACTGGAGAGAAGAGAGTGTAATAGATGCGTGCTACTGAAGCCCTATGTTGCACTAGGAACTCAAAGGATATATGATAGAATAAATAAATGATAATAAAGTAGTGGCTGGCAGGAGAATCTAGCAAACAGGTTTCCTACCGTTTGGGACTCGTCAGTTGGATGTACCTGCCTCCAGGTAAGTGGTTTTGTCCCCACTAATACTCGAACCCAAAACTGATCGCTTCAAACGCCAGAGTGTTATCCATTAGACCAATGAGTTATGATGACCACTTCTTATGGAACGGGTATAGTTTTTAATGTTGCCACATGTATTATCCTGTGGTTGATTGAACCGAATTGATCGATCTGTATTGACACATAGGCTCCTTTGCAGATGCCTCAATATTGCTTGTAGTTTCAGTTTGATAACCTTAAGGATGAATGTATTTACCTTTTTCCAAACCATAATTTTACAGTACTGCTACGACCAACAGTACGACCTAACAGTCTACGAACTATTCGAACCTACTGTGCAAACAAATTGACTCTAAAGTGAAATCAGAAGGTCAACTATCATCACAACCATAACACCGATGCGCGACAGTCAACAGTCAACACAGCTGACAGCGATGCTTAATATATACACTCCTAAATGACCTTGACAACACTAAGTCTATATATAGGTGAAAATAGTTAATAACCAATGAGATTTCAGCCTTGAGAACAGAGGGAAGAAAAACTAGTAAGTGTGAAAACAGCCGTGATAGGTTATCTTAAGGTTATCGAAGAAACATTAGGCAAAACCTATGGAAAATTAGGAGTATATAGGAAGTACAGAATTCTCACCATATGGTATTGCCTCAGTTTACTGGTTGAACAGCATTTTTCAAATATGCATTAACAATTGTGGTGTTGAAATGTTTAATGATTTTAGGGTTATGATAACTGTTCGATATTACAAAGTTAATTCATAATCCTAGGGTCTAACATGATTTTCTTCACGCAATACACAAGCTTAATCAGGTGGTATGGTTGACTTTTTGTAAATAGTTGTGCGTGCATGAAGTTTGGTGAATCTTGTATCTTGTCTTCCCTGAGGACAGACATGGAGACAGAAGTACAGATGCAGAGGATGCTTGCCATAAGATAAAATATTTCTAGCCAGCTGTCTCCAACAGTCCATATACACATCCACGACCGTATTTATAAGTAGGGTCAGTGAAGTGCCACTCACTCAAATGACAGCCTTCAATACGGTATAGTCATTTTTCCGGAGTCCAGAACAGAATAAGGGCGGGGGGGAACAATAAGTGAGCATAGGCAAAACACAGGAATTAATGGAACACAACAGTAGAAGGTGAGTTATAAAATTCAAGTCAAGGATTTTCCTGGAAATCAGTAAGATATGAGGTGACCAAAAAATATTACAAGTAATACACAAGCCAAGATGGATCACTTTTCATACATTTTCTACTATAGAGCCATCAATAAGATAACAATTATGGGTTCCAAGCAGTTTACATAGTTCTTATTTACATCTTCAGCTAAAACAAACCATTTGACAAGTAGAAGGATTAAGTGTGAGGTTATTCATGATAGACTGGTGACTAATTCGGGGTAAAAAGTTATCAAACGGAGAACAATCTGAAGAGGAGATGATCCACATCCACATACTTAACAAAACTAGTTTTGTTATCCTTTGGCTAATTTCACAGGGATAAGTTAGTAAATTTTCAAAAGTTCGCCTAAAAATTTGACACTGTTCAAGGTAATAATTGGACAATTAAAACAAAAGTAAAATAGATTAAATTTGATACAAAATATTTAATTAGAAAATTTAGTAGGCTGGAGGTTGAAGCAAACCTCCATAATGGTAAAAATAGTGATATGTGATAACTCGTATAGACACTCACCAAATTCATTGTTCAATATGACATGAATACATACGCCTAACGCTGATACACTTCACTTTAGAATTTTGACTTGTATAGAGTATCTTAAAGGAATTTTACAAATTACTGACAATTATTTATGTTATTCTCAATTTAAAACAAGTTCTTTTATTCTATTTATTACAAGTTCATTGTTTCAGTTGAATAAAATTACTTCTCACCATCATTAGTTTCATAAACTTCAATTCATAAGTGATAATTTCATAATGAAATGCAAGAAATGAAATTAATATGAGAGTAAAACTTGGTCACTGTGGTCGATTGTAATTCCATTTTAGTCTGTTTATCAGAAATGTCACACAGTGAAGGGACAATACCATTTACTGGATAACCTGTCGGACACAATCTATTGTCCATATTCATATCAGGTAACTCGACAACTTCGAGACAGTTTATATATTCCTAATTGTCTCTCCTTCTCTGTGATGACAAGGGTAGTAGATGCAGAATCATTTCTATTAATCCATGTATTTGGTGTTGATTCGATAAACGAAGGTTCAGTCGGTTATCAATCTCTCCCTCCCTACACCCAACTAAGTTTGTTTTTAACACTGTCGCCCATACTACTATGTGACCGTGTGTCATTGCGTACAGAGCTATATCTTATTACGATCTACTAGTCTCGATTTAGCCAAACTTTTATGCTCTCTTATTCTAATCGACCCTGGTCGGCTGCTTTGACCAACTTATGTACTTAACCTAACAATCATTGCAAGGGATTTAGTAAGCGAGATTATTTTGCTCAATTGAATCAATGGGGTCTTTTAACCTACATAGCTTGTTTCCAAGCGAATTCGTTGGTTTAAACGCCTCCCACTTTAATCCCAACCACGCTTACTTAGAATTCCTCGTAATGCTTCTGAGGTGCCTTCCTCATATGGTAACACAAAAGAGGCTTTGAGTTCTCTCTTAACCCTGTCACCATTAATACTGTTAGTAGTGGAATTACTATTAATAACATCTATATTACTATTACCACCAATGCTAATATTTTTCTTTCGATTTCTTATCAATTTATTCATAAATTGTGGTGGGTAATTATTGAGACGTAGGGTATTCTTGATGTGTCCAATTTCTTGTCTCCGATTTTCCGATCTACTAGTAAGCTTTCTCACCCTATCACTTAAGCATTTAACTAAGCCTACTTCAACTGAGATGGGGTGGAAGGATCTGAAGTCGATTCGAAGAGGAAGGTTTCCTATAGACACTAGTCTCTAGATTTCCTCCTTGTGTTCATTTAATCTTCCAATCCAACATTGCTAGCTCACCTTCTTCATTTCCTAAGTCACAGATAAGTTGGATTGCATTCACTACTGAATGTATCTGCTCCAAGAACCTATTGATATGTTCTGATTTCAGTACTGTAAATGTGTCATCTAAATATTGGAACTATATCTTTGGAGTGGTTGTAAATGTTTGAAGGGCCACCTGTTCCCAACTATCGATAAATATGTTTGTGATGATAGGGGATATTGATGATCTCATGGCAACACCTTTGTCATCACAGAGAAGGAGAGTAGATTAGGAATATATAAAGTCTATCTCGAAGTTGTAGAGCTACCTGATATGAATATGGACAATGACTTGTGTGTCCGAAACGTTATCCAGTAAATGATACTGTCCCTTCACTATGTGAGATACTTCTAATAAACAGACTAAAATGGAAGAAATGAAATGACTGTAAAGACTACCCACTCTAACAATATCTGAAATAACCAATTAGACTTCACTATTTTATGAAAATTTGCCTTTCCAGTAAAAATAAATAAACCCACTTGACTATTTTATTCACTACCAGAATAGCCTTGAGAATTACTCCAGAATTTTTATAATAGAAATTTTTAATATTCTTCAATCCGACTGCTGACCAGATTGTTATTCCGCTTCACTTCAATCACCAAAACGAGCTTTACCCGACTACCATGTTAATTCGTGACGCGTTACTACCGCCTGATCGTATTCATACTGACTGCCTAGTCAGAACTTCTCATCCCAATCTAAATCTAACTGAATCAGAAGAGGAGCATCATATTGATTATGATTTGTCTATTTAAGACAGCCGTAGTTTCGGAGACTAGTATGTGTACTGGGTGATGATTGAAGGTGAGATGAAAATCTCTACTGAGACCGGATTATTTGTTTACACTTTCATTATCTACAGGTAGCTTTAAAGGCTACCCTAGCAACCAATTAAGTTTCCTTATTTTGGCTGGAAAGACAGATTTTCATAAAATAAAGAAGTGTGACTGATTATTTTAGTTGTTTCTAGGGTGGTCTTTAAAATCACTTTTATCTATACATTTCATCCTATGGTATTACGTAACTTTCGTTTTTCTAAGTTTTGACCTACATTGACTGTCTAAATGTTTATAGTACCATACTGTTCCCATTATTTTTATCATTTACATTTACAAATTATTCAGGAAAGTCTTCATGTGAACCAACATGGTTAAATTAGCGCGGGTACATGAATTAGAAGATCACAGTAAAGGTAATCATAAGAAAACAAAATCTCGGAAAGTTTAAATATTCTCAGTAGTCAATCCTTGTAGGTGTGTGAGTGAATTGTGTGTGTGTGAAGAGATTTATTATTATTATTATTATTATTATTATTATTATTATTTGTCCCTCGGGTTCCTAGTAGAACATACTGCTTCAGTAGCACGTCTCCATTCCACTCTCTTCTCTGCAGTCTTTTCAACCTGACTCCACAACTGCCCACAAGCTTTCATTTCTTCCTCAAGTGATCTCTTCCATGTTACCCTTGCCTCAGACATTCAACTCGTCGTTTCCCATGCGGGTCCAACTTGAGGGCTGTGTGAAGAAATAGAGGGAAATAAGATTTCTGTCGCATAGCGATTATATATTAAAATGTTAAAATTCTTGATCAATAATGAAACTAAGGGCGAAAAATAAGATGAAAGTGATAAGAGTACGAAGGGAGATAATATTTAAATCCATAATGAAAGGACAGTATCATTTACTGCATAACGTTTCAGACATAATTTATTGTCCATATTCATATCAGGTAACTTCACAAATTAGAGACAAAATTTATAAATAAATTCATAAGAAATCGAAAAAGAAGTATTAGCAGTGGCAGTAGTGGTGTGAGTAGTAGTAGTAGTAGTAGTAGTAGTGGTAGTAGTAGTAGTAGTAGTAGTAGTAGTAGTAGTAGTAGTAGTAGTAGTAGTAGTAGTAGTAGTAGTAGTAGTAGTAGTAGTAGTAGTAGTAGTAGTAGTAGTAGTAATACAGGTGTTATTATTAACAGTAATCCTACTACTGGTGCTAATAATCGTGACAGGATTGAGAAAGAATTCAAAGTCTCCACCGTGTTACCATACCATACATGGAAGGCACCTCAGAAGCATTATGAAGAATTCTCAATAAGGCTAGCTGGGATTAAAGTGGCTGGTACTGAAAACAACAGACTCGCTTAGAAACAAGCTTTGTAGGTTATAAGATCCTATCCATACAATTAAGCTGGATAATCTGGTTCACCAAATCCTTTGCAATGATTCTGAGGTCAAATACATAGGTTAGTTGAAGTAGTCGACCAAGGTTGATTAGAATGAGAGAGCACAAAACTCAGCTAAATCAAGATTAGTAGATTGTAATAAGATAAGAAATTTAAAGAAAAGTTGTTCAGTTATAGCTCTACATGTGATGACACACAATCACACAGTAGAATGGGATAGAGTGACAGAGTTAAAACAAACTTAGTTGGGTGGGGGGGGGGGAGGAAGAGACTGCTGACTGAATCTGTGTTTATCGAATGAACACGAACTAAACGCAGTAATAAAAATGATTCTGCATCTATCCCAGATATATGGAAAATTCTACTACAGAGAAGGAGAGAGAATTAGGAATGTACAAACTGTGTCTCAAAGTTGTCGAATTACCTGATACGAATATGGACAATAAATTGTGTCCGACAGGTTGGTTATCCAGTAAATGATACTGTTTCACTATGTGATATTTCTAATGAACAGACCTAAATGGAATTACAATGTAACACAGTTCCCAAGTTTTACTCCTATATTATAGAGATCATATTTACATTTATCCGGGTGACCAGGGAGTAATTTATTATAGTTGTATTTGGGTTGAAGTTGAAGGTCATGGGAGGGAAAGGGAACGAACAAACATCTTCCGAATACTAAAATTAGGTTTGAAAATTTTACTTGCTGTGGCTTCTGTTATGCTTAGCAATCGGAGGGGCATACACTTGGAGTGTTGTGTTGGGAATTTTTAAATAATAGTAAATGCTGAGGTTTTGTCAATCTCATACTCACTATCTACTAGATGGGTGAGTATTAAGCTACTGATGGATTTCACTGTTCGTCTGCCTAACCACACTGGACAGTGTTCAGTGAAGCGATGATGGCTTGCCGAGTAGTTCTATTTATATAACTATCTCCACAAGAGGAGTTAAATTTATAAATGCCCATAGATATGGACAGATTCAGAGGCCTATTTTTCAACTGCATTGGCATCATACAGCGAGTAGTAAATTTCAAACATAGTGTAGCGGCAAAAAAGGTTTTTCGTATGAGATTTCTAAGCTTCAGTGCCAGTATTTCTGCAGCTGCATCTCCTTTGAACCCTAAGGTTAGAAACAATTACTTCTATGTTGGTATAAAATGACGATTATGTTGAATAATTCGTAAATGTAAGTGTAAAACCTGACGAGAATTTGCCGAAACTATGTATTCGCTTCAAACTATCTTCTAATTACCATTATGGCTATTATTATCATTATCATTATCTTGACATCTACTAGTCGCATGATTTATTTCTCTGTTACAACAGCCTAAAGAATCTGCGATGATTGGTTTACTGTTTTCATATGTAAGAAAATCTATGCCCATCAGCATAAAGCATGATGAGAGCTAGTTGAAAACAACACCGTTTGCTTGCATGTCATACTTCAGGATTTTTAACCGATATGACATATTGCCGGACTGTGTAATGACAGGAAATATTTTTAACTGAAGAATACAATGATGACGGGTTACATATTCTCTGAGGTTCATTATCAGGCTTGTAATTCCATTTCCAATGTTCCTCCAAATGATGACAGTCCATGATGAATACCAACTTGAAATCAATAAATCCTCAAAAAACCTCAAATTTGTTTCAACCGGTGCTCATTAGTGACTAGCTTTGAGAAGTGATTCCTGAAGTTCCAGTGAGAAGTAGTGGCTGGTTAAAAAGCCCTGGTGGCCGCGAGGACAAATACTCAACGATGACAATGGTTGGTGGTTGCACTATATCGTGAACTGACAGAGACTGGAAATATGGACCTATGGACTCCGACCCAGTATTGGCTTAATGGCAACGTGCTGGCCATGTTACCTGAAGGTCGTGGGTTCAATCCCAGGCGGGGTGATGGGTGCGCACTGGTGAGAAGTCTCATACTAGGACGAAACAGGCGTCTAGTACCCCATGGTTTCCAGTATTCCTCCAACTAATATCAGTCCATGATGAATAACAACTTGAAAAATCTCTAAATCTCCACAAACCTCCAAATTCCACTAACAATCGATGGGAAAGCTAAAACAAAACGAAATAAACACTAAAAGCTGCAGACAGACAGATAAAATCAACTTAAAACCTCGCATACAAGTGCATTGCGTCAAGTTGCCAAAATTCACAGTAGCATGCCAAAAACAAGTGAATACCTCTGTGCCGTTGTGACCACTTTCAAGCCATGTCACAAAGAGCCCTCAAACACTGATTCCTATTGCTTCAGGGACTCCAACCATGTAGTCTACATCTCAGCCCACACGACTCAGACCAACAGTCAAGGACTTCGTCAGCTGGTCACTCTGAGCTCTCTTCCAACCTAGTCCACTTCCACTGGTATGGCACTTTCGGATTGGCAGTAGCTTGGGTTCACAACCTGACCGACCGACTTGACTTCTTCGCTCAGTACCCTATACCCATCCTCTACATTGTTGAAAGTTTCAACCAACGTGTGTTACTGGCTAGTGATACTGTCTAAAGGTCGGTATGTGAAATGCCGTTCGAATCTAATAGCCAAACGTAACTGAGACTCGATTACTTCTAAGCTGTCTAGCACCATAGAAAAACAACATGGAGTTTCCGTTGTTTCATTAGACTCTGCGTGGATTGATATCCGCGTATATATTCTACACATATCCTACTACATCGTCTCTTCTCATCTTCATTATTCTTTGTAGTATTTTTTTTAATTCACACATATTCCTACTGGCCCGTTGATCTGCAACCCGCTAGTTCGAGTCCAGGAATCCACTCTTCATTCCACCTTCAGTCATCACCGATGGTTATCATAGATACCTTCTGTGGTGATTTCACGCTTAGCTTTAACTTTTTCTCACATGACTTGTTTCTGAATTGCTATCCAGGTATCTATTCACTGGATTTGCTTACGTAATCTCTTTTCTAAATCCGAAATATTCCCACTAATATTCTTTCCATTTTTGTTGTGCTGTTACACACTGAAGTTTCCCACTAACTAACATCCTGTTGGTGAACTCAAGTTTCGTCCTCGTATGGGACTCAACGGTTCTTACTCACGATCGAACTTAAGACCTTCGAGTTCCGCATAAAGCACGTTGTGATTCGGACACGGGGTCGGAATCCAATGGTTCACATTTTTCCACTTCTCTCAGTTCCCCATACAGCTCTCGAGTCCACCCAGATTTCCAGTGATTCCCCAACTGATGTCAGTCAGTGATCAATGTCAACCTGAAACCAATAAATAAATCCTCATAAACCTCGGAAACTGAAGTACTGTTAAGTACTCATTAGTGACATGTTTCCAAATGAGATTTTCTGAGGCTCCAATGAGAAGCCATGACCGGTGATGCAAACCAGGTTGGATTTGAGGACAGCTACTCAACATATGGCACTGGTTGACGGTCGTGTTATATTGTGAATTGACAGAAGGGAAATACAAACCATCAGATTCCGACTAATTGGCTGAATGGTAGAATGCTCACTACGAGATATGAAGATCATCATTCCTACCCCTAGAGAGGAAGAAAGTGTCGACTCTTGGGGAAGCCCACAGTAGGACGAAATATCTGTCTAGTGCTCCCAAGTTTTCAAATATTTGAAGATGCCAAAGAGTGAATACATCTGTGCCACTGAGACAGATTTCCAGGCATGTCATTATGGGGACCCCACCCAGGTAGTCTACATCTGCCTACATGGCTCAGACCAGCAGTCAGGGACTTCATTAGCGTGTGTCACGTCTTGGCTTCCCCATCCAACTAACGTCAATCTCAAATCTGCACACCCAATTTTAGCTTCGAATAAGGCTAAATGATTAGACTGCGTGTTAACTAGAGTTGATACCACCCACTCATTGTGATCGATAAGTCTGATATCATCCAATCGGGAATGGAAAGGGCATTAGTCTGATTGGACAACTGAATGCAGACATGTGACTTGTTAATCATATCAGAATATGAATTGACACTGGTCAGTTTGCTAGTGTAATGCATTTGAAAGCTGACTCATTCACTATCCAGTTTCGATTTCGAGATTGCCCCATATTTTCGCTGCTAATCACTGTTGTTTGTCGATTATCTTTGATGACTAGACGTAAGTGCATTCTCTGCGCTTGCTGAGTCGCCAGCTCACATTTTTCTCTTCCTATTCTTCTGTTTTCTTCTAGATTTCCTACAAAACTTACACTTGTCTACGCACTTCCCTGTAACAACATACCCCTTCAGGTTACATGAACATCTACCAACAGTTGATTGTTATCCAATTACACAGATGACACTTTCTGTAGCCTTTCAGATGGATATTTTATGTTACACTGATAACTTTTATCAATATGACAAAAAGTTTTATGAAAAATGAAATGAGGAGAATCCTCTGTTGTACAAAAATTGAAATTCTATTCCCATGTCACATTACTTGTCTACAAAATATAAAGTAGGAAATAGTCGTAACATAATTCCACTGAATTTATCTACCATCAAACTTCTCATCACCATCATCATTAGTGTTACATGATACCGATTTGTTCAGTTGTATCTCTCTTTACTCTTCTCTTTTAGATGTACACACAAACATACGCTTTTGTTTTCAATCATTGAAACCAATAATCTCTCCATCTATCCATCTTTTCATTGACTGTTCATCAATTATGCTCTCATAGACAAATCTCAACAACACTGATATATAACTCGAAGCAATGCTATCGAATAATACATGATGATAACATTGTTGAGTTTTTCATCGTTGTCTGAACATATGTACTTATATGTGTGTGCGTGTGCACGCGCGCACGCACGCACGCACATGTACGTGTGCGTATTCATGTACATGATGATTCCCAGGTGGTAATATTCTTTACACATAATGTACAATCTTGAATTATTCGACGAGAACAGGATAACAGCAGTAATAATAATAATAACTGAAAATTTTTCATCAGGAAAGGTAGACAGCCAGCCAACCTTCTGTCTAATTTTAAATAATTATTCAAAATAAACTATACAAGATTATCTTTCATGTTGTTGCTTGTATTATCCCGTTGTTGGCTAGACCTGATTGACTAGTCTCTATTGGCATATGGGCTCCTGTGTGGATGCCTTAATATTGCCTGTGATTTAGTCATATGTTAATAATTGATAGTGGTTAACAGCGTTTGGCTTTTGAAGCAATCGGCCCTGGGTTCAAGTCCTAGTGAGAACAACATTGTTCACTGAGAGGCACGTACATCCAGTTGACGAGTCCCAAATAAGACGAAACACACATTCTGGATTCCACTGCTAGCCACTATCTGTCATTAATATAAAGAACTGAAAATCCCGGCAATATTGAGGCAACTGCATAGGAACTCCTATGCCAACATTAACTAATCGACTTACAAAAATTTAGTCCGACCTTCGTCAAGAGAATAATCAAGTTTAAAATACCGAAGATATAAAATAAATGAATTTAAAGACGCATAACTAGTCTCCTTGTCGTTGTTTTCAAAAAATATGATTCGGTGGTAATTTACTTGGTGGTGGCTAGCAATGGAATTCAGGATGCACATTTCGTCCTATTTGAGACTCGTCAGCTAGGCCTACCTGCGCCCCAGTAAGTGATGTTGTTCCCACTTGAACTCGAACCCATCATCCATCTCTTCAAATACCAAAGCGTTATCCAATAGGCCACTTGAAAACGACTGTCATCTACTGTGCAATGGGTACCAGTTATTATTACAACACAATGAATAACTAAACAGTGTCAAGGAATCTGCATTGGACACAGTAACCAAACAAAGGTTATTCAGTTCGATCCAGAACAACAACTTCAAATTACAAGAATCAATAATTAATAATAAAGTAGGGTTGCTCATCATTCAATGTGAAAGTGTTGATATGTGGTATACGTGTGTGTGTGTGTACATTCTGTCTTGTTTCGTCGGAAAGACACACTGAGATTTACACAAATAAAACCCACATCTACCGTCAACTTTTGAGTCAGCACCAGATACTTGTGACAATTCCCCATTCTGTCTTAATCATTCATATTTCGAGTAAACATAGAGTGACTGTGAAGGTCACTCCAGTAAATGATGAGATAACCAATTAGATTTCTCTATTTAATGTATAATTACTTTTAAAGTTGAAATAAAGGGATTTAATTGGTTATTTCAGTGGTTGCCATACTGACCTTTAAAGTTACTTTATCGTTTCAGCAAAAAACGAAGTAGCTAATTGGTTATTTCTATTTCAGGGTCACCCCAACAACGAATGAAACAATCGATCAGTTATATTTCAACTCGAAGGTTAGTTTTTCATAACATACAGAAACCTGTTGATCTCAGACTGGTATTCACTTCGGACTGACATCATTTGGTGAAGCATTGAAAACCTGAGAGCAATGATCATCTGTTTCGTCCTAGTAAGGAACTCCTCCGCAATGGATCCCCATAAACTACCTAGGGGTCAACTCAACGGTGACACTGGACTGAGACCGCACTATATCATGAACCGACAGTAGTAGCAAATGTGAACCACTGGATTCCGACTCAGTGACTCAACGGTAACGTGATGACTGTAGAACCTGAAAGTTCTGGATTCGAGCCCTCATGGGGTGGAGTCATGGATGTGTACTGCTGAGAAGTCCCATACTAGGACGAAACAGCTGTCCAATCCTCCCGGATTTCGCACAGCTGATTATTTAAACATTTGTATCCTATATCATAGTTTGTATCTTTTATTGAAGAGTAGCATCTTTATTGAAATTGTTCAGTTGTTCAGTAGCAAGGAGAATTGTACTCTCTACAGGAATCAAACTGTTCAGTCAAATGGAATCACATTAAGAGGGAGAGGTAGTCTGTCAAACTGGGATAGATAGTGGATGATGATTGAGGATGAAATGAAAATCTGGACCGGGCAGGATTCGAACCACCCACCACTGAGTTTTCTATCCGGTGCTGTACCAGTTGAACTATGAGGTCAGTCTACTAACCAGGTTTTTATTTTACCTTAATCACTAAGGCGTTTTGTCCGACTGTTGTGTGAATTTGTGAAGGGTTACCACCGCTTGGCTACCAGCCGGTTCAGAACTTCTCATCCTAATCGAAATCCACTTGATTTATATAGGTAGGGAGGGAGGTGAGCATCATACTGATGATCAGTTTGACTACTTCAGATAGCTCCTCCTCCTCTTCCTTTCCCAAATATACTACTACTGAATAAATTGAGTAGTTTGCAACCACTCAACGTAAACTGTAGCCAGATCAGAGTAATCTAAACATCGGATGGCCATCCACACTCATTTCTGGCCAAAACTCTTCACTGGTGTATTCGGACGAATTCAGCTCGTACAGCCGAATTAATCCAGATCGCCTGAATCTTACTAACTGACTTGTGTAGAGTGGTATACGTAAATTAGGATGGTCGATTAGAAATCGATTTCCAAATTGTGCGGTCCATATTAACAGACAGACAGACGAAATCAACACAGAACGTCGCACACAGGTTTATCAGCTCAAGTTGTCACACTTAACAGTAGTACACAAAGAATAGGTGGTTAGGAAATGGAGTGATATGAAAATAGACAAAGTTGTGTGGGAGAATAAGCAATAAGCGATGTCACCGAGAGTCAATCTTCAACGACTGATTCCTATCACCTCGAGGACCCCAATAAGGTAGTCTACATTTCACCATACGACTCGGACTAATAGTCAGGAACTTCATCGACGGATGGGACATCTTACACTCCTCATTCTGAAGCCTCTTCCAAACTAATACAGCTTCAATTTGAGGGTTTGTGCGGAGTTATTGGTTTTAAGTTAGTATTCATCATGAAACGACATCAGTTGGATAAAGATTGGGAACCCGAGAGAACTTGACAACTGTTTCGTCATTGCGTGAGACTGCTCAGCAGTATGCACCCATGAGCCCGCCCCACTAGCGATCGAACCCGGGACCTTCAAGGTCCGTGGCCAGCACGTTACCAATGAGCCCTTGAGTTGGTATCCAATGGTCCATACTAGAGACGAAACATCTGTCCAGTGATCCAAGGTTTCCAGTGTTCCTCCAACTGATGTCAGTTTATGATGAACATCAACTTATAATACGGCTTCCCTTAGCATTGCACGCCGACACAAACGGTACATGTTCAAACCCTTTTTCAGTCGACTAATGTTCACAACCTCATCAATCGGCTTCCTTGTCTTGCCACGTTGACATTTCTTACAGCTGAGCAGTTTTCCAATTGTTCAATTTTCCAAATGATTGACTGTTAACTGTTTCTTATACATGTGTATATGCGTGTCATATAAAAATACATGGAAACAGACAAAAAAAGATTTTCAAACTGACTCTGATTTCCGTTAGTTCGACTAAAACACTAGACAAGAATTAGAGATTGTGTACTGTAATATTAACCAGGAAATACATTCGACAATTAGTCACTAACTAACCTGAGAAACTAACAGAAAAATCCATACACACATACATACACATACGAAATACATTCAGCTATACACGAATAGGATATTTAAGTATGCATACACAAGTTATTTCATAAGTATCAGATAATCATCAGAGAATGATGTAATTGCACAACCCCTTACATAGTAATTCCATTTTAGTCTGTTTATTAGAAATATCACACAGTCATTTCTTCATTTTCAGTCTGACATTTTTCTTCACAGCATGGAAGTAGGAACTTACCATAATCCGATGAATAACTAGCAGATATGCACATTGAGTAGTTTACAAAACCCATAGTTAGGGAGAGGGGAGGGAAAATGAAACATCCAGTGAATATGCACCATTATAGTCAATCACAAGTCAAGTGAATTAGAGTTGTAAATCAATAATTTTGAACATCTGAAAGGCTTCAGTTAAAAAGCTTATATATTTTACCACAGATTATTAACTGATTGGATAATAACTCTACCCTACATCTATCTAGGGTGTATCATTAGCCGTCATATAATAGGTGTCGCTCATTGTCTACGACAAGAATGTACACAAGGTTGTTGAGTTAATTTTATTGCCATGGTGACTGTACTAGTCTTTGTTTAACTGTCAGGATGAACAAACAGAAAATCTACTGTTCAGTACCTCCTATATTGGACAGAGTTCCTTATTGATTATTATACTGCATAGAATGGATCGATTTCTGTTAGCATATTGACTCTTTGAACCGATGCCCAGATACTACCTTAAGTTTCATTTAGATGAATTATGCTTGTTGATGACTAGCAATGAAATCCAGGGTGTGTTTCGTCCCATATAGGACTCATTAGCTAGATATGCCAGTGAGTGCTGGTGTTCCCACTGACACTGAAACCAAGCGCCTCAACCATTATCCAATGGGTTACTGAGAAACAAAAGACATCCCTATTGAAATAGGCATGAGTTAGTATCTACTGTGTATCACATGATGCGTTTTACTGAAATTTATGAGCTTAATGAGTCCTGATTTGTTGGACTGTGATGCATCCTGATATTAATAATTTGCCTGTCAATGAGAAGGTATTCTCATCCACTCATTAAGTTCAAGTTATTCAGCATTCGAAGTGAGCTATGAGGTTTGATGAGCGTGAAAATGTGCTTGCGGTACTGAATTAATTAAACAGCTTAAAAATAATTCCAATAATCTTCATCATTAGATGATGCCGAGAGACCTGTTGACTAATGCTCCTACCACTACTACTACTCACAAAACTACTACTACTACTACTACCACTACTACTACTACTACTACTACTACTACTACTACTACTAACACTCACACTACTACTACTACTACTACTACTCACACTACTACTACTACTCACACTACTACTACTACTACTACTACTACTCACACTACTACTACTACTACTACTACTAAAACTGCCACTGCTACCACCACCACCAACACCACCATTACTACTACTACTACACCTACTCACACTGCTACTACTACCCACACTAATACTACTAGTACTCATCACACTACTAGTATTCCCACTACTACTAATGCTACACACACTAATACAACTGCTCACAATACTACTACCAGTACTACTAGCACTACCACTACTACTACTACTACGCACACTACTACTGCTACTCAGGATAATATTACTACTACTGCTACTACTACCACTACTACTACTACTACTACTACTACTACTACCACTACTACTCACACTATTACTATTACCACAACTACTACTACCACTAATAATACCAATCTCACTACTTCTACTACTTACACTACTACAACTATAAATTACTCCTAAAACTACTCACATTACTACTACTACTCAGACTAATACTAATAATACGATTAATACTACCACTAATACTACTACTACTACTCACACTACTACTACTACTACTACTACTACTACTACTACTACTACTTTTCTTCTCCTGGAATTCTGCATTACAATATTTAGTGATTTCTCAGTGCAAAATGTATAGCGAAATAGTAGTACTGCGAGCTTTCAGACTATAGGCAACGAAGCTTGCTGGATATAACTTGGTCTACTTTTTGTTGGCACGCATCAGGAGGACAAATTTGCAACCATGTTAGAATCTCTTTCGATTGACATAACCTTATCACACTGTGATTTATGCATCAGTAACATTTCGTACAAATCACGTTTTACAGTTTTAAATTGTGCCTAGAAGGAATCGATGCCTAAATGAGTTTCACAGAGCCACAGCATCAATCTAATGTCAAAATGAGTTGAGGTAGCGGCCTTTTTTGCCGTTAGTTAAAACTGACTGATGTTGACTAGAAATAGTGACCTCTATTTGTACTGAAAATGTGACTTGTATAATCAATGATGCAGTAAGTATTGGGTTCAAATCATAATCATACAAAGAAGAAGAAGACATTTTCACATTTATTTGAATAGTTGTGTAATCTATGGGACTGGTAATCACTCGGAAGTTCGAAGTCATACCACGCAGCTCTTTAGTCAGAGGAGAATTATTATTGGATACTTTAGGGTTGACACCTTACTCCAGGATTTTATGATAAATTAGTATTTCAGTTATTCAACATAAGGATTATATATTGGTTGTTATCAAATGATGCGTCCCTTTGTGTGCTTTTTGTCAAGTGGCAGGCCAAAGAACCATAGAAAGTCCTTGACTAGAGTATGTCTGCATTCCAACGCTTTCACTACTTAGAATCCTCTTCATTGTTACGTCTTCTTTTGATCACTTAATAAGGTTCAACAGATGGTCTCCAGCACCCACTCCCCCACCAACCTCAATTTTCGATACCCCCTCAACGACTATAATAAGTAGGGGTGGCGGGGGACTATCTTCAAAGCAGTAGACCATCTAACTGAAACATACCAATCATACATTATTACAAGTTGACTGGGGACGGAAGATGAACTGAAACCTTACATGACTAAATGACAATACATTCGTCTACTATGAGAAATTACACCTGAAAAGTGTTTTGCTCAACACCATAACGCTGACGATATGAACGAATTAAAGTATATTCTACTTGTAAGAACTTTAATCCAGAGTTGATTGACCGAAGGTATCTCAGGAATTTTTTAAGATATTTCGACTAACCAGGATACATCATCCATATTAATCTACAGATCTTTGTAAAACCTATCGTGAGTATTCAGTTCTCCTATGCACTTTTGTTTTACCTCCTAAAAAGGATTTCAGGTGTAAAATCATGTTGTGTATCTGGTGTGTATTTGTGAATTTCTTTGGATGAATGCTGTGCCTAGAAGTTGAACAAGCTGTTTAAGGTCCCATACACAAATAACTCACATGTACTGAGAGGTTAAAGTCAACTTGAATCATAATTTGTTTGAGGGCAACCATTAGTGAAATCCCAGACGCGGATTTCATTTCTTTCTCATACCATCTCCTCTACGTCACCATCGCCTCTCACTGGCCTGACCTGACGGGTAATAACCCCTATCAGTCTTATAAATCTATATCCAGTCCAGTCCGTCACAGTAAAGTACAATCCATCTCCACTTCATTCTTATGAATATTTGTTGGGCGATGGCTTCTTCATTGATTCAGTGATTCAGTGATCCAGCGATTCAGTGCCAGCCAGCCAGCCAAACCATTCAAAAGCAATAATCCTCAAGAACGTACTGTCCCTACTTTATCTGCCCAAAATTATTATTACTTATATGAGATATTAAGAGATACCCGTCAGGTAACTCTATGTAACCTTTTTTAGACCCTGTCCATAATTTCTAGCTTTCGAGGAAAAGTGATTTAGTTGAAAGCTATGAGAATTTTATTCCAGAGAAATTTATGCCTGTTTTTCCGCACCTTGATATCCTCGTATCTTATTGGCTGCCTCAAGGATACAATACATTCTGTTATAAAGTTAAATACTCAGTTATTTATTCAGCTAGTGCTTAGCATAGTTTATAAGTGACCGTTCTATATTGTCACTAAGGTGTTCAACTTAAACGCTAGTCCATAAGACTCTTGCCCCAGTGTTAGGAATCGACCACAAACATTTCAAATTCAGTTGGCGATCATCTGTTAGTCTGCATATTATGAATCCTTAAGTACTTTGGTGAATACAGACAAATGACTGATGAGTCCAAAAAACCGGTACCAAATACACATTTTAGATTACGTAATTATCAGTCACTTAAGATTCACCATAATATCATAGGTTGATTCAATGTTATTTGAGTTTTTAGACTGGATTGTGAATGCTTCATCCTCAAACATGATGAAAATACTAATGCCGAATTCCTGAAGAAATGTGGTGGCTTCAGCTGGAAACCATCCGTGTTTAGCTTAATAATAATAATAATAATTCACCATACTCCAAAAAGTTTGTGCTACAATTTGAAATTCTCAGCATGTTGTATTGCAACAACAACAAAATATGCGTGTATGCATATACTCCTTTACAACATTTCCAATAGGGTTACTATATAAGAATTTAATTCATGTGAAGAGTATTAATAACAAGGAAATTTTACAGTTTTAATTCAATTATTGAAATGAGATTGTTAACTGTTACAAAGTTGATATGTGTGATTTCTGTTCTAACACCATTTTCTCCTCACATAATATGCAGGCTAGATAAGGTACAGTCGAATTCTTGTACTTGATTGACTATACCAGTGTATAGTCTTATGTAGTTTCTTCTTGTCATCCATGACAGGAAATACATAGAGGCAGCTGTGAATGAAGTGGATACTCAGTGTCACTTTGAACTTCTGTAGGTAGTTCCCTAGTAGAATTAAAATGTCTGTCAACTACAGTGAGAATCACTTAAGCCAGAGGTACAACACACCCTACTGACTGACGACTATCAAAAACCTACACAATACAACATAATCCCCTTTCAAGTAGACCAAGAAACATCAACGGGGAACAATAGAGAAGAATAGGTGAAATGCAAGAATTAATAAATTGTGAAAGTAGAAGTTGACTTATACCGAACACCCTCAGTTTGTTTATGTGACACGTTAAAGGAATGATTCTCTTTACAAGTCAACAAGATATGAGATGACCAACAAACATCAGAAGTAAATCTCAATCCAAGATAGTTAACACTCCACTTACTTTCTACAGAAATACCATGAGTACTGCAACAGGAGTCAAGAGACTTAAGCAACTCACACAAGTTTGTCTTGTTTCCAGCTGTGGCTAAAATTACCATTGTGACATTTAGTGGAGGGTTTAACTTGTGACCATGTAAGAGAGACTAGACAAGAATCGATTTCGTTGAGAGCAATATAAGTGAGAGTTGACTAGAATAGACACCATCAAGTCATCAGCATACTTAGTAAAATTAGTTTCAACAGAATGAGGTTAATCGTGCAAAAAGAAAGAGTACAGAAACGGAGAAAGTACAGTAGCTTGAGGTACACCAGCTTCAGTAAGTGGTGAAGTGGAGGACCTTCGTTTGTGGACAGTGTACAGTTTCCTTTCAGAAAAATAAGAATACAGATAGTTTGTAACCTATGATTCAGTATGAGGTATAGCAAGTTTATTAAACAAGAGTGGTCTAGGAACAGAGTCAAAGCTGATGAGTAATGCGAGAAGGCAAAATGACTATAGTAAACACATTTGTCTAGACTGGAGGAATATTGTGACGCAAGTCAATGAAAGCATCTAAAGTACTTATGTTATCGGTAAGTACATTAAATTAACATTCAGGTGACCTGCAGAGATTCTTCACTTCTCCATGAAATTGCTACTGTTCACGTCATCAAACACTATTGCATGAAACGTTCATTATAGAATATTAAACTAAGGTGAACAACAATCAAATGTCATCATCATTCTGACCAATAAATCATCTCTATGAACTTCAAGATGGAACTCATAACAGAATAGAGTTTGTTGGAAATATATTAAAGACTTCAGAGTATTGGACAACTGCTTTATCGTTGCATTAAACTTCTCAGTAGTAGTGTAGTATCCACCTACCTTCGAGTCGGACAGTGAATACATTAACCATTTAATCACTGGATTACACTTCAATGGTTTATAATTTTATGATTCTATTAGTCAGTCAGTTAGTGATATATACCAACTATCCATCGTTTACTTCAGCTTTATTATTATTATTATTACTATTATTATTATTATTATTAACTATTATTAGTCCCTTGGGTTCCTAATGGAACATACCGCTTCAGTAGCATGTCACCATTCCACTCTTTACGCTGAAAGCTTTTCAACCTGGCTCCACGACAGCCCACAAACTCTCATTTCCTCATCACACCATCTCCTACATGTCACCCTCACCTCAGACGACCAACTCGTCACTTCCCATCGGGGTTCCACTCAAGTGCCTGGCCTGACGCGTGATGTCTCCAGTCGGCCTTCTCAGTGTATACCCACTCCAATCCATCTCCACTTTCTTCTGCATATTTGTTGAGCGATGGGTTCTTGGTTGGTTCGTTGCCAGCCAGCCAGAGTCCTTGTTGCTTATTCTTTCCGGCTAACTGATCTTCAGTAGTGAACGTAAGCAGTTGTTGATGAATGTCTGCAGTTCTTTGTTGGAAATGCCTTTCGTAACTCGCCAATTCTCTGAACCATCACATGGAAGCACTGACTTGACTGGGTTGGTGTTGAAAATCCAGATCTTGTTCCACATGCTGAGTGCAGTGCAGAAGATCTCCACACTGATTTCAGGTTAATAAAGGAAAGCCTGTCTTGCTTTTCCGATTCTGACTGGCTTTGACATCCTCGTCAGTGCTGCTGTGTGTAGTTGAAATAGTGCTTCCTAGATAGGTGAAGGAGGCTACTTCCTTTCTTCCGTTTCTCCCATTGATGGTGATTGGAGTTTGTTGTTGTTGCTGTTGGTGGTGGTGGTGTTGGTTGGGTAACTTCATCACCTCCACCACTGTATCTCTATATTCACTTGAAGTCACGTCTTCACTGCCTCGCCTCTTCTCTCAACTTGTTAGTTTTCGCCTGTAGATCTTTCAGTTTGTGTGACATCAGGCACAAGTCATCATTGGCGAAATCCAGATCTTCTGGGTTCTTTTCTGTTGTCCAGCCATTGTATCCCCTCTTCTCGCTCCCCACTGTTCGCTGCATGATCCAGTCAATCACAATCAGGAATATCATGGGGGATAGTAGGCAACCTTGTTTCACTCCTGTCTTCACTTCACTTCACTTCAAAAGCATCACTGAGTATTCCATTGTGAATAACTTGACTGGCATGTGGCGTCTTCATATAGTTGTTGAATGAGGTTGATAAAGGTTTGCGGTATTCCGTAGTATTGAAGCAGTTTCCAAATTACCTCTCGGTCGACGCTGTCAAAGGCCTTTACAAAGTCGATTAAGTTGAGGTAGTGAGTTGAGTTGACTGGCATTCAGTACTCTGTTGTATGATGATGTGTGGTGTGGGTTGTGTTGCAATTTGGTCTGCACATGATTTGTACTTCCTGAAGCCTGCCTGTTCTGGTCGTAGTTTTGAATCCAGTGCATCCTTTAGCCTCTCCAAGATGATGCGGCTTAAGATTTTGCTTGCTCCGGGTGGACAGGAGAGTGATTCCACACCAGTTCTTGCAAACACTGAGGTCCCCCTTCTTCGGCAGTTTGACAAGGTAACCCTTCTTTCAATCGCCAGGTACCTTCTCTTCCTTCCTTCCACACCTTCTGCAATAGTGGTGTGGTGTGAGCATGTCTGCTGTTGTCTCTGTATCTGTTCTCAGTGCTTCTGGCGGGATCCCATCTGGTCCTGCTGCTTTCCCGCATTTCAGTAGCTTTATGGCATTCAGAACTTGCATTTTTGTTGGAGGATTTATGTTCACTTGTAGTTGAGTGGCCGGGCTGATGGTGGTATTTCTGGACGAAGTGTAGGTGGTGGTCAATTCAAGAGCTTCTTGAAGTGGTCGACCCATCGTTTCCTCTGTTTCTCTTCTTTCGTAATTAAATTTCCGTCATCATCTTTTATTGGCTTCGTCTGCGTTGATCTCTTCCCTGGTAGATAGTAACCTGGTTATTTGATACAATGTCGTCAGGTCTCTCTTACCTGCAGCCTGTTCTGCTTCACTTGCCAGTGTTTCATGTTACTTCAGCTTAGAAAATTTTTATTCAAATAGTTAACCAAATGCTTTTAAGTCAACTTTTCTCTTATGATGGTATGTTAACATACTACTGAATGACTAGTAACTAAATTAAATTACTATGCAAAGAAGGAGAATCAAACTAATGTTTTTACATAAAAAATAAAAACAAATTTAAAACAATTACTCAACAGAATTTTATTTGATAAAAATTTGAACAAAAGCTAACAATTAGGCATACAATATACTTGTACACGCAAATACACAAAAATATATATCAGAAAAAAAAATAAAATGGAAGAAAAATGACTAAAGTTTTATCAGATAGTAATATTTTAACATGAAATTTTTCGTAATTCTTCTTCCCTACCTGTCCGTATTAATTCATTTGGAAATCAATCAACAACAAAAGATGAGTGAGTTGAAGAATGATTGATTGACTGACTGACTGACTGACTGACTGACTGACTGACTGACTGACTGACTGACTGACTGACTGACTGACTGACTGACTGACTGACTGACTGACTGACTGACTGACTGACTGACTGACTGACTGACTGACTGACTGACTGACTGACTGACTGACTGACTGACTGACTGACTGACTGACTGACTGACTGACTGACTGACTGACTGACTGACTGACTGACTGACTGACTGACTGACTGACTGACTGACTGACTGACTGACTGACTGACTGACTGACTGACTGACTGACTGACTGACTGACTGACTGACTGACTGACTGACTGACTGACTGACTGATTGACTGACTGACTGACTGACTGACTGACTGATTATATACTATTTTCTTAGGAGAATATGCAAGCGAGTACCTCAGCAAAACCCATCCCACTGTGTGCATGAAATAAGCTCTCAGCATTATGTTCTTACCTCTGATGATAATGAATCATCACTATTCAATCTCACAATTTATGGAATATATATAAATAAGCATGTCTATATAAATTTAATTTCATGCAGTCAATTATATAATATCGATCGTCTAGAGATGTGACATCTACAATCCGTTATCATCATAATGTGTGCAGAAAAGAGATGACAATATGTTTATTATTATTTTGGTTATTTGACACACTTATACCTCTTTTTTTCTATATGCACTATAGTGTTGCAACTGGTTGATCTAGGCACTGGATTTTCATCCAATGACTCACTGGTTCACAATCCACTTCACTTACTGACTTCTGGATATATCTAGTTGATATATTATACATATGACTCATCGCCTACAACATAGATATACACATAATAACTGATTAGGATTAATATGAATAATTTCAACAGCATACATTGTTTCGTTGTAGGCTCTTCAACTGCTAACAAGTTATGAATAGTCACAAAGATGAAATGGATGTAAGAGATTAGTGTACTTCATAATTGAAAATCCATAAGTCGTTAGAGGAAGGTATGAAACATTGAAGGACAACGGATAAACAAACCAATCACTCATCGTTTACTTTACACAAAATGCACCAATGAAATCTAAAGTGTCTTTGAAATCATATGGGTATAGCTTAACTCTATGCTGTTTCAGTTCATAGAAGTTATCACAATTAAAGCACTAAAGAATGAACTTTGTATATAAAAAATAAGATTTAGTAATTAACTGGCAACCTGTTGACTGAGATACTTGAAGACTTTCGTTTCATATTGTCCCCCTTTTCATTGATTATCACTCGAACACGTCCTTTTATCATTTTATACTCAGAATTATCTTCTTATTACCACTTTCGGTAGGTAATGGTGTGGCAATTTTCACATGAGAGATGTAAATTCTTACCTAGCACAAAGATATGCATACAGTTGTTGATGTAGTCTTTATCGACTACAATTTATTGAATTTATTCGAAGTTAGACGTCAATTTCTGCGAGTGTTGTGTAGCTAAGGTGTTTGTCTGACTGTATGACGGAGAATCATTGTCAGTGTGCATTCGCTTTTCTGGCTGTTAGAATCATTGTGAGTGTGCATACTAATGGTACGCTTAGACATGATGATTATGATTTAGTTTCCCTGGGTAGTCCTTTCGGAGATGATATGGATAGACGAGCCTGTTGGTCCACTGGACATACTCTGGATTGAAGCGTTGAAGGTGTATCAGGAATCTGAGTATCTTTATCTCTGCGACTGTTATATGACTGTGTCTCTCTGTGCATTGGATTTGGAGACACCAGTGTGAGTTCTTAGTGCTATCTGTGGTATGTTCATCACCGAATATTTGTGGTTGAGAGACTGATTCTTGGTGATATGTTTTGTGATATAACAAGAATATATATTGTCTGTGTGTGTCCCCAGTTCAAACCCCAGTGACCCCTCTACTTTTCTCTCCACACAAATACTCACTAACAACTTGCTCAAAAAAAACAATCCATTCACACAGTCACACGATGAGTGATTCTAAAGGCCACTCTACCAACTGCTAAGATAACCAATAAAATTTCTTCCTTCAGTAAAAAAGTACATTCCAACGAGAAATAGTCAAACCTGATTGATTTTAAGTAAAGATCTGCCATAAACAACAGTCTTCTACATTTCGTTTGAGTTCTTCTATAAAGATAACTGTCGGACATCAAGAAACATGAATCCATGTTATGATTATTCAATCATATTGCTCCACACCATCTTGAATACACTACCATGCTACTTATAAGTAGCTTACAAACTCTCTCTGAAAATGCAGATAAGTAATCTTGGAAACTATCCAGCGAAGATCCTAAAGATCTCACTTCGCTAGCTAAACCAGAGTGATATATGCACTAAGTGGACCGTTTGCTGGTTTGGACCTAAGCAGACCAGAGGTTGTGTGAGTTGAATCTAGTTGTGTGCACTCAATTGATGCAATTGGCAGCAGATGGATAAAATGCCCATCTGGTTTATGCATCATTCTGATGTGACTATCAAAATCTCCAGATTAGTGAGAGTGGTTTCAAACTAATCATGTCGTTCGACGGTATAAGCAGATTTCCCTGCTGTTGTAAACCACTCAGTCAAGATCTCAGGATGTGACTTGTTCCAATAAAATACCTTTAACTAAAGTAAGATAATGGTGTGCTGCGTGGGACTTATATGAACACATGTCAGTAGTACATAAAATGATGTGGCAGATTTGTCAACGTTACTGCCAATACCAACTGGTCACTGACTATTCGTCTCAAGCTTTCTCCTTCTAAATCTCTACGGCACTTACTGTTTGCCCACCATGCTGCCAAACTGCACAACCAACCGGGAGACAACAATTTCCTATCGCATCAGTCCCCTTCATCACATCGTATACAAATTCACTCTTCCCATTCAACAGCACCCACGATGCTGTTACCTTCACCTTCGATTAGAGAAAACCCAGCACCCGTACGATGACCTCAAACTCCTTCTCGACGGTTTGGGTCCATACGACCTTCATTTTTTCTGAAGGCAGTGACACCAGCTATACATGAAGCAAAGCTAAAACAAACGAAAACTTGGTTATATTTTATTCTCTGAGCTGGGTTGTCTAATCGTGAAGCTTTCACCGTCTTTCGTCTAGACGACATCATCCATAACACTAACTGACTGATTTATTAGCTTACCCTGATGAACTGGTTTACGACTGGTCGTTCCCTTTGATTGTTGTATCATTGATCGACTGCATAGTTTTTCCTGTTGGCTGTTCCTCTGCTTGACCTAACCTCTGACCTTTCAGTCGTTTATCACCCTTCTCAATGGTTGATAGAATGGATCTATGTCGATACATCTGTTGATTGTTGACTGGCTGAGCTGAATGGCAAGCTTCTAGGAATTCTCTCATATTCTTTGTGTTTCCACTCTCTAAGATCTCGACATTGTCAAAATGCAATTCAGGTTCATAGTTGCTATCCACTTGCATTGAAATGAGTGATGAAATGTCGTGTGTGACGTTCACTAGCCTATTGGTGTTCATGTAGAGAAGGTGAAGACGGTGACCACTTCGTACAATGTAGTCTTGACTACAGTCATTCCAATTAACTTTAAATGCTATTCGGCTTGTCTTCTTTCATTATGGCTTCCTTTGGTCAGCATAATTGTGTTTAAATGGAAATTGTTGGTTTATGAGCCACACCAATCCCACCAAGTGATTGATCTCAGTAATCTTGTCATGATTTCTGATATATTCTTTATGCATCATGGTACGATGATGTGTTTATTGATTTCTATCGATGACTTTGTAGTTGATGATGTATGGGATAGGCATCTTGTGACAAAATTTCGTTGGTAGCCGATCTTCTTTACGGTGGACATCAAGTAATTTCCTTCGTTTCTCTGTGAAGTTGCTGTGCTGCAGTGTGTTCTCCCTCTTCTGAATAGAGTCTGCACACAACTGATCTTGTGGGTTGTTGGTTTGTTGCTAGTGTCGTTGAGGATTTGATCAGTGTGTGTTGGCTTTCTGTACACTTGGGTTTCCAGCTTTCCGGCATTTGTTCTACTGACTAAAACATCCAGGAATGATGATAATAGTAGAGTTCAATGAAACGAAAATTTTAAACCCAAAACAACTCAACCATTTTACATTCGAGATCACTTGATCTTCAATTTTTGATACTGCATCGTTTTCAATCAGTATTCACTTCGTGTATTTCATGTTTCTACCTTCAAAAGCTTTACCTAACCTGTAATGATTTTATTTTGCTTTTCCGATGGATATACTACTTAAATACGTACATATAAGTAGCACAAATCATCACGTTAGTAGTGTCAGTGATGGAATACCCGCATATCAACTCGGTTTGTATCCTCACGCCTATCAGTTCCATCATTAAATTCACATTTATTTGACTGATGGGTTTTCTTTATTTAGCAATGAAATAATAATTTATTCAATTAAACTATTTGAGTAGTATTCAATTTGCTTGTCCTACCTTCAATAATATACAAAATGCTTTCTAGTTGTTATGCCTAACAGGTAGTTAAGTGGAGTGTGTGTGTGTGTGTGTGTTGGTGTGTGACTAAGTAGGGCAGTAGGTGGCTGACAGGAAGGCTATTCACACGAGAAGACATCTGGTATTGTATGTTACAAACTTTGATAGTGGATTGTCAAATTAGGTAAACATTCTAGGCTATAGTCATTTTGTCCTATTTATATGGAAAAGCAGAAAGTTTTCTAATTGAAAAGAAAAAAACTGTTTTAGATTGTTCAGTCCGTATTTGAACAACAGTTATATGAACTAGTCATAATCGCGTGTAAGTACCCATTGACTTATTCTAATCTAGTAGGTGATGTTCTGTAATGACTACTGATGCCTCTATGTATCACTCACTTACAAGCATGCACACAGCGGACTAACTTTCACCGATCTGAGTCCATCGCAATGGTGAGCCTCCTGGCCTAGTAGCTGCATAGGAAAATGACCAGTAAAATGTGATCATTATTTAGAACTAGACCACATGAGATTGGTTAACCCCCCCCCCCTCTGTAATCAATCAGTGTATCTAACCAAGCCCTACAGGAGGTCAATCACGTGCCGAACAGCTCAGTGGTAACCTTTCTGATTGCAATATTGAGTGGTTTGAATTGGAATCTCAGGCGGGACATCATTTTCATCGGGGTGGCAGATACGCCTTGCTGATGAGTACCAAAATGAACAAAACGTAGGTTCGATAGGTCTCCTTGCCAATTGCTTCCATCCAACTCATAACTGACTGACAAAGTTAGGCTAAGAATGACAAGTTGGGGGATTTACCTAAAACAGTCAGGAGTGTCGACCGACAGTTAGTCAGTTCAAGCTCCTCCTGTATACAATCGTGTACACACATGCACATGAAACTATAGAAGTAGGAAGGTAACAAATAAAAAACTCAAAGAAGAAAAACCTGAAAAAAGGATGAATAGATAAATAAAAAGCTTGTGAAATATGTAACCATCTGCCCCATAGAGATCAAATTTAAAGCGTTTCTCTATGAGTCTTCAACTACTAATTCCTTACGCTTCAGTGACTTCAGGTGTACAGTCTAGGTACTTCAGAATAACAATCAACAACTTCACAGATAGTTGCTATATCTTCGTCTGGTCATTCCTATGAAATCCTTGAACTTTGAACGTTAGGGTTGATAGTGACGCATCATTTGTCCTACATATCCTAAGTAAATACATTGATGTGTGTTCGTAATACAAATCAACTAACTCGCTTTTCTTGCCTTTAACTACACGCTTAACCTCGATACTGCTTGTTTCACAAGTGAGTTATGTTCCACAGACACTCATGATCGAATGTCTGCTACCTCCACCTCCGCTGTCATCTATTCACCACCAGAGATAGGAAAACAGTTGAACCTAGACATACCCTCTTCGATTATAAGTGTCTTTTAATCCACTCATCGAAATGATGCAAAAGGTGATCTGCAATTCGACTGAATTATCGCATAAGATGGCCTACATGATAGTCAACAGCTCATTGGTAAAGGTCTGGACCTCAGAAGTGAGTGATGTGGGTCAAAATCACCTAGGGAGCACCAATTTCCCCGAGATTGATGATGAGTTTGAAGAAGCTCGGAATGTCGATAGAGCTCAAGGTATCCTACCAACGGACTCCCAACATCAACATACAGTCCGCCACGGTGAACAAAATCATCAGTTACCCATTGCTGACCAATTTGTAGAGTGACTCCAAAGGTCAACTTAATAACTACTGAAGTTGCCAATTATGGTCTGCATTCGATGGAAAAGAAACTTGATTGGATATTTCACTTGTCTATAGGGTGGCCTTTAAAGTCATCCCAACTTGCATGAAGATTATTTCTCGCTTCATTGTTGGACGCTGCTTTCATTATTATTATTATTATTATTATTATTATTATTATTATTATTATTATTATTATTATTATTGTTTCCACTATTACAGTTGCTTTAAAGCCGATCGCTTGGTGAATTCTTGCAGAAGTGGTAACGAGATGATAAGTGAACTTGAATTATCAATTTAGCAGGTGACTAGTTTTCCAACTGCCCAACTTTCGTGTCAACAGGTTTTCCACAGTTAAGATTACATGCTATGATCTCTGCAAAAAAATGTCATGAAAATATACCAGCCTATCCAAGTCAGGTAGACTGATTCAGGGGATCTGAATAATTTGTTACTGTAAACTAAATTTGTTCGGGTACACAGCTGATGAGTTGGCTTAGTTCCGAAGAAGTGAAACGGCCGTCCAGTGTTTAGATCACGTTTCGTCCTGTTTGAGACTCGTCAAGTGAGTGTACCTGTCTCCCAACGAGTGGTGTAGCTAACACTATCAATCATTAATGTCGACAAATGGAAATGCCAGGAATATTACGGTATAGTCATATTTAAAATAGTGATCGATCCGTTCAATCGAATCAATGATGGACATTTACCAACACTGACTTCCGGTGTTAATGAAAGGAAACGCCGACTTATATACATACATGACAACGTGTGAATAATACAGGTGAATTGTGTATCACACGTCTGACAAGGAGTATCTGAATGATGGACGGATAATAGATGTCACTAACAGACAGACAAATCAATGTAGCACATAGTGAACAAGTACACTGCCCCAAATTGAAGGAAACCTTAAAAAATGAAGTTTACTGAATATGTTTAAAGGGTGTTGTTAAGATGCTTGTCATTTCCTGTTGTTATACAGGGCCGAATCGCTCGACCTCTGTTGTTGGCAGATAGGGTCGTATGCGCATGCCTCGATACTTCCGGATATTCATGATGTTATACTGGTCTTGGTGACCAGCAAAGGAATCCAGGATGCGCGTTTCGTCCTATTCGCCACTCGTCAACTGGATGTACCTGCACCCCAGAGCAGAGTGGTGTTGGTCCCATTGCGACTTGAACCCAGTGCCCTTGCTTCAAACGCCAGAGCACTATCCACTAAGCTACTCAGGCAAGACAGCCACCTCTCGTGCAACCGGCATCAGATGTTGTAATGATACAAAGCCAAATTGCTCGAGGGGATAAGCGTGAGCCTATGTGATCAGTTTTCAGCCGTGTCACCTAGAGTCTCTAACCACTTTTAGGACCTCAAGCAGATAGCGTATATCTCCCTGCATGTCTCAGATTAACACCTGAAGACTCCGTGATCAGCTTCCAAGTGTTAATTTGGCCACCTTAAGCCTTCTTCCCAACCAATCCTACTTTGGCTACAATACTGCATGTCGTGATTAGTGGTCCCTCATTTTGTACAATATACATCAAAGACACCAAAGTCGATGAAGGTTTACAAATTCATCGACAAAATTGCCTTCCATGTACAGCACCCTACGCCTAACTTCGTCACCCCTCACATAGTGATTTAACCATATTTGAGCAAGACATCTGTGGTTGAAGATCTATAACCGTCTTCCATGTCACACTTGTATAATGTGACGAAGCTGACTGTTGTACAGTATACTCTTCATTCAATAGATAGCTGGATGTGCCACCAACGTCAGAGGTGACTTAAGTTATCGACCGTTAAACATTCGTTTTGTGTCCAATCCCTAACACAGACATTATTGTTCACCTTAGATTAATGTATCCGTGACAGACATCAATTTCATCAAATTTCGACCACATAAAATCAATAGAACCCATTTAATTATTGCTTTCTACTGTGTAATAAATTCACTGAGTTGGCTTTCTCCGTGAAAAACAGTCGTCCACTCTATCCTATATGTTATAGCTCTGTCTCCTTGAAATTTCCAGAATTTTTAAACAACCTGGAGTTTCCAAAACTTGTCAGAGTCAATAAACCGAGCAATTTTAGCCGCCGATAATTTAAATTTACATCCACAGAACGAAAAATAGTCATCCTTAGGCTACACAACGATCGGATGTTTCTTAACCGTCAACCACGACTTAAGCGCCTGATACTTGTACAGAATATCAATAACCATCATTTTTGAGACCAATATGGATTTTAAATTAGAAGTAGTATTAATAATGGAGTGATATCAATAGGGGAACCGCTGAAAATCTGGGAACACTGGACGGCTGTTTCGTCTTAGTATGGGAATACTCAGCCGTACGCACCCATGACTCTGCTAAGGGTGGGAACTGAGAACCTTCAGGTTTCACGGCGAACGCATTAAAACTTCAGCCACTGGGTGCGTAACGCTGACGAGTTCCATACTAGGACGAAACAGCTGTTCAGTGCTCCCAGCTTTTTATTGGTTCCCCAACTGGTATCAACCCATGATGAATACTACTTCTAAATTAAAATCCCCATTCACCTCAAAAATACGTTACTGTATACTGCTCATTAGTAACTTGCTTCCAGATGGATATCATGAAGCTCTAATGAGAAGTCATCACCTGTGGGGTCAATCAGTCAAAAGTGAAGCAGATGCTAACTGAAGACATTAGGTGATAGTCGCGCTACATCATCGTGAATTGACAGAAGTTGGAAATTGTGAACCACTGAAAACCGACCAAGTGACTGAATGTTTAACGCGTTCGCCACGAAGCCTGAAGATCCTGAGTTCCACCCCCAGCCGGGTTGTGGGTGCATGCTGCTAGGGAGTCTCACACTAGGAAGAAAAAACTGTCCAGTGTTCCCAGACTTTCAATGGTTCCCCAACTGATATCAATCCATAATGAATACTACTTCTAAAATAACCATCATATTGACAGGCTGCTAAATTAATCCCCGACCCGTGAAGTCAATTCTATCAACTTTAATATTCCTAGTCACTTAGATCTCAGAAATAGAAAAGGTGATTAAATAAAAGAAGACTTTAAGCCTTAGGGAATGCATGTATACAGTAAAATGGCATTTATTTATTCCCAGGTAGTATTCGGTTGGAAAACTACTGGAATCCTGGAAGTAGTAAATCGTTGCATCGTCCTAATGCAGGACTCGTCAGCAGTGCACACGTAAGCTCTTGAGTAATAGATGTAGAGGCATTCCTGTTACTTGTGTTAAGTATTAACTCAATAGAAAAGGTTTCTGTGACCAATCTCTCCTTGTATCCACCTTCTATCCACAAAGTGTGATTATGGGTCAGTATAGACAGAGTGGGAGCCGAGTTGTTCTCTAAATTACTTCTTTTATTGGAGTCTACCAAATTGTCCTGCTCTTCTATCTTTAATAATAATAATAATAATAATAATAATAATAATAATAATAATAATAATAATAATAATAATAATAATAGTCGCTTTGTTCTCAACAATATGTCTGACAGTATGGAATTCTCAGCATGTAATTTTTCAACAAATTCACTCCCAGAACAATACTTTCAAACGAAACAGTTATTGTATCTGCATGATGTTGATAACAACAGTATTCAAGGTAATAATGTGAAATAGCCAGCTGGTTCTCGATGGACATCTGGTCCATAATGAAGAATCAGCAAAAATGTAAGCATAATTTTGGTGGTGGTTGCTTATTCAGACGTTACAAAAATCTACAATTCAAGCTAACCATCTGACGGATAGAAATATGATGTAGTCTACGAAACATGCCCATTGAGTCATACAGAAGAGATAAATAATTCAGTGAAGAAAATTTTCTCTTTCTCGACGATATCATTTTCTATAGCTGAACAATCGTATTTATGTATATATCACAAACATATAACAGTTTATTATAAAACAATAGGGTACAATAACATCATTAACCTAGTGCTAAAAGAAACCGGAATCAAGAATGCAAAGCAGTTGAGTAATAAACTAAGACAGTAGAAATATCGAGGAAGGCAACGAGTTTGACAAGGTGGAAATTGTTGGTACATAAGCAAAGCAAATATTGGGTGTCATCTTGATAGATAGATCGATAGATAGATGGATGGTGAAGAATGAGACAAGGCTCATAATGAAGGTGATAATAATAAACTAATTGATTATAATGAAATCGAAAAAATGAAAGTGTTAAGACCATGGTAAGATGAGAGATTGAACATACTTCTTTTGAACGCAGATATCAGACTTGAATTGATGAATTGTCAGTGCCTCCACTGTGCACAACTGTCAAAGGCATACTCCTTTTCAACTATTCCATCTGACACGATAAATGACATTGAAGGAAGATTCTGGTCCAGCTATGTATGTTCAGAGTTGACCAAATGTTCAAGAATTCAACTGTTAATTGATTCACATTCTCCCCTCGACAACAATGAAGGATAGTGCTAAGAGATACCTTTGGAAAGTGTACGCTTTGTCTGATCTATATACCTTGTGCAATGAAAAGTTTATTCCCATATAACACAGCATTTTTCTTCTCTGCTTTGTGATAGACTTGAGAAAAGGAGAGTTGGAAACAGTTTAAAAGTGTGCCAGAGTACTTGATACATTCAAAGGATATGCTTAAATAGTGATTAAAACAAATTGAAAAGAAACAATCTGATGAAAAATTTTCGATGGATAAATTTGGTAACCCAAGGTTCAACCAAGCTATCTTCATTCATCCTGATTGACTAGTTTAACCTATGCACTTGACATCACTGTTACTAAATAACATTTGATAGATTATGTTATTTTGCCTAACTGGCTCTATTCGATCTGTTATTAGCCGAAACAGTTTATCTCTAAGCCACCTTGTCGGTTTCTATTCTGTAACCCTAATCCCAAACAGAATTGTTAAGAATTCCACATACATATTCAATCTAAACACACTTATGAATTATAAAATGAAGAAGGAGAATTACCCATATTGGATTGTAAAATTAAGAGGAGAGAAGATGGATGCCGAGATACTAGTGTTAATAAGAAACTTGACTCGATACTTGGATTTCACATCATCTCACCCTATATTTGTCAAGATGGGCTTGATTAATTATCTAAGTAATTGAGCTAACAGTTTGACTAGTAAGTCAGAAAACCTAAATAAGAAAGTGAAAGACATCAAGGATACACTACTTCTGAAACAACTCCTCTCCGGAACTTATCAAAACGTTTATAAGGACTGAAAACATAAAGAGTAGTAGTCTAATGATTGTGACATGCTTGAAAGGGAATTCAAATCATCTGTGTAGGGTTGACGTATAAAAAGGTGGATCTGAAGTTTTAAAATCCTAACAATGCTGGCTGGATTGGGCATACCCTGAGAAGACCGACTGGAAACATCACGCTCCAGGCCCTCGAGTGGAATCCAAAGGGGAAACGATGAGTTGGGCATCCGAGGGTGACATGTAAGGAAGAAGTGAAAGGTTGGAGGGCAGTCGCGGCGCCAGGTTCAAAAGACTTCAAGGAAGCGAGTGAAATGGAGGCATGCTACTGAAGCCCTATGTTCCACTAGGAATCCAAGGCAAAAACAATAATAATAACCTAAGCCCATAAAGTTCAGAGAGAATCTTTGTAGGCTAATAACAGATCCAGTAGAACCAATTAAGAAAAGTAACCTAGTCTATCACATACCATGTGATGATAGCAAAGCCAAGTGTATGGGTCAAAGCAGACAATCTGCGTCACACAAAATAATAAAACATACTATGGTAGACCCTACCAAAATAAGTAATTCACAAGGAAGCTAGAACATTTCCTTCACATGCAATGATCCAAAGTCACATTATAGGGTGGGTTAGGTTGATAACTCTAAAGAGAGATTCACTTCAGAATCTTTGCTGACTGAATCCACACGTGACACATATCCGGAGTGGATCATCATATAGTAGAAATGATATACGCTTTCAACGAACAAAAATTCTGTCATCAGTCTCTCTCTCTCTCCTGGTGGAGAGAGAGAGAGAGTATAATGAGGTTATTGGTCACTAACTGCAGAGCAATAGCCGAGTTGTTCTCTTAACTATTTACTAGAATCTGCTATCACGTCTTTGGCTAAATTCTTTTTATAGTTTGCTAATTTGAGTGAATCAGATCGAGTGGTTGTGGACTGCTGCTGTCCAATGTTCCCATGCTTACAATGCTCCTCCAATTGATGTCAGTCCATGATGAATGCCAACTTCAAATCAATAAATCAATCAATACCTACAAACCCCAAAATTGAAACTGTTAAAGTTATTCTGTTTACACAAGCAAAGATGACCAATACTCTGCTCTACATGAGAGATGATTATAACATTCAAATGATTATATAAACGTATGGAAAGTTACCGAGATCAACACGATAAGGGATTTAGGGTCAAGCCAATCATATCGTTAGTGTAGCTAAGAGAGACAGACAGAGAGCGAGAGATGTGAACAATTTGCAGACTGTACGGTCAATGTTAAGATTTCTTACAGGTGAGTAGTTTTCCTGCTGTCCAATTGTGATGTGATCGGTTTCCACTGGAAACCACTCCTCAGTTAAGATCACTAGATGGGGTATCTGACGTAGAAGTGTCATGAACTATGGAGAAAGACTACCAATAAATAACTTGAGTGGTTAGAAACTAATTACTCTGATCTCTAGTATTCTACTAACCAATCACATCAAAGTGATGTAAACACCGAATGTCTGTTTCTCTCTTTTCAGCACCGAGCTGATCAACAGTGCACCAGGGGGAATTCAGCTCACACAGCCAAATTCAAATATGAACAAATTTTCTGCACTCAAAACACAACACTAAGCAGTTGATGAGAACCTCTTTGTGAATACAGTGATTAGATCGGATTCCTCCAAGTTTACCGGTTTCCACAAGTCTGATTGAGGGTGAAGTGGTTTGATTTCTAAAGACTTCGGTCCGTTCTATTTAATGTCCCCAATGCAATGCATAAATTCCCTGAAGAGAATGTTCTGCAAGATTGTAGGAACATTGCTTCTCCAGAAAATTATACGCATCTGATGACAACCTATGAAACACATTTCCTACAAATTCTGTTTCATTGTGTCACTCATGTACAAAGTGTGAACAAAAATGACGGAAAAGATTAATGTTTATATCAGTACACCTTGTCGTGTACATGAGTTCACGTGATTATCTATCATGTTAATTGTTATTACGTTTATACCATGTGTGAATAGAATCAATTGAACACAGAATAATTGAACAACATACAATATTGATGATGGAAATAATATAATGGAAGGTTGTACAAAGTGTCACATGATCATTCTTGAGTATTTCAACGAAGAAGTGATGAACATATATGACGTGTACAACTTAACGAAAGCTCGAGCCATTATTTATCGACTCCACAACAGAATAGCTTGACAACTCCTGAGATGAGCAATTAAAGCTGTGTATTTTATGAACAACTAAGTCCAAAATACTGAGACCTGATTGGTTGTTTCAGCAGCTGTCACAGAAAGTCACTCTAGCAACAACTAGAATAACCAGTTAGGTTTCTTTTCTTGATGAAAAACTGTTGGTTATTCTGTGGTTGCCTCAGTGGCCTTTTAAATGATGAAACCTGATGACAACTGTGCATGGTTCTGCAGACGTTGACCAGCTTACCATTTCTTTTAACCAATGAAAAGAGTTGTCGAAGAACTATACAGTCTTGATGACTACGCAATCGAAGCAGTAGGGAAGTGATTCATTTTTTGACTCAGTCATCAATCTCTTTCTAGCTTGATCAAGAGCAGATGTAGGCTCACACCACTCACTGTCTGGTGCAACCAACCTACCTTCCAAATCAAGTTCAAAGCCTTCACAGAAGTCGGTGATAGACCACACTTCAAGTACAACACTCGGAAACTGAAGCATGAAACTACAAAAAACATCTTCACATCAGACAGTTATCAGGAAAAAGTGGGAGATATCGAGCAACATCCCTGAACAAACCTGTGTGGATGAACACTGGACAAAGAAGTGAAGAAGAGTGCTCGCAAAGGCGAAAGACACTCCCACAACACACTGGCAAGTGAATCAGAACAGGCTGCAGGTGGAAGAGACAGAGACCTGACAACATTGTATCAAATAACCAGGTTACTACCTACCAGAGAAGAGATCAACGCAGCACAGATGAAACCAATGAAAGATGATGAAGGAAATATAATTACGAAAGAAGAGAAACAAAGGAAACGATGGGTCGACCACTTCGAGAAGCTCTTGAATCGACCACCACCACCATCATTACCACCATCGCCACCTGCACTTCGTCGAGAAATACCACCTGCAGCCCGACCACTGAACTACAAGTGTACACAAGCCCTCCGACAAAAGTGGAAGTCCTGAACGCCATAAAGCTACTGAAATGTGGGAAAGCAGCAGGACCAGATGGCGGAATTCCGCCACAAGCACTGAGAACAGACGCAGGGACAAAAGCGGATATGCTCACACCACACCACTACCCCAGAACGTCTGGAAGGAAGGGAAGGTACCTGCACATTGATTGGAAGAACAGCTACCTTATCAAACTCCCCAACAAGGGAGATCTAAGTCTTTGCAACAACTGGCGCCGAATCACGCTCCCGTCCCCGTCCCTGGCCACCAAAACCAAGCAAAATATTAGGCCACATCAAAGTGGAGAGACTAAACGATGCACTGGATTCAAAACTACGACCCGAACAGGAAGGCTTCAGGAAGTACAAATCATGTGCAGACCGAATTGCAACACAACACACACCACACATCATCATACAACAGAGTACTGAATGCCAGTCAACTCAACTCACTACCTCAACTTCATCAACTTCGAAAAGACCTTCGACAACATCGACCAACAAGTAATTTGGCAGGCAACTGCTTCAACACTACGGAATACCACAAACACTTATCAGCCTCATTCAACAGCTATATGAAGACGCCACATACCAGTCAAGTAATTCACAATGGAATACACAGTGATGCTTTTGAAGTGAAGATAGGAGTAAGGCAAGGCTGTCTACTATCAACCATGATATTCTTGGTTGTGGTCGACTGGACTGGATCATGCAGAAAACAGTGGGGAGCTGTGAGAAGAGGGGGATACAATGACTGGACCACAGAAAAGAACCTAGAAGACTTGGATTTCGCCAATGATGACTTGTGTCTGATGTCACACAAACTGGAAGATCTACAGGCAGAAACTAACAAGTTGGCAGAAGAGGCGAGGCAGTGAAGACGCGACTTCAAGTGAATATAGAGAAGACAGAGGTGGAGGTGATGAAGATACCCAACCAACACCACCACCACCAACAACAACAACAACAACAACAAACTCCAATCACCATCAATGGGAGAAACCAGTGTGGAGATCTTCTGCACTCCACTCAGCATGTGGAATAAGATCTGGATTTTCAACACCAACCCAGTCAAGTCAGTGCTTCCATGTGATGGTTCAGAGAATTGGCGAGATACGAAAGGCATTTCCAGCAAAGAACTGCAGACATCAACAACTGCCGCCTACACTGGCTCGATTCTGAAGATCAGATGGACTACCAGAAAGAATAAGCAACAAGGAACTCACTCTGGCTGGCTGGCTGGCTGGCTAGCTGGCTGGCTGGCTGGCTGGCTGGCTGGCTGGCTGGCTGGCTGGCTGGCTGGCTGGCTGGCTGGCTGGCTGGCTGGCTGGCTGGCTGGCTGGCTGGCTGGCTGGCTGGCTGGCTGGCTGGCTGGCTGGCTGGCTGGCTGGCTGGCTGGCTGGCTGGCTGGCTGGCTGGCTGGCTGGCTGGCTGGCTGGCTGGCTGGCTGGCTGGCTGGCTGGCTGGCTGGCTGGCTGGCTGGCTGGCTGGCTGGCTGGCTGGCTGGCTGGCTGGCTGGCTGGCTGGCTGGCTGGCTGGCTGGCTGGCTGGCTGGCTGGCTGGCTGGCTGGCTGGCTGGCTGGCTGGCTGGCTGGCTGGCTGGCTGGCTGGCTGGCTGGCTGGCTGGCTGGCTGGCTGGCTGGCTGGCTGGCTGGCTGGCTGGCTGGCTGGCTGGCTGGCTGGCTGGCTGGCTGGTGACGAACCAACCAAGAAGCTATCGCTCAACAACTGAATGCAGTGGAAGGAAGTGGAGATGGATTGGAGTGGGTATACACTGAGAAGGCCGACTGGGGACATCACGCATCAGGCCAGGCCAGGCACTCGAGTGGAACCCAGATGGGGAGCGACGAGTTGGGCGTCTGAGTTGAGGGTGAAATGGAGGAGATGGTGTGAGGAGGAAATGAGAGTTTGTGGGCTGTCGTGGAGCCAGGTTGAAAAGCTTTCAGAGAAGAGAGTGGAATGGCGACGTGCTACTGAAGCGGTATGCTCCGTTAGGAACCCAATATTGAAACTGGAAAACTATGGAAGTTAAACACCATCGTATCCTGGGTTACTTTCTTCAATCGAAAATTGAGTCGTCTTCTTCAGTTCATGGTGAGTGACGAATTCACTTCTGCCTGCTAATAGCATATTCTTTTAGTCCCTGTTTCAGTTCAATACAACTGCTGAGCATAATTGTCTATAATTTCCCCATTACTAATAATACTACTACTAACGTTACTATTATTATCATTATAAATCTTACAAATATTAATAATATTCCTGTTATTATTAGTATCATTATTACAATGATGATAACGATGATGATGATGATGATGATGACGATGATGATGATGATGACGATGATGATGATGATGATGATGATGATGATGATGATGATGATGATGATGATGATGATGATGATGATGATGATGATGATGATGATGATGATGATGATGATGATGATGATGATGATGATGATGATGATGATGACACAGATATTGTACAACATGTGTAGCGAAAATGCAATACATAAAATAGCATAACGAGCATATGACGATATAAAACCTGTTGAAGTGGACAGGTTAGTCAGGAAACATTAGGAATTCGATGATTAGAATTGGTATCCAATGCGGTAGGTTGAAAAGGACGCATTCATTAGTTTTCGGTAGTGGAAGGCAAGGGTAGCTGCAGCATGACCGCCACTGGTTTCGATTCTGAACCATATCTTTTAACGTCTCAGGCCACTGACTTGAGTAATCTCTCAGACCCTACCCAGGGAGACTTGATGCACCAGCAGATGCTAACCCGATACAACTATCCTTCATCCCACGATGGCACATCAAATACTGACTACCCCTCCACTTCTTCCGTCCAGTCCCATGGCTAGTATACAATAAACGGTTTGAAAGCCGTTAAGACAGCATGCGTAACACATGTTGAAGCCGTTGAAGCTGGTGTTTCCACATGACTTCCCTCATCCAGAACCGCTGGCTGTCTTACCTCAGAATTACTTAAATGGTGGAGACAGCGATAGACTCGCCTGATATCCTCAGCTCGAAAAGGCCAGGTTTCAGAGGAGTAGAGTAGAACTGACCAGTCAGAATGAATTGGTTAGCCTAAATGTTGAGCGATTTCTAATAGGACATAGTACTGCAGCTAAATATTTCAATAACTCATCTGTTGGTATGTTTCTACAATCAGATACAGGTCTAATAGGATAATCTGTTTTATGAACCTTACTGGCGGCATACATTCTACTAGGATTATTAGTTGTAAGCCTTAAATTAAACCTTGTATTATCCCATTGTTGATGAGACCAAATTGATCGGTCTCTATTGGCCTATGGGCTCTTGCGTAGATGCCTCGTTACTGCCTGTTTACTTAATTATATAGTAGTGGTGGATAGTGGCTAGCCGAGGAACCAAGGATGCGCGTTTTGTGCTATTTGGGACTCGTCAGCTGGATCTACCTGCACCCCAGTGAGTAATGTTGTTCCCACGGAGACTCAAACTCATGGCTAGGTGGTCTAGTGGATAACGGTCTGGCGTTTGAAAGGATCGGTCCTCAGTGCGAGTTCCGGTGGGAAGATAACCACTCACTAGGAGCCACATGCATCCAGCTAACGAGTCTCAAATAGGACGAAACGCGCATCCTGGATTCTTCTCCTAGCCACTATCCATCACTAATTAAATTAGACAGCTGAGACTCACCTAAAGATGGTTTCTTTCAGCTTGTTAAATCAACTGTAAACTTCTTAATGTGGACAGACTTTCTGTTTCCCTCATATGAGGCCTGTTTTGTTTATCCACTTGGATTTTGATGAAGTAATCCCCCATATCTATAACTACTGTCCAGTCACCTTTGTCAGTCTAAAAACTTCTGGTTTCGCTATGTTTTGGCTTGATTTATTTTTATACTTGGTAATAACTGAAGGTGAGATTGTCTTACTCACACTGACTACCAATCCAGTTAGCAGTTCTCATCCTAATGTAAATCTACACATCTGAAGCGATTTGTCAATGGTTCGAGTCTCAGTGGGTACAACATCACTGACTAGGAAACAGACGCATCTAGTTGACGAGTTACAAATAAGCGAGAAATGCGTTCTGGATTCCACTGGTAGCCTTTTGTCTATCATTAATATCAAAGGCGTAAACTTGGCTAGATTTATCTCAGTGAACATAATTATTGATCGATTTTAACCAGAATGAATGAATCATACCATTCAGTGGTGGTAAAAATTTTCTCCTCATTTGAACTCATGAGCTCAAGGTCATTTCAGTCAAAGTGTTCACAACCCTCTAGGTCAACCATTTTATCGATTTTGCATTATTATTACTATTATTATAATTATTATTATTATTGATTCGTTTATGATCATCATTTGATAGATTCTCACTCGTATTGATTGACCTTCAGTCAGTTTATAATCTGTGGTACTGATTTCATAACAGTTGGATGATGTAATAGGTCTGTATTAGTTAGAAATCTGTAATTTGAATATGACTTTTGTCATGAATTGACATCTACCAGTTAAACACTTTCAATAGTATGGAAATTTGATTACATTGGCATCCAGTGACTTACCACTAGAGAATCCAATGTCTCATCACTATTCAGCGAAATCATTGGGTATTCACTCCTACTCCCAAATTGATTGAATTCACATATCACATACCTTCTTGATTATTATTTGACTATCTGAGATAGCAATCGTAGTTTGACAGACTACCATTAATATTGGGTGATGATTGAGGGTGAAATGAAAATTTGCACCGCGACCGGACTCGAACCAGTGACCATCGAGTTTTCTGCTCAATGCTTTACCAACTGAGTTACGAAGTTCGACAGCTGGCCAAGAGTAGAGCATCAGGCCAGAAACCCGGTGGTTTCCAGTTCGAATCCGGCCGCGGTCCAAATATTCATTTCAATCTCAATCATCACCCAGTATATACACCTTCTTGTTTGAAATTGCTGGAAATTTATCTCAATACAACACTCATTAATGAATGGAGATTTATCAATTTCACTAAACTATAAGAGACTTTGTATCGTAGTGTATTTTGATTGATGTGAAGCGGTTTTGTACTTGTTGACACACTACTTAGAAATTCACAGTGTAAAATGATCGATTGATTTCAGGGAATAGTTATGACTAGACAGCATGAAGTTAGCTGCACTCCCTTGAGGGGCCATTACTTTCCTCAAGGTTGGAGATATGCCTTGCTAATGAGTGTCAACAAGCTTGAAATCTAAATGAATCAGACCTTCTTGTCATTCCCTTCCCAGACTTGCTAAAGTCATTTACATTGGCTTCATAAAAAAGGTGTTTACAGACTAAGCGAATGCCTACTCAGCGTTTTATTTCTTAACCTTCAATGATGTAAATACAGCCTTCACATAAGAGACTAGTATGAGACAAATGGTGTGATAAGAAATCAAGGAGCAGAGTATAGATTTTTCATCCTGATTCAGTACACCTCCTTTAACAATACACAATCTCAACTTTATAGTGAATTAAAAACGCTTAGCTTTCCAGTCGTCTAGTGAACCTATTACAGTTGAATTTAGACACTGAAGTAGGATACTTTGAATTCCTGAATTTCATTAAATTTGGTGAATATTCCTGTCTGTTTCTTCACCTGGTTTGCCTCAACTGTCCTGAATGCCTCCTTCAAAAGGCTGAAAGAGATCAGACAGGTAGAATTAAGAAGTGAAAAACTGTTAAGGTGTGACCGATATGCTTAATTAGATGATTCAAATAATAAGTCATTCCTCAGTTGCTTGACAGTTCGAACCCCACTCTCCTCTACAAAGGTCTAGGCAGTTAGGTGGTAAATATCATTAGCCCTTACACAAAACATTTGGCTCACACTCACGAGGTCCTTGTGGCTCAGTTGGTAGAGCATCCAGCTGGAAACCTGCAGTTCCCTTTTTTCAATCCTAATTTTCACTTCACCTTGAATAATTACCCAGTAGAAATACTAATCTGCGAAACCCCGGCTATCTCAGATAGTCAAAATAATAGTAAAAACTACGTTGGAGTCTTAGAATGGACACTGAGATGTGTTTTCACCAGAGTGATGAGTCATATGTAGACGAAACTCCCTTCCCGAATTCCTCAATTAACCACTATCAAGTACAGTCAAGTGACCAACATCAGTAGTGTTGAGTCATTCAGGCAGGGAACTCATGTGTGAACAGAAGCTGATCAACTCAACAACATAAATGACAGAGTAGGTTCAACCTACACAGAAAGTGTTGGCAACCTGAGTGGCTTACTGGATAACGCTTCAGTGTTTCAAGTAATGAGTATGGGTTTCGAGTCTCTACGGTGCAGCTACATTAACCTGATGAGTTGCAACTGGGACGAAAAAGGCGTAATCGATTTTACTGCTGGCCAGCAACTCAACCACTCATAAATCTAGACCTCATCTATCTGAATTATTCATATTTCCCTACGGCAGAAATAAAGACAAAGAGTTTTAATTATATAACAGTGACTGATCGAATTGCTCTGGGAAGATGAGTGATCTTTTACTTCATCCGATGTAAGTTACCTCTTCGTTAAATGACTCTTCAGAAACAAAACATAGAATTTGACGAAATCATACAGTGACTTACATTATTATATTCCTGAATATAACAAGCAGAACCATGCTCCTGTCTACACCAAGCACCACATCATACTGGAGACACTAAACAATGAACTGGATTCAAAATTACTACCCGAATAGGCTGGCCGGCCGGCTAGATGGCTGGCTGGCTTCCTGGCTGCCCAACTGGCTTCACGAAGAACAATGCATGTGCAGATCAAATCGCAATGCATAGCAACGCTACACATCATCATAGAACAAACTGCTGAATCGCACTCAATTCAACTCACTACCTCAACTTCATCGATTTCAAAAAGGCATTCGATAGAGTCGAACAAGTAGTAATTTGGCAGGCAGCTACTTCAACACTACGTTTTCAGTAACACAAAACTTTATCAACCTCAATCAACAGCAACTGTATGCCATATGATGATGGTGATGATGATGCTACATGACAAGTGATTCACAATGGAAAGCTGAGTGACACCTTTGAAGTGAAGACAGGAGACAGGAATAAGACAAGGTTGCCGCCTACTATCACCAATCATCTTCCTGATTGTGGTCGATTGGACTAGACTGGATGATGCAAGAAACTGTGAGGAGGTGTGAGAGAGTGGGGATACGCTGACTGGATGGATGAGAAGACACCAGAGGAAGATTTGCATTTCACCGCCACCGATGATGATGATGATGATTCATGTCTAATATCTTGTCCCACAAACTCGAAGATCTACAGACACAAACCAACAAGTTGAGAGCAGAGATGGCGAAACCAGATTTCACGTGAATGTAGAGAAGACGGATGTGATGAAGATACTCAACCAGTAGCAGCAGCAGCAATAATAACAAGCACGAATCACGATGAAGGGGAGAAATCTCAGGGAAGTAGTCTCTCTCACCTACCTAGGTGAGGCAGCATCATTTCAACTACAGGTGGCTACGGTGGCGGCACAGATGAGGATGTCAAAGCAGACAGGATCGGAAAGGTAGTAAGACATGCCTTCCTTCAATAACCTGAAATCAGTGTGGAGATCTACTCCACTCCACTCAACATCATGTGTGAACAACATCCACAATTTCAACACTAATGTCAGTCAAGTCAGTCAGTGCTTCTCTTTGATGGTTGAGAGACTTGACGGCGCGTCACGAAAAGCATTTCCAACAAACAACTCCAAACAGACATCACATCAGCAACTACTATCTACACTCACTCGATACTGACACTGAAGATGAGAAAGATGGTCAGGATAATAAGAGTAAGCAATAAGGAAGTCATTCACTCACTCACTCCTGGCTGGCTGGCTGGCTGGCTGGCTGGCTGGCTGGCTGGCTGGCTGGCTGGCTGGCTGGCTGGCTGGCTGGCTGGCTGGCTGGCTGGCTGGCTGGCTGGCTGGCTGGCTGGCTGGCTGGCTGGCTGGCTGGCTGGCTGGCTGGCTGGCTGGCTGGCTGGCTGGCTGGCTGGCTGGCTGGCTGGCTGGCTGGCTGGCTGGCTGGCTGGCTGGCTGGCTGGTGACGAACCAACCAAGAAGCTATCGCTGAACAACTGAATGCAGTGGAAGGAAGTGGAGATGGATTGGATTCGACTGGACTGAACATGCAGTGAGAAGTCCGATTGGGAACATCACGTGCCAGGTCAGGCCACCCCAGTCCATCGAGTGGAACCCCGATTGGAAACGACGAGTTGGATGTCCGAGGCGAGGGTGACATGGAATAGACGGTGTGAGGAATAAATGGGAGTTTGTTGGCAGTGGTGGAGCCAGGTTTGTAAGACTTTAGAGAAGAGAGTGGAATGTAGACGTGCTACTGAAGCCTTATGTTCTAGTAGGAACGCAAGGGACAAATAATAATAAATGTAATAGAAAAAGAAATGCAGTGTGAGTAAGGGTGAGAACATCAGTCGACTACTGAAGTTTAAGCGAAGAATGTCATTTTATAGGAAACTGCTGCGAATCTTGAAATAACAGATGGCTTGATGACCAATCTTTGATTAAATCACCTAGTGTAATCAAATATGTACTTTTGTCAACTTGAAAGCATTAGTCAGTAAGCCTATAATTCTTTACAATGCTCAAACTAGCAGACTCTGACTTTTTTTATTAGGTAACATTTAATAGTTGAGGATATATTTCCCTCCCCTTTGCTTCTTTTGATCTTACTTCGAAAACAGTAATCTTGTGGTAGTAACCACCTCCGAGTAACTCTTAAAAATTGAGAGGTGGATACCACTTGGCTAGGATGCCTGACACAATAGGAATCAGTGGTTATGGACTATTAGTAAGATGATTGAAAATCAGTCAGTCTTTCACATATTCTAAAGCTTGACCATTTGTGCTAACCTTCATTTTAAAATTCCTTCTCCTTCACACACCTTTGTCTACTTTGGCATATCCTTTTATGTCCACTTGTTCTTTGTATATCACTATGACATGTGATGGTTTGAACTAGTACACTTGTGTGTGAGTCGACCTGTCTGTCTGGCTGTCTGTCTGTCTGTCTGTCTGTCTGTCCGTCTGTCTGTCTGTCTGTGTCTGTGTCTGTCTGTCTGGCTGTCTGTCTGTCTGTCTGTCTGTCCGTCTGTCTGTCTGTCTGTCTGTCTGTCTGTCTGTCTGTCTGTCTGTCTGTCTGTCTGTCTGTCTGTCTGTCTGTCTGTCTGTCTGTCTGTCTGTCTGTCTGTCTGTCTGTCTGTCTGTCTGTCTGTCTGTCTGTCTGTCTGTCTGTCTGTCTGTCTGTCTGTCTGTCTGTCTGTCTGTCTGTCTGTCTGTCTGTCATGAGACGCGTTACCAGCTGGATTACTTACATGTCGATAATGAAACCAAGTAAATACAGACACCACTGCGCATTCACTACAGGAAGGTTGAATAATGTCCAGACGCCGAAATGTGACACTGTACTCTGTAAAAATATATCTCTCATGAGAAATGCATGTTCTGCATTTTTTGAAGTCATGAGTTGAATTTGTAAATGAGTGACAAATGCTAGATGAGGACAGAATAGCCATCCTATTGCCTAAGGTTCTAGCGGTCATGAGACTGGTATCATTTTGTAGATACAGCCTACAATCAACGAAATGAGCATAGCAGAGTTTAAAGACCCCGATTCCACAAATAACCTAGTGCTGGTTTCCTTTAAGCTTATCAGCCTCCATCGTTAATAAAAATCGGAAAACGTCAACTTCTGAATCCAAAAAGAAAAAACGAAGTTTCGGAAAGTTGTTGATGTTAGTCCCAATAAGAAGATAAATCTAGGAAATAACGAGAACCCCCTTGTACCTGAGTGGCTTGGTTGAAAACCGAAACGCATAGATGTTGACTTCAAAGCCTCTGACCACGTAAAAGTGCATCTTGGGCTGCAAGGAACTGATGCAGTAAAACCACAGATGACATCTTTCGAAAGATGGAACCAAGGAAGTATATTCGGAATGATGACTGTACCAAACAACAAGGGAGTATAAGCCTGCGATTAACAGTTCAGTCTCTCATCGTAACTAAGGAAAACCACATTTTTGCAACCCATTGTTCTTTAGTTGCATGTGTAAGCACGTCGTAGATCTTTCACTTCCATATATTTTCTTATTGGCCAGTCCTAGTAAGAGTTTCGTCAACAACAGCCACCCACTATGTTCTCAGGGTGGAATCCAGGATTATTGCAATTCACTGACTAAGTGGGAATCCAATCCTCGACATGCTGCTTCCTTTATCAGCTCATGATACTGAATGACAATCATCTAATGCCATGGACAAGTATTTGTCCCCATATCCTCCTCGGTTGGTCATAGAGGTCACGGCTTTTAAGTGGAATTCTAAAAAGTCTCTTTGAAAGCAAGTGAAGACGATTCAATACTGGCCAGTAGTTCAATTTCGAAGTTCTTGGGGATCGACTGCCTGATTTCACAACCGTTTCTATCCTAGACTTAGGAGAAACAGCTCTCCAAAGCTCTCAGATTTCCAAGGATCCCCTGACTGATATCAGTTTGTGTTAAAATATACCGAGAAATCTACCAATTCACCAATAAAATTTAACCTCTTATTTCTTTTTATCCATAAATTCCAGTTGTTTATCTAAGTTAACACTTTGACGTCTGGGTAGAGGGGTGCTATGTTCCCACTGAGAATACGAACATTGGTAGAGAGCTTACATCCACCCAACTGGCAAGTCCCAAATAGAATGAAAAGAGCAACTAGCTAAGCGAATAACAACAGAAAGTAACTTGCATTTCAAGGTCATTAAATTTCCATATCAAAATGTCGTTTCATCTGAGTGTGGCATAGTGTATACACGAACACACACACAAATGTGGGAGTAAGCTGAATGATGAGTCGTTTAGACCTAAGTACTGACCACGTCTTATCGATTATGTTGTATCCAAGATGCGTGTTTTGTCCTATTTAGCATTCGTCAGCTGGATGTATCTCAACCCTCAGTGAGTGAATGGTGTTGTTCCCACTGAGACCAGAACCTCGTATCCATAGCTTCAAACGCCAAAGCGTTGCCTACTAGGTGACTAGGTCACGAGACTTGCCTTTTCTGCAACAAGTATCAGTTTTTTTTAATGATACTTGTAATTTCCTGTTGTTATACAAGGCCGAATTGTTCGACCTCTGTTAGCACATGGTCGGTCGATCATTTTGTAATATGGTTATCAAACTAGACAACTTAACATTGAGATCCCTTCCTGTCGGTTAATTCTAACCAACTAACATCCATAAGAATGCATCACGATGGTAAGCTTCATGGCTAGATCGCAAAACAGTCGATAGAATTCGGTCAACACTCTTTCTACAGTGACCAACCAATGGAAGTAAGCCAGTTCTACAGAATCCCAATAGCTGAGGGAATCGCTTAGAGGTAGTGTCGCTAGCTACAATACTGGGTGATCATAGTTCGAACCTCAGAGGAGATATCAACTGCTCTAGGGTTTCGGGTACACCATAGTGACAAGTGTCACTAGGCGTGGGACCCAGTTGCTTGTAACTGTAATAATCAACAAAAATTCATCCCACCTTTCCATGCTTTACTGATACTTCAAACAAAGCGTTGCCTCTTCATGTTCGCATATTACCCTAAACACACTTGACATCACAAGGGCGAACACTTTTCAATCAATCTGGCGATCGAAGTGAAATAAAATTCTGGTCAACAGTCGGACCTCGTAGCTCAGTTGGTAGATCACCGGGCGAATAACCCGATGGTCGCTGGTTCGAATGTGGCCGCGGTCCAGATTTTCTCACTTTCAATCATCACCCAGTACAATCTGCAATCTGTTAAGTGTGTGTGTGTGTGTGTGTGTGTGTGTGTGTGTGTGTGTGTGTGTGTGTGTGTAACCTATTACTCTGACAATGATAATCAGATCTTCACTGTTTTCTATCATCCTTTTTCGATTTCTTCACCTTCTCCCTCCTCTCCCACTCCCTTCTCTATAAATGACGTCTTTATCACTTTACTCTACGTGATTAGACGATTTCAAAACACTTATGTCATAACTGATCATATCCAAATGTCAGTTTATGAAAAAGAGTGTTTGCAATCTACACACACTGTCTGTCTTTCTGTCCATCTCTCCATGTGTCAGTCTGTCTATCCATTGATGTATCAACCCCTCTAACAGCTACTTACACCCAACCGCTCTTATAACTGATCAATTTGACAGCCGATCAATATTCGTGTTATTATTATCAAGGGATAACAAGGGGTATTTGACAATTTGCAAAATATGACAAGCCAAAAACAGATCTAGGTTAACAGTAGTTTTGCAGAAGAAATTCATTTAAACAAACAAGAGCAACTATAATAACACCAAGTTACTGAATTGTTACGTTCCTCATGCTTATTGTTGAGATTTCCTATACCAGGATGAAACAGCTACCTAGTGACGTCAGGTGGTTCTGAATGATTCTTCAAGTTGGATCATTGAGAAGCACTGTCAAGTTCGACTGACTGTGCATCCCCCCTCTGAGACGTCTGGAGGCAAGACATCAACCAATCAAATCCAGCAAACACCCACACACTTATCAACCAGCTAATCAGGTTCGACTTAGACAAAGCAGCATGATAGGCTATGCTTGCCAATTACTTCACTCCTTTATGAGTCCTCGGTAGACTTAAAACGATATCTAGAATGATATTTAAACGTTCTCCAACTAAAATGTCAGCTCAGAACATTAATAGTAGTTTTACAGTTAACCAATAATGCCAAAAAACTAAGTATCACACCTATATTTGTCATATTACGTGACTTGACTAGAATTATTCAGCTTATATATGATATTGTTTTCTTTTTGTCTACGTGATATATTTTACATAACTGATAAGATTATTGTTAAAGAACGCTTTTATGTCATCGACAAATACAGTTTATCAGTGTTATCGACTTACCGACAGTTCAAACAGTTTTCAAAGAGAAAAAACTGAATTAAAGCATGAAAACCCAATCTACAATCACACATTAACCAAAAAGTGGTGAAGCGTACATCGATATAAATGATTGAGAAAGTGAAACGCGGTCGAGTATCTCAGCCCACTTATCCCTTGATTATTTTAAATTGTATTTGAAATGTGACTGTCATTTGAATTTGGTGACTAGCAGAGGAATGCAGGACGCATGTTTCGTCCTACTCAGGACTCATCAGCTGGATGTACCTGCATCCCAATGCGGAGTGGTGCTATTCTAACTGAGGCGCGAACCCAGAAACCTTTACTTCAAATTCCAGAGCGTTATCCATTAAGCCAATGAGGCATGACAGCGACCTCTTGTGTGACGGGTATCAGTTGTTGTAATGATACTTGTAGTTCCACGTCGCCATACAAGACTGAATCGCTCGACCTCATCAGGTCTGACTGCCCCAGTTTATAGATAGTCAATGGAAGTCTTTTTTGATCTAGATTTCATTACATTTGGTGCTCATCTGTGAAACGTGTTAGAAATCTTCAGGAAACTTCTCACTACTCACGCTTTACTATCATGGAATCGAACTAGGAAATATTAAAATCATTGTCTACGTAAAGGCCATTTAAATAGGTTGTATAACTTAGTTTTTATATGGACTTTGTGGATATTGTGTTCATAATAAACTTTATATTTCAAGTTTCCGAAAAGGTTCCATCATGTGTGGAACATGTTGAGTTGGGAACTATCAGTCTGTGCACCGTTTGCGCCCTCCTTCCTGACATCTGAATGCCTATTAAGAAACGAGTGCACTGCTCTGCAGTTTGCGCCATCCTTCCCTACGGTTAATAAACGCAGAGTGTATGAATAGGTCTCAAGTGTTTGACTACGGTTGCTTTCTGTTGTGGTGTCACCACGTGAATAACGCAGAAGTCAGGTGTAGAGTTTGAGGGAGGACGAAATGAAAGCCTTCAGGAAGCCTTCTCTTGAAGAAAGCTCAAGTAAGAATGGGGACATGGAATATCCGTACCATGTTTGAACCTAGCCGAAGAGATGAGAAGCTATAGTATAGAAGTGCCAGGCTAGGAATCTGTGAGGAATCAGCAGATGGAATGGAAGTGGACTCTACAAACTGTCAACTGGAGAGGAGTCAATAATCTACTTCGATATTCTCACTCAGACGACAACCACGAGCACAGCACACTGAGTTCTGGAGTGGTGATCATGATGTCACCATCTCAAGAGCATCGAAGGCTCTCTCTCTCATGCAGTGGGAACCAATCCCCTCCGTGATCAGGATCATGAAAGCAAGATTCAACTCAAAAGGAAGGAAAGTCACAATCATTCAATGCCACGCTATGTACCTACAAATAATGCAGATGAAGAGGGGAAGGAGGAATTGTACAGACAACTGCAATCAGTAATGGACAAGACCCCACTCCAGTTGGTGACATCAAAATGCATTGTAATGGGGAGGGTGACATGAATGCCAAATTGGGAGTGGACAACACGGGAAGAGAACTGATCATGGGTCGAGAAGCACTTGGTGAAATGATGAATGGGAATGGAGAACTGTTTGCAGATTACTGCGCATTCAACCATTTGGTGGTTGGACGCAGTGTGAACAAACACAAGGATATTCACAAAGCGACATGGACTTGATTTCACCAGATAGACACATTAAACTGAAAATCAGATCGACTTCATTTGAATGTGAACACAGTGGAGACGCAGCCTACTTGGCACAAGGTCAAGAAGGGGAGGAGATGTAAACTCAGACCACTTTCTAATCTAGTGCAAGGAACCTACCTTCCAAATCAAGTTGAAAGCCCTCAAAGAAGCTGGTGATAGACCACAGTTGAAGTTGAACACCCAGAACAGATACTGAACTGAAGAACGAAACTACAAAGGAAACCTTAACGCCAGCCATCAGGAAAACATTGAAGACAGTAAGCGACATCCCTGAAAAACATTGGGACTACTTGAAAAAGATGTGGGAGGAAACCTGCATAACCGTATTAGGAAGGAAAAAGAAAGAAGACATGACAAGGGATGGATCTCGACGGACACATAGAAGCTGATAAAGGAGGAAGAGAAAGATGGTGAAGCATAAGATGAACCAGTGCAGTACAGTGCAGTGCAGGCATGAACAAATAAAAGAGGAATTGAACACAACCTATGAAACACTACACTGAACAAAGAAGTGAAAAAAGTGCGTGCAAAGACAAAAGACACTTCTGTGACACATTGGCAAGTGAAGCAGAACAGGCTAGAGGTAGGAGAGACAGAGACCTGACAACATTGTATCGAATTTCTAGGTTACTATCTATCTGGGATGAGATTAACACGGATAAAACCCATGAAAGATAATGAAGGAAAGGCAGTTACCAAAGAGGAGACACAGAAGAAACGATGGGCTGACCGCTTCAAAAAGCTCTTGCACTGACCACCACCTGCACTTTGTCCAGAAATACCACCAGCAGTCCAGCCACAGAATCACTAGTGAACACAAACAATCCGACGAAAGCAGAAGTGAAGTCTTGAACTCCATAAAGATAATGAGATTCTGGAAAGCAGCAGGACCAGATAGTGGGATTCCACCACAAGCACTGAGAACAGACGCAGGGACAACAGGGGACATGCTCACACCACATCACTTTTGCAGAAGGTGTGGAAGGGAGGAAAGGAAGGTACTTGCCAACTGATTGGAAGAAGGGCTACCTTATCAAACTCTCAAAGAAGGGTGACCTGAGTCTTTGCAAGAACTGATGAGGAATCATGCTCCACTCCTGTCCACATCAAACAAAATATTAAGCCGCATCATACTGGAGACACTAAACAATGAACTGGATTCAAAATTAAAACCCGAACAGGCTGACTGGCTGGCACTGAATCACTGAATCACTGAATCAATCAAGAAGCCATTTCCCAACAAATATTCAGAAGAAGGAAGTGGAGATGGATTGGATTCGACTGGACTGAACATGCAGTGAGAAGTCCGATTGGGAACATCACGTGTCAGGCCAGGCCACTCCAGTCCATCGAGTGGAACCCACATGAGAAACGAGGAGTTGGGTGTTCGAGGTGAGGGCGACATGTAGGATATCATGTGAGGAATAAATGGGAGTTTGTTGGCAGTGTTGGAGCTAGGTTTGTAAGACTTTAGAGAAGAGAGTGGAATGTAGACGTGCTACTGAAGCCTTATGTTCCAGTTGGAACCCAAGGGACAAATAATGATAAGTATTTTCAGGCTGAAAAAAGGCTCGAGATGACCAGACTAAATAAAACATGGTTGGTTTGAGCCATGTACAGAAATGTAAACTTTTCTGTCGGGATCTATATGACAACCGAAATCGAGTCATATAACTCAGGATTGATGTCTTCATACTAAACATCAGTGCTGTCTCACTCAATAATTCTATCTTTCATTCTGAGGCCTTCTCCTTTCGTGCAGCGTGAAGGAAAGTAAACCTTTGCGAAGTACTATCAACTCGCATACTGTTACTGACTGGTTGACTGACTAAGTTTATAATAATCGTGGATTCTTGCTAATAGTGCCATAACAACTGAATTTTTTATTCTGTATGGGACTTCTTAGTCAGTTAATATTTTCCAGCATTGACATGAAATACATGACGTAAAGTTTCGTCTGTGGACATGAATCTGAGTTAATTGACCAAATGAATTGTTCATCTGATTCTGTTACTGCATATATTGTCTTCAGAACTCGATGTCACGTAATATTTGTTTAGTTGAGAAGTTTGAAGTAATCTCAAGATAACTGATCTTGGCTTAAGTCTCATGTTTACTGTATCTCATCACCAAGACGTATCTTGAGCCTCAATCAAGCTTAGGTCTTAACAGAGATCTACTCTTGCATTACACATCTGGAGAAGATATCAGTGAACTGAGATGATGGAGAATATTTGTAGCTGAAGTGGATGATTTGATTAATGTTGTGTGCTCTCTAAGCTGGAGGGTTTAATCCGGAAGCTTTTACTGTCATTCTAGACAACATTATGAGTACAAACCTCAGAAAGAAATAGGTTAACAGTTTTTCTCCACAAACAATCTTGTTCTGATGACCTTGTGTGTGATTGGTTGTGTCTGCCAAGTTCTTGCCATTGTCCCATGTTTATTTTGATTGATTGTCTGGATGACCGGAAATTTGACCTTTTGTTGTTTCTTATTGGTTGAAAGACTGGGTCAATATCAATATGTCTGTTGATTGCTGACTGACCTGAATGGCAGTATTTTCACATTTTCCTAATTGAATTCATATCTACAGTTGTACGCATGCATAGGCGTTGGATAACTGTGGATCTTGGAAAGGATATTGGTCAAACTGATCCCCCTGTGGTTGTTACAGCATTGCTACTCTCCCTTTTTATAGACCCGGATGATCAGTGAAGTACACCAGTTTAATGGCACTACCTCTAACTGCCATACATTACCTACTACCTCCGTTACTCTAAGCACGAATTTCCTACCTCCATCCTTGAAAACTTCACATGGCAAACTGTCAGGTGCTGGCGCTTTGTATCATATCAGGTTCACTACAGCATTCTCAACTTCAAGAAGAGTTACAGGACCGACATCTACGTCCCATTCACGTGCATGCTGCATGTTGAGTTGGTGAGGGCTAGTTGAACTGCGCTCCAAAGTGTTTTGCCCGATGTTTTAGCCGCCTGTCTTGAGAGATTATCAGCGTTCCATTCTTTCCGGAGATGGTTTCACTCACAATCGTCTTCTTCTTGCTGGTATGCTTGATAAGCTTAAATAGTTGCCAGGTGTTAGTCAATCCTGATACTTTATCCATCTCTTTTAATTCTGTCACCAGCCACTACTCGTGACCAATGCGAAGACATTCATCTGGAATCACTCTTCTCGCATTAATCAGTTCGAATGACGTCGTGGGAATCCAATGACGTTTGCTAAATTTCGAGTGTAGGTTACCAACCGTCTGTACCACTGTTTCTACAGAAGACTTAATCTCACCCCAGGTTTTCTCAGGATAAGCATTACTATCATGCTCAGACAAATGCTTAGCTATCTCTTCCCTAAATTTGAACTTGATGTTCTTATCTTCCAACTGAGAACTGAGGGACTTTACTGTGGCCTGCATGTTTCTTCCGACCGATAAAACGCAGATATACGCTTATCAATACCAACTTTTGAGCAAAGACCAAACACGTACTCCAGAAAGAGGGTCAATCCTCCACTGATCCTCTTCAACGATGCTTTATAACAATATGATCTATGTGTCCATCGTTGGTTTGAAATTGCCGGACGCCATACGAGACAGTATCTCTCCTTATGTCGTTTGAAACAGGCGATCATGGTTGTCGGTTCGTTGCCATGGAATTCCGTAAATACCTCCAAGATACCTTTTCGATTGGCTCAACTTCCCTTATCATATTATTATTTTTCTCATGGGTTCCTAGTGGAACGTAGGGCTTCCGTAGCATGCCTCCATCGCCAGAGTTCCTTGTTGCCTATTCTTTCTGGCCATCTGATCTTCAGTATCAAGCCAGAGTAGGCAGCTGTTGATGATGTATGTCAGTAGTTTGTTGGAAGTCCTTTTCGTAACGCGCCAAGTTCCTAGAGCATATAGCAGCACTGACTTGACTGGGTTGGTGTTGAAAAACTGAGTGCAGTAGATCTCCACACTGATTTCAGGTTAGTGAAAGCCTATCCTGCTTTTCCAATCCTGGCTTTGACATCCTCGTCTGTGCCTGTGGCGCCTGTAGTTGAAACGATACTGCCTAGGTGGGTGAAAGAGACTTCTTCCTTTAAGTTTTTCCCGTTAATGGTGATTGGTGCTTGTTGTTGGTTAGGTATCTCCGTCACCCCCGTCTTCTCTGCATTCACCTGAAGGAAGTCCTGTTTTCGCTGCCTCTTCTGTCAACTTGTTAGTTTTTGCCTCAACTTCCCTACTTCAGTGTTAAAGTCACCTACCATTATGACTACATCTGAGGAGCTCCTCATAGAATCCATCCTTTGCATCATCGGAACTGCAGCTGGTGGGCGCGTAGGCGGAGATTACGAGTAGGCATTGGTTGGTATCATGCTCCTTCCTAGTCCTCACAAATCCATTCAGTCGAATAGCACACAAACGGTTGTTGACTAGTATCCAGTCGAGATGCACACTTTCTTCTCTACACGTCAGTGAGTTGCTCAAGGGAGATATACTTGAGGCCGGTTGCATACGGCCTTTTCGCATATTTTGGATTTAGGTATTTTGCTTTTGAATCCGACCCTGAATTTAAGTAGCTGACACGGGAAGACCGTAGGGCAGAGAGGAGTGTGCTATTTTTAGGGTTGACTTTTTGTAGCCATTCCTTCCTTTAGGAAAGACAGCTTCAGAGTTGTACTGCTGGTCATTCAAGGGTAACACCTCACTGTTGTCATATCCCATCCAGTCAGCAGCACGACTTCACCCTTGAATCCCCATCATAGTGTCGTAACTTACACTACTATGGTAACCGCTTTTCCTTTTACCAGTGTCCAGGAGACCTTACTGGCATAGTACGTTCTCTAGGGAACAAGCGTTTCATCGGCAGGATAGCTCGTTGTATCATTTTGATATCCAAGCCCGACTACCATATCAAGGTAGTAGCTACTGGTCACGGGTGGGTGAGTGTAATACTTGAACAAACCGAAAACAGTTATTCAGTGAACCTTGGTTTCCCAATTTTTCACTCGTTAATGTCAATTTACGCTAAATAAATTTCAAGTTGTTATTCATCGAAGACTGACATCAGTTGGAGGAACAAAGGAGACCTGGGAGCACTGGACAGCTGTTTCGTCCTAGTATGGGACTCCTCAGCAGTGCGCACCCACGACCCCACCAGCAAGGATCGAACCCGCGACCTTCAGGTTCCGCGACCAGCGCGTTACCATTGAGCCTGAGGAGTCCCATACTAGGACGAAACAGCTGTCCAGTGCTCCCAGGTCTCCTTTGTTCCTCCAACTGATGTCAGTCTTCGATGAATAACAACTTGAAATATTTCCAAATCCCCACAACCCCCTCAAAATTTAATTGAACTAGTGCTCGTTGGTGACTAGCTTCGAGAAGTATTCCCGAGGTTCCAATGACAAGTCGTGACCGGTGGAGTCAAAGCCTGATGGCCGTGAGGACAAATACTCAACGATGACATTGGGTGGCGGTTTGCGCTATATCGTGAGCTAACAGAAGTTGGAAATATGGAGCATTGGATTCTGACCCAGTGGCTCAATGGTAACGCGCTGGTCGCGGAACCTGAAGGTCGCGGGTTCGATCCTTGCTGGTGGGGTCGTGGGTGCGCACTGCTGAGGAGTCCCATACTAGGACGAAACAGCTGTCCAGTGCTCCCAGGTCTCCTTTGTTCCTCCAACTGATGTCAGTCTTCGATGAATAACAACTTGAAATATTTCCAAATCTCCACAACCCGCTAAATAAATTAATAAATAAATAGCTAAATAAAGAACTTCTAAGTCATCACAGATCATACAAATCGAACTGAATTAACACCTAATTATGGTTCCATACTAACAGATGGATCTTCACTGTTCATTAGACCATATTTACACTTTAATTGCTGAAAAGTAGGCAGATCACATCCCTGCGATCAGAGTCTATGCTTATTCATTCTTGCCCTATCTGCCTATTTACACGTATTCCCAGTCAGTGTATATGGGTCGCATAACTTTGTCCTTAAAACTTATCTGAGCCTCTGTGTGTGTGTGTGTGTGAGAGAGAGAGAGAGAGAGAGAGACATAGAGGTCAAAGAAAACTAAAATAACACCCAAAGGAACATGTGAATAAGGTCAATAACGAAAAAAATATGATTCTTACTTATTCTTTTCTAGTTCAGCTTAAATGGAATAGGAGACGATATTTGTGTGTCGTTGATGGAACGATGTTTGTTGTGAAGATGAAGGAGACAAGAAAAGATATCCAGGCTACCATCTGTCAGTATATTAGTCAGATAATCATAACAGACGAAGTATGAGTCAACCCCCAGTGTTATGTTTTAGTTCATTTCAATTAGTTTTCACAGGAATACTACATTTTCTTATGATTTCAAGGGCATAGAAACTCTGGCTAACATCAGTATTCATACTGTTTGTCAATTCACCTTTGTGCGTAACTAGTCAGATGATCTGTTGACTAAACTTCAAGACTCTACTGCTAAGGAAATCTTAATGGTAATGAAAGTGATTAGTTTCATAGCAGTTCCTATTGCAGATGAACACCAGATGGACAGGCATTGTAGCTACTTAACATTGGGTAACAATGAACTCGTAAGAAGTCGAATCCATGATCCCTATTCAAATTCGTCGCCCTTCACAAATATAACGCAACCACGTTGAGTGTTTCACCACTGAGCAGAGAGTGAGGAACCTCACACATCAGTGCAACAGCTCAGATTGTCACACTTGACAGTAGGATACACACCACAATCGGGTAGAAAAAGATTCATATTTAGGTAGATTAAAGACGTTGACAATGTTAAAAAGGATATATATATCTTCGACACTGTAAATGATTTTCAACCATGTCTCCAACCACTGATTGTTAACCTCTCCGGGATCCCAGTCAAAATCTTCAGTAAAAAACTCAGATGAACAGTCAGAGGACTTCATGGAGTGATGTCACACTTCGCATACTTCCAACCTAAACCTGCTATGGTGATTTCATTGCATGCTAGCGAAGCTAAACAGACATCAGAGTCCATACTGCCTATTTTCAACAGCCATATCTCAGAGTGGTACAATATGGCAGAGAGGACTGTAGTTCAATATGCTCATCCTTTAACGAGTACTTGGATATCTTTCTGACTCAGAGGTGGTGTAAGTTAGCCAATATGAAAGAGGTTCCACATATCTCAACTGAGATTTTGTCAGTAACCAACATATTGGAGGTGATGCAACTTCTCAAGTATGTGCAGTGGTTAATGCATTGCATCACCTCACGCCTTACGTTTGCTCAAAAGAAGAACCCGTGTACATCAGCCTTGAAGCATCATTTTACAGTTGATAGGTGCGAAACACACGTTAAACGTATTCTGATTGTTGCTGAAAGCGTTCAGAACATCCTGGATTTTTTTAGTGTCTCCGTTTGATAAGTGTATGTCACCTCCAGAGTTCATTCCTGACAGGCAAATCTGTATGATGACACTGGATATTCTTAGTGGACACTAGTAGTTATCCCAACTGTGGATAACAACTCTGTGTAGACCCATACTTGCCTGTTTAATTTTGAGTACGGAGTCATGATGAGCATATTATACACTTCCTAGGTACTACCTTCAGGAACTATCACAACACCTACTAACTGACAGAATCAAATACTATTCTTCGTTCTAGTAACACGAAAGTGACAAGAGTCTGTAATTGTACCTGTCTTCCAAGACTTGTCGAAGCATAATTGTCTGATCTCGTGAAACATACTAACTGATAATTAAACAGAAGTTCCACAATTATATCCGTTTGCCTCAGCAGCCTAGTGAGTGATAGAGCCCACTGCTTCAGATGCCACAGAGTTCCACACTACATTTCTGAGTCACCATTGCCATTCCTTGTGCATCGGGTACAGCTTTTAAGAGAATCATAATCTTTCACATAGCCCAAGTTTTACTCTTACATTAATGTCCCACCCTCCAATCAGTTATTTTCCCTATCACCTGTGACACATTTGTTGTCAGTAGTCGAGTTAGTCTGTCGCCATATATATCCTGTTGCATGTGGTGAAACAGAGCATTTCACTTCGGTATACACTTCTATCAAAACCAACAGTCATTGAAAGGACTCAATTTTAGGGGTTGACCATTCGCTTTCATTATCACCTACTGGGCAAATTATGTGTCGTTGAATCAACAGTTTTTTCGGGGGGGGGGGGACAACTCATTTCTGCATATTTTTCATCACATACTTACATCAACCGAAGAGCTGCTGAAAAATGGGGAACACTGAAATGACATTTCGTCCTAGTATAGAACTTGTCAGTTGCACATGTGGATATGAGCCCCCAACAGTCAGACCTAATAGCGAATAGTTCATTATTCATCCAACCAAGTAGTTGAGATGTAATCCATCATCCTTCTTCAACTTCTCTTGATTTTTTACAACCTAACCATTGTCCAATGTCATCATTGGATAAATTTCTTGATACCCAACCAGGTAGATGCCACAGGTTATCTATATATTAAAATAAGTCACCAGTGAGAACTGATTTATAATTCACTCCAGGTGATCAATAGGAAATCCTGGACCCAACTTTTGTGCCTGTTGGCACTCTTTGCCAGCCTGACACTAATTCTGATCGTTAGATGCTAGGTTTTATTTTTTGGGGGATTAACATCACTTATTGGGAGGTGAATATATTCAGCTGACGAGTCCCAAGCAAGATAAAACGTTCATCATGGACCCTACTGATAGCAAGTATTCATCACTCCCATCATTTCTTTGTTTTTCTGGTTAATAATTGACTTTCTTGTTACCATCAGTAGTATGCAGTTGGACAGGACCACCTGAGATCATACACTCTGGGAGTATTTGGTAAGAGAATCTTTATCCTGTCTGCGTATAAGTATATATACCTCTAAAGAGTACTATTTCTTAGGGAACCATACTCTCTTACTAAATATGACTAATTCAACGGTAGAAAATATACTCTTATCAGACAATGGCTGATGATCTACGTGTTGACCATATTCAGACAGTTTCCACAATTCAACCAGTTCATTAAACATGTTCAGTTTTATTTCTAACTTCAGAGAGATTGATCTACTTCCTGGACGTCATTTGGCTGGCCTGAAGTACGAAGACGATATTTTCCTACTGAGTAAAGACGCTGACAAAATGCAAGGTCTTCTGAACGCGTTTACATGCATTTCGCACCTGTCAGATGTAAGATGCTCTTCAATGGACTGGTCTACAATCGCTTCCAGTTAAGTGATAAGAAGTGGAGTGGTGGGATCCACCGACCAGTTCACTAACTTTGGGAGTTCCAACAGCCCGCCGACGAAACTTCAGCTCGGATACAAAAGGTTCGTTCTCCGTTTGTCAACTTGTATCATCTCTGAAGTCGACTGATCGGATATCCAACCATCTGTCAAAGAACGAGTATTCTGTGCTGTAGCTCATTGCGTCTTGCTATATGGCTGAGAGATATGATGGTTGAAAGTAGAAGATGTGAGGGAGTTACAGGTTTTCGAACACAAGTGTCTTCATAGCATTGCTCGCGTCTAATGGGATCATCATGTGAGAAATGTGGATACAAGGCGAAGGGTACTAGGTAACGAACGAAAGAAAAACAGTCGATGAGATTGTGAACCTTCATCGGCCGATCTACCGTCTATCTCGACGTGTTATACTAGTCAAATTTGGGTTAGATTAGAAGAAGAAGGTTCAGGGTGGTCAGACTTTCACGTGTCACCGACTGATGAAGTCCCTGACTCCTGGTCAGACCCGTGTAGGGGATTGAAGACTACCTGGTTGGTGTCTTCAAAGTGAAAGGAATCAGTGGTTGAGGATACTTGGGGATATAGTTGAAAACCGGTCAGAATCGTGGCGCAGATGTATTCACTCATGAAAGTCTTCTAAAGCTTGAATATTCACACCAACCTTTATCTTCAGATTTTTTGTTCTCCTTCCACACAACTTTGTCTATTGTGATATCAGTCTTTTTCTACCTACATATTCTTTCTGTACTTCTGTGAAGTATGACAACTTGAGGCGGTCTGTCTATATCTCCACCATCACCTCCGGAGGTACAAATCATGTAGGCATTTTGATCATACTTCATAAGTCGAGAAACTGGTGTTATTCAGTTAGATGGTCCTTGCTATAACTGTATCTTCATGAGAAGCTGCATGTACTCTATGAAAGCGTTTTGATAGATACGTTACTGATCAGTGTTCGACTAAGACAATGAAAAATCTACTACGCATGATATTTATCAGTAGTACACAGTATATATCATTGACTGATTCTGGCATTCTTGAAACCATCAGCTATGCCAAGCACAAAGTGAATCTTGTTAGTTGAATATAATTGAAGTTCCCCCTCCCAAGCAAATAGTCTGAAGTTTCACATTTTTCGTCAGCTTTGCAAATATTATTGATAGTTTTTTGAACGGCTAGTACTTCAGCTATAGACAAATATCTTGATCTCATTCCTTTTCAGTGGTTTAATCGAACTTTATAGAGAATTTTAAATGAGTTCTCAAAAGGAGCTGAATGGAGGTGATGTTGAGTTGAAGATGCATTTCTGTTTTCCAATGATTAGCCTATCGAGGCTGGTTATTGTACACGAATACGTTTTACAAGCGGGCGCATAATATGGCCGATGTAGTCAGCTCCACAGGAGCACAAAAACTGGTAAACACACTCTGATGTAGTCTAATGCTTCAGCTTTTCTTTCATAAAGTTACCAAAACGTTTCTTGCAGAAAGAAATAATTCGAAGGTTGGCGGTGAAGTATGTTCTATTTAAAGATTTTCATAGACGTTTCTTGAGGATGTCTAGAGTAATGTCGTTTCTGAATTCAAGATTCAGCACCAAATATGTTCATTCACCTGGATTCTTTGACTTGAAGTTCTCATCTATGAATCTAGGTGGGAAACTGTTTTTTGCTAGAGTTCTTCGAAGATTTTGCAGTTCTCAATCAGTAGTGTCCTCTGCATATACATTTCCCTGATCCTCGAGGAAAGTGAATGCATAAGATTTCACTTTCTACTTAAAGAGGAGAAACGTAAGAATGGTAATGCATTTTTGGATCGATAAGAGGACAAGTTGTGAACTCAAGCTGGTCAGCTGCCTTTGGGAACCGTTACAAAATCCTCTACAGGGTTTCGATCAAACCACTGGAAGTAAGTGAGACCAAGGTATACGAGATATAGCGGAAACACTAAATATTCATAAGTTCCACAAAAGTGCCACGATTATCATAAAAATTGACTGTCATAAATAAATCCTTTACCACGTGATTATACCTCTTATTTATTATGATTATTACTATTATTATTTGTCCCTTGGGTTACTACTGGAACATAAGGCTTCAGCTGGCTGGACTGGACTGGAAATACAGTGAGAAGTCCGATTGGAGACATCTTGCGTCAGGTCATCCCACGCCAGCCCCTCGAGTGGAACCCGAATGGGAAACGAGTTGGGTGTTCGAGGCGAAATTGACATGTAGGAGATCGTGTGAGGGATAAACGAAAGTTTGTGGGCAGTGTTGGAGTCAGGTTGAAAAGACTGCACAGAAGACAGTGCAATAGAGACGTGCTACTGAAGCCTTATGTTCCAGTAGTAACCCTAAGGGACAAATAATAATAACAATTCATTTTACTTTTCGCATATCTGCCTTCTTCATCAGTAACTAACTTCGTGAGTTCTGTGAGAAAGGTGTGGCTTGAGCAGATCGATCATTTTTCCATTAGATACATTGATGAACATTCTCGTTCAATGTCAAGTCAGCTGAGGTCTAGAAACATGAATAGTGGGAATCCAACTCACTAACGAAAGAGTAACGTTACTCTCTATGAAACTAGAAAGTACCGCGCCAATGTATCTGCTAAATATTAGGTGTATACTACTGATAACAAAAGTTATAGCATCCAGACATCATCATAGGAACGCATTTGTCACTAGTGGCCAACCAATTCTGTTTGATCAAGCGCTAAGATTCACAAGCTATTATATCAAAGACTATATTATATGTGTTGCATCAAGAGAGATTACCATAACTCGATGGCGTTTGAAGTGACGGGTTTGAGCTCCGATAGGGACGAGATCACAACCCAGGAAACATATACACCTAGCTGAAGAGTTCCAAGGAGGCCGAAACACTCATCATAGATTCTATTGCTAGCCACTATCCATCATTAATATCTATGTCATACACACTAATTAGATCTTTTGTGGCAACCGTAATAAGGCCTTTTTTCAAGCACTTCTCAAACATTCTCTCTTCATTGATATCAAGTAATACCCACAATAAGTAGAATTATCGATTTTTAGTTATAAAATGTTATGTATCCATTTTATTTTCGCCCCTTTTTTAGCAATAGTCCTAGTGTCAGTATTTGCTACAATCCCCTTTGTTCCGCTCATACATTCATGTGCGTACGTATGTGTTAATGTCACTGTATCAGTTGGCTATACAAGAGTAGGTGAGTGTGTAGATGTGTATATATGGATGTGCATGTGTGTGTATATGTACACATTGGCTATGAGTGAGAGATTTCGCATATTCTGATAAGGACAAAAACAGTTATTATTTAAATAGACCGGGAAGAAATGTATGCAAACCGTTATTATTAAATCAAATGTATCTTAAGTAGTACATATTTATTTTATGATTAAAACTATTTTTTACTTCTCTCTCCTTCCCCCCGTCTCTCTCTCTGTCCTCCTCACTAAAATGGATCCATTTTTGTCCATTCATGTTACATTATATGTCAATAATTATAACATTTCATAATCATACTTCTGGGGTGGTTTGGATGTACCATTGTTTGTGTGTGCATGCGGCGTGGGGAGGGGAGGGGCAAGATGAGAAGTGAGTCGTTTGGTATTCATCTAACGGCAGTTATTCATCATCGATCGATAAGAGCTAGAGAACCATGATGTTTGGAGTTTTGTTTATCACTTCTATCAATTAGTTAGGAATAGCATCGAAAATACACTGTTTTCAACTGTTACAAATTTCTGGAACCTTCATACAGTTTAGATCCGGATGGCGTGTCAAATTTCTTAGCCATGAAATATCCTGATATATTACGCAATCCATTAGCTAACATGTCCAATAGATCGTTTTCAGAAAGCACCATACCGGGTGCCTAGAAAGATGTTAAGATAGTCCCAGTGCCTAAGCTGGTGATTCTGTTCAACTGTAATTACGTCTCCGTTCTTAAAAATAAGGGAGAAGCTAGTAAAACCTGCGTTCGTACCGTCACTGGTGGTTTGTTGGGGACCCCAGATAATCTGCATATAGAAGCGGAGGAAGCACTCTGTATGCCACCAGTGATTTATATCACATTATTGATTGTAAACTTGATAGAGATGCCAAGTATATCAGGTGTGCTTTTTTAGACTATACTTCGGCATTTGATTCTATCCGAAGAACTCTTTCTCTGAATAAGCTAGACGAGACACATATTGAACCCTAGATAATCAGCTGGCTGTATCCCTGTCCTCTGAGAAGAAACAATATACTGTTCACAGAGGGAACTGCTACACCCTATTTCTAACTGTGATTAGTATTCCCCAAGAGGCCGGATCTTTCCTCTTTCTTTCTGCATGACTTACCACCTTAAGCTGGTATCAATTTTATCAGATATCCTGATTAACTGATAGTTTCCTCTTCCACAGATTGTTCCCAACTGAACGACTTCCCACCTACAGTTACACGATGGTCCTCCATGAATGATCTTGTGTTTATTTCTTCAAAATGTCAGACTGTAAACTTTATTTTTTTAGTTGTGAGCATAACCTATGTAAATTGCTTAGTTCTCATGATTGTTGTACTATTGGTAGTTGCACATTAGAGAATGTTACAAGTATGATATATGTCAGTGTGTTTTTTTCAGACCATTCCTTGTCCTCCCATATTTTACTAAATTCCAAAAGAACCGACCTGACTTTCTACATTAGGAAGCTGAGAGAATCTGCTGGTGATAACCTAGCCTCTTCTCTTGTGTTCTATAAACTCTTTCATTCTACCTGTTCTCATCTATTCTCTCCTGGATTTGTGGGGAAAAAAACACTATGCTTTACTGCGTAAAACTTTGATGATTGTCAGTAGATCTTCTAGTTAAGACAGTTGTACATAAACATCTTAATTCATGTCAACATCTGACAGGAGTTATTTTATCAAATGACCAGCATCCTTTTCACTCAAAGCTCTCAGCGTGTCGGTCATCTGGAAAGATGAGGAACAAGTGTATACGAATTTATGCACATACTACCAAATATGAAATCTCTACAATAGCGTACGTATTTAGCTCGAATCGTGGGAGAGGTAGAAAGTGTCAGAAAATTCTGTAAAGTATTCCCGAAATATATTTCAGATTAAAGCCAGTATTATCTTTATGATTATTATTAATTAACGTTGTATATGGAGAGCAGCAGCATGAGTAAAGAATGCACAAGGGGATATTATTGACAAGACTTAAATTCTTACATGTTCACGCGGTTGTGTTAACAGCATTAAGGCAGATTAAAAGATCTACAGGCGAAAACTAACAAGTTGACAGAAGAGTCAGAGCAGCGAAGACGATACTTCAAGTGAATGTAGAGAATACGGAGGTGATGAAGATACTCAGCCACCACCACCAGTAACAATAACAAGCACGAATGACGATGAACGGGAGAAACCTAAAGGAAGCAGTCTCTTTTACCTACCTACCTCCCTAAGCAAGATAGCATCATTTCAAATACAGGCAGTGGTGGTGGCACAGATGAGGATATCAAAGCAGCTAGGATCGGAAAGACAGCAAGACAGGTCTTCCTTCATTAATCTGAAACCAGTGTAGATATCTACTCCACACAGCATAAAGCGTGAACAACATCCGCATTTTCAACACTCAAGTCAGTGCTTCTCTGTGATGGTTGAGAGACTTGACGGTGCGTCATGAGAAGCATTTCCAACAAACAACTCCAAACAGACATCACATCAGCAAGTGCCGCCTAAGTTCACTCGATACTGACACTGAAGATGAGATAGATGGCCAGAATAACGAGAATAAGCAACAAGGAACTCTGACTGGCACTGAATCAATCAAGAAGCCATTGCCTAACAAATATTCAGAAGAAGGAAGTGGAGATGGATTGGATTGGGCATGCACTGAGAAGGCTGTGATTGGTGACATCACACGTCAGGTCATGCCACACCAGTCCGTCGAGTGGAATGCAAATAGGAAATGACTATCTGGGCGTTCCAGCTGAGGGTGAAATGTAGAAGATTGTGTGAGGAATAAGTGAAAGCTTGTGAGCAGTTGGGTTCAAAAGACTGCAGACAAGAAAGTGGAATGAAGACGTGCTACTGAAGCCCTACGTTCCACTAGGAACCCAAGGGGAAAATAAATGAATAATAATAATAGGGGTGGGAACAACAAATTTATAGTACAACAGTATCTGTTCATTCATATATTTCGAAGTTTCTCATCAGCTGTTTTTAATCTTAGGCAGTTTCAAAATCAAAATTATACAAAATATGATATAATCGATATCCGAGTAATTTAAATTACAAGAATTGAGTGAAAACAGTCATGTAAAGCCAGTATTATCTGTTAATTAGTTTTATTGCTTGTATTACACCGTCGTTGATTGAATCGAACTGATCAGTCTCCGTTGGCATATGCGTTCCTGTGCGGATGCCTCGATATTGCCTGTGTATTAATTATGTATAATAATGATGGGTAGCGGCTAGTAGTGGAATCCACAATGCGCATTTCGTCCTGTTTAGGATTTGTCAGCTGAAAGCATCTGCCTCCTAGTGTAGATTCTTGTTCCCACCGGGATTCAGACTTGGGAGCGTTACCCACTACATCACCGAGCCAGGATAGCCACTTCTTGTGCGACGGGTATAGTTTTAGTGTATTATACTATACTACTGAGAGACAGACACATCCAGCTAACGAATCCCAATTCGGACGAAATGCGCATCCTGGATTTCACTGCTAGCCACTACCCATCATTATTATCTGTTAATGATTGAAAAGTACCATGTGAAACATCTTCTCGGCAAATTCAGTTAAATCTTTTGAAGATAGCTCTAATGACAATTTAGTATTCAGTTTTTAGCTACCGTCATGAAGGTCAACTTTTGATAACTCTTGGTAAAAGAGACTAATTCCATGAGGAATTGATGAGTAATCATAGACTGATATGAAATAGAAAACGTTTGTCTCTGCGTTCGAGTTTCAATGGGAATGACACAACTCACTGAAGATTATATGTTTATCTTACTGACTAGGAAGAAAAGCCGATTGTGAATTCCGTAGCCAGTCACCATCACACCCAGTACATCTTACATCTTCATTCATACACCTAAGTCTCCAATTCCACACATTAAGCCAACCATAGGACACTTTAAATTTATCGATTGATTTTTCTTTATTATTTACCTTGATGTAATCAAATAGGCGTGGCAGTCAAGATTTGAAAAAGTATGAGTCACCTATCTTCTGACTGACACTTCATTTCCTCCTACCAATCAATTGGTGATGAGTGAGTCAATCGATCCTCTGTCAGTCAACTGTAAATTTAAATTTGAATTATGACTATAAATAGAGTAATCAACGCTAAATAATTTTAAGCTTTCCACTTCAAATAGAAGGTAAGAAGTTAAGATTAGATAAGAAATGGATTTCAAGGTTACAGTGTCATACACGACCTGTAGATAAAAAGGTAAGGTCATAGTGAGCATTAAAAAAATAAAAGGTGATTTTAATCCCTCAAAATAAAAATAAAATAACCAGAAAAAAAAAGGAAAATAAACAATTGAGAAGAAAAAACAATTATTTCTTGTTAAATTTGCATAAATCTGATGAAATTTTTAATTACTTAGAAGAAACCTTATTAATTTTATTTTTAGAAAACACCAAAAAGCTATGTCAGATGAAAAAACAGTTGAATTTCATAAAGCGTTGGATAAATCTCATGATCTTCATTTGAGATCTATTATTGGTTACTTTCTTACTTAGTGAATTCATCGATTTGTCTCCATAGAAACTAGATGTGTGTTGCTTATTCTGTTGAGGTACTCATCAACAGCTGCAGCTTACGCTGGCTCGATACCGAAGCTCAGATGGCCAGAATAACAAGAATAAGAAACAAGGAACACTTGCTAGCTAACAACGAACCAACCAAGAAGCTATCACTCAACAAATATGCAGAAGAAGGAAGTGGAGATGGATTGGGCATGCACTGAGAAGACCAATCGGGGACACCACGCATCAGGCCAGGCACTCGGGTGGAACCCAGATGGGAAACGGCGAGTTGGGCGTCTGAGGTGAGGGTGACATGGTGGAGATAATGTGAGGAAGCAGTGAAAGCTTGTGGACAGGGGTGGAGGCAGGTTGAAAAGACTGTAGAGAAGAGAGTGGAATGGAGACGTGCTACTGAAGCCGTATGTTCCACTAGGAACCCAAGGGATAAATAATAATGTTAATAGTAATACTCTATGGAGGAGTTGGAAACCAGGTGGCTAATAGTGGAATCAAGAACGCGTATTTCGTCCTATTTCGGACTCGTCATCTGGATGTGCCCACGTACCCCATTCACTGATTTCGTCACCATGGAGCTGAGTGCAGCCGAGTGGGTTGGGGGGGGGGGGTTTCTATACTTGGATCTGGGAACTACAAGCTTAGCACATTTCCCTTCTGTATGTGTTGATGAAGCTAGAAAGAGATTGATGACTGAGTCAAAAAATGAATCACTTCCCTACTGCTTCGATTGCGTAGTCATCAAGACTGCATAGTTCTTGGACAATTCTTTTCATTGGTTAAAATAAATGGTAAGCTGGTCAACGTCTGCAGAACCATGCACAGTTGTCATCAGGTTTCATCATTTAAAAGGCCACTGAGGCAACCACAGAATAACCAACAGTTTTCCATCAAGAAAAGAAACCTAATTGGTTATTCTAGTTGTTGCTAGAGTGACCTTCAGTGACAGCTGCTGAAAACAACCAATCAGGTCTCAGTATTTTGGACTTAGTTGTTCATAAAATACACAGCTTTAATTGCTCATCTCAGGAGTTGTCAAGCTATTCTGTTGTGGAGTCGATAAATAATGACTTAAGCTTTCGTTAAGTTGTACACGTCATATATGTTCATCACTTCTTCGTTGAAATACTCAAGAATGATCATGTGACACTTTGTATAACCTTCCATTATATTATTTCCATCATCAATATTGTATGTTGTTCAATTATTCTATGTTCAATTGATTCTATTCACACTTGGTATAAACGTAATAACAAGTAACTTGATAAATAATCACGTGAACTCATGTACACGACAAGGTGTACTGATATAAACATTAATCTTTTCCGTCATTTTTGTTCACATTTTGTACATGAGTGACACAATGAAACAGAATTTGTAGGAAATGTGTTTCATAGGTTGTCATCAGATGCGTATAATTTTCTGGAGAAGCAATGTTCCTACAATCTTGCAGAACATTCTCTTCAGGGAATTTATGCATTGCATTGGGGACATTAAATAGAACGGACCGAAGTCTTTAGAAATCAAACCACTTCACCCTCAATCAGACTTGTGGAAACCGGTAAACTTGGAGGAATCCGATCTAATCACTGTATTCACAAAGAGGTTCTCATCAACTGCTTAGTGTTGTGTTTTGAGTGCAGAAAATTTGTTCATATTTGAATTTGGCTGTGTGAGCTGAATTCCCCCTGGTGCACTGTTGATCAGCTCGGTGCTGAAAAGAGAGAAACAGACATTCGGTGTTTACATCACTTTGATGTGATTGGTTAGTAGAATACTAGAGATCAGAGTAATTAGTTTCTAACCACTCAAGTTATTTATTGGTAGTCTTTCTCCATAGTTCATGACACTTCTACGTCAGATACCCCATCTAGTGATCTTAACTGAGGAGTGGTTTCCAGTGGAAACCGATCACATCACAATTGGACAGCAGGAAAACTACTCACCTGTAAGAAATCTTAACATTGACCGTACAGTCTGCAAATTGTTCACATCTCTCGCTCTCTGTCTGTCTCTCTTAGCTACACTAACGATATGATTGGCTTGACCCTAAATCCCTTATCGTGTTGATCTCGGTAACTTTCCATACGTTTATATAATCATTTGAATGTTATAATCATCTCTCATGTAGAGCAGAATATTGGTCATCTTTGCTTGTGTAAACAGAATAACTTTAACAGTTTCAATTTTGGGGTTTGTAGGTATTGATTGATTTATTGATTTGAAGTTGGCATTATCATGGACTGACATCAATTGGAGGAGCATTGTAAGCATGGGAACATTGGAGAGTAGCAGTCGACAACCATGAGTTCGCCCTTCAGGAGCTTCGGGTTTGGTGGCCAGCACGTTGCCGCTGAGCCACTGGGTTAGAATCCAATGGTCCAAACTTGGTGGTCTTGAGGATAAATACTCAACGATGACATTGGGTGATGGTTACACTATGTGGTGAACTGACAGAAGCAGGAAATATAGACCACTGGATCGCAACCCACTGGCTGAATGGTGACGTGTTGATCATGGAACCTGAAGCTGGTGGGTTGGAACTTTGAAGGGTGAGGTGGTGAGTGCGCACTCCTGAGGAGTCCCATACAATGATGAAACAGCTGATTAGTGCTGCAGGATTTTCAGCGGTTTTCCAACTGACATGAGTCCATGGTGAATACCTATCGCAGCTCAGTTGGTAGAGCACCGAACCAAAAACTAGGTGGTCGCTTTCAAAATTCTGCTATGGTCAATCGTCACTTAATATCAATCATATTAATCTACTAAACAATGATTATCCCAGATAGCTTCATCAAAGTGTGTTTTTGTAATATTCTCCTCTACTTACCAGTTACTGTTTCTCTAGGAGGTTGTACGCAGCTGGAAATCGACTGCAAAATCAAATGACATTAGATTCTTTTACAAGTAGTATTCATGATGGATGGGAATCAGCTGTAGAACTGGTGAAGAAGCCAGATATTTCATCGAAGGATGGGACTCATCATTAAAGGTGCACTCGAAACCATGCGAAACGGTCGATCCCAAAGAGTATGAGGTATCACAGCGACTAGGTAACCTTTCGTGTCCTTGGGTTGGAACACATCCTAGCCTTACTTCTCCACTTCTGGGCTTCCACTGACCAAATAACCTTCCCTCATTCATATCTTCCTCTTTTTTTTTCACTTTGACCTAATTTAGAGAACAACTCGGCTCCCACTCTGTCTATACTGACCCATAATTACACTTTGTAGGGTGGATAGAAGGAGAGATTGGTCACAGAAACTTTTTCTATTGAGTTAATACTTAACACATGTAACAGGAATGCCTCTACATCTATTACTCAAGAGGTCATGTGTGCACTGCTGACGAGTCCTGCATTAGGACGATGCAACGATCTACTACTTCCAGGACTCCAGTAGTTTTCCAACCGAATACTACCTGGGAATAAATAAATGCCATTTTACTGTATACATGCATTCCCTAAGGCTTAAAGTCTTCTTTTATTTAATCACCTTTTCCATTTCTGAGATCTAAGTGACTAGGAATATTAAAGTTGATAGAATTGACTTCACGGGTCGGGGATTAATTTAGCAGCCTGTCAATATGATGGTTATTTTAGAAGTAGTATTCATCATGGACTGATATCAGTCCATATATATATATATATATATATATATATATATATATATATATATATATATATATATATATATCCTCACCTGGTTAACTAGTTTACTAGTTACTAGCCGGTCCTAAGCCCGGGTAAAGAGGGAAGGTTGGGCATACGGATATCAAACCCACCCCAGAAAACAAATATAACCGCTAAACAAACTTCAAAGCACAAACAAAAACAAAAATATTCCTCGCTAGAATCCGAGAGTCGAAATGAAGCCAGTTGGTGAAAGCCTGCCTTAGGGAGGCCAATTGGTAGGACGATGTGTCTTCTCTCTCTCTCTCTCTCTCTCTCTGAGCTACGAGGTCCGACTGCTAGCTAGAATTTTATTTCGCTTCAATCACAAAATACTTTCCTTCATTATATTACATCGTTTCATTGTGAAAATACTTGATTTCTCATTCCTTTCAACTAAATTCAATCTTGTGACACTATTCAACTTATTAGTTAATTGTATGATAGAACCAATCTCCTCCAGGATCATAACAGCAAGGTTCAACTCAAAAGGAAGGAAGGTCACAATCACACAATGCTACGCTATGCACCCACAAATAATGCAGACCAAGAGAAAAAGGAGAAATTCTACAGATAACTGCCTACAATCAACACTGGACAAGACCTCAGGTGGAGACATCAAAATTCATTCTAATGGGCGACACGAATGCCAAACTGGGAGCGGACAACACAGAAAGAGAACTAACCATGGGTCGACAAGCACTCGGTCAGGTGATGAACGAGAATGAGAATTGTTTACAGAATTATGTGCATTCAACCATTTGGTGATTGGAGTAAGACAGTGTGTTCGAGCACAAGCATACACACAAAGTGAGCGACATGGACTTCATTTCACAAGATGGACACACTACACTCAAAATCACATCGACTTCATCTCATTCTCAAGAAAGTGGAGACGCAGTCTACTTAACACAAGGTCAAGAAGAGGAGCAGATGTAGGCTCACACGACTCACTGTCTGGTGCAACCAACCTACCTTCCAAATCAAGTTGAAAGCTTTCAAGGAAGTTGGTGATAGACCACAGTTCAAGTACAACACTCGGAAACTGAAGCACGAAACTACAAACGACATCTTCACGTCAGACAGTTATCAGGAAAAAGTGGGAGATATCGAGCAACATCCCTGAACAAACCTGTGTGGATGAACACTGGAACCCTTTGAAAGCTATGTGGAAAGAAACATGCACAGCCGTATTGGGAAGGAAGAAGAAAGAAGATAAGGAACGGAATGGATCTCAATGGATACATGGAAGCTGATAGAGCAGGGAGAGGAGGATGGTGATGGTGAAACAGAAGATAAACCAGTGCAAGGATGCACAATGACAAGAGGAACTGAGTACAATGTTTAAAACACAACACTGGACAAAGAAGTGAAGAAGAGTGCTCGCAAAGGCGAAAGACACTCCCACGACACACTGGCAAGGGAAGCAGAACAGGCTGCAGGTAGAAGAGACAGAGACCTGACAACATTGTATCAAATAACCATGTTACTACCTACCAGGGAAGAGATCAACGCAGCACAGATGAAACCAATGGAAGATGGTGTGGGAAATATAATTACGAAAGAAGAGAAACGAAGGTCACGATGGGCCGACCACTTCAAGAAGCTCTTGAATCGACCACCACCACCATCATCATCATTATCATCATCACCAGCACCTGCACTTCGTCGAGAAATACCACCTGCAGCCCGGCCACTCAACTACAATTGAACATAAATCCTCCAACAAAAGTGGAAGTTCTGAACGCCATAAAGCTACTGAAATGTGGGAAAGCAGCAGGACCAGATGGCGGAATTCCGCCACAAGCACTGAAAACAGACATAGAGACAACAGTGGACATGCTCACATTACACCACACCACACCACACCACTGCCACAGAACGTCTGGAAGGAAGGGAAGGTACCTGAACATTGATTGGAAGGAGGGCTACCTTGTCAAACTCCCAACAAGGGAGACCTAAGTCTTTGCAACAACTGGCGCCGAATCACGCTCCCGTCCCCGTCCCTGGCCACCAAAACCAAGCAAAATATTAAGCCTCATCAAAGTGGAGAGACTAAACGATGCACTGGATTCAAAACTACGACCCGAACAGGCAGGCTTCAGGAAGTACAAATCATGTGCAGACCGAATTGCAACACAACCCACACCACACATCATCATACAACAGAGTACTGAATGCCAGTCAACTCAACTCACTACCTCAACTTCATCAACTTTGAAAAGACCTTCGACAACATCGACCAACAAGTAATTTGGCAGGCAACTGCTTCAACACTACGGAATACCACAAATACTTATCAGCCTCATTCAACAACTATTTGAAGACGCCATATGCCAGCCAACTAATTCACAATGGAATACACAGTGATGCTTTTGAAGTGAAAACAGGAGTAAGGCAAGGCTGTCTACTATCAACCATCATACTGGGAGCTGTGAGAAGAGGGGGATACAATGGCTGGACAACAGAAAAGAACCTAGAATATTTGGATTTCGCCAATGATGACTTGTGCCTGATGTCACACAAACTGGAAGATCTACAGGCGAAAACTAACAAGTTGGCAGAAGAGGCGAGGCAGTGAAGACAGGAATTTAAGTGAACATAGAGAAGACAGAGGTAGAGGTGATGAAGATACCCAACCACCACCAACAACAACAAACTCCAATCAGCATCAGTGGGAGAAACGGAAGAAAGGAAATAGCCTCCTTCACCTATCTAGGAAGCACTGTTTCAACTACACACAGCAGTACTGACGAGGATGTCAAAGCCAGTCAGAATCGGAAAAGCAAGACAGGCCTTCCTTCATTAACCTGAAACCAGTGTGGAGATCTTCTGCACTCCACTCAGCATGTGGAATAAGATCTGGATTTTCAACACCAACCCAGTCAAGTCAGTGCTTCCATGTGATGGTTCAGAGAATTGGCGAGTTACGAAAGGCATTTCCAACAAAGAACTGCAGACATCAACAACTGCCGCCTACACTGGCTCGATTCTGAAGATCAGATGGATTGCCAGAAAGAATAAGCAACAAGGAACTCACTCTGGCTGGCTGGCTGGCTGGCTGGCTGGCTGGCTGGCTGGCTGGCTGGCTGGCTGGCTGGCTGGCTGGCTGGCTGGCTGGCTGGCTGGCTGGCTGGCTGGCTGGCTGGCTGGCTGGCTGGCTGGCTGGCTGGCTGGCTGGCTGGCTGGCTGGCTGGCTGGCTGGCTGGCTGGCTGGCTGGCTGGCTGGTTGGTGACGAACCAACCAAGAACCTATCGCTTAACAGCTGAATGCAGTGGAAGGAAGTGGAGATGGATTGGAGTGGGCATACACTGAGAAGGCCGACTGGGGACATCACGCGTCAGGCCAGGCACTCGAGTGGAACCCAGATGGGAAGTGACGAGTTGGGCGTCTGAGGTGAGGGTGACATGGAGGAGATGGTGTGAGGAGGAAATGAGAGTTTGTGGGCTGTCGTGGAGCCAGGTTGAAAAGATTTCAGAGAAGAGAGTGGAATGGCGACGTGTTACTGAAGCGGTATGTTCCATTAGGAACCTAAGGAACAAATAATAATAAATAATAAATTATAAATCATATATATATATATATATATATATATGAAAGCTTGAACCACAGCCGGATTCGAACTAGCGACCACTAGGTTTACGGCTCGGTGCTCTGCCAACTGAGCTACGTGGTCTGACTTCTAAAAAAGATATTTATTTCACTTCAATCACCAAGAGAGTTTTTGCATATGATGTGAATTTGTGACGCTTTACTAGCGCTTGTTCGTATTTCAACTGTCTGCCTAGATAGTCGACCAAAGCCCGCCTTGGTACTTGAAGTGACATTAAAATGTGGTCAGTAGTCAGACGTCTTTGTTCAGTTGGTAGAGCATCGGCCCAGAAAATCTGCGGTCGTTGGTTCGAATCCGGTCAATGTCCAAAGTTTCATTTCACGCTAATCACTACCCTGTAGAAATATTTGTCTGTCGGGTAGTCAAATTGTATTGTGTATTGTATTCATGCATACAGACATACGCAACCTCGCCTGGTTAACTAGTTTACTAGTTACTAGCCGGTCCTAAGCCCGGGTAAAGAGGGAAGGTTGGGCATACGGCTAGCAACCCTACCCCGTAAAACAAATCTAACCGCTAAACAAACTTCAAAGCACAAACAAAATATAAAAAATGAAAACAAACTTATTCCCCGCTGGAATCGGAGAGGCGAAATGACGCCAGTTGGTGAAAGCCTTCGGGAAGCCAATTGGCCGATGTGTCTTCTCTCTCTCGATGAAAGCGAAAGTAAACGTGGGGACATGGAATGTCCGCACCATGTTTGAACCCAGTAAGGCAGCCCAGATTGCAAACGAGATGAGAAGGTATAACATCGAAGTGCTTGGAATTTGCGAAAGCAGATGGAATGGGAGTGGACTCTGCAAACTGTCAACTGGAGAATCAATAATCTACTCCGATATTGTCACCCAGACGACAACCACGAGCACACTGAGGGAGTGGCTATCATGATGTCCTCAAGAGCATCGAAGGCTCTCATGCAGTGGGAACCAATCTCCTCCCACCAGGATCATGACAGCAAGATTCAACTCAAAAGGAAGAAAGGTCACAATCATACAATGTTATGCACCTACAAATAATGCAGAGCAAGAGAAAAAGGAGGAATTCTACAGACAACTTCAATCAACACTGGACAAGACGTCAGTTGGCGATATCAAAATTCTGATGGGCGACATGAATGCCAAACTGGGAGGGGACAACACAGGAAGAGAACTAACCATGGGTCGAGAGGCGCTAGGTGAAATGAATGAGAATGGAGAATTGTTTGCAGAATTCTGCGCATTCAACGATTTGGTGATTGGAGGCAGTGTGTTCAGGCACAAAGATATCCACAAAGCGACATGGATTTCACCAGATCCAGGACACACTAAAAATCAAATCGACTTTATCTCAATCTCAAGAAAATGGAGACGCAGTCTACTTAACACAAGGTCAAGAAGAGGAGCAGATGTAGGTTCACACCATCACCATTTAGTGCAAGGAACCTTCGAAATCAAGTTAAAAGCCTTCAAGGAAGCTGGTGATAGACCTCAATTCAAGTACAACACTCGGAAACTGAAGGATGAAACTACAAAGGAGATCTTCACGGCAGCCATCAAGACAAAATGGGAGACATCGAGCAACATCCCTGAAGAAACCTGTGTGGAAGAACACTGGAAGTCTTTGAAAGCTATGTGGAAAGAAACCTGCACAACAGTATTAGGAAGGAAGAAGAAAGAAGACAAGACAAGGAATGGATCTCGACGGATACCTGGAAGCTGATAGAGAGGAGAGGAGGATGGTGAAGCAGAAGATAAACCAGTGCAAGGATGCTCAACGACAAGAGGAACTGAGCACAATGTATAAAACACTGGACAAAGAAGTGAAGAAGAGTGCACGCAAAGACAAAAGACACTTCTACGAAACACTGGCAAGTGAAGCAGAACAGGCTGCAGGTAAGAGAAGAGACCTGACGACATTGTATCAAATAACCAGGTTGCTATCAGGGAAGAGACCAACACAGATGAAACCAATAAAAGATGAAGAAGGAAATTTAATTACAAAAGAAGAGAAACAGAGGAAACGATGGGCCGACCACTTCAAGAAGCTCTTGAATCGACCACCACCACCACCTGCACTTCGTCCAGAAATACCACCTGCAGCCGCTGAATTACAAGTGAACATAAATCCCCCAACGAAAATGGAAGTCCTGAACGCCATAAAGCTACTGAAATGCGGGAAAGCAGCAGGACCAGATGGAATCCCACCAGAAGCACTGAGAACAGATGCAGAGACAACAGCGGACATGCTCACACCACACCACTATTGCAGAAGGTGTGGAAGGAAGGAAGAGAAGGTACCTGACGATTGGAAGAAGGGTTACCTTGTCAAACTGCCGAAGAAGGGAGACCTCAGTGCTTGCAAGAACTGGCGCGGAATCACTCTCCTGTCCACCCCAAGTAAAATATTAAGCCGCATCATCCTGGAGAGGCTTAAAGACGCACTGGATTCAAAACTGCGACCGGAACAGGCAGGCTTCAGGAAGTACAAATCATGTGCAGACCAAATTGCAACGCTTCGTATCATCATAGAACAGAGCATAGAATGGCAATCAGCTCTCTACCTCAACTTCATCGACTTTGAGAAGGCCTTTGACAGCGTCGACCGAGAAGTAATTTGGAAACTGCTTCAATACTACGGAGTACCGCAAACCTTTATCCGCCTCATTCAACAACTATATGAAGATGCCACATGCCAAGTAATCCACAATGGGAAGCTCAGTGATGCCTTTGAAGTGAAGACAGGAGTGAAACAAGGTTGCCTACTATCCCCATGATATTCCTTATTGTGGTGGACTGGATCATGCAGCAAACAGTAGGCAGCGAGAAGAGGGGGATACACTGGCTGGACGGAGGAAAAGAACCTAGAAGACTTGGATTTCGCCGATGACTTATGCCTAATGTCACATAAACTTGAAGATCTGCAGGCAAAAACTAACAAGTTGACAGAAGAGGCAGCGAAGACGGGACTTCAGGTGAATATAGAGAAGACAGAAGTGATGAAGATACCGCACCACCACCATCAACAACAACAACAACAAACTCCAATCACCGTCAACGGGAGAAACTTAAAGGAAGTAACCTCCTTCACTTATCTAGGAAGCACTGTTTCAACTACAGGCGGGACGGACGAGGACGTCAAAGTCAGAATCGGAAAAGCAAGACAGGCATTCATTAGCCTGAAACCAGTGTGGAGATCTTCTGCACTCAGCATGTGGAACAAGATACGGATTTTCAACACCAACGTCAAGTCAGTGCTCTTGTATGGCTCAGAGACTTGGCGCGTCACGAAAGGCATTTCCAATAAACTACAGACATTCATCAACAACTGCTTACGCTGGCTCGCTGCTGAAGATCAGATGGCCAGAAAGAATAAGCAACAAGGAACTCTGGGAACGAACCAACCAAGAACCTATCACGCAACAAATATGCAGGAAGAAGTGGAGATGGATTGGCCATGCACTGAGAAGGCCGACTGAGGACATCACGCGTCAGGCCCTCGAGTGGAATCCCCATGGGAAGCGACGAGTTGGACGTCCAGCGAGGGTGACATGGAGGAGGTCGTGCGAGGAGGAAATGAGAGGTTGTGGGCTGTCGTGGGACCAGGTTCAAAAGATCTCAGAGAACAGAAGTCACTGGAGGCGTGCTACTGAAGCCCTATGTTCCACTAGGAACCCAAGGGACTAATAATAATAATTAATAATAATAGATGCATACCTACACTCATCTATTCACACACATATAGGCTACTTATAGACAAAGGCGAGTACATACCTAAAATGCTGGCATATAAAAACATGCACATAGTCGCGGAATTATAATAATTAATTAATTAATTATAATATGATGATACACGAAAGAAAATACATACATATACACGCCTAATCATACCTAACTGCCGCCCCTCACCTACCTACCTACCTACCTACCTACCTACCTACCTACCTACCTACCTACCTACCTACCTACCTACCTACCTACCTACCTACCTACCTACCTACCTACCTACCTACCTACCTACCTACCTACCTACCTACCTACCTACCTACCTACCTACCTACCTACCTACCTACCTACCTACCTACCTACCTACCTACCTACCTACCTACCTACCTACCTACCTACCTACCTACCTACCTACCTACCTACCTACCTACCTACCTACCTACCTACCTACCTACCTACCTACCTACCTACCTACCTACCTACCTACCTACCTACCTACCTACCTACCTACCTACCTACCTACCTACCTACCTACCTACCTACCTACCTACCTACCTACCTACCTACCTACCTACCTACCTACCTACCTACCTACCTACCTACCTACCTACCTACCTACCTACCTACCTACCTACCTACCTACCTACCTACCTACCTACCTACCTACCTACCTACCTACCTACCTACCTACCTACCTACCTACCTACCTACCTACCTACCTACCTACCTACCTACCTACCTACCTACCTACCTACCTACCTACCTACCTACCTACCTACCTACCTACCTACCTACCTACCTACCTACCTACCTACCTACCTACCTACCTACCTACCTACCTACCTACCTACCTACCTACCTACCTACCTACCTACCTACCTACCTACCTACCTACCTACCTACCTACCTACCTACCTACCTACCTACCTACCTACATACCCACCTACCTACCTACCTACCTACCTACCTACCCACCTGCCTACCTACCTACACACCCACCTATCTACACACCCACCTACCTACCTACCTACCTACCTACCTACCTACCTACCTACCTACCTACCTACCTACCTACCTACCTGCCTACCTACCTACCTAGCCACCTACCTACCTGCGTGCCTGCTTGTCTGCCTGCCTGCCTGCCTGCCTGGAAGATTTAAGACGTCTTTCCCACATCTGTTTTTCGCAGCTCTTGTGCTACTTGTGTGTTTACGTTCGTAATCATGCGGATTCTGCTCATTCAATAACCTAATATTCTTTTATTCAGAGGCTTCTGATCTGTTTCTCGTATGCCCTACATTTTTGTTCAGGAAACTTGGATGAATATTTCAGGTCTTATCTTGTTAATTTATACAACTTTTTTTATTCTCCTAATAGGTTTACATGTTTAGGGAATTGAAGCTTGCATTTTTGTATTACTTTTCAGCGGTAATATATTCTCTCCTTATGCTCACCCTTCTCTAACATACTTTAACCAAATATTTTGCTGAATGAATACTGAGTATTACAGGTGACTAATTCTTATCAGTTGATAGGATATATTAAGGTAATATTTTTATGTATTGGATAGACTAAAGCTTGAAAATACATTCCACTGGAGGCTAATACGGTAACAAAAACCTGATAATCTTTGAATCTCTTCCACAATAATTCACAGGTATGCACTTTTGAAAGTTATCAGAATCAGCAGGATAGAATTAATTAATGTCTGCTGGTTTATGGTCTACGATTCGAGCGACTGTATATTGCCTAGATCATTAAATTGGCGATAATTAGCAGTGAACTCCAGAATGGGCGTTTTATCCTATTTCGGACGTTTTCAGCTGAATGGACCTTGTATCCCAACAAGTGTTGTTTTTTCCACCAAAACTCGTGCGCAGCATTAGGCCACCATTTTTGGAACGGGTATAACTTGTTGTTTATCATTACTATTTTTCCCTTCGGTTCCTAGTGAAACATAGGGCTTCAGTTGCACGTCTCCATTTCACTCTGTTCTCTGCAGTCTTTTGAACATGCACCGATAGCTTCCCGACTCATGGTCAGTTCTCTTCCTGTGTTGTCCACTCCCAATTTGGCATTCATGTCACCCTACCCATTACAATGCATTTTGATGTCACCAACTGGAGTGGGGTCTTGTCCATTACTGATCGCAGTTGTCTGTAGAATTCCTCCTTCTCCTCTTCATCTGCTTTACTTGTAGGTGCACAGTGTGGCATTGTATGGTTGTGACTTTGTTTCGTTGTGAGTTGAATCTTGCTTTCATGATCCTGATCACGGAGGGGATTGGTTCCCACTGCATGAGAGAGAGCCTTCGATGCTCTTGAGAGGGTGACATCATGATCACCACTCCAGAACTCACTATGCTATGCTCGTGGTTGTCATCTGAGTGAGAATATCGAAGTAGATTATTGACTCCTCTCCAGTTGACAATTTGTAGAGTCCACTTCCATTCCATCTGCTGATTCCTCACAGATTCCTAACCTGGTACTTCTATGACATACCCTCTCCTCTCTTTTGTATTCTGGGCATTCTTGCCAGTCAGCTTCAAACACAGTGCGGACATTTCATGTCTCCATTCTTGCTTTCGCTTTCATTGAGAGAGGACACATCGGCCCAGTGAATTGCCTTTCCGAAGTCTTTCACCAACCGGCATCATTTCGTCTCTCGTGATCCAGTGAAGAATAAGTTTATTTTATTTTTCATATTTTCTTTGTGCTTCAAAGTTTTTTTAGGGATTGGAATGGTTTTCCGGGTTAGAGTGGCTAGCCGTATGTCAAACCTTCCTTTTTTATCTGGGCTTAGGACCGGCTACTTAACTAGTTCACTAGTTAAGTAGCCACGTTTCTTGTTACTTACAGATACTTGTAGTTCCTAGTTGTTATCGTCGGTCGATATGACCAACGTTTGTTGACAGATCGGCTTCAATGAGGTTGCCTCAAGTTTCATTTCAATATTATTCCCTTGGTAGTAGGTACCAGAGGAATCCAGGAATCGCAATATCAAGGCTTCTTCCAAGGAGCGCGTAAGCCATTAGTGACTGATGAATACGATTCAGCTGAAGATGGGAAACTACAAGCCTCGACACCAAACAGTACCCTTCACACAATGAGTTTTTATTGTAGCTAAATAGACTGACGAATAACTTTACAGTTTTTCAAGTAGTGGATGTTGGGCTCCACATTCAGTGTGAAATTTGATGGAATACACCTCCTAGATTGTACTGCTAGCCATTATTTATCTTAAAATGTGGAATTGAAATCATCGACTGTACCAAGGCATTTCCATAGGAGCTCATATGCCAACACAGACAAGTATCAATTAGGTCCTGCCCAAATTGATCAACAGGTAGTTAAAAACATCCGCTAAGTTACACCTTGATGCTGAACAAAAATTATGGTTGTATATGATTTAATCACTTGACATTAGGAACCTGAGAGCACTGGACAGCTAGCTGTTTCGTCTTGGTATGGAAGTCATCAACAGTATACACCGATGAACCCGCCCCACTAGGGATCGAACCCAACAACTTAAGGCTCCGTTGTCAGCACGTTACCACTGACCCACTAGCGTATGGAATCAAATGGCCCATGTTTCCTTCTTCTGTCAACTTCCGTCCAATATCGTCGTTGAGTAACTGTCCTCATGTTCGACTTGCTTTGCTCCACTGGTCACAACTCACTGGAACTTCAGGAATCACCTGTCGAAGCTAGTCACCAATGAGCGCTAGATTAATTCTCTCTGGAGGTTTATAGAGATTCATTGATTTCAGGTTGGTATTCATCATATTTATCATGTCTGTATTTGTACATACAGCATTCCTAACTATTATTATTGTAATGATGGATAGTGGCGAGCAGTGGAATCCACAATGCGCATTTCGTCCTATTTGGGACTCGTCAGCTGGATGTACCTGCTTCCCAGTGAGTGATGTTGATCCCACCGGGTTTTGGACTCTGGAGCGATCACTTCAAACGCCAGCGCGTCATCCACTATACCACCAAGACACGATAGCCACTTCTTGTGCGAAGGGTATAGTTTTTAGTATAATTATTTTCATATGATAATGTCGTTGATTGGACCGAAATGAAATCTGGCAATATAGAAGCATCCGCACAGGAGCCCATATGCTAACAGACACCGATAAATTCGGTCCAATCAACGACATTATCATATAAAAACAATTATACTATTATTATTATTATTATTATTATTATTATTATTATTATTATTATTATTAATGCTGGATCCTAAGTGATGTTTGGAGTAGTAACGACAAGAAGACTTATCAAGACTGAAGGAATATTTGGTTAGCAGGCTGAATGATGCAATATGGTAAAAGGAACTGGTGAGCGTAATGAAAAATCAGAATTATATACGGTGAAGGAATGTTATGTGTAAGAAGATATGAATGAAAAGATTTTGAGGCCAAAATATTCTTATAGGTTATGTTCATTACAAATCAAGTGATTGGACAAATTCTTTTGAAAGCAGAGTTGAAGTTTCGAAATATAAATTGTCATGACTTTTGTAGACTGGAGAAGTTTCGGGGTCCAACTGGTTTTATAAGCTTTGCCCAAAGTGTCTAGATGACATTGAAGTTGTTTTCTACATTTATTCGCTCGTTAGAATTGATCAGATGTTCTAAAATAGAAATCCACCCCTTTCTTCTTTGTAGAAACAGGCTGTGATATGTTCAGAAGTGCTTAATAGATCGCCTAACCATGACGATGTCTGTGATCAGAAACAGCCATGCAACAGGATAGCTCAGTATACTCGTCCTTTAACTGGTAGTCGGATATCTAGCTAGTCGGGGTCATAGATGATGCAAGTTATTTGGTTGTCGGTTAGTCATAGCCTGATTAGCTTAGATGTAAAGTCTCTGACTTCAGCACCAAATGATACCAGTTTGATTTTCAGAGAGAAAATGAGCCTCCTTAAGGTTGCAGACGAGGACCAACAGGTATGAAATCCGGAACTTTCTGCTGATTGACCGTAGACACCGAACACAGAAATACAGTACACCACATATCGTATCACTAAGCCTATTCAACCCATTGCTCAATGTGATCAGTTCTGAACACGATAACATAGACAGCTATATCAGTCCTCCACTAATGGTGACCAATCTTTATACTTCAAAGAGTATTTCATAGTGAAATCTCTATTGGCTTTAGTGTTTTAGAAGTGGACTGTGAAATTCTATGTTGTCATTCTCATCAGCAACTACATAATCGGTACTAACGACGAATTTGCTCCGCTACCGTCTACTTATATTATTGTTATTTATCCCTTGAGTTCATAATGGAAGATAGGGCTTCAGTAGCACGTCTACATTCCACTCTCTTCTCTAAAGTCTTACAAACCTGGCTCCACCACTGCCAACAAACTCCCATTTATTCCTCACACCGTCTATTCCATGTCACCCTCGCCTCGGACATCCAACTCGTCGTTTCCAATCGGGGTTCCACTCGATGGACTGGGGTGGCCTGACCTGGCACGTGATGTTCCCAATCGGACTTCTCACTGCATGTTCAGTCCAGTCGAATCCAATCCATCTCCACTTCCTTCCACTGCATTCAGTTGTTCAGCGATAGCTTCTTGGTTGGTTCGTCACCAGCCAGCCAGCCAGCCAGCCAGCCAGCCAGCCAGCCAGCCAGCCAGCCAGCCAGCCAGCCAGCCAGCCAGCCAGCCAGCCAGCCAGCAGCCAGCCAGCCAGCCAGCCAGCCAGCCAGCCAGCCAGCCAGCCAGCCAGCCAGCCAGCAGCCAGCCAGCCAGCCAGCCAGCCAGCCAGCCAGCCAGCCAGCCAGCCAGCCAGCCAGCCAGCCAGCCAGCCAGCCAGGAGTGAGTGAGTGAATGACTTCCTTATTGCTTACTCTTATTATCCTGACCATCTTTCTCATCTTCAGTGTCAGTATCGAGTGAGTGTAGATAGTAGTTGCTGATGTGATGTCTGTTTGGAGTTGTTTGTTGGAAATGCTCCTCGTGACGCGCCGTCAAGTCTCTCAACTATCAGAGAGAAGCAGTGACTGACTTGAGTGACATTAGTGTTGAAATTGTGGATGTTGTTCACACATGATGCTGAGTGGAGTGGAGTAGATCTCCACACTGATTTCAGATCAATGAACGAAGGCCTGTCTTACTATCTTTCCTATCCTGTCTGCTTTCACATCCTCATCTGTGACGCCACCGTAGCCACCTGTAGTTGAAATGATGCTGCCTCACCTAGGTAGGTGAGAGAGACTACTTCCCTGAGATTTCTCCCCTTCATCGTGATTCGTGCTTGTTATTATTGCTGCTGCTGCTACTGGTTGAGTATCTTCATCACATCCGTCTTCTCTACATTCACGTGAAATCTGGTTTCGCCATCTCTGCTCTCAACTTGTTGGTTTGTGTCTGTAGATCTTCGAGTTTGTGGGACAAGATATTAGACATGAATCATCATCATCATCGGTGGCAGTGAAATGCAAATCTTCCTCTGGGGTCTTCTCATCCATCCAGTCAGCGTATCCCCACTCTCTCACACCTCCTCACAGTTTCTCGCATCATCCAGTCTAGTCCAATCGACCACAATCAGGAAGATGATTAGTGATAGTAGGTGGCAACCTTGTCTTATTCCTGTCTCCTGTCTTCACTTCAAAGGTGTCACTGAGCTTTCCATTGTGAATCACTTGGCGTGTAGCATCATCATCACCATCATCATATGGCATATAGTTGCTGTTGAGTGAGGTTGATAAAGTTTTGTGTTACTAAAAACGTAGTGTTGAAGTAGCTGCCTGCCAAATTACTACTTGTTCGAATCTATCGAATGTCTTTTTGAAATCGATGAAGTTGAGGTAGTGAGTTGAATTGAGTGAAATTCAGCAGTTTGTTCTGTGATGATGCGTAGTGTTGAGTTGCAATTTGATCCCCACTGAAGCCAGCCAGCCTGTTCGGGTTTTAATTTTGAATCCAGTTCATTGTTTAGTGTCTCCAGTATGATGCGGCTTAATATTTTGTTTGGTGTGGACAGGAGTGGAGCATGATTCCTCATCTTTTCTTGCAAAGACTGAAGTCTCCCTCCTTTCGATGTTTGATAAGGTACCCCTTTTTCCAATCAATTGGCAAGTACCTTCCTTTCCTCCCTTCCAAACCTTCTGCAAAAGTGATGTGGTGTGAGCATGTCTGCTGTTGTCCCTGCGTCTGTTCTCGGTGCTTGTGATGGAATTCCACCATCTGGTCCTTCTTCTTTCCCTAATTTCAGTAACTTTATGGCGTTTAGGACTTCACTTCTGCTTTTATCGGAGGGCTTGGGTTAGCTGTTATTTCTGTAGCTCCTGGCTCTCTCTCTCTCTCTCTCTCTCTCTCTCTCTCTATATATATATATATATATATATATATATATATATATATATATATATATATAATGGAGAATATTTGTAGTTCAGGTGGATGTTCTTGGTTGTATTGTATAACAATTTCACAACAAAATGTTTACAAGTCATATGAGAATCGAGGGATTCACTTTTAGAAAAAGTAGATCTCCAGGTATATATCTGTTTATTTATCGAAATGTACAATTCACATTTGAGCGGTTCTTCTTAAAGTTTCGAAATTCGGTGCTGGACTTTTTTCAACTGACTTTAAACGTGGTTGTCAAACTGACCAATCATATTTCACTATTTCAAAAAAGGAAGACAGAGTTGTGTTAGTTTGTTGGATGCAGTCGTTAGGAAGTCCTGTCAGACCTCGGATTTCGTACTTATTGACACTCGTCAGCTATGCGTATCTTCAACTCCGAAGAATCTGATGTCCCATCGGAGATTCGAACCAGCGTCACCCACTGAGCTATTACAACCGTAATTGACCACCTGCAGAACTGTATTATATAAATTGACTAGTCACAGGAAAGCAACCAATTTCAACCACGGCTGATAAGTGCCAACAAGCATGAAACCTAAGCCTAGAGTTTCGTGCCGATTGTCTCTAACCAACTTACATCTGCCAATATGAACTGCGATGCTGAGCATTTTAGCTTGATGGTCACATTGCAAATATGATCGTATGAGTTCATTTTGCACTCAGGACTAGACAATATGAAATTGGTTTTCCCCTCTTCCGTGAACAATGTACGGACAATGCTTTTATCACGAAATAAAGATGGATAACGATAGATCATAGAATCATCCTAACTCCGATATTCGACGTTATGATGAGTCAGGAGTTTTTGAAAGTAAATGTCGGCTGGAGGTAATTGACAAGAAGTTCAGCTTAACCCAGGTTTCATCCCTTTTGACATTTGTCAGCAGCAAGACGTATCTGCAACTTCTAAGATTCGAACCCTCGTGATTGATCAATGCACCTAAACCAGTCCCAGAGGTATCTGACTATAGTACTTGGTGATGTGGCTTCGAAACCTAGGTGGGAGGTCAATTCCATTGAGGTTGCGGATACGCGTTTCTGACAAGTGCTAAGACGCACGAAATCTCCATCCAGGACTTCCTGCTGATTGCTTCTAACTATCTACCATTAATCAAAGGGTTCCCCGTGTTCCTTAGTCTCCTAAAGAGAGAGATAGACAGACAGACAGAGGGAGGGGGAAGAGGGTGCGTCGAAAGTAATGGTTACTGTACAGAATGCAGTTGATATTTCGTTTACTTATTCACTCATCTACCCCTTTCGATGATACACATCCATACACACACACACACACACACACACACACACACACACACAGAGACCTCACTCACTCATCACTTTCTCAATTAGGCATGCATCATAGTTAATCGTTTTTTTATTATTCTGATTGTCATTAAGGTTTCTTTCCTCGCAAGTGAATCCATGGTTGAGGTAACATGATGTTGTTACTATGCTATGGATAAATTTACATTTTAAGATCTGTTTATAAATTGAAATAAAACACACCTTTTTTCAATAGCAACAATGATAATTTGAAAAATGTCGACTTACTTTTGTTGAAAGGTAAAATTGGCCTTTTTTTCTATCTAACAAAGGTTATGACTAGACGATAATAGGACGAAGTCAGTTGAGAAGAAACCCTGTTTCACCTAGTTTCGTGCAAGGTGTATCTGCAATCCCTATATGGAAGTGATTTCTTGCCAAAAATTCCTAGCTGCGTTATCCAGTGTAGCAGTCAGAGACGTTACCAATGAGCTTATCACTCTACCAGTCACCTCCTGTAGGAGTGAGTGAGGTACACTGATTGGTCATTGGAGGATATCCACCATCATGTTGTGTAGTTCTGAATTTTGGTCGAATTTTATCAATCATTTTGCAATGTGATCATCAAGTTAGCAGCCTCACTATTGCAGTACGCTTCGATGGAGTTTAGCCCGTTGGCAACAACTTGATGTAGATTTTGTGTTTATTGGCACTAGTTGGCAGTAAGGTGTATCTCCAATGTTGTAAAAGGAATTGATGGTCCATGTGAGGTTCGAACCCAAGCTATAATTACTGATTTAACTGCTTCAAATAGCTTTCATTCTGTTAGGAATCCCATGATGGTATTCATCATGGACTGACAACAGTTAGAACACTGGACCGCTACAGTAACATGGAGCCCCCACGATTCCGCTGTTAAGCATACATAGTAATGACCAATGGGAATTCATTTCGATTCTAAATCGACAGTAAGGTAACATGTTAAAGACATTCAAATTCCTAGCATCTATCGCTTGAAAATGGTCAATAATGTCGACTTTTTTAAGATCAGCCTTGAAGGGAATTGGTTGAAACATTCAGTAATACTTCCATTGTATTGCATTGCAGTCTGTAGTCATCAATGATTCCTGAAAACTCAACACTAAATCGAACTTTCATTTACAGTGGTGGAAGTTTTGTACAGTCTGTTCCTCCTAATAGTATCAAGTACTGATAAAGTTTTCGTAGTTCCTGTCATCACGAACACTTGAGAGGGTAATTGTTTATTAGAGAGGTTACATTTTCAGGCAATAGGATTCTATGAATCTAATCTCCTCGTCAAGCTGTGAATAAAAGGTGTCTTTGTTCTTTCTGTTCCTGTCGGATACATAGGCTTGTGGGGATTTACTTATTGATTTCAAATTGGTGTTCACCACGGGATGAGTTTAGCTGGAAAGCCATTGGAATCGTTAGAGCATTGGACAGCTGTTTTGTCGTAATATGGAGCTCCTCAGTAGTGCGTCCCCAAGACCCTACCAAGGATCGAACCCAGGTTTCGTGACGAGAACGTTACCGTTTAAGCCACTGAGTGGCAGTCCAGTGATCCATACCTTACCACTTCTACCAATCCGTGATATAGCACTACCATCATCCAATGTCATTGTTAAGTATTTGTCTTTATTCATGACAATAAGGATAAGTAACTTGAACGAAGTAATTACCAGATACACTGCATGAAATGGAAACAAAATTCAAACTGTGTAGGATTACACATGGTGTTGGTTCTCATGAAAATTAATCCGAAGAGATTAACCAACTACTTTGAGGAACTGTCTACAAGACTCCATGGGAAATTATTTGGGGCATAAAATCATCAAACAGCTCATCCCCTCCTCGTCACATGGATAAAGTCCGCCAATCCTGGAGACGGTAACTGCTGAAAAACATAAATCTGGTACCTTTTGACTATCTGAGATAGCCGTAGTTTAGCAGACTAGTATTTACACTGAGTGGTAATTGAAGGTGAAATGTAAGTCTGAGGCACGGCAGGATTCGAATCAGCCAGCCAGTCAGTCAATCAAACCATACTCATCTCACTCAGATTGTCAAACTGCTAATCAATATGATGCATATCTACCCCAAACCCACCCCGATTCAGTTACAATTGTATTGGAATGAGAAGTCTTCAATGGGCTGGGCAGCCAGTATGAATACAATCAAGCGGCAGTAACGCGTCAAGAATTCACATGACAGTCGTCAGGCAAAACCCTATGTGACTGAAGTGAAATAAACATCTAGTCAGCAGTCGGACGTCGTAGTTCAGTCAGTAGAGTATCGGGCCGGTAACCCGCTGGTCTCTGGTTAGAGTCCGACAGCGGTCCAAATCTTCATTTCACCTTGAATTATCACCCACTATAAATTAGGTAGGCAAGTGAGAAATGAAGGATATCTATGAAGGCGGTTTGATGTTTTCTTTGAGCTTCCATATTTTACAATGATATCTAATAATAGGATCACTGATACCTGTGATTCTACTTGTGATTAAACCAAAAATTTGGATTCGATATTCAGACGATACTTTTGTCATCATTAAAAATGATGACATAGAAAACACTTACAGTTTGATCAACAACGTTTCCAACCCGGTGGTCTCTGGTTCGAATCCGACCGTGGTCCCGATTTTCATCTCACCTTCAGTCATCACTCAGTATAAAATACTAGTCTGCTAAACTACGCCTATCTCAGATAGTCAAAAGATAATCAACATGATATCGTGGCATTTACTAGTCAATTGGTGTTCATGTAGACGAAGGTGAAGACGGCGACCACTTCGTACAATATAGTCTTGACTACAGTCATTCCAATTAACTTTTTAAATGCTATTCGGCTTGTCTTCTTTCATTATGGCTTCCTTTGGTCAGCATAATTGTGTTTAAACGGAAATTGTTGGTTTATGAGCCACACCAATCCCACCAAGTGATTGATCTCAGTAATCTTGTCATGATTTCTGATATATTCTTTATGCATCATGGTACGATGATGTGTTTATTGATTTCTATCAATGACTTTGTAGTTGATGATGTATGGGATAGGCATCTTGTGACAAAATTTCGTTGGTAGCCGTTCTTCTTTACGGTGGACATCAAGTAATTTCCTTCTTTTCTCCGTGAAGTTGCTGTGCTGCAGTGTGTTCTCCCTCTTCTGAATAGAGTTTGCACACAACTGATCTTGTGGGTTGTTGGTTTGTTGCTAGTGTCGTTGAGGATTTGATCAGTGTGTGTTGACTTCCTGTACACTTGGGTTTCTAGCTTTCCGACATTTTTCCTACTGATTAACACATTGTCGAATGGTAGTTGATTGTTTGACTCCTCCTCTGTTGTGAATTTGATATCATTGAAAATGTTGTTAATCAAACTATGAGTGTATGTATATCACCTTTTCTTTGAATGATGACAAAGGTGTCGTCCATATAGCGAATTCAAATTTTTAGTCTAATCACAAGTAGAATCACAGTTATAAATTTTGGACAGAGGAAACAAAGAATATGAGAGAATTCGTAGAAGCTTGCCGTTCAGCTCAGCCAGTCAACAATCAACAGATGTATAGACATAGATCCATTCTATCAACCAATGAGAAAAATGATAAACGACTGAAAGGTCAGAGGTTAGGTCAAGCAAAGGAACAGCCAACAGGAAAATCTATGCAGTCAGTCAGTGACACAGAAATCAAAGGAAATTGCCAATCATAAACCAGTTGGTCTGGGCAAGTTACTGAATCACTCATGAAGAGATAATGACATCTGATTTCATACTGAAGTTAGTGTTATGGATGATGTTGTCTAGAAGAAAGACTATGGAAGCTTCATTATTAAACAACCCAACTCAGAGAACACAATACAACCGAGATTTGTAACACTCTATGGCAAAATGTTACGCTGTAAACATTTTTTTAAAGAGGAAAAGCTGATCTAGAGTTAAAGCTTTCCGATCAGTGAAGTTCTTCTTCTTTCTGAGTATAGAGAAGCATGTTGTACTCAAAAGAAGTAAAGCATATTTGAATGTTATACAAAGTTCATCGAACACTAAACCACCATCATCTTCATACTGAAGTAAAAATCTTTTCTATCATTTCAGAGATATCTATGCATTCTATTCATGACCGAGAATACATCTACTGTGTGTATATATGGTCTACGAGAATCCAAAAAAACTCCACCACATTGAATGTCAACTTTGACAAACTTCATTCTTCTATTTAGTCTGAGAAGAAAGCTAAGAATGTCTAACATAAGTCTGGTGAATGTCAGCTGAAAGAAGATGCTCCTGGATTTGTCTACACATAGACTTAATTAGTACTTTACTGGTATCAGACATTTCAAGCTTTTCTTACATCCTGTTAGGTCAATGACTGGTGAAAAATTAATAACAATACAGAAATAATTCATATGAAAGTCTGTGATATTCGCGAAGTATCCAATCAACTGTAAATGCCTGTATCATGACAAAGTACTTCTCTCTGTTCAACTGCACTATCATAGATCCCCTTTTATGACAACAGACAATATACGAAGACGATAGAAACTTGATCACAAATACACCACATACATGCACGCACGCACGCACGCACGCACATACGCACACAGACACACATTACAGAGCCAACGAATTAGTAAACATGACTTAAACTTCAAAGTTACAATCAAAGAACTTGTATTAGTTGGCGGGCTGTCAAACCTGTTCCAACTACCGTGGTTGATGTTTCAGTTACGTATGCTATATCGGCTCATCCCATAACGGATACTGATAACTGGGATTCGGTTACCTTGTTGTACTCTTAAAAGGTTACCATGCTAAAATGTATCATAGGTAAAGAAAGGGCCTCCAACAACTGTTACGACACCTTAGTGCCATTACAGGTCTGAAGTCTACGTTGAAAATTACCGGTCTGCGAAGTACAGCAGTATAAGTACCTTCATAACTTCTCACTGACTGATTGATTCTGTGGTTAGTTGTCTCTTCCGTGGTTAATTTTTAGCAAAAGGTAACGAACTATGACATATTCATCCCATGGCATATATCCCTTAGTCCTATCGGTGGCTGTGGGGCGGTGGCGATGGAAGGACTAAGCTTGGTAGTGTTATGACGGAAAGTTCGTACAAATATTGTTCGTATCATGAATATGCAGGAGTAGAATAAGAAAATTATGCCACATTTTATGAGGTGCGAAAATGTAGACCTGATTTGACATTGATCTCAGTCCATGTAACTGCTATGGAAATGCAAGGCATTGTCGCTTCGCTTACCTTATTTAGCCCACTGAAAAACTTAACGTCCCACAGGGAGTAAGTCATGGCGGGAGTAGCTGAGTGATACAGTCTGTGGCAGTAACCCTGATTATTTCAGTTTTGAATCACTGATGGAACACTTGATGTAACTATAGTGTATTGATGAGCGCCAGTAAGTATGGAACCATGATCCAAGTATTTTTGTCGATGGACTCTTAACCTCTGTCATGTTACATTAATAGACTCCTGTCACACACAAACACACACACACACAAGATATAAAAGGACGTGAGTACCTCATGAAATCATACAGTAAGCAAAGTGCTAAAAGTTCTACAAAGTTAGCCAATCATTCCTTATATGATCACGATGCTAGTTCTCCACCTATACATGCACCTCAGTGCGGAGTGGTGTTGTTCTCACAGAGAATCGAACCTCATGTCCATAGATTGAAATGCTGATAGGTTATCTCCTAGACCACTAACGTACAATCGCCACGGATATTTAGTCAGTATTATTTGTTGATATACTCCTAATTCTCCGTTGATATAGTGGATGGAATCGATCAACCTCTGTTGACATATAGACTCGTATGCAGATGCTTCATGATTGCCTGAATGTTTATTGTTATAAATGACTTGGTTGTGTCTGAGAGTGGAATCCAGGATGGGCGTTTTGTGTTTCCCTGATCTAATAAATAACGTTTTGGCGTTTGAAGCGATGGGTACAAAGTTTGAATCTCAGTGGGGTGGGCAGGTTCATCTAGCTGATGAGTCGCAAACAGGACGAAACATGCGTCCTGAATCCCACCACTAGTCACAATCAAGTCAATTATAACTAAAATGTATGGGATATGGAAGTGAGTTTCGTCTCAGTCGGAACTTCTTCAGTTGGATGTAGCTACATCCTAGGAAGTAACGGTACCCTTAATGAGACTCGAGCTCAGCACTTATCACTTCAAACCCTAGCGCATTATCCACTCGGCTACTGAGTTACTGGAGTCACTTCTTGTGTATTACCGATGTAATCCAGGCTACATGTTCCGTTCTACTTGATGAGTATTATGTTTATGCATTTGAGCTTCGTTAAATCCCAGAGCTGCTGGTCTAGTTCAAATTTAACATCCACGATACTCCCTTATGTTCTCATCTTGCAGGGGGGAATCCGTTCAGCCTAACTTGACATTTGAAACCACTATCAATCATAAACCTAACTAATATTACCATCTAATAAGGAAGTGCATTGTCATGGTTTAAAAAAAGGAGGGGGGGAATATTACCAATTCAATACAGAAAATCAATCAATGTATGAATATTTTAAATTGTATAAATGAAATTCCCCAAGGTCAGTTATATATCCTTGCTTATAACACAAAGATTAGACCAACTATTTACTATCTGTATATCAATTCTACTCGTTAACCACTGATAAAATCATCATCATCATCATCATCATCGGTATCCATTTTCATCATTATCTATGCGTAGATATAATTCGAATTGCACTTGTTTAAATTTTATTTCTATATCAATAAACCTTAAATTTATCAGATGTATATTCCACCTGTTCGAAAAAGTAGTTCATGTTTGAATATAGGGGTCCAGCATAGTTTAGTTATCGATTTATTTCGGGGATGGGGGAGATAGATGGGTGTATATAACACATACACGCACATACATACACACACACACATTATTTCAGTGTTTTCAATCTCGATATATTAGATATATGTGAATAAACACCCTTATCCAATCTACACCTTAACTAATATGTAGACATTATCGATATTTTAAAAACGTTTCACTTACTTATCCTGTAAACGAATTTCTCTTCAAATGCATCTGTAAAGTATGATTTAGGCTAATTGATTTAATTCACCGATAAAAGGAAGGAATAGTAATGGGATCCTAATCATCAACTTGCCTAACTGATAGCCATTATGACTTGTATTGAAACGACTCACAAATTTCTTCTATCCAGGAGATAAATGGATGAAACTGTAGAAGCTCACCGACTGGGTATTACAAGTACCAAACAACAAGAGAAGGCCTACTATCTAACGCTTTGGCACTTGAAGCTATGGATACTTGGTTTCACTGTTGGTGAGAATCATATCACTCACTAGGATGCAGGTACATTCACCTGACGAGTCCTAAATAGGAAGAAACGTGAGTCTTCGACTCCCCTGCTAGTTCAACGGCTAGGTCCATAAAGTCCCGTTTCTTGGACGTTCTATTGTGAAGAAGACCTAGAGGGGACGAAACAATAATTTTCAAAGTGAAGTTCTATTGAGCAAGAGAATAAATCTATTTCACTGGAAACCTGAGAGTACTGGGTAGCTGTTTCATCTTAGTGCTCAACCACGACTCTGCCAGGGATCGAACCCACTACCCTCAGATTCTGTAGCCAGCAAGTTGTCACTGAGTCGCTTTAGGTCACCCAATGTCTGTGTCTACATATTTACTTGCTCCTGTGAAGCTAGTTATATAGGCCGCACAAAGTGCTCTATTTTCAAACTTATCTGAACACTATCCTGACTAATTGTCGAGGGAGAAATCTATTTCAGTCAGTGTACGCAAGAGTCAGAAGAATTTGTACGGACGAAAGGTCGCAAGTACTACAAATAATGCTACTGAAAGCAACATGAAGACTAAACAATACAGAGAGCGAACGTTCACGATACCAAAGAAGAGAATATTCATGATTGAAATAAAGTGTCAGAGATACTCAACAATCGGTAGTGATAAGCACTGAAGAAGACTTTCCTTTCCACGCAACTCCAGATTATTTCCTTTAGCTGATTCAAAGGTATATACAGGACAAAGTATCAGTTTAGACTACTTCTATATCTATTAATAATGGATAGTGGCTAGCAGTGTAATCCAGGAGGCATGTTTCGTCCAATTTGGCACTCGTCAGCTGGATGCATCTTCCTCTTAGTGAGTAACGTTGTTCCCACCAGGACTCCAACTCCGGACCGATCGTTTCAAACACCACAGCGTTATCGACTACACCACCGAGCCATGATAGCTATTTGTTGTGCAACGGGTATAATACAAGCAATAACACTATTTCCATGTTTACCTATCAGCTGATCTCTGTCTAAGTAATTTGGGCTTCTGTCAAAATAATTTATCCTTATATAGTACTGATTGGTTGCATGGTTAGCTATAGGCTGTTTTGATTATTCAAGCACCAAACAGCAGATAGGAAGCAATGGTTACAAGGTCTTACTTAGTGTATGGCTAGAAATTAGTCATAACTGTTCACATCTATACACTTCTGAATATTTTTAATCCCCACTCCGTCCTCATACACATTCGTCTACGCCGATATCTCTGTCTGTCTGTCTGTCTGTGTCTGTCTGTCTGCTCCTGCCTGCCTGCCTGCCTGCCTGTCTGTCTGTCTGTCTGTTTGTCTATCTGTCTGTCTGTCTGTCTATCTGTCTGTGTTTCATATGAGTGATTTGTCGCAAGTAGCTAGATTATTAAAAACCAGTCTATTTCTGATCAAATGCTTCAGTGAACAAATAAGAAATATATGGTTTAAAACTTCCGTCATTTTGCAGTTATAAAAATTTGATATTAATGAATCAAGCATTGTGGAAACTTGAAAAAAGACATAACTGACACGAAAACATTTAAATAGTCCTAGAAATTATGGCGCATAACGTGTAATCTACTTCAAAATAATAAACAAATTAAATCTAGCCAGCCAGCTATGCTCAAGTTTATTCAATAGGTTGCGATCTACCCGTCTACGGAAACCTTGACAAATTAAACGAGATTTCAGTCTAACGGTTAGTCGGTTGAAAATTAAGTATGTAAACTATCATTTCATATCTTAAATCTTAAAATTAGTATAGAACCTTAGACAATATTAATTGTCACAGTCTTGGTAGTAGTAGTAATGGAGGAGAGATTGTTCAGTCAGAACGCATAAAAACGTCCTATTTGTTATTCAACGTAACATCAACAAGATAGATTTCTTCATCAGGACTTACTGAATAAAGAAATGAAACATTTTCAACAGCTATATGAACAAGCCATATGCCAAGTGATCCACAATGGGAAGCTCAGTGACAACTTTGAAGTGAAGACAGGGGACAGGAGTAAGACAAGGTTGCCACCTTCTATCACCAATCATCTTCCTGATTGTGGTCGATTGGACTAGACTGGATGATGCAAGAAACTGTGAGGAGGTGTGAGAGAGTGGGGATACGCTGACTGGATGGATGAGAAGACACCAGAGGAAGATTTGCATTTCACCGCCACCAATGATGATGATGATGATGATGATGATGATTCATGTCTGATATCTTGTCCCACAAACTCGAAGATCTACAGACGAAAACCAACAAGTTGACAGCAGAGACGGCGAAACAAGACTTCAAGTGAATGTAGAGAAGACAGAGGTGTTGAAGATACCCAACCAACAACAGCAGCAACAACAACAACAAGCACGAATGACGAAGAGTGGGAGAAACCTAAAGGAAATAGTCTATTTCACCTACCTACGTACCTACCTACCCATCCACCTACCTACCTACCACCCCACACCTACCTACTCACCATCCTACACGTACCTACCTACCTACCATCCAACACCTACCGAACTAACTAACTAACTAACTAACTAGGTAAGGCAGAATCGTTTCAAATACAGGCAGCGGTGGTGGCACAGATGCCAATGTCAGAGCAGTCAGGATCGGAAAAACAGCAAGATAGACACGCCTGTATCATTAACCCGAAACCAGTGTGGAGATCTGCACTCAGCATAAAGTGTCAACAACATCCGAATTCTCAACACCAATATCAGTCAAGTGAGTCAGTGCTTCTCTGTGATGGTTGGCAGACTTGGTGACGCCTTACGGAAAGCATTTCCAACAAACTACAGACATTCATCAACAACTGCCGCCTACACTCGCTCGATACTGACACTGAAGATGAGATAGATGGATAGAATAATAAGAATAAGCTACAATGAAGTCTGGTTAGTTGGCAACGAACCAACCAAGAAGCCATTGCCCAACAAATATGCAGAAGAAAGAAATGATAGCTTGTGGGCTGTGGTGAAGCCAGGTTGATTAGACTGCAGAGAGCGGAGTGCAATGAAGTCGTGCTAATGAATCCCTATTTTTCACTAGTAACCTAAGGGATAAATAATAATGATAATACTTGACTTCACAACATTGTTATATTCTATTTACCTTTTAAAGGAAGCGGTTTACACAAATTCCTTTAAATAAATCATTACTGAAAAATGGCGCGAAAGAAACCATAAATAAAAACAAATTTTAAAAAATCATTACATTTTAATTAAATACAAATTGGTCATTGAAAAATTGTCTTTTTGAAAACAAATACTAATGAAGATAATAATTGCTATTCGTTACATTGTAGTGAAGAAGATTTATGGTTAACCAGTTCCTTCCAAACTTTACTATGAATCATTTAATTGGCTCAGTTCAGGGTTGGGCAGTGAATTTCCAATAATAAAAGAAGAATATAAGAGTAAAACTTGGGAACTGTGGTCGATTGTAATTCCATTTAGGTCTGTTCATTAGAAATATCACATAGTGAAGGAACAGTACCATTTACTGGATAACCAACCTGTCGGACACAATTTATTGTCCATATTCGTATCAGCTAATTCGACAACTTCGAGACACAGTTTATACATTCCTAATTCTCTCTTCTTCTCTGTAATAGAATTTTCCATATATCTGGGATAGATGCAGAATCATTTCTATCACTGTGTGTATTTCGTGTTCATTCGATAAACACAGATTCAGTCATCAGTCTCTTCCTTCCCCCCCCCCCCATCCACCTAAGTTTGTTTTTAACTCTGTCACTCTATCCCATCCTACTGTGTGATTGTGTGTCATCTCATGCAGAGCTATAACTGAACAACTTTTCTCTAAATTTCTTATCTTATTACAATCTACTAATCTTGATTTAGCTGAGTTTTGTGCTCTCTCATTCTAATCAACCTTGGTTGACTACTTCAACTCACCTATGTATTTCACCTCAGAATCATTGCAAAGGATTTGGTGAACCAGATTATTCAGCTTAATTGTATGGATAGGATATTATAACCTGCAAAGCTTGTTTCTAAGCGAGTTTGTTGTTTTCAGTACCAGCCACTTTAATCCTAGCTAGCCTTACTGAGAATTCTTCATAATGCTTCTGAGGTGCCTTCCATGTATGGTAACACGGTGGAGGCTTTGAATCCTTTCCCAACCCTGTCACGATTATTAGCACCAGTAGTAGGATTACTGTTAATAATAACACCTGTATTACTACTGCTGCTGCTACTACTACTACTACTACTACTACTACTCACACTACTACTACTACTACTCACACTACTACTACTACTACTCACACTACTACTACTACTACTACACTACTACTACTACTCACACTACTACTACTACTACTCACACTACTACTACTACTACACTACTACTACTACTCACACTACTACTACTACTCCACACTACTACTACTACTACTACTACTACTCACACTACTACTACTACTACTACTACCACACTACTACTACTACTACTCACACTACTACTACTACTACTACTACTCACACTACTACTACTACTACTACTACTACTACTCACACTACTACTACTACTCACACTACTACTGCTACTACTACTAGTGAAAAACTTGAATAGTTGGTAACAATTAAGGGATTGATCTGTGGATTTCATAAGTTAGATCAGAAGAAAACTTGTCAAGTTCACTTTGTTTGCCAAAGACATCATTATCAATCATTTAAAACCTGATTTTTATTTACATTGATTTGTCGGTGGAGACTAGCCAAGTTCATATTGTCTAGCTTTCAGTGTTGACTGACCACTCAACTAGGCGGCTCAGTTTTGTTGGGTATTTTGAAAGATTTTAGTTGGTCAGAACTGACATCTCCCCAGCCATTTCAACCTGCATCACCTAGCACTGCAGTTGGTGATGCTACCATCCAGGTATTCTGGCCTTGATCTATCTCCTATAGGAAAAGAAGAGGTAGTTCCATTGCTTCCTGAAAGGTAATCAACTTCATAGTGTCTAGACATATATGCTGATGGAATATTATCCAACATCTTTTGCAATGCGGCCATCAAGTTAGGAGGGTGATAATTGGCAAACGTTCTTCATTTGTCTTGGAAATTTCATTTGTTTGCCATGAAATCCGATCATTATTATTATTATTATTATTATTATTATTACTATTATTTGTCCCTTGGATTCCTAGTGGAACAACCTGGCCTCACGACTGCCCACAAGCTTTCATCTCTTCCTCACATCATCTCCTGCATGTCATCCTCGACTCCAAACCCCAAATCATTGTTTCTCCCATTGCATTCCACTCGAGGGCCTGACCTAGCGCGTGACGTACCCAATCAGCCTTCTCAGTGTATGCTCAGTCTAATCCATCTCCACTTCCTTCTTCTGCATATTTGTTGGGCAATGGCTTCTTGGTTGGTTCGTTGCCAACTAACCAGACTTCATTGTAGCTTATTCTTATTATTCTATCCATCTATCTCATCTTCAGTGTCAGTATCGAGCGAGTGTAGGCGGCAGTTGTTGATGAATGTCTGTAGTTTGTTGGAAATGCTTTCCGTAAGGCGTCACCAAGTCTGCCAACCATCACAGAGAAGCACTGACTCACTTGACTGATATTGGTGTTGAGAATTCGGATGTTGTTGACACTTTATGCTGAGTGCAGAAGATCTCCACACTGGTTTCGGGTTAATGATACAGGCGTGTCTATCTTGCTGTTTTTCCGATCCTGACTGCTCTGACATCGGCATTTGTGCCACCACCACTGCCTGTATTTGAAACGATTCTGCCTTACCTAGTTAGTTAGTTAGTTAGTTAGTTCGGTAGGTGTTGGATGGTAGGTAGGTAGGTACGTGTAGGATGGTGAGTAGGTAGGTGTGGGGTGGTAAGTAGGTGTTGGGTGGTAGACAGGTTTAATTTCGCCGTCTCTGCTGTCAACTTGTTGGTTTTCGTCTGTAGATCTTCGAGTTTGTGTGACAAGATATTAGACATGAATCATCATCATCATCATTGGTGGCGGTGAAATGCAAATCTTCCTCTGGTGTCTTCTCATCCATCCAGTCAGCGTATGCCCATCTTCCCGCTCTGTACTCTGTTCTATGATGATGCGTAGCGTTGCTATGCGTTGCAATTTGGTCCGCACATGATTTGTCCTTCCTAAAGACAGCCAGCCTGTTGAGGTCGTAATTTTGAATCCAGTGCATTTTTTAGTCTCTCCAGGATGATGTGGTCTAATATTTTGTTTGGTGTGGACAGGAGTGGAGCATGATTTCTCATCAGTTCTTGCAAAGACTTAGTTCTCCCTTCTTTAGGAATTTGTCAAGGTAGCCCGTTTTCCAATCTATCAACAGGTAGCTTACCTTTCCCTTATACCAAACCTTCTTCAATAGAAAAGGTTTGAGCGTGTCCGCTCTTGTCTGTACGTCTGTTTTCACTGCTTGTGGAAGAATTGCACCATCTGGTCCTGCTGCTTTCCCGGATTTCAGTAACTTTATGGAGCTCTGCTCTACACTTCTGCTTTTGTCGGAGTGCTTGTGTTCACTGGTGATTCTGTGACTGGGCTGCTGGTGGTATTTCTGGACGAGTTGCAGGTGGTGGTCGATTCAAGAGAGTGTTGAAGTGGTCAGCTCATTGTTTCCTTTGTTCCTCCTCTTTGGTAACTACGTTTCCTACACTGTCTTTCATTAATTTCATCTGCGATGTTTTGATCTCTTCTCTCACAGATAGCAACCTGATTATTTGATTTAATGTTGTCAGGTCTCTGTGTCTTCTACCAGCTGCCTGTTCTGCTTCACTTGCCAGTGTGTCGTGGGAGTGTCTTTTGTCTTTGTGAGCACTCTTCTTCACTTCTTTTTCCAGTATATTGTTTTATAGTTTGTGTTTGTTCCCTCTTCTGCTTCACCATCTTCCTCCTCTTTCAGCTTCCATGTGTCTGTCAAGATCCATTCCTTCTCTTGTCTTCTTTTTCTTCCTTCCTTATACAGTTATGCTGGTTTCTTTCCACATCTCTTTCAAAGAGTTCCAATGTTCTTCCGAGCAGGTTCCTTCAGGAATGTTGCTCAATGTCTCCCATTTTGTCTTGATGACTGACTGACGTGAAGGTATCCGTGTTAGTTTCGTCCTTCAGTTCAGTATCTGTTTTGGGTGTTCAACTTCAACTGTGATCCATCACCAATTTCCTTGAAGGCTTTTAACTTGATTTTGAAGGTTCCTTGCACTAGATAGTGAGTGGTATGAACATACATCTACTCCCCTTCTTGATCTGATCTTGTGTCCAGTAGGCTGTGTCTCCACTTTCTTCACATTCAGATGAAGTCAATCTGATTTTCAGTTTAATGTGTTCATTTGGTGAAATCCATGTCATTTTGTGAATATCCTTGTGTTTGTACACACTGCCTCCAACCACCCAAATCACTGAATGCGCAGAAATCTGCAAACAGTTCTCCATTCCCATTCATCATTTCACCGAGTGCTTCTCGACCCATGATCAGTTCTCTTCCCGTGTTGTCCACTCTCAATTTGGCATTCATGTCACCCTCCCCATTACAATGCATTTTGACGTCACCAACTGGAGTGGGGTCTTGTCCATTACTAATTGCAGTTGTCTGTAGAATTCCTCCTTCTCCTCTTCATCTGCTTTACTTGTAGGTGCACAGTGTGGCATTGAATGATTTTGACTTTGTTTCGTTTTGAGTTGAACCTTGCTTTCATGATCCAGATCACGGAGGGGATTGGTTCCCACTGCATGAGAGAGAGAGCCTTCGATGCTCTTGAGAGGGTGACATCATGATCACCACTCCAGAACTCAGTGTGCTGTGCTCGTGGTTGTCATCTGAGTGAGAATATCGAAGTAGATTATTTACTCCTCTCCAGTTGACAGTTTGTAGAGTCCACTTCCATTCCATCAGCTGATTCCTCACAGATTCCTAACCTGGCACTTCTGTGACATATCTTCTCCCCTCTTTTGCATTCTGGGCATCCTTGCCAGTCAGCTTCAAACACAGTGCGGACATTTCATGTTTCCATTCTTGCTTTCGCTTTCATTGAGAGCGGACACATCGGCCCAGTTAATTGCCTTTCCGAAGTCTTTCACCAACCGATGTCATTTCGTCTCTCGTGATCCAGTGAAGAATAAGTTTATTTTTATTTTTCATATTTTCTTTGTGCCTTAAAGTTTTTTTAGGGATTGGAATGGTTTTCCGGATTAGGGTTGCTGGCCGTATACCCAACCTTCCCTCTTTATCTGGGCTTGGGACAGGCTAGTAACTAGTCAACTAGGTTATGGAATTAGATGATGTCATCGTATTCTACCAACGCGTACGTTCTAGTTTTACTCAAACCTGTCAGGTGAATGAAATGTTTCGAGTATGGTATATAATAACAATATTCATCTGTCGATGCATGACCGCATTTATCGCTACGGTACTATTGATTATCTTCTAAACTGTACTGAACCTAATAGAAATTTCAACAGAAAAGAAACAAAGATTGGTGCATGCTATTGTTCTAACTCATCAACTTCTCATAAGACTCAATTCCGTCGCTGAGTATTTGTGCTTATATACCGTCTCATGTCAAAATAAGCGATGGTCATAGCGAAACCAATATATTTTAACCATACAAGTTTTCATGGTACTACGAAAGAGATATGCAAGCTTCTATTTAGTGCTTCAAGGTACTACTTATTACGAACCATTCATGATATTTGAACCACTGTTAAAAGTCCTGAAACTACTGGTCCCCCATTTCGTCCTATTGTCGGACTCCTGAACCGCGGGATCGAAGCATTATGATGTTATGGAGGCGCACAGTTGAGGAGTGCCGTACCAGAGTTAAACAGTTGTCCACTTCTCCAAGTTTTTCACCAGTACTTCAAATGATGTCTGTTTCCTTTAAGATGGATTCCTTTTAGTTCTAAATGAGAAACTACAACCTGTTAGGACAAGTACTCACTCATGAAATTGCATGATTGTTGTACAATATTGTGAATTGGCAAAAGAGGATCATATTGAACCTCTGGAATCTAACTCAATGACTGAAGGCTTATGTGGTTACCGTAAGTTTTCACGGTCCTAGACTCAGCTTCTGATGTAGTCCTGAGTGAGTTCTGATGAGTGGTATACTCAGGAGAATCAGCTGTCCACTGCTCGCTAAGCTTTCAATAACTCTCTGTGATAAATACTATCTTCAGATTTCTAACTGAACATAGAGCTGCTGGCCGTGATTTCTTGCTAATAAGACCAGACTGTATCCTGTGACTTGGTTACTAAACTGTGAAATAGGAAAGGGAGAAACTAACAAAACTGTCCAGAAATTTCGTGGGTCAAGTTTTTAAGCGTGTCATCGTAGGGAAAAAACATTCACTGGCTTACGCATTCACCACAGTATCAATCACATATATGACAAGTATAGATGACTTCATGTTAGCTGATTGAATGTGACTGTCAGAATGCTTTCTTTGATCCAGAGTTTCCTACCTGTTGGCATTCGTCAGAAAGTTGTACCTGCAACTTCGAGCGAACTGGTTTCCTTTGTGGGATTCGAACTGTTGTCAACCAATGCTGCAGACATAGACGTCACCGAGTTATTCGGGTGACAAGTGCGGACAAGCATGAAACTTAGGTGGAGAGGAGTGTCCTAACGGCTGTCATCAACTAAGTGTATCGTGATGCCAGCCTCTTTGTGGCCACACCGTAAGAATGATACAGAGAACTAAGTCAGTACTGATACCTAGACAGTGGGAAATTGGTTACGCCCCAGTGATCAGTCAGCATATAGTTGAATGTAGCTAAATACGCATGACAATCCTACGCACTAAAACCAGAGGGGTGAGTTTAAAGGTCACTGTAGCAGACACTGGAGTCACCAAACTGATTTTGGTATACCAACTAGATAGGTAATTTTTTTATAAAATCCAGAATAGTAATTGCTTATCTGAACAGTTGCTAGGATGGCTTTTAAATTCATTCACCAAAAAGGACATAAGTAAAGTTAAAAGGAGGATTTTAAAGGTCAAAGCTTATTCTACTGGCTAACGTACATGCTACAACCTCAAAATTACAACCATTACTACAAAAGTACACAGAGTGGGTGACGTTTTGAAAAAACAAAAATAACAACGCTGTCTAGATGAGATAATGTACACTAATCGATAACTGATTTCGGTGTGACAACAATCTTATTGATTAAAATGTGATTTTATGACCATACGGTCTACTGAAATAATTAAGATGACATACATAATTTTTTAAGTCGTGACCGGTGGAGTCAAAGCCTGATGGCCATGAGGACAGATACTCAGCGATGACATTGGGTGGCGGTTGCGCTATATATCGTGAGCTAACAGAAGTTGGAAATATGGAGCATTGGATTCTGACCCAGTGGCTCAATGGTAACGCGCTGGCCACAGAACCTCAAGGTCGCGGGTTCGACCCCTGCTGGTGGGGTCGTGGGTGCGCAATGCTGAGGAGTCCTATACTAGGACGAAACAGCTGTCCAGTGCTCCCAGGTTTCCTTTGTTCCTCCAACTGATGTCAGTCTACGATGAATAACAACTTGAAATACATAATTTTGTACTCGAATTCACCCCTTCAAGCAAGGAATGTACTTTCAAGGTTTTGAAAGTAAATAAACCTTAAGGATAACCAATCAGGTTGTTGCTGTAGTGTTGAATGTCATTCGTTGCTTAAGTGTTCAAGTCTGATGGAACTCATCGACTTTTGCCTGACAACATATTTCCAATTCAGTGGCAAGATATACATACAGATGAAAGGAGCTCTAATGGGATCACCCATATCTCGATTAATTGTAGAAGCAGTAATGCAGAGACTGGAAACCATCATTTTATCTGTCATTAAACCAGAAATTTGAATTCGCTATCTGGACGACACCTTTGTCATCATTCAAAGAAAAGGTGATATACAATACACTCATAGTTTGATTAACAACATTTTCAATGATATCAAATTCACAACAGAGGAGGAGTCAAACAATCAACTACCATTCGACAATGTGTTAATCAGTAGGGAAAATGTCGGAAAGCTGGAAACCCAAGTGTACAGGAAGTCAACACACACTGATCAAATCCCCAACGACACTAGCAACAAACCAACAACCCACAAGATCAGTTGTGTGCAAACTCTATTCAGAAGAGGGAGAACACACTGCAGCACAGCAACTTCATGGAGAAACGAAGGAAAATACTTGATGTCCACCGTGAAGAAGAACAGCTACCAACGAAATTTTGTCACAAGATGCATATCCCATACATCATCAACTACAAAGTCATCGATAGAAATCAATAAACACATCATTGTACCATGATGCATAAAGAATATATCAGAAATCACGACAAGATTACTGAGATCAATCACTTGGTGGGATTGGTGTGGCTCATAAACCAACAATTTCCGTTTAAACACAATTATGCTGACCAAAGGAAGCCATAATGAAAGAAGACAAGCCGAATAGCATTTAAAAGGTTAATTGGAATGACTGTAGTCAAGACTATATTGTACGAAGTGGTCGTCGTCTTCACCTTCGTCTACATGAACACCAATTGGCTAGTAAACGTCACACACAACATTTCATCACTCATTTCAATGCAAGTGGATAGCAACTATGAACCTGAATTGCATTTTGACAATGTCGAGATCTTAGAGAGCGGAAACACAAAGAATATGAGAGAATTCCTAGAAGCTTGCCATTCAGCTCAGCCGGTCAGCAATCAACAGATGTATCGACATAGATCCATTCTATCAACCATTGAGAAAAGTGATAAACGACAGAAAGGTCAGAGGTTAGGTCAAGCAGAGGAACAGCCAACAGGAAAATCTATACATTCAGTCAGTGACACAGAAATCAAAGGAAATTGCCAATCATAAACCAGTTGGTCTGGGCAAGTTACTGAATCACTCATGAAGAGATAATGACATCTGATTTCATACTGAAGTCAGTGTTATGTATGATGTTGTCTAGAAGAAAGACTATGGAAGCTTCATTATTAAACAACCCAGCTCAGAGAACACAATACAACCAGTGTTCAAATACGTGTTGAAAAATCATAGACTCTTGGTATATGCTATCGAAATACAAAGAAAGGACACTTCCAGCGGATGACGAAAGACGAACGGAACAAACCAAACGCACTCACCCACCTTGTACACATTTGTGCAGTAAGTAATGAGCCAAACCTATTATGTGATGGCTGGTGATAGTACCTGGTTGCTCAATTCTCTGTAGGTGGGATGGGATTCGAACCTGTGACGCACTGGTTGATGGTCATCCCCCCATATCACTGAACCACAGATGCATAAAGGATTTGTCAGCCGAATCTACCCATAATATACACAAATGCTAGGAATTCTTACATGCTATTATCTGGAATGGGTTACCGCATACCACATCAAGCTGTTGTCGAGAAAAAGTGCCTCAGGCATAGCAACAATGGAGTCGTCATAGGATGTTCTTAATACCTTTATTAAGATCACGAGGGTATATGATATGATTTCATACTGTTGAGTGACAATACACGCAGTGGTATGCTTTCAAAGGCTGTAAACCTATTGAGAATCTAGATATCTCTTTTTCTGGTGTAAAACAGATTAATAAATTGTAAATAAAGTACCATTTTCTTTAATAAATACGTTGTCTTTCATATGCTTGATTCTGATTGGTCAGGGCATACTTAAACCTGATTGGCCATCAGTTAAGCTTTATTCTATCGTCAAGTGTGTAGACAACACCGTCCTAGAAGCCGTAATACAGTGCTGGTTTATCTCGACTGACTTGATTAACGAACATCAGTTTCCGGTAAACAACCACACTGTAACAAACTACTAAGTGTGTCAAATGCCAGTAGTTCTGAATGTAGGTCACATTTTTGTTGGCAAGTGTGGCTATGGTGTTCAAGTCCTTATACTCCACCAGTCAGTAGTGTGAGTTCAAGTCCGTGTCGCGGGTTTAGTCTTCTCAAGGTCTCAGGTGGCTTGTTGATGAGTGTTCACAAGCACGAAACGTAAGCAGACTAGGTTCTCCTTTAAATTGACTTTTAATATCTAACAGCAAATGCACAATGTATCATACTACTATTCATTATTAATATTATTATTTGTCCCTTGGGTTCCTAGTGGAACATAGGCTTCAGTAGCACGTCTCCATTCCACTCTGTTCTCTGTAATCTTTAGAACCTCGCTCCACGACAGCCCACAAGCTCTCATTTCTTCTTCAAACCATCTCCTCCGTATCACCCTCTCTTCCGACGCCCAACTCGCCGTTCCTCATCTGGGTTCCACTCGAGTGCCTGGCCTGACGCGTGGTGTCCTCGAATGGTCTTCTCAGTGCATGCCCAATCCATCTCCACTTCCTTCTTCTGTATATTTGTTGAGTGATAGCTTCTTGGTTGGTTCGTTGGCAGCCAGCCAGAGTTCCTTGCTGCTTATTCTTGTTATTCTGGCCATCTGAGCTTTAGTAACGAGCCAGCGAAGGCAGTTGTTGATGAATAGCTGTAGTTTGTTGGAAATGTTTTCGGTAATACGCCACGTTTCTGAACCATCACATAGAAGCACTGACATGAAGTTGGTGTTGAAAATGAGGATGTTGTTCACGCTTTATGCTGAGTGTAGAAGATCCCTACACTGGTTTCAGGTTAATGAAGGCCTGCCTATCTTGCTGTATTTCCGATCCTGGCTACTTTGACGTCCTCATCTGTGCCTGTGGCGTTTGTAGTTGAAACGATGCTGCCTTGCCTAGATAGGTGAAAGAGTCTACTTCCTTTCTTCCGTTTCTCCCACTGACGGTGATTGGAGCTTGTTGTTGTTGGTGGTGGGGTATCATCATCACCTTTGTCTTCTTTACGTTCACTTGAAGTCCCATCTTCGCTACCCTGCCTCCTCTGTCAACCTGTTAGATTTTGCCTGTAGATCTTCAAGTTTGTGCGACATTAAACACAAGTCATCGTCGGCGAAATCCAAATCTTCTAGAGATTTTTCCCGGTTCAGTGTATCCCCCTCTTCTCGCTCCTCACTGTTTATTGCATGATCCAGTCCACCACAATCAGGAAGATCACACTATTATGGTATACTTTTAATTCAGTTAATTAGTGATTTTTATATTAAAATAAAATTATCACCACAAATCATTTGGAGATTTTTAAAAAACTTCATCAAATGTAAGTTTACAAAGTCTTCTCATTATTCTAGGCATATTTGAAACGTTATATAAGTGGGGCTTTATCGAAACAGTCCAGCATACATGGACTTCTACAGATGAACTACTATTCTGGATGAAAATTTAGTCAACCATTTTCTATTATTCTAATTTTAAAATTTAGAAGTAGTTTTCATCATGGACTGACATCAGTTGTGGAACCGTTGAAAATCTGGGAGCACTGAACAGCTGTTTCGTCCTAGTATGGGACTCCTCACCAGTACGCACCCACAACCCAGCTAGGGACCGAACTCAGGACCTTCAGGTTTCACGGCGAACGCGCTAACCATTCAGCCACTGGGTGCGCACTGCTGAGGAGCCCCATACTAGGACGAAACAGCTGTTCAGTGCTCCCAGATTTTCAATGGTTCCCCAACTGATGTCAGTTTATGATGAATACTACTTTTAAATTAAAAAATCCCCATTCATCTCAAAAATAATTTTAAAATGTTAACATGTGCCCGGTTCAATTTATATATATATTTGAGAAAGACGATGAAAGCATGTCCAATGGACAAATTAAATGACGCATCGTTATCGTATCGTATGATTAAGATACGTGTTTATGACCAATTGATTTTTATTTCATATCAAGACTGATCTTCGTGACTAAATATGAGAATAGAGAAAAGTGGGAATAATTGGAGCGGAACAAAATGAATAAGAAATCCACTCAGCAACCATATGCACTTCTGTTCAGTATACAATAAACCATATTTATTATTTTGATGGCTTAAGACACTACCTGGCTAAGTTTTACTAGATAGAATGGGGTTCGAACCCATGACCTGATGATAGAAAGTTGAGTGCTGAGATTAATGAACTACATTTAGCGAAAGATTTTTGGAAGCAAAATGTGATATACATATTTAATCCTTATTAATTGTTTGTTGCGTGGAATTTTAGAAGAAAAGAAAGAAGAGGATACACTTTATCTTCTTCAGACGCATGCCAAAAACTTTGTGTTTCAGAGAGAACAAATGCTCTCAGTTCTGTATTTATCAGGCATCTTATCAACACAGAACATGAAGTAGATGTATTAAGATCCTTCAAGATAATGAACAAATAGCCTAACTGTAGCTATGTTGACTAGACTTCACACGACTTTTACAAAGTGAACTATGCTTCACAAATCATCATGTTTTCGCTATTAGTTGTATAAGAAATGAAAATATTCCTAAAAATCTTCATCTATATATTCCAATATCTACTAACAAAGTCAGGAAAGCAATAGAATATGTCAGAAGGCTATTTCAAAGAAGAAATTCATAGGATTATTAGGAAGTAGAGTACCATCTGGAATAAAATGAATTTATAATAGAAACATCAGATAAAACAAGATCAGCTGCTTCCAGAAGATCTACAAACAGTCAAATCAAAAAGTTCCACAAATTAATGCAGGAAAAATATCCTTTGGAAAATAATGAGATGATAAATGAAATATCTCCTCCAGAACTGAGGAGGAACTGAATTGAGGACCAGGTTGCCAAAAATCACATAACCCCATTGGAATACCGAGGGAAAAAAACGTAAAACAGAGTGTTATAACGAATCTAAGAAATAAAAATAGGAACCTCAGACAAGTATATTCAGACGTATCATTTTACCTTCAAAGACGAAGTTTAGATCTGTTCAAGTACTTTCAATCAACTCTTCGCACATTTCTGTATGACATTTAGTTTCGAAATAAGCGAATATTAGGTGAAATCAACAATTGTGCATCGTGAATGACCCTAAAGGCCACTCTAACAACTTCTGAAATAACCAATTGCGACACTAACATCCCAAACGAAATGCTGAAATCTGATTGGTTATTCCAGTAGCTGCTGGTCAATGACCTTGAAAGCTATTATATCAATTTCTGCGCATGAAATCAGCATGGGAAAGCGTGAACCAGTGAAGAGATATGCTTAGTTAGTAGTGAGTTAGGCAGACGATGAGAATCCCAAGGAAGTGTCAAGGCTATATATTCAACAGTTATCAACTGAAACATACGATATCAAGACGCATCAGTTTAGTCATGGGCATAACACAAGGGAATGCAAATAGTATGAGATAGAAGTTTTGAAAAGACGTAAGATAGATGTAAATTAATGTGTCTTATTGAGGTTGATTTCCGGCCATATCACCCAATGTCTTCAGACATCCAGTTCGCTTGTCTTACCGACTTCAGTCGGAAGTTTGCCTTCCTACATAGTTCAGACCAACAGTCATCAATTCCATGAAATGATATCTTTCAGCCTTTAAACTTTTGTAGTTAAGCCTACTTCGTGAAATATAGCGTGACAGGATGAAAGTTGACCCAATATGTACAACACAGGTTCGACCCCCTCTTGTTCCATAATCTTTAAACCTATACTTTACTTTGCACAGGTGTCAACTTAATGGGGCCAGAGACAGGCTGAGGAGGTAAAGAGGGTCGGAAATGTTATCGTCATGGTCAACTTGCTCATCCATACCAATCATTATCTTCAGAAGAGGTAACAGTTTGCATTACGGAAGTCAGAAACCTCTACAAAACATTCTGGAATTGTTTATTACCTTCATTTCAAACAACTGCATTTCATCAACGCCTTCATCTCCTAACAAGACTATGTTCTGGGTTATCCATTCTAAGCCGACTGAGGAGTATCCTAAGTTGAAAGTCATCTCTGAGGTGAAATGACGATACTGAGATCTCCATCAGGACTATCCAAACTATCCGAAAGTACAGCAACACAGTTCCAATAGTCACCCAACCCCAGACGTTGATCTATAGTAAGTATTTGATGTTGACTGATGGAAAAAAAGGTAAAAAGTTAACGACTACCGTTTCATCAAAATAATCAGCGGTATCACTCCTGCACCCATTGCCTCAATCCTCTTGAAAGTAATAAGGTCAGACAGAGACACAGTCAACAAGAAAATCTATCCAATCAATGCGACAGCAATCAAAAGAAACAACCAATCAGAAACCAGTTCATCAGGGCAAGCTAATGAGTTGCTCACAGAGAGATATTGACAGCTCGCTTAGTATTGGAGTTAGTGCTGATGATGTTGTTGTCTAGAATGATAATGAAAGCTTCACGAATAAACCATCCATCTCAAAGAATCCAACACAACCAAGAAGGAGTCAGCAATTGTCAGGAATGGTCAAGAAATGGTCCCAGAGTGTTTTAAGGACAAGTTGCTGATTTCATCCACTCCATTGTGTGTCTGCAAATTTACTTGCTCCTGTGGAGCTAGTTATGTAGGCCGCACAAAGCTCACACTTTCGAAGCGCATCTCAAAGGACTATCCTACATGGTTGTCGAGGGGAGAATGTAAATCAATTAATAGTTCACTTCTCCAACATTTGGTCAATTCTGCACACAGGCAGCTCGGCTAGAGTACCCCTTCAGTGTCATCAACAGAGTCAAAGGGAATAGCTGAAAAGGAGTACATCTTCGACAGTTGTGCACTATGGCAGAAGCACTAGCAATTCATCAGTTCTAACCTGGTCTCTACATCCACATGGAGTATATTCTATATCTTATCTTACCATAGTCTTAACACTTTCACGACTCTTCGTCGATTTCATTATAATTAATTAGTCTATCATTGTCACTTTCATTATCAAGTGGACACTCAACCATTTCGCATCTCTAATCTATCAACACTTTTCATCTTTCAAGTTGTCATTCATCGTAAACTGACATCAGCTGGAGGAACAAAGAAAACCTGTGAGCACTGGACAGCCGTTTTGTCCTAGTATGGGACTCCTCAGCAGTGCACACCCGCGACTTCGCACCACCAGGAGTCGAACCTGCGACCTTCGGGTTCCGTGGCCAGCGCGTTACCATTGAGCCACTGGATCAGAATCCAATGGTCCATATTTCCAACTCCTTACCTTCCTCTTTATTTCTATTGTCTAGCAGATTAAGATGCAACTACTTTGTATTCTTGATTTCGGTCTCTTTTACCATTAAGAACAAGACACGTATCAGAGAAGAAATGCTTCTTTTCTTCGCTGATACATTCTTGTTCTTATTCATGAACAAATGGGTATATTTCGTCAGTTATTTAGCACTAGCCAGCCTAATGATGCAACTATAATCTATTGTCCAATAATAGACTGTTATATGCTTGAGATATATACATAAATACGTTTGTGCAGCTTTAGAAAATGATATTGTCGAGAAACAGAAAAAGTTTCTTCACTGAATTAACTCTTCTCTTCTTCATGACTCGATGAGAGGATATTCCATCGTGTAAAGTTGAGCAAGAACTCTGTGGCAGTGAAGGAACTCAATGGATTTCTGAAGTTTTCTTTCAAGCTTGCTGTAGCAAATACATGAATTAGTTTTCTCAAAAGTTACTTATATTAAACACGAAGGAGTATCATTGAATAGCTTAGGGATACGGAACATGAAACTTAGATTATGTTGGGTTTTTATCAGTTGTCATTAACTGCACTAAACCAAGTGTGTCACAAAGTTGTTGACTCAATTACCTCATTGGTCACATGTGTCAGTTCGTACGAAGGGTTAGCTGGAGTCGAAATACTTCTCACTTAACATGTATTGTGTTGTATAATGCAATCATTTCTCGTGATTTATAGCCTTTCAGTTTATTTGAGAATAGTATTGATGACTGCTAGCTGGCAGTTAGATTCTGGTCTTACATTTCGCCATATTCGGGACTCGTCAATCGGGTATACCTCCCACTCACGGAGTGAGTATGGTTTTCATGTTATGGTTTGTAGCTTCCCACTGTTGAATGAACTGAACTCAAGTTATCCTGAATTCTTGGTGCGATTCCACAACAGTGCCAATACACAATTTATTACTAGGTGCTCTTGAAACCATATAAAAGATCTTTCTATTGTGTTCCACCTATTCAAAAATTGCTTAACTAGTGTTAACCTTGAGTCAAGACAATTTTTATCAAGGACTGATATCATTTGGAGGAACATCGGAAACCTGGGATCACTGGATAGCCAGCTGTTTTGTCGGACTCCTTGACAGTACGCACCTATGACCTCACCCGGACAGGGATGGCGCCCAGGACCTTCACGTCCCGTGGTCAGCACGTTACCATGGAGCCAGTGGGTCGGAATCCAACGGTTCATCATCCATCATTATCATGGGTGAGCGCTGTTGAGGAGTCACATACTAGGACGAAACACCTAGCTGTCTAGTGCTCTCAGGTTTCCAATTTCTCTCCAAATGACGCCAGTCAATGATGAATACCAACTTGAAGCCAATAAATTCCCACAGACCTTCAAATTAAAACAATATTCATTGATTTCTCTTATCGATTTCAAATGTGTATATATCAACATGATGACTTTTCACGCAAATGATTACTTAATATTATCATTGAAAAAGGCAATAGGAACCTCACTTGATTACGTCGATTACTACTATCGCCATCATTATTTGTTAACACAGTTCATGTTTATACTCAGGATTGCAAATATAGAGTGTCAACATTGGAATAAATGTGGAGAGATGGTTTCTTTCTCCAGTATCTTTGTGTGCATGTGTTCGATAAAACTCCGTTCAAGTTTGTAATGATCTTTGTTTCTCTGGATGAACGATTTCAATGAATTTAGTGGTTGCTATCATTGTTCTCAAGGGCCTTGTGTGTCATTGAGACTTTGTTATGCAACCTACTCTTGCCTATAATACTATGTTTGACAGGTCGTGTGACCAGGATACGTCCATGCTGTGTATAATTGATTGACGTGATCATTGCTCAGAATAATAATTATGCATTGGTTGATCATTACAGGTTAACCAGCTTCATGTTATCTAGTTCTGTGTGTTGACTAATATCAAGTCAGTGCTTCTATGTGATGGTTGGCAGACTTGGTGGTGTGTCATGAAAAGAATGTCCAACAAACATATACCATCAACGGCTGCTGCCGATGCTCACTCGATACTGACACTGAAGATCAGGTAGATGGCCAGAATAATAAGAATAAGCAACAAGAAACTCTGGCTAGTTGGCAACGAACCAACCAAGAAGCCAGTGCTCAACAAATATGCAGAAGAAAGAAGTGAAGATGGATTCGGCATACACTGAGAAGACCATTTGGTGACATCATGCATCGGGCCCTCGAGTGGAACCCAAATGGGAAACGATGAGTTGGGTGTTCGAGGACATGGAGGAAATGATGTGAGGAAGAAATGAAAGCTTCTAGGTAGTGGTGGAGCCATGTTGAGAAGATTGCAGAGAAGAGAGTCCGGCGGAGACGTGCTAATGAAGCTCTATGTTCTAGCAGCAACCCAAGGGACAAATAATAATAAATGTGTTCATTGAATTCTATTGATCATTTTGCAATGTGGTCATCAGACTAGGCAGCTCAGTATCCTGATGCATTTTGATCGATGTTAGTTGAATGGAGGAAATCGCCAGGAAGCCCTAGACCTACAGGAGGTCAGTCGTTGCTCGAATAACTCAGTGGTAAGGTCTCTGACTACAACACTGAGTTACGCGAATTTTAATCTCAGACGGGACATCAATTCTGTCGGAGTTGCAGATACGCCTTGCTGATGAGTGTCAACACGAACGAAACCTATATCTAGGAATTCCAGCTGATTTTTTTTCACCCAACTAACATAATAATCATGCTTCCTTACTCAATGGAAGACTATTTACTACTGAATGTAAAAATCTCTACAGGTCATCGGTATGCAGGATTCAATCGGTGGTTGTATGGGGATTGATTGATAGATCGACTTATTGATTTCAAGACACCAGTTGGAGAATCTCTGAAAACTTAAGAGTGCTGAACAGCTGATTAAGTCCTCGAATATGTGAGAAACCATAACCTCTCAGGGGATCCCTCACAATGCTCACTAGAGTAATCCAATGAGTTGTGACCTTTAGGGACGACGGAGTCGAACATGAGGACAAATACGTGTCGATGCGATTGGATTATGGTCTTGGTATATCGAGAAGTTGGTATTGGGAAACCTTTGGCTGTTAATTCAGTTGCTGGATGGCAACAAGCTCACGGTGAAACCTGATGTTTCTAGGTTCGATACCACACAGAATCATGAACTCTTACTGCTAAGGTGTCTCTAAATGTCATGGCACAATTCCTAACTGATATCAACTCTCTAGTGAGAACTGCTGTAGTATGAATTAACTGAATCACATATTAGGTACCTGACAGCTAATTTTCAATGGAGGATATCATGAGAAATTGTAAAGAACTGTTGAACAAATTGAAGAAATTACTGGTCAGTTGTTTCAGTACACTTCTAATCTCTTATAAGTCACTATTTGCTGAAACTTATAAAGTCAACTTTGTTATTTCAATACAAATGCTGGGTCTCTATGCCTACTCATAAAGAAACGTTATCTATACTGGATAATGATTGAAGGTGAAGTAAGAATTCGGATGGTGGCTGGATACGAACCAGTGACTGTAGGGTTTTTGACCCGATGGTCTGGCCACTACGAGGTTCGACTGTTGACCAGATTTTTATTTCACTTTAATCATCAAGGCGGGATTTGGCCAACTGACATGTGAATTCGTGACAAGTTACTACCACTCGATAGTATTCACACTGGTTGCTCAGCCCAGTCATGACTTCTCATCCCAATCCAAATCTAACTAAATCAGAGGGGGCGGGGGAGCATCAAATTGATTATCAGATTATCTCAGATAGCCAAAATGAAAAGTTAACTATTGTTACTTTTAATATGTCGTGGATCTCAGGCAAGCCAGATGATAAGTCTGTGAACGTTCAGTGACTGAGTTGGTTTGCATATGTGTATTGTACATTATGAGCCACTGATTACATCGACATACAATGCCTACCGAAGTACAGCTGAGTTGGAAGAAAGGTCAGATTAGCCAAAACAGGAAACGTTATCACTCCATGAAGTCTCTGACTCTCGGTTGGAGTTATGTATTGACATTCTAGACTGACTGAATGAAGTCCTCGAGACGACCAAGGGTTGAGAAATTTTAGTGGACTGGATGAAAATTGGTCACAATAGGCGGTCTGGATGTATCCATTCTCTAACCTCAGTAAGAATATCATCACCCCCTGACGGTGCAAATATATTCAGCTAATGAGCCACAAATTAGACGAAATCCAGTGCTTGGAATCCACTGTCGCTTACCATTAATAAAATGACATTCGATACAGTAGTAGGTCAAAGCGTGGTTGAGGTCAGTACTAGAGGTTACTCAGTTCTGATCCACTGCTTAGACGATAATTAGCTGACATATTAGACTTACATTTTGCAGAGTTATGGAAAAACCAGAAGCTTCACAACCTCCAACGTTCACTGGCTATTAATCATTACTACGAGGTCAAACATATCTTTCTTTTTGCATTGTTCAATTTTGATGGAACAGTGTTCGCATTGAGCATAGAGTTCTCTTTGTCTGGAAGTTAACTTCATCGAAGAGATGTAACTGGGTGAAACTGTTGCACTGGAACAAGGTGAAGTTCCAAAATTCTGACTGTTTTCTTACTTCTCTCTCTCCTACTCCTCTAAAATGGTTCTTGTTTATTTCCTATGGGTTGCCACAAAGTCTAGGAAATTCAACCTACAAGTAACGTATGAAGTTCTACGTAGTTCCCCATTTTTGTGTGTCTATCTGACCTCCAGCCTCTTGAGGATACACTAGTACGACACAATACCATTCGCAACTTTTACATCCGTGAGGAACACTTATGAAGGATAATAACCCTTGGATCCCCCAACGTATGTCAGTCGGTGATGAATACCAACTTGGAATCAATAAATTCCCACAAACCTCCACAGTGGAAACAGTTGGAGACAACCCACAAGAAGGCGTTCTCTACCTAGGTTTAGGGCTTGTTGGCACTCGTCAGTAAGACATATCTCCAATCTCGGAACGACGTCCCTTCAGAGATTCAAAACATGCCAGTTGATTTTCGACAACTTCGTACATTGTATCTTGCTTGAACATCTCCATGGTTGTACAAACTTAGATAGTCGCAAATAGTGAGGTATTGTTGATACTTGCTGCGAAATGAAGGTGTATGACCAATCCGACCAGATCAAAGCAGTTCAAACATCCGACAACCATTATATATATATATATATATATATATATATATATATATATATATATATATATATATATATATATACATATATTTATATATGGCTATTGCAATTTGTCGGTCACTTTTTTGCAAAATACGCAATCTAAGATGAGGTAAACATACATATCTGAACTTAAATGAAGCCAGTATATATATATAAATATATATATATTCGAGAGTATTATTTCATTCTGGCGTGTCACAGCGTGTTTCACACTGGATTTTTAAAACAACCGGAGTCAAGGTCTACATATAACCCAAATAGGAATTGTAATATTCGGGTCAATAGCTTAAACAATCGTGTAGACTATCGGGTTAACTATTGACCAATAGGCCTTATCATGACAGTCACAACCCAATTTCAACCAATCACAATCGAGTATGTGCAGTCTGAGCTGTTGTGATATCAAATGAACAATGAAGACACACGTAGGTGTAGGCTTTTATTTGAGCTAGGGGAGAAGGTCAGATCTCTTAACTGACAAATAAGAATTTAGAGTCTAGTTAAATGTTGTGCTATTGTCTCTTTGCCTGTTTATTTGTTCTTGTGCATGCATGCCTTGTAAATAAATAAATGTATGTATGCATATGATTGATTATCATCTGTCTGTTACATGTGTACATGCGATTGGGACAACCATTTCAGCCTGTGAGAATTATTGTCCTGGTTAAAAATTTTTGTGGGCGTTCAATCTGTGGTGGTTTTGCTTTCGATTCCACAACGACGTTATTGCCCTCGCTCAAAAAATCAATCAATCTCAGGAGATATCACTACATTGCTATTTTATTGTCTGATTATTGTTATTACAGTGAAGAGGATTAAACTATCAACACCAATCATACAATGATGATGATGATGTTGGACCATTCTGCTGAACATCACAATGGCCTAGATCCCAAACCGGATCCAGATATTGGGATAGTTAACTCTAATATACTATGTGAATCCAGGCGACCAAATTCTTCGAATATACCCAAAGTGAATGGAGATTTCACGCATGCATTTCATTCCTCTTCCCCAACTTATGTTTATCCACTCGATCGGCATTCCGCTCCAGCCTCTACAAATAAGTCAATTTCTCGTCAAATAACTCCTAATGATTCTTGTAATGAAAGTACATTACGTTTGAATGGTAAGTCACTAAACTGTTGCCACATTAAAATGAGTCTCTACTTCATAAGAGTTTCAGTGTAGTCATTTTGCATCAATTGATTCCTAGTGTAGCATCATAGTTCTACTTGTCCGTGTTATTGGAATATAGCAGTCAGACAAACAGAATCAACGTAGAACCCCTCACAGAAGTCCATTAGTTTAGTCTGCCACACTTCACAAGTGCTTGCAAAGATCAACTCGTTGAATACTTGACAAAAGTGAGAGCATTCTTACGAAAATGAAGGTTCGTTAGGATGCTCTAACCTTAGAAGAGGTTTGCGAATGAATTACATTTTCGCTACCCATTGTGACCGATTTTTATCCATGTCACTAGAAGTTCCCACTCCCTGGTTCCTATCACCAAACACGTCTCAGGCCAATAGTGGGAGATATCATAGTGACATAGTGTCTTCATCCTGCTAATATGAGCCTTCTTCAAACCCAAGCATACCACGGTTAACTTTGTATATCGATATAGATAGTGGCTTGGGATGCATAACACACACGGTCAAGCCATTTACTAGCACAAATCTTGAAAGTTGCTTATCACAAAGAAACCTTGTTATCTGCTATTCTTATAGCCCACTATTATCTAAGGATAGAACGCTGTACTAAGTGAACACTGAGCAGTAAGTTGATATGACTATCTGCTTCTAACACAATTCTTGAGAAGCAGAATGGTAGATGCATCTTAACGCATACTTGTAGAATCGTGTTGATATGAGTTCCCTGACTGTGGGGTAATCTAAATTTAATTAATCAGGGATAAAGGGTTGAAGGTAACATACTCCGCAATCGATTTCTGAAGATTTGACTCTCTCCATTGTCTGATATTGTTTCGTTATTTATTTTACATTTTTCGGTGCTGGTAATAAGTGTGAATTCTTGTACCCACCCATATTTTCGAAAATTAATGCCAACCTTTCATGAAGAACTCTGAGTAGTTCAGCGTTTTACTATGGAATGTAGTTCGCTTATTAACTGTTTATAGGGGAGTTTAAAGTAAACATTAGTCGTAAATGTATACACTGTTACTTACCATGCTTGTCTTTTGATAAAACTAGCCTGAATTAACGCGACATTTTTTCTGTAAACGGTTAGTATTAATAAACGACAGGCCAGCAAGCGAACATGTTGCGGAGCGGGGGTCAGTTAACAGTTTGTTTAGTAATGATGATCTGTTGTTCTGAAATATCGCGGAAGTCATTTTTTAACAAGATTCTTTGTCTATCACTCGTCTTCTACTATTGAGGCTGATTCACGGTCAATAAGAGTCGAACTGTCTAGATAGTTGGTCTTCAATTGGTAGGTCACTTGTTTGGACCCCACCCTGGCTACTGGGATTTCGACAGTAATATCGAGCAGTGTCTTCAGCATTCACAACAGCTGTATCTCATTGGTAATGCTCCCATGTTTATGTTGACTGTCTGACTGTCTATTGCACAACACGAAGTTTTGTTCTGACTGAAACCGCATAAAAATCTTCATTGTATTACCTCACAGTGAAATATAATCTTGAGGGCATATTTCCGCTGGTGACCTGACGTTTGGAAGTCAACTGTATGTATTGGTATAATTGCACTGAGGGTCGTGTGTACCTCTACACAGTCATCTGTGAGGTTGTGACTGTCGACCTGAGCCGTAGGGTTGTGTAGCCCGACTTGCCTGGGGTCCCCAAGACGATTGGAATCAGTGGTTGGGGACTATTAGTGAAAACCGGTCACAATGGCATAGATGTATTCATTCTTTGATGCCTTTTAAAGCCTGGATATTTGCATTAACCTTCATAATCTTCAGTACACAGGCTTACATTCGTGCATCGTATGCATCAATGCACCACTATGTGAATGATTAGTAACTCTATTGAAAAACAACCAATCAACCATACGATTTTTGACCTATTATATACACTTAAAATAGAGTAGATTTTGATTATTTTCCTGAAGAAGCTCGGACCAGACTTCCGTGCAAAACATCGTATTTCAAACACTGAGATTTATGTATGCACCTGTGCACGAGGTCCTACATTGGTTTTGTCTGTCTATCTAGTCACATCAGGTGACTGCACAACTTTGAGACATGGTTATTATAGTTCTAATTCTCTCTTCTTTGTAATAAGGGGAGTAGAACTTTCCATGTATCTGGAGCGCTTGCTGAATAATTCCTACTGGATGTATTTGATGTTTATTCCAAAAACAAGCAGTGGAATCTAGGACGCATGTTTCGTCGTATTCGGGACTCATCAGCTGTATATACCTGCAGCCCAGTGAGTGGTTGTTCCCACTGAGACTCGAACCCAGTGCCAATCACTTGAAACGTCAATGTTATCCAGTAGCCCACTGGGTCACGACAGCCGCGAATATTCGGTTATTAATCTCTTCCTATACCCTGGAAAGTTTTTCATACTCTCTGTAATTACATCTGATACAGACACTAGAATGGAGTCACAACTCTGTCTGGGACTACCCTTAACGTCTGAGTGTATTAACGGTGAAGTGTAAGGGAACTCGTCTGGTTAAAAACCAGTCTGGCTATTTTTAAACGGTATCCAACTTTATGTGCGTTGAAGGTACTCCAAGTGAAGATGAGACAGATATAGAAAGTACTTTTATTGAACTGTTTTTATCTTTAGATCTTGGGGAGTTTCGGTGTAGGGTTACGCATGCACAAATCACAATCAACTGAAGCAATACGAGGTAAGAGCGATCAGACCAAGATGTCTCGTTTATTTATGAAGCCATAAGCCTTCTATTGCTTACCAGATGGCATCGTTGAGGTTTTGGGAGCTGATGGCTGAAGATCCTAAGGTGATATGCGTTGACATCGATCAAAATGACCCAGATGCTTCCACCTTTCACTTTACTTATTGCCTAGGTCACATATTGTAGTCTGTTTGTCGAACTGCTCTTAATATAAGATCGTGGTAATTGAACCTCAAAGTCGCTATAGCTTTCAAGATATGAATTACTGACATATTTTTCACTGGGATAGATAATTATGAAGAGAGGTGTTCCACCAGTTATGAGTTTATGGGTTTTCCTGTGTTACCTCCGAACTCTTTCTGTGAGTTAAACATTCACCTCGCAATTATTTTTACCTGATCTCCCTGGTAGTAGTCCTATCAATTTTTTCCGTTTTCCTCTGATAGGATCTTAGCTTACTGGCTTACAGAGTCGACTTCCAACCAACGGGCCAGTGGTTCGAACCCCACTCTACCTACTGAGGTTCGGGCGGCCAGGTAGCATCACTAACTCCCATACAGTAGATGTATGGATCATTGCTTACCTTGCGAGTGTACACAAGCTTGCTGAGTGCTTCTCGATAAAGATCAAGGGTGTTCACGTTTCACACATTTTGTCATACCATTTCATTCTTTTACTTCGTTATGTGTATGCGAGTGTTAATTGATTCGCAGTGTTGTTGTCTACTAACGCTCATATGACTTATTCCATGCTAATTTATCATCGATACAAAAGGACATACTTTATTTACTGGGTGTCGATTGAATGTGAAGTAAAAATCTGAGTTGCGCTGGGATTCGAACTGGCAGCCTCCAGGTTACCGGTCCGGTACTCTACTACCTGAGCTGTGACACCCGACTAATTTCAGAGGTTTTTCTCGACTGCCATGTGAATTGATGATGCTTCACTATCCCTGGATCGTATTCACATTGGCTGCCCAGTTCAGTCAGGACTTCTCACCCTAATCCAAATCTACTTGTATTAGAGAGTGAAGTGCATCATATTGATTATTATTTTCACTAGCTGTGATAGACATGGTTTGGTAGACTTGTATTTATCGATATTGGGTGAAGATTGAAAGTGAAATGAAAATCTGGGCCATGATAATTAGCGTAATGAGAAGACGAATATTATCTGAAGTTTATGACTTATTAGCTGTATCTACCTGTTTAGTCTTACCGATATGTGGTATCCAGTGTTGTATAGACACTGGTTTGCAATTCGCACGCATTTCTGCACTGCTAATTCTACCGCTTTCCAATCACCTCATGCTATAGTGTTTTGCTGTTGTCAATGTATGTGTACTATTCAGCCATGGCTTCGAAATTCTCTGTTTTAGGCAGTTGATTAACTCTACTGTAGCAACGGTGATAATAATGGAGAGAAATGTTTAGGCAGCAACATAGAAAATCTAGGATAGGAAGTAAAGCACGTAGAAGAAAGGTGATGCAGATATGTATAAGAAACTTTAAGAAAGAGATAAGACAACACTGCGAAATGAGTATTCAAAGGATTCATAGGTTTAACTGTATCAGGAAGGCGCCGCCGCAATTTTAATGGCATTTAAATCTACAAACTCACTAAGAAACAAGATTTGTTGGCTAATAGATTTTACAGGGGCGAGTTGACAAAATAATTTAGTTTATCAAATGATTCCTTACAATGGTTGTGAGGTCAAGTCCATAGGTCAAAGTAGTCGACCGGGGTCAATCAGAATAACGGAGCACAAAAGACTGACCAAATCTCCAGGCTGATAGACCCAAGTGAGCCAAGAAGTATCGTGAAAAGCTCAGCCATTGCCGTCACAAAGAATTAACTTATCACAGTGGAGGGGGAGATTGATATCGAAGCAACATCGAATACATGCTGTGGGAATTCACATTCTTTGTGATTGGTTATTGTCTGATTTGGTTGTGTTTGGCTAAAATAGTTCATACAAGCGCATTGGTTACTATGACGTAATGGATTCGCTGCTGAACATTTCAAATTTTACCAGAAATTGTTTGCGATGAAGTGATTAATATTATTATTGGGACGCTGTACATTAGTATTGTACAAAATTGTTTCAGCCTATTACAAATGATACTCTTCACATTAAGGCATCATTCCGATCATTTCTGTAAATAGAGTGGCAAATTTTCATTCATTCTTGCCTCTGAAACTAAATCCCTCCTTTTGTTACGCTTCCTCTCTTTGTTTTCATTCCATTTTCCTTTTTCGCTAATCCTTCCATCTTTTGCCTTCATCCTAGATTGATTATTATAATCTGGTGACCGATGTGTTGTGATCCTTGTGTAAAATTATGATTGGGCAAGGACGGTGCAATGTCTTTGTGCGTCATCCTCTGTCCTAGAGTCTTTGTTCTAATTCTGTCTCTCTCTCTCTACCCCAACAGCCTAGCTAGCATTTATAGGGTGCAGGCTTGTATAATCCATTGTTTGACTAGCTTTCGCTCGCATGTGAGAGGCATGAGTCAAATGGCTGGTTTTTGTTGTGTCGATTCCCTCTGCCCTCAGATTAATCTATTTGTGATGTGTCGTTTAATTGTGTGTGTGTATGTGTGTGATTCAGCCATTTTCTAGCCGTTACAACTGTGAGGTCAAGTTAACATCTGGCTTATTGTCAGATGTGTTGAAAAATTGCTCATTCATATAAACAAAACGCGTTTTCAGATGATTGATCGTGAATGTTGATAATACATGTAAACGTGCAGGGGAATGCCAACTAGTAATAATTTGTTAGACAATTGAAGACCTTAGTTATCGTTTGCATATTTGTCTGTACACTAGACCAATGGTTTATAAAGTCGATTCAACATAGAGAGAGTTCACCCAAGACACATCCATCAAATTGATTCTCTGGTTTTCTCTTGTCCAGAATCTATCAATGTGCATTGGAACGATTAGCATAGTTGACTGGACCATATGTAAGTGTGACAAAGATCTCTCAGTCTATGAGACAGGTGTTGTCTCTGACATTGTTATAATTTACGAATAGACACCAATAGATATTCAGTTCAGTTAACGATGGGAAATCACAGGCAATAGCATATTAGCTATACCCGTCGTACAAACAGTGGTTTCATGACTCGATGGCCTACTGTACAACACTCTGTCATTTGGAGCGATCCATTCTGGTTTGAAGTCTTATTAGGGACAAAATCACACATTCATGTGACGAGTCCCAAATGGGACGAAACGTGCGTCGTGGATTCTACTGCTAACCACTCTCCATCAACATTAGCAAATATTGGGTTTTTTCTGTAAGATATTTTAGGAGTACTATATAGAATTTTCAGGAAAACGGTTTCGAAAAAATGCTTACTCCATGCACAACTTTTTTCGGAAAAGCAGAGGTAAAACAGTCACATTAAAAATTAGATTCATAATGCTTAAATAACAGCCAGTTATATAATCTGCAATCATTTGCTATTAAAAATGTTGATTCGTTAGTTCATTTTCAGCTCTTTCTCCCCCACACAGGATCCGAGCTAAATACGGCATTGTAGAGTTTTTATGTTTAGTATTGGGTGCATAAAGTCTTATGTATTTGCTCCTTGTTTTTCGTGATGACCGACACGCAGAGAGCTTTAAGTGAAGAAGATTCTGGTCATCTGATAAAATAACTCCTGCCAGATGTTTACATGAGTTAAGATGTTTTTCCCCAATCTTCAAAGCTCCACACAATGCAGTAACCTCAGGAATCAATAAAGGAGGAACAATAAAGGAGAATTTGCAAGATGAAGGGGTTTATAAGACACATTCTTCAATACAGAACCATCCATAAAACAATAGTCATAAGACTGAAGCAGTTTGCGCAGATTATATACATCTAAAAATAAAAGTGGTAGTTTGACCTTTTGAAGAATTAAGCCCAAGGGTGAAGAAAAACAGCTCTTTAGGGAATACAAGTCTCAGTGACTAATGAAGTGGAACGTATCCCTCAGTATATTATTTCCCTTCAGAGAAATAGGAATACAACCAGTTAGTAATCCAGGAGTTAGCATGTGTCCTCACATCTTCATGCTGCAACAGGATGGTTTCACCAACCTCATTACCTAGGGTGTTATTTCTCATCACTCCACCATATTATAGTGAGGGATTAGGATCTAAGTGGCTGTCTCTCTCTGTTAAACATCAGTACCAATGTGTACAAATAAAGTTGTTAAATTATATCATTTATTGCTTGGAAAAACCACAGATTACTGAACAGCATACCTCACTTATTTGCATGGAGTTGTCGCTCAATGGTCTAAGCGCTTGACTTTCAACCATTGGGTCACGGATCCGAACTCTGCTCCGCCTAACAAGGTTTGGACAGTCAGGTAGTAGTAGAATCATTAGTCTTCATAGAATACGTACATGTATGGCACATTGCCTACTGCATGAGTGCATTTCGATTTCGATATTCAATGTCATAGAGTTGAGAAAGTAGTAGTTTATCTTTTGCAGGCTCTATGTTGTGTTACAAATCTTCCACTAACTGGTATCACTAATGTATATATATATTTGTGTCGATTATCATAGATTGTCTTACTTCTTACCATGTGTCGTTTCAACTAGTTACAACTTGTAGTTGTCTGATAGTGTCTTCATTTGTCATTCTTTTTCTATCAGAATTATTTATTACTACTGATGTCAACATGTGAAAAAGTACATCTTTTTTTTCCAGTTGTATTTGTTCAAATACATGTTGAGTGTTTCCTTTTTAACTTTGTTTGTGTCTACTTTGTTATTTACTATTTTGAAGTGTTTATTCACAATTATTCAATTACTGTTGGTTTCGTTTCATATTTAAAGAGAATACAATAAACATGTATGTGTGTGGCCTGTCTGTCTGGTGATTGTGCCTTGAATTGTTAGTTGTGTTGCACGGACAGTGTAACTTCACATTTATATGAAATTGATGCTTAATTCCAATGATGTACGTTTCATCCTCTTTTGGACTCATCAGTTGGATATACCTACTTCCCAGTGACGCATTATAGTAAGGTCTCACTTCAATGATTTCCCCAGTAAGTTAGTAATCTGAATAAGTATGGAATTCAGCAACCATTTGCAAGTTTACGAACTCTACGTGTTATGTGAAAGCCGGTGGTGCAATTTTGCTACTCCAAACATCGTTGACCGTGGCAGAATTTGAACCGAAAGCTGGCTAACCGGAATTAGACTGCTTACATGAGTAGGACATAGCTCTGTAGTAGCTTACACGTTTATCTCCCTCTATGTTAAGTATAACTTCTATGTCATCTGATCTATTTGTGCATCATGTACTGGAAATAATAGTTGGAGCTGAATTTTTGTGTGTTCGCTTTGGTATTTCGAACTCCATACTAGTTCACTGCTTTACTATCTATCTACAGTTACACTTAAACTATTGCCTTTCTCTTGTTTTTCTGAGACTTGGCTTTTCTTTCTGCTCTTATCACAATTCACATCTGTCTGTCAGGCAAAGCTGTCTCACATTCATTCAGTGTAAACAAGGCATATAAACCATATGGGTTGACAAGTCTGAGCAAAGTATCTTTAATAGTCCTCAGCTTTTGTGATCAAAAGTTGGATTTGTAATGAGATTGTATTTTTGTGTGTTAGCTGATTGCAGTACTACATTAGGGATGTAGGTTTTTCAAAGCAGGTCGAAGGTGAGGGTATACACAGATCTCTCTGTGTTGTTACAGACAGATTTTGTCATTTCTCTTTAATTTTGCCGTTGAGGATACTGTTCAGACGACTGTGCAGGCATGTACTGGCGCATATCTTCTACCACATGGAAAGTTTTGACTTTGAATATATAAAGGATAAAGGTTCACTCAAATCACACACTTAGTCAGTGGGCAATTGCTGTCCGTACGTATGATATTTGCTTTATACCGTCAGTGAAAAGTGATTCTACAAAATTTAGCAGAAGCTGATATATGTACTCACAGTTGGCGGTGAACTGTTAGAAGTTTACTGTGGCTCATTGGTTTAGAGAGATGATTAATGGGTAACAGGTTTGAACTACGCTTCAACTGCCGAGATTTGGGCAACCAGGTAGTAGTCGTATCATTAGCTGTCACAGAATGGACATCTCGCACATTGCCTACCACATGGGATTATGAACAAGGTTGTTGAGTGCATTTCGACTTCCAGACCTTCGGGAGTTGTAAGTGCTAGTCGAAGTGTGACTGGTGCCATTTCCAGCTGTTTGTTGAAAGTCAGGTCAGCGTATGCCGTATCTGGTCACATTTGGCACCTTCCTGCTTTCAGTCTCTATGTAAAAAGTCGTGCATGCAACGAGTTGGTGTGAACAGTTCTGCTCTACAACTGTGAAACCTGACCTGCACAAACTGAAGAGATATCCGATGATTGCATGTTTGGCTGTCGTTTTCTTTCCAAAATTGTTGGCATTTGGTGAAAAACATGTTGGTAATTCTGAGATGATACAGCTGATGCTTGAACGTAGTGTAGATCGTCACTGCTTGAAGTCATCTTGAAACACTGGCTTCGGCGGTTTAGATGTGTTATGAATACCCAGTTGAGCCACTCTCGTACTGCTCACCGTTTGTTTATCTTGAAACTAGTTGGAAAAGTGGAACGGTGGTCAGTATGTGACGTGGCACTGCGGGATTAAGGATAGTTGTGTTACTACTTGTTGATGATGCCTCACCGCTCCCTGGACGGAGTGGAAGAAATTCCGCTAACCAATGGTTTGACATCATCACAGGCACAAATCAGAATCGAAACCAGTAGCGATTGTGTTGTAGTTCCCTTGTTTCTTCTTGAAATGTATCTTCGAGACTGTTTCTTGAATAACCCGTCTCCAGTTTTTAATTTCTGCTCATCTTTTCTTTTTTCCTTCCCTCGATATTATTTTGTGTAGCTCATTTCTCGGCGCTCATGCTGTATCGTGGTTAACCAGAAGGATTGTGGCAATCTGCCTATTCCTTCTAAATTTGCCATCTCTCAGCTATAGTTCCTGCATGTTTTGTTTTGTTAAAAAGTGTATTTACTTCAACCTTTCCCCTGTGACTGCTATGGGTCCAACTGTTATCATCACTGAATTTGAGTATTTGATTACCAACTTACCGTTTCGCCACTACCTTGTGGATCTGGGGCTCATTGGTGTAGGCTGTTGACTTCCAACCAATGAGTCCTGGGTTCGAACCCCACTTCACTCTACCTATTTTGGTTAACAGTAATAAGGCCTTCGGTTGCAAAGTAGTACAGCTATCTTCTGTAATTTCTTTAAGAAGTGTAGGAAAGATTTCCGAGCATTTTGGTTCAGAAAGCGTTGTTTTTGGACTGAGTAATTAAATTGTTTCCTCCGTTTACAAAAATTTGTCAACACCCTTAAATTGTCATCAAAGAAGTCATTGCGTTACTTTCCTTTTTATTGCTCTTTTCATCATACACAGTTTTTAATGTGCTTATATTGTGAATGGTTAGCGATGACTGCATGGAATTTGTTTATTATTCACATATTACCGACTGGTGTGTATACGTGTAAACGGATACTTCGACTTACTGACATGATTGTACCGGTTGTGATGCGTTCAGAGTCATTTGTCCAGGCATTAAAGAGTGCGGGCTCCCAGGTTCGAGACCTGTCGAGATTTGGACAGCCAACCTGTCTCATCATCACAAATTACACCTGTTAAACAAAAGGTGGTTATCGTGACTCTTTGTTTTAGTAGTTGACGTTCGCGGCTGTGAAACAATCGATGCCGAAAAAACAGTATAGATACACCGACAGGCAGACAAAATATACGTAGGACCTGGCATACAGGTGCATCAGTTCAAGTTGCTACACTTCACAGTAGTATACAAAGAACAGGTGAATCGAAAAAGAGTGGTATAAAAGTAGACGAAGATTTTTTTTTGGGGGGGGGGAGAATTTAAAAATGTAGGTTAGGGGAAAAACTCAAGCTTTAGAAAATTTCAAAGGATGACTGATTATCAGCCATTTCACCAAGAATTCTCAACCGCTGGTTCTTGTCGTCTCGCGGATCCCAGACAGGTAGTCTACTACACCTCTTTACACCACTGAGACCATCAGTCACGAACTTCATGCACTGGTGTCCCGTTTTAGTCTGGCCACCCTGAACCCTCTTCCAACTTAATCCAACTTCCTCTGGCATGACCTGTTCTTCTGCATAACTGATGTCAGTGCTTAATAAATATGAACTTGAATTCAATAAATAAATCCCCGAAAACCTCGAAAGTGACATCAAGGAAAGCTTAATCTTTCCTCTAATTATTACCATTTGTTGATATGCTTGTAATTCTCCGTTGTTTTACTGGATTGAATTGTTCAACCTCTCTTGGCATATGGGCTTCTCTATGGATGCTTAGATATTGCCTGAATATTTATTATACTAATTTACTTGGTTGTGGCGAGCAGAGGAGTCTAGGACGCGCGTTTCGTCCAACTTGGGACTCGTTAGCTGGATGTGCCTGCACCCCAGTGAGTGATGTTGGTCCCGCTGAGACTTGAGCCTCGTAACCATCACTTCAAACGCCAAAGCGTTATCCACTATGCCATGGAGGAAGAATAGCCACTTTTTGTACAACAAATATTAGTTACTACTACTTGTTGATATGTTTGTAATTCTCCGTTGTTTTACTGGATTGAAGTATTTGCTTTGTGTTGGCCTCCTATGCAGATGCCTCGATTTTGCCTCTAATGTTAGTTAGATTGACAGAGATTACTGTTATGCTAGTGAGTTTCTTTCTCATTGATTACCGAGTCAGGTAGTTTCACTAGCCCTCACGTACCATAGATGTGTGGCTCATTACCTACTGCACGGATATGCGCAAAGCTGTTGAGTACATTTGATTTCAGCTGCTTGTCTAATGTTGACTGATTGATTAGCTCTAATGATACGAACTAACTAAGTGATAACCACTCATCAAAATTGACTTCGATGACGAATGTTACATGAGTGATTATCATAAAAATGAAAAAAAGATCAATGATTGGTTACCTTTCATCTATTCAAACAAAACTAATGATTTTGGTTTGGTGGTAATGATGAATAATGGCTAATGATGGAGTCCAGGACACACGTTCCGTCCTATTTAGGACTCGTCAACTGGATTTACCTGCGTCTCAGTGAGTGATGTTATCCCCACCATGACTCGAACCTTGGATCCCACTACAAATCACTATCCATAAATACTACCAGACTGAAACTGCTGGCAACATTGAACCATTCGCACGGGAACCCATACGCCTATAGATACCGATCAATTCGTTCCAATCAACGACCAGAAATCACAAGCAATAACATAGAAGTCCGTGGGGATTTATTTATTGATTTCAAGTTGGTACTTATTGTGGACTGACATCAGCTGGGGAAGCATTGGAAACCTGGGAACACTGGACTCCTCAGCAGTGTTTACCCATTATCCCACCCGCTGTGGATCATCGAACCTGGGACTTTCAGCTTTCATGGCCAACACGTTACTATTCAGTCACTGGGTCAAAATCCAACGGTTCACATTACCTTCTTCTGTCAGTTCATGATATAGCACGACCTACATCCAATGTTGTCGTTGAATAACTCTCATGTTTAGCTTGGTTAACTCCACTGGTCACAACTTCCCATTAAGTCATCAGCTACCTCTCGAAGCGATTCAATTTCGAGGTTTGTAATGATTTATTGATTATGGACTGACATCAGTTGGACAAACATTAGAAGTTAATAATTGTTTACAAAGTAACTTCGTCTGTTTAGTGTAAAAACCCTGAAGTGCAAATTAATTTGCGATATGTTTATGTCAATCGATAAAAGTCTTGCTTCCCTTAAGCTTTCTGCTTGCTATCACTCATAGGCTAGTCTTGCATATCTTCAGCCTTGAGGAAACTTGGAGATTCGATAACCGGTGTCACACTCGTCATTGAAGTCAACGATCATACCTACAAACTATTCAACTCACTTGGTGGTTGACACAACTCAGAACTTACTTCGGTTACCCTCCGAAGGCCACTTTATCAAAGATAGCTGTATGTAGGGCTAACATCTGTATCACAGTTCCCATGATGGATTCCGATGGATCTTGCGTCCTGGTTGAACTGGAGAAATCGAATATAACTCAGAATTATTTCTAGTGGCGATCTTGTTGAGTTTTTAAACAATAAAACATTTTATTTTGAAAAATGAATCGAAGGTAATGAAAGCCTCGTTAATGAAGAGATAAGAAGGCTTCAGGTGTTTGGTCACCGTTGTCTTTGTAGCTTAAACTGTGTCACCATGCGAGTAACACAGAAATTAGGTGTAGAGTTTTAAGGCGAAGAGGTAAGACACTTGATGCGGTTGTGAACCTTCATCAACTCAGACGGCTAGAACATGTTTTACGCACGCCTAGTTACCACTTGCCTTGTCGTACAAAGTTAAGTAAAATAGGCACAGGTTGGGAAAAGGCTCAGGGCAACCGGATAGAGATATGGCGTCGTTGGATGTATTCTTTGACCGTTGATCTGAGTCATGGAAGGAGATGCAGACTAGCCGATTGGGTTCCATGGGACAAGAGGAACCAGTGGCTAGAGACTAGATGATATGGCTGAGAATCGATGTCAATGGTGCAGATATATACACACACATTATATTTATCTTAACCTTCATAATGAATTCAGGATTTTTTCACTCTTCCTTCGTCTCTTTTATTGCTTTCTACTACTCCCTTCTCACTTACTGAGAATTCTGTTATTTCCCCATCTCTTTTCCTTCCTTTTTAGTTAGTGTATGTCTTTATATGATACCGTTACATTACCTTGTGCAACCTTTTTCTTGATATCTATTTTTATACCAAGTTAAAATGTCAATTAAATGACTTATGGTCAAGTGTATACACTTCTGAGTATACAGTCAGATACCTAGTCATTGTGTTGTGCACGAATTCTGATCTTATCATTGTTGAATTACTATTGTCCTGATGACGTCACTCATGTGTGGTGGGACCCACTAAGTGAGCAAGGCTGGGATTAAACTGTTGTAAGACCCCAGTTTTGTATAAAACATTGTTATTGATCTGATCCGGGGTTGCAGTCAGTGGCTCTTGCGTACTAAGTTAGCTGTCAGCTAAATGTGTCTATTATATTCGTTTTCGGAATATATAACTAATTGGCATTCGAAAACGTAAACATATGGTATTGTGGTAGCCAAAAAGCGTGTTTCGCTCGCTTAATCGTCTACGTCGATGAACTATGCCAATTGAAGTAGATTCACGTTGGGAAAACACTAAAATGTGACAAAGCTGTATGAAGTTTCTTACTGTTGATCTAAGTCGTACGTGGGAATGTGGACTTCCAGGTTCGAGTTCGCATGATAATCGTAACCGATGGTTGGGGTCTCTAACTGATATAGTTCAGAATCGATCTCAGTCACGCAAATACCTCCACACATTATCTTACTCGTTTAATTTGTAGTTTTTGCTCAATTTCTCTGTCTCGCATCTTGACTGGCGATGTGAACTGCTAATTAGTAATTCCAGGTGCTCTGGTGATTTTGTCTAACTGGCTAGCAAGAACTGATTATTGTGTGGAGCTGTGATGGGATAATTTGGAGAGTTACCCTTCATCTATCGGGTTACGAGTTCGAACACCGCCCCATCTATCGAAATCTGGGCAGCCAGGTAGTGAAATTAGGCCTCGCACAAAATAGGTGTGTGTGTGTGTGTGTATGGCTCATTATGTACCAATTATTGACTCTTGTCGATGATATCCACCTATTCAGATTGATCACGGGATATTAACAACAATGGACCTACAAAAATAGTGTCATTTCCATAAAAATTTTGGTTTATTATAATTAATGGTGTCCTTTTTTTAGGAATATTATTATGCTCCTGTTTTTTTTGGTAAGTTAAGTAAAACAATATCGATTCGTCTTCTTTTTTTCATACCAAACACATTTTGAGGATTTGTTTGCTATCCACAGTGCACTTATGAAGAGAAAACTACGTGCGTTCTAGTCATACAAACCTCGCAGATATGTTTATATTCTTTAAAGCATGTGATATGTGTATTTAGGTCTAACTACTTCCAGACTTATTTTCAGTGTGCACCGAAGTGAAGTACTCACTGTATAAAATCGATTTTAAAATACGATATTAACTGTCTTGAGTACTACAGTGCAATATTGTACTGGGATTTTCAACGCCCCGCCCGACCTATAGCTGCTACTTTGCCGTGATGGTTGGGCTTGTATACCACGAGCTATGCTAGTGGAACGCTTGTTCTCTCGATATTCTACCATACCAGAAAGGTCTGTTGGATAATGGCTGGACAAAAACAGTTACCCGTACCGTGTTCTTAAACAATGAGATGACTCATTATAGTCGCTTGGATTAGTCATCAGTGGTTAGTGGTAACGCAACTACATCTGTCATACTACAAGCCAGTTATCGCAGCATCAAGAAGGCGTATGTGACTGGCCTCAAACAGATATCTCTTCTGCGCTCTGTGGTCACACAAATCCTTTTCTCTTCCAGGTATCTTAATAAGGAATAGCCTTCCACTGTGTGGGCAGCCGGGAAGTGTCAACTGCCCGCACGCTTCCAGCAGTACGTAACACCCAATCACACATAACTTATCCTCCTCAACTATATCTCCTCCTTTACCTTCGCCTGCTAATACTAATATTAAACCTCTTACGCCTTACTCAACCTCTCACTCTGAAACCATGGTCAACCATGAAAGCCATCAAAATCTCATTCTTAGTCTCCTAAGACATCGCTTTCGATTTCATGTGGGGGCTTCCAACTCCCGCTCTTTGAAACGTCTTATTATTGCTCCTGCTTAAGATATATGCGTGCGTATGTGAATGCTTGAAGATAAGTCTTAGATATGTCAGTGGATTGCAACTATGCCTGGGACTGTCGCTCCATCGGCTCAACTGTGAGACTAGTTGTCGTGGTTCCTCGTTGATTTTTAAGCAATAGTTCACGGGTTCGAACCCCGCTTAACTTATTGAGGTTGGGTTGGTCAAGTAGTATTATTATCGCTCACACAACAGGTATGGTTCATTGTTTACTTCATGAACACTTGCACAAAGTAGCTGAGTAGATTTCAACTCTTTTCGGTTTTTTTGTTTCACTCGCGACTAGTGCTCCACGAAGTCAATGTTATTAGGGTAATTCCTATGCCTAAGTATTGCTTCCAAAGCTGTTTGTACCAACTTTAATCAGGGTAAATAAACAGCTCAGATTCAGCATATTTTTGATATTAGTTAACATAACAAATGAAGTCTACCACATCATACAAAAGATTGGCAACTTCATTGTTTTTCTCATATTCCGCTTATTGAAGCTTTTTGATTCATTGATATGATATTATTCTCAAGAATTTACACTTTATTACTTTTTGTTATGAGACCAAACAGAAACAAGCAACGCAGAATGTGTGGCTCGTTAGATCAGGAACTCAATCTTCAAGCAGCGGGTAATGGGTTCGATTCCCGCTGCACACCTACTTTTGAACGTTGGCAACTAGATATTAGCATAAGACTTCATGCAACAAGTACGGGTCATAGCTTAGTACACATATGTGTTATCGGGTTTAAGTTTGTTTGGGGTTTCTACTTCTGGTTCACTCTCTTTTGTTCATAAATAACCCGCTAAGGTGTAAGTTTTTGAATATAAATGTCTAAAGACAACGAATGGATATGCAAACCAAAGTAACTGTAGGCAGTTTTGAAGTTACGCTATTTTCTAAAGCCATGCAAATAAACTGGAGTAGAATAAGCTTAGTAATCTCCCATCCATCAAGTATGCATAATCCACTGCGGTTGCTTAGTTTAGAGTGGAATTCACTGATGTAGAAACTTGGCTATCATCAAGCAAGGCAGTCCGTCAGTATAAGTTCGCACCGAGTAGTATTTAATACTGCACAATTAGGTAGTATAGTAAGCTCCTGAGTGCGTATATCAACGCCTTATTACTGAGTATTCAGCCTATGCTCTTTTCCGTTAATTATTTGACTTTCAATCAGTCGATCATAGGTTCGAGTCCCACTCCACAAGTATAGCATTATTAACTCGCTATAAAATATGTATGACTCATAGTCTAGTCTTCCGACCTGTACATATTGGGTGATTTGTTTTCTAAAGTTTTCTAATTGTTTATACTTTTGATGTTATCACTTGTGAATCTCCGTCGTCGATTCGACCAAAATGATCAGTCACTATTAGCATATTGGCTCCTGTGCAGATGCTTCGATATTATTGGTATTTTCAAATTTTAAATTAGCGGTGAATAGTGGCTAGCTTTGGACGGACATTTCGTCCTACTTGGGACTCTTCAGCTGGATGTATCTGCCTCTCAGTAAGTGATGTCCTTACTAAGACTTGAAACCAAGACCAATCACTTCGAATACTGGAGCGTTATCCACTAGGTCATTAAGTCATGATAGCCACTGCATGTATGACGGGTATTGTATGGTTTGAGGCGATGAACCCTGGGTTCGAGTCCTAACGGGGCCAATACCAGCCGCTATGAGGTGGATACATCCAGCTGACGGGTCCCAAATGGGACGAAACGCGCGTCCTGGATTCCACTGCTAGTCACTATTATTAACTGACTGTTTGTATTGATTCTACTAAATTGTGACCATTCCTGTGTATAGAGAGTGGTTCGTTAAAGATGGGAGAAATTCTCGCCTAGCTACAAAGCTGTTCCAGTTGTTTTTAAAATTTTGAGACAGAGTCCTATTGATTTTATATGTAATAAATAATGATAATAGTATTCATAATAAGGTGATGGTAATAATGTAGGTAGGTGTATACAGACAAACAACATTTCCCCTTTTTATTCTCCATGTCAGCTTATCATCAATCAGTGTATATGTATGTATATGACTATCGTACACGTTTCATGTGTGTGTGTGTGTGTGTCCGAGGCCATGCATGTGTAGCGATATCTAAGTGATTTATGGAGCATAGCTGTGATTCCGACTTTTGATGATGATTGTGGGAGGTGTTGTGTTGGCGTTAGTTTCCTGTCCGTCGTATTCTCATAGCTTTGAGGTTTATTATAAATTATATTATCTTCTCTTGTTGGTGGTGGTAGTGGTTTTCGCCACATCATGAATTTCTACTATTCCCATTGCTATCAAACGCATAAAAATAATTAAAGTTGGATAGGGGAAAACAGTGTGGCGCAGAAAAAGAAAAGACAAGCGAAACAAATTCACTCTAACATGTAGGTTTTTATAAAAAAAATAAATAGGGACTGTGAGATTTAATCTGGTGTTTTGCCCTGTTTAGCTCGTTGGTTGGTTAGTCAATTTGTATATGCCAAGTATCCTTCCTGTTTTGCATTGATTTTATCTGTTTCTTGATTTATGATAAACTCAACTTTTTCTTACACATATATATGACTGTTGTAATTCTCTTTCCTTGCCATCCGTCTTCCTTCATGTACACAACAGAGGATGTGTTGGTTAGTCTACAAGGCGGTCGCGCGTGTGCGCGTGTTTGTGTGTTTCTACAGGCATGCTCATGTTTAGACAGACATGTTGAAACGTGTTTCCTCAAGTCTGCAAGACATATCGTTGATATATACATATGTACATGTATTTACTCGTCATGTATTTTTAATGATGTTTGTTCGGAACGTTGAAGCATGAAGCATCAACTGAATACGATGATAAACTGTTTCTCACTCTCTCTCTTTCCGTGTTTTACTATTTTGTCACAGTTGCAAGAGAGATATAGTCTAGTTAGTCAAATTCACAGTGTTCTCTTTTTGGACTAGACAACAAAAAGTTGATTATCTAGTAGTGACCAGTGTTTGTATGGTATCCTGTGTTCCATATATCCAAAATTTATAACTATTGCTGCAGTGGAGCTGTGCCTCACTGTTTACCTCATTGGCTTCCAACCAGTGAGATCCGTTCAAAGCCTTCATCTACTAGCCTTGCCGAGGTTTGAAAAGCCAGGTAGTATAATTAGTCCTACTGTAAGAAACGACAAGACTGAGACGCAAGAAGGAATGGTTTATTGTGATATCTTGTACACCTTGTGTTAAATAGTCATTTGCACAATGTCTTTCATCTCCTCTTCTGCTTCCATCATGACTTACTCTTAACACGCTCAGATTGTCTCTTACTTTCCTCTGGGCAGAATATATACCCATCGCTAGTAATTTCCTATAATTTCTGCCGACTTCTCAACATATACTACTTATATCCATTCAGACCAGTAGCATCCACAAATGTGCAAGTGGTTGGTGTGATGAGTGGATTCCGAACCACTACTACACTGTTGATAAATGATACCACTATTGATCGAATCAAGTTGTTAAGTCAACTGGTGGTAGCCCAAACTCTGAGTGATATTTTCGACTAACTCATAGTTGAATTCATCGATGATGCATGTGAAGTATTCAACCATCTGTTAGTTATTCTTCATTGATATTTGTCATCAGCATTGCTCTCTCTCTCTTTCATACTTTCGATATTATAACTTTTGTTAGACAGGTGATAATTCCTATTGTAATCAATCTAACCCTTTACAGTACTTGTGACTCGTTGATTCAGGGAACTGACTATTGACTGGTGGATTAAGGATTCCAGCTTCTTCCCCACTTACTGACATATAGGCGGTTATCACGCAATACATATAACTGGTTTATAAGATGTATAAATTCAGACTAATCGAACTGCAAGCTATAGAGCGGGTCTGATCAAGTGGTTCAGCAGCATTGCTGACTGCGGTGTTCGTCCTCATCGCTACTGTAAAATCTGCAACCAATATTTTAATCTTTGACTGAAGCTCCTTACAAGCATAATTTCATTTTCTGCAACCTCAATGTATAGTTTAAATCTTGTAAAGTGACAGTTAGACTTCTCCAACCTTTGTATCTAAACGGGAGAAAGATCGATCTGGACATTGTACAAAACTGTCTGTATCCACTTTTCACAAAATAACGGTCTATAAAGGTGGAAAGTAAAACGCTATAGCCATCTTGCTTATTAAGTCAATTCCCTCAGAAGGCTTAGGGACTCGACCTTCAACAAGTATATCTCTGTTTCGAACTCCGCTCCACCTACATCGACCTGAACGACTGCGTAGTATCATAAGACTGTACACAGTGGGGCGCAAACATATGCTATGCATCAGGTTGTGAGTTGCATTGGCGAGGAGGTGGATGTTTTTACACACACACACATCTTTCAAGTTTACAAATCATTTTTGTCGTTCGTTTGCCGTAAAAATGAGGCATATTGCATTGTATTTACTTTCTACGGCTTTTATTTACACAGGTTACTTTATATCCTCGTTCTGCTTTGTTTCTGAGTTCGAGACTGTTCTAGCTAAACTGTATTCAGTCATTGTTGTTGGCGTTTGAAGCGTAATGCCCGTTTTGGATTCCACTGCTATAGCTGCTAAATATACTACAATATAATGATTACAGTAATCTGATTTGGAGTTGTTTAGGGGTCTGTTACTCACTTTACTTGTATATCAAGATAGAGGATACCACCCAGTCGAATTAATGGGATTATTTTTTACAATGGAGTTGGTTGAAAAATGTAACTCAGCATTTGGAGATAAATTCTCATAAAATACAGAAGTCTGGTTATGTCACTTGTTGCTAGAGTAGCCTTCAAAGTCACTCGAATTGTTACTTGAAACAATTTCATACAGAGACGACATTACATTATATGTTGAAACGTTGATCTTGAACGGGTTAGGAAAGGCCTAATTCATTGATTTTGAGGCGCGTCTCTCTCTCCCTCGAGTTCATTCTACACTAATCAATGCGGGAATTTAGGGCGACTTCAAAGGTCACACTATCAACAACTGACATAATCAATCAGACTTCTTTGTTTTATGAGAATCTGCCTGTTTAGCTGAAATGGAGACGCCTAGTTAGTCAGTCCGATTGTTGCTAGGGTCGCCTTCAAAGTCCCTTGGAATTTATGAGCGACTTTAAGGGCCACCTTAGTAACTGCTGAGATAGCCAATCCGCTTTCAGTATCTCAGCTGGGATGGTAGTTATTTCTGAAATGAAGTAACATTATTGGTTATCTCAGCAGTTGTTTAGGTGGCCTTTAAAATCTCCCGAACTTATCATACTTGAGCTGTATGTGGTACAAAAGGCAACATGCTTAATTCATGTTTTCCTTCCTAAATTTGTTCACGATCGATCACTGGTAAATAAATAAGTGGTCACTCAAGGTTGATACGAAAATCAATGTTTCAATTACAAAAAGTGAGTTTAACGACCAACCTAGCAACTGCTAAGATAACCAATTAGATTTCGATGTTTTATGAAAAACTACCTTTCTGGCCGGAATACCGAAATTTGATTGGTTATTATTGCTGTTGACAGGATGGCTTTTAAAGTTGCCCATCGCCAAACAGTCCGGCATAGTTTCGATTTCGACTACTTTTAATACAGTTCACCATTTGTGTCCATCACCAGTCTATCAGCTAGGTGGATAGATGTGCCAACTGGTACCGACAAGTTATTGTGTCCGATTGAAAATTGTTCACGTAACGTATGGTGAAGAATTATTCTATTCCATGTTGAATAAGCATTACCGCACGTTGATATCAATCTATTCAGACAAACCTCCAACAGCGATAGATTTTCCAAAGCTCAAATGAAAAGTTGTGACTTTTTGGGTCAACCAAGTCGAGAATGAGATGATGGTTGTGCTATATTATCACACATAGACAGTAGTAGGAATTGGTGAATCACTGAATTTCGACCCTATGACTAAATGAGAATGTGGTCGACGTTAGACCTGATGGGTTTCGGATAGTTATACTGGAGTAGAGCTCTAGAAATATGTATTGTATGCTTTAAAGATGACAACTGTTGTTGACATGAATTCAGAGTATACCGTTTTGTTATCAAAAGTTTGTCTTGACTGTACTGATTGAATGAAATTCTCTATCGAAGTAATATATCTAGACAAATTTCAATATATTCCTGTTACTCATAGTGTTGTAATCGACGTTTAATTATCAGTGTTTTTTTATTCATCATTTGATTTTCCAATATTCAATTTCACAGAAGATCGTAAATTGTTTGTCGGTATGCTAGGAAAGCATCAAACAGAAGAGGAAGTACAAAATATGTTTGCCCCATATGGATTAATTGAAGAGTGTACAATACTACGTGATCAGAGTGGAATGAGTAAAGGTATACCATCTTATCTGTCATGCACTCAATGAATTATTTTATACATCTTTGATGCATTTCAACTATATTCTACAATTTTATTATGACTCTAGACACTGAATTTCTAATCAGTAGTTTATAGGTTCGAACCCCGTTCTTATGATCGAACTTTGGGCAACCAGGTTATACACACATAAAATAGGTGTAGTTCAAAGCCTACTGAACGAGCGTGTATATGGTTGCTGAGTTTATTTTGATGTACTCGACTGTGAATTGCATCTCGTTGCTATCTACTTGGCAGACGGAAAATGTTGAATGGAGTCGGTTCACCTCTGCAAACTATCATTTACTTAGTGATTATTATTAGAATGCAAACATGATACAGCAAGGGCACCAAGAAATGTACCACACAAAATAATATAACAACATTATGAAGACATAAAGCGAAGGGAGGTGGATAAGAAGAAAAAAACAATAAGAATAGAATGATTAGAAGGGCAGTCCAGTAAGGTGCATTCAAAACGAAGCATTCTTTACTTTTCAGCAGCGGAAGGTAAAAGGAAGCTACAGCATGACCGCCATTGGTTTCGATTCTGAGCCATATCTAATAACGTCTCAAGCCACTGAGTTGCGTGACTTCTCAGACCCTACCCAGGGAGACGATGCAGCAACAGATGCTAACCCGATACAACTATCCTTCATCCCACGGTGCTACATCAAACACTGACTACCCCCCCACTTCTTCCGTCCAATCCCAGGGCCAGCAAACAATAAACGGTTTGAAAGCTGTTGAAACGGCATGCGTAACACATGTTGAAGCCGTTGAAGCTGGTGTTTCCAGATGACTTCACTTATTGAATGATAATCTCCTTCATGTAGAAACACACGCTGTCGTACCTCAATTACTTACATGGCGTTGCCACCGGATACGAGCAATTATGTGGAGACAACGACCATCGAACACATAAATTCGTCCCACATCCTCAGCTTGGAGAGACCAAGTGTCACAGGCGTAGAGCAGAACTGGTCACACCGAAGCATTGTAAACCCGACCTTATACGGTTAGACTAACGTCATGATGGCGCCAAAGGTGGCCCAGATTGACGTATGCCGCTCTGCCTTTCGATGTACGGTTGAGAATTCCAACACTCGCACCTCCACCAGCACTAACGCAACTACTCAGATAGACAAACGTTTTAATTACTTCCAACGGCTGGCCACCAAAGGTGAGCGCAGACACAGGCTCCTGTGAATCTTGCAAAAGTGCTTTTGCACTTCAATGGTGCAAACCTCATACCATACTTACGGACACCAGTAATGCTTTGAACCATTCCCACTAACAAATATGTGCCTGGGAAGTGTAGTATGGAATAGTGGAGTTTTGTCTCATTGGTTTTATGGTGTTGGTTTTCAGTCAAGTGGGTCATAATTTTGAACACCACTCCACCTCCCAAGGTATGGACAGCCAGGTCATATCATTATGCAGCATACAATAAGTGTTTAGCTCGTTGCCTACTGCAGAAATTTGCATGTGGTTGCTAAGTATAACAGACGGACAGAATCAAAGCAGAACCTCACACATTAGTGCATCGGCTCAAGTTGCCACAATTTACAATGGTATACAAAAAACAGGTGGACAGGAAAAGACTGATATCAAAGTGGACAAAAATGTGTGAGGGAATAAACAATCTGAAGATGATGGCCATTGCAAATATTCAAGCTTTAGAAGACATCAAGGAGTGAATACATCTACGCCATTGTCACCAATCTTCAGCCAACTAACCACTGATTCCTATCGTCTTGGGGGAGTCTACACCTCCTCACACGGCTGAGACCAATAGTCAGGGATTTTATCGACTGGTGCCATGTCCTGGTTTGACCACCCTGAAACTTCTTTCAACCCAAGGATGCAGATTACATGTTTAAGCCACCTCACTCTACTAAAGTTCACAACTTCATGAAATTGTCTTTCGTCTCTTGCTTAGTACCCTTCGCCTTATCTCAATATTATGCATACAGTGATTCCATCGAAAATGAGCAATGCTAAGAAGATATCAGTGATCGAAAATCTGTAGTCACTTAATGTCTTCCACTTTTATTAGCCATTTCCCATAGACGTATAATAGGACAGGACAAACTTCAACGCAGTATCCCTTCGAGTATCCAATTACATTCATTCATTCTATATGGCATTTATATTAAACTTCAGTGTTTCAGTTCATGTAAGGAGCGTATTCTTTCTGCTCTGTTTAAGTCTGTTTCCAGTTATCTTCACTTTTAGGCAGCATGAAAGTCCCCCCCCTTGAAAACATCAAGTTCCAGTCAACAGGAAGCTATGGTTTTGTGTTTATTAGCTAATTGTATCCGAAACCTTGAGTGTATTCATGTTTCCTGAGGTTTTTGAATCTAGTCTTTTTCTGCTATCTGTAATCGATATAGTTGGTAAGATTAGTTTTCAACCAGTTTACACAGCTGTCGGTTATCGTATGAGCATAAAATTGAGTTCATTTCCGGTAGGGACGCCGGAGTCAACAGATAACAGCCCACTGGGAAGAAAAATTAACCTTTATTTTGAGAATACATTTATTTAATACCAATACTTGATGCAAATGGAACTCGCATGACCAATCAACGTATCTAATCCAATCCTAAAGGAGGTTAATCGCGACCTGAATGGCTCAGTGGTAACGTCGCTGACTACAGTACTGAGTGAATCTCATAGGAGTACATTTGTTCCCATGATGTTACAGAGACTGATAACCACCAAGAAGTACTAAATCAAGGTTAAACGGGGGCTTTCCACTGATTGGCTTCAACTAACCAACATCTACCCAAGTGTTCTACGAATACAGTCAGCACTCAAGCTGACTGGCCACACTCCAGTGACCAATCAGTGTAAGTGGGTAGTATCTGATGCCCCCGTCACAAAACATATATCTCCATAGCCTAGTACTGAAGCATGCACTTTATTTAAACAGGTTAAATATTCTCATGCATTCTACAACACAATACGTAAATCACTGTTCTCCGTCATTGCTAGAATCAATGGACATAGTATTGATGTGATAACATTTATCTAACGACAAACTGTAGTTCATTAAGTCTTCTGGAAACTCGTCTAATAAGTGACCAGTCGATTTCTTTAGCTGTATCTCATCCATAGGCTTTAAATCATCATCATCATGATGATTATTTTACGCCTTCATGAAGGTGTATTGTGTGCATGTATATGCGTATTTCATATCAACTTCTCTTTGCTACCGATTTTTCTTGTCTGTTCCACCTAGGCTGTGCTTTTGTCAAATTCTCATCGAGTATAGAGGCAGCAAACGCTATTGATCATCTTCACAACAGTCAAACTATGCAGGTGAGTTGAATGTGTGGAATATGATGATGTTGATGATTTCACTTTGATTGTGTTGAAGTAGGATTTGTTTGTTGTTTTGCTATTGGATACGTTGACTGGTCACTGAAGACAGACAGACAGACAGGGAGGGAGGGAGAGGAACCACTTTCATGTTATCTAATTAGTCCTAAGTGCTGAACGGATTCTATCAGTCTATGCGGAATTTGCTCCTCCCCCAGCTTAGGAGGCTTATCAAGGCGCTAGTGAACTTTGATGGGCATGTTAGTAGTAGGTTTTTGGCACTCGTCAGCAGTAAAGCATATCTGAAACCTCGTGGGAACTGATATCCGCTGTTAAGATTCGAACTCAGTCAAGCGATGTTCGAGTTAAACAGATAGAATGTTCGATAAAACGAACCAACTGTATGTGTGTGTTGTTCAGTTACATTCAGTTTGTTCACTGTGTGGTTATGTACATACTATGCATTTCTGGATGACACGCTGTCTTCAAGACTATCTGAACCGATTTCACTATCCTTGTTGATTGTATTTTTCATATGTGCTTATGCAAACGATATGGTGTGTTGTGTAAAACGTAAGATGATGGAGTTATAGTCTCGGTGGGTGGGTTATAATCCTCTAGACATGGTTGTTTTGTTGATGAACTGACCTCTTTGTCATGCTGTTCATGCGGGTTTTTTTTCAATGTTACAGAAAATGAACTATGTGTCCTTATTGCTCTTTTATGTTTGATATAAACAGATGACGCCCTTATTGAAGATGGTGCCCTTCGGTAGACTAGTCTTCAGATTATAGTTCTGTATTTAATTCTAGGTTCATAAGTCCCCAGTTGTTCACCCTGTCGAAATGAAGGAGTTGACTGGTACACTGAAATATGACCGTTCTCGTACTGTTATCTCGATATCTCCATGATTTTCATATCGACATTATTTTTGTGCTTTATTTGCTAAGCCGTGTGGAGTCCAGGACGAATATATTCTCTCCCGCCACTCATTTTGCAGCTGACCATTTGTGGCTATTTCCTCTATAATCAAGTTTTTCATTTCTGAAAGAGGGAGGGATGCACGTGGGCTGTTGAGTTGATATCTTACAATGAGACAGAGTGTTCTCTGATGTACCCAATACTGGTGACGTTGGTTGTGTGCTTGTTGTGTTTCTGTGTTTTTCCTAAGACAGAATCCATGTAGAAACTTGTATACAAATGCATCGGTTCACTTCACAGCAGCATGGAAAACAACAAGTGGATGAAAAAAATACTACCAAGGTAGATAGAGAATTTATGGGAAGAAAAGTAATTTAAAAAGGAAGGTTAGGGAAAACACTCAAGCTTTTGAAAATGTCAGCTATTTTACCAAAAGTCTTCAACAGCTGATTCATGTTATCTAAGAAACCCTAGACAAGTAGTTTCTACACCTCCCTACACGGCTCAGAACAACAGTCATGGACTACATGTACTGGTGCCATATCTTAGACTGACCGCCCTAAGTCTTCTTTCAATCTAATGCAGTTTACCTCCCCGTATATCCGAGCTGAGATTTCCCCAGCAACTTGCCCGTTCGATGGGGGTGGTGCAGCTGCCCAAGTAAGTGAAGGAATCAACGCATTGGACCACTTCACTCACCATTACTAAACTAGAAGTAATTGCAAACCAGTCCGGAAGCGTCATCTTACATATGACAAATACAAAACGCCTGTCAGTCAAACATACTGATATTTCTGCTCGACGTATTTTGTCAGGGTCTTCACCTAGCCAGGACAATGTCATCTGCATACTTTTAGCCAACCAGATGACCTCCAGGGAAGTAGATCAATTCCTGTGTAGTCAGATGTATCTAAGGTGATTTGCGCTGGTACGTTTATGACGAAGTTAAATGGGAACGGTGACAAGGTGCATCCATGATCATTGATACCAGTAGTTGTCGTCAATTCACATAACAACTCTCCGTTAGCTGGTGATATTATTATTATTTGTCCCTTGGGTTCCTAATGGAACATACCGCTTCAGTAGCACGTCGCCATTCCACTCTCTTCTCTGAAATCTTTTCAACCTGGCTCCACGACAGCCCACAAGCTCTCATTTCCTCCTCACATGATCTCCTCCATGTCACCCTCACCTCAGACGCCCAACTCGTCGCTCCCCATCTGGATTCCACTCGAGTGCCTGGCCTGACGCGTGATGTCCCCAGTCGGCCTTCTCAGTGTATGCTCACTCCAATCCATCTCCACTTCCTTCCACTGCATTCAGTTGTTGAGCGATAGCTTCTTGGTTGGTTCGTCACCAGCCAGTCAGTCAGTCAATCAGTCAGTCAGTCAGTCAGTCAGTCAGCCAGCCAGAGTTCCTTGTTGCTTATTCTTTCTGGCAATCCATCTGATCTTCAGAATCGAGCCAGCGTAGGTGGCAGTTGTTGATGAATGTCTGCAGTTCTTTGTTGGAAATGCCTTTCGTAACTCGCCAATTCTCTGAACCATCACATGGAAGCACTGACATGACTGGGTTGGTGTTGAAGATCCAGATGTTGTTGCGCATGCGGAGTGCAGTGGAGAAGATCTCCACACTGGTTTCTCCCATTGATGGATATTGGAGTTTGTTGTTGTTGTTGTTGGTTGGTTATCTTCATCACCTCCTCCTCTGTCTTCTCTATATTCACTTGAATTCCTGTCTTCGCTGCCCTGTCTCTTCTGTTAACTTGTTAGTTTTCGCCTGTAGATCTTCCAGTTTGTGTGACATCAGACACAAGTCATCATTGGCGAAATCCAAGTCTTCTAGGTTCTTTTCTGTGGTCCAGCCAGCGTATCCCCTCTTCTCGCTCCCCACTGTTTGTTGCATGATCCAGTCAGTCGACCACAGTCAGCATTATCATGGTCGATAGTAGACAGCCTTGCCTTACTCCTGTCTTCACTTCAAAAGCATCACTGAGTATTCCATTGTGAATTAGTTGGCTGGCATGTGGCGTCTTCAAATAGTTGTTGAATGAGGCTGATAAGTGTTTGTGGTATTCCGTAGTGTTGAAGCAGTTGCCTGCCAAATTACTTGTTGGTCGATGTTGTCGAAGGTCTTTTCGAAGTTGATGAAGTTGAGGTAGTGAGTTGAGTTGACTGGCATTCAGTACTCTGTTGTATGATGATGTGTGGTGTGGGTTGTGTTGCAATTTGGTCGGTACATGATTTGTACTTCCTGAAGCCTTCCTGTTCGGGTCGTAGTTTTGAATCCAGTGCATCGTTTAGTCTCTCCAGGATGATGTGGCCTAATATTTTGCTTGGTTTTGGTGGCCAGTGACGGGGACGGGAGGGTGATTCGGCGCCAGTTGTTGCAAAGACTTAGATCTCCCTTGTTGGGAGTTTGATTAGGTAGCTGTTCTTCCAATCAATGTGCAGGTACCTTCCCTTCCTTCCAGACGTTCTGCGGTATTGATGTGGTGTGAGCATGTCCGCACAGAATTCTGCAAACACTTCTCCATTCTCGTTCATCACCCCACTGAGGGCTTCTTGCACCATGGGTAGTTCTGTCCCTGTGTTGTCCCCCCCCAGTTCGGCATTCGTGTCGCCCATTAGAATGAATTTTGATGTCTCCACCTGAGGTCTTGTCCACTGTTGAATGCAGGCAGTTATCTGTAGAATTTCTCCTTTTTCTCTTGGTCTGCATGATTTGTGGGTACATAGCGTAGCATTGTGTGATTGTGACCTTCCTTCCTTTTGAGTTGAACCTTGCTGTTATGATGCTGATGTTGATGCTGGAGGAGATTGGCTCCCAGTTCACGAGAGCCTTCGATGCTGTTGGGAGGGGGACATCATGATAGCCACTGGAGAACTGAGTGTGCTTTGCTCGTGGTTGTCGTCTTGAGAGTTTTGAGAGTCCACTTCCATTGCATCTGCTTTCGCAAATTCCAAGCACTTCAATGTGATACCTTCTCGTGTCGTGTGCAATCTGAGTTGCCTTGCTGGGTTGAAACAGTGCGGACATTCCATGTCCCACGTTTACTTTTGCTTTCATCGAGAGAGAGAGAGAGAGAGAGGGAGAGAGAGAGTAGACACATTGGCACGCCAATTCGCTTCCTTATGGCAGGCTTTCACCAACTGGCGTCATTTCTCCTCTTGGATTCTAGCGAGGAATAATTTTGTTTTTGTTTGTGCTTTGAAGTTTGTTTAGCGGTTATATTTGTTTTCTGTGGTAGGGTTGCTATCCGTATGCCCGACCTTCCCTCTTTACCCGGGCTTAGGACCGGCTAGTAACTAGTGAACTAGCTAACCAGTCGAGTTTAACTGGTCATTTAGTACTATAAAATGGTTATACAATTCAACATGTTTTGTTTTTGTGGATTTTACTTTAAATTTGTTAAATATTTCGATGTTATGATAAAATAGAGTCCCACGTTGTGTATGCGTGTATGTTTACTTGTTTATTTCACATATTTGAGACATCTTTGTCGAGATATTTTTTCTGATGCCATCTGTGTTTAATAGATCGATTGATTGTTCAAGCTGCTCTTTGATTAGTTACTTAGATGGACTTCGTCGTAATGATGTAATTCAACACAAGGCAGTTATCCTGATTGTCACTTGTATAATATAGTGTGTTTGTTTATCTATTTTCCAAGGTGTTTTTGAGTGTTCACAGACCAAGCATGAAGTAATTAGCCAGGTTTACATGAGTCAGCCCAGATTTTAAAACCTTGAAGTCTCAACCCTCTCTTCTCCTACTCGTCAATGAATTGACCGGAGGTGGATGGATTCGAACCAGCAACCAACGGGGTTTTGATTCATTGGTCTACCCATTATGAGCTACGAGGTTTGTGACTGCTGACCAGATGTCTATTTCACTTTAATCATGAAGGGTTTTGCTTGACGACTGTCATGCGAATTCATGGAACGTTACCATCGCTTGATTGTATTCAACACTGACTGCCCAACCCAGTCAAGACTTCTCATTCCAATACAAATGTAACTGAATCGGGGTGCGAGGGTGGGGGGTGGGGTGGAGGAGCATCATACTGATTATCATATTGACAATTTGATTGAGATAAGTGTGGTTTGACTGACTGGCTGGTTCGAATCCCGCTTTGGCTCAGATTTACATTTCACTTTCAATCATCACCCAGTATCAATAACACAGGTTTTCTTAATCATGGGTGCTATCTCAAATAGTCGGACTGATAATCAGTATGAAACTCCTCTTTTCTAATTCAGCTGGATGTCGTTTTTTGTCAGGCTGGCACTGATTGTCCGTAAACAATAGTTTCATGTTTGTTCTATTGTTTTTTAGCCACTGGAAACTGATGTTTTTTAGTGATACAATTTTTTTCACCGTTGTGAAATGTCTTTTTCTATTGTTGTTACTTTTAGGGAGCCTCTTCTCCGCTGGTTGTGAAATTTGCTGATACTGAGAAAGAACGTCTAGTTCGACGACAACATCAGCAACACAGTGCAGGGAATGGATCATGTTCTCCAGCGTCTGGACATACTGCTAACAGCTTGAATATAGGCATAACTAATGGTCATTTGAACGGAACACCGCATGCACCACCAGTGCAACAGTTTACGCAGCAATCTCTTCGTCCTTCAGTTACTAGTTTTACTGAAGCGTCTAATATGGCGGCAGCAGCTGCTGCAGCTAATGCATTTCAACAGTCACTTGCTGCTGCAGCTTCTGTTACTCCCGGCTATTCTTTACAGTTTCCAACATCTCAACTTACAGTAAGTTTCATACTATTATTGTGTGGAATTAAAGTGTGTTCATGTCTTCAGGTTTGCCTAATAGGATGTTACTATTGTTTCTTCACTTATATAGTCCGGTTTAATTCCTTCCGCTTCATCGAATGCCAGCCCAGTTCCAAATGGCTTACAGAATTCGTCTGTCCAACCTTCACACCATCAGCAACAGCAGCAACAACAAGGTCAAGTAACTCAACAGGCAGCCTCTGCTTACTTTAATCCCATGGCTGCTGCATTTATGGCAGCTGCAATGCAGTATGCCAACCCACAGTTTTCTGGAATGAATCCGTTAACAGAGAGTCAGGTGAATCGTCCAACTTCTATCCCTCTACACTTGAATACTATTGTTAGCCATCCATCGATTGGTGTTAGTCATCACAATCCACTTACTGGAGCCAGTCAAACAGTACAGAATCCGCTGGCATCTTTGACTAACAGTTGCCCAGCTGCTGCACTTCATAACAATGCATTACCTCATTGTAGGTTAAACAATATTTGATATTCTAAGGCTTTTTCGTAGTTGTGTAGAACAATTCTATTTCATTTCATCTTATTTTAATATAGCTATCCAAATTGTCATTTCATTTTCAGTCATCACCCAGTTTCAATGAATAGTCTGCCAAACCGCAGCAATCTCAACTAGTCAAACTGATAATCAGTATGATGCTCCTCCACCCACCCCCCACCCTCGCACCCCGATTCAGTTACATTTGTATTGGAATGAGAAGTCTTGACTGGGTTGGGCAGTCAGTGTTGAATACAATCAAGCGATGGTAACGTTCCATGAATTCGCATGACAGTCGTCAAGCAAAACCCTTCATGATTAAAGTGAAATAGACATCTGGTCAGCAGTCACAAACCTCGTAGCTCATAATGGGTAGACCAATGGGTCGAAAACCCGATGGTCACTGGACCGTATACAGCCGCGGTCAAATTTTCATTTCACTTTCAATCATCACGCAGTATATTGAAAGACGATATCCATAGTGTGGTACTTTATTTTTCTAGATAAATGTTTTACAGAGTATTCACCAGTACCTCTGATGAACTTATTTCTGGGTTTCCAACTCATAGCTATATAGTGTCTCCTCTTTATTTGACTATACAGAGGTTGACCTTGTTATAGGAAACTCTTTCTTAGACCTAGGATACACAGATGACATAATCTTGCCGTGTGAGAATGTCCAAAAAATGCAGAGTCTTTTAGAAACCTAAGGTGTCGATTTAAGACTCCAAAGACGTGAATATTTGCTCTGAGAGGGAGGGCCTCAGATGTTCTATTCTTCTTGCATTCATTGCATTTATCGTGCGTTATGATCCCCATCACCTTTGGTAGGTCAGTGTCAGGCGTAGAGTTCTTGGCATCAATTCAACTGGCTTGGACATGTATGGCTTGTGACAGTCTACCTCTTTATTCAATGTTGACTGAGGTATGATCATTGTGAAAAATGATTAAAGGCAGCCAGACTGAAGCATGGCATCAGTCCATGACGTCTTTGACAGTTGTTCTGAGCCATGTAGAATAATGTAGACAACTGAAAACACCAGTTGGAGACTAGATGATATGACTGAGAATCGGCGTCAGTGGTGAAGATGCATCCGCACATCATCTTTTGACATAGCATGTCAGTTTATTTGTTCAGAATTATTATTATCTTATCTTATTATTATTATCTGCAACTACTCCCAGTTTAAGGGTGCGGAGTGGTGGAATGTGTTGACCGCTCCATTTACTTGGGGAGTTGGATCAGCCTGCTTAACGGATTGGTTGCAGATTAATTCCTAGCCCGGGTACAGAAGGTCCGTTTGGAATTCCCCTACTTGCATCATCTGTACCGCCGACCGGTGAGATATCCGACTATGTATACAAGGATGAGCATGCTGTTGTATTATACTGCCCTGAGACATGTGTAGAGACAACAGGTTTTGACCGTTACTGTCTTTGTAGCATTTCTCGTGTATGGTGGAACCACCGTGTTAGCAGTGTAGAGGTTAGGCGAAGGGTACTGGACATGGAACGGTGAGCAGTCGATAAGGTTATGAACCTCTAGTGGCTGAAGTAGTTTGGACATGTGTTGCGCATACCGAGCCGGCACCGCCTACCTTCACTTGCAAACCATCTTTTGTTGTTTCACTGCTTATGCCTAAAGTGATACATTAGTTAGTTAGTTAGATTTTTTTAACCTTTTTCTTTCCCTTGTTTTAATTTTTACTCAGTAGGTTCACTGTTCCCGTTGACAGACATTACTCTTCTATCTCCGGCGACTTTGGCTGCACTCACACAAGTCGCCAATGGGACTGTTGGTGGAACCTTTTTACCGGAAAGTACAACTGCAGGTGGTGTTTCCATTGGTTGTAATGGTAACGAATTCAACAATGCTATTGGTTCTGGATTACTTGTTTCAGCATCACCATCTACAATATCACCTTCAAGTTTTGCCAGCATTGGTAATGGGACTCAAGGTCAACCAATCCCTGTTGCTTCATCCACAGGAGCTGCTAATATTCTAGTTACATCACCAGGAATGATTACTTCAGTTACATCTACACCTTCTACTGTTAGCCCATCTATTTTATCCTCGGGGTTGACGAATGATCCTGCAAGTCTGTATGCAGCTGCAGTTGCTCTGCAGAACTCAGCGGCAGCAGCAGCAGCAGCCGCAGGTCACACGAATCCAAATCCATTACAATTTCCTCAACTACATCCATCTTTTGCTGCTGCTGCCGCCCAATCATTAACACCATCTCCAGGTTTGGCACATGGAACCAGTGCTGCACTGAACTCCTATCTAACAGAAAATGCAGCAGCATTACATGCTGCAGCACTTGCTGCTGCCGGTTAGTTTTGTCATTTTACACCTTAATGATGAAAAATGTTCAAGGGAACTTTTTATGATTATTAGCAATTGTCCAGGTAACCAAGTATTTGTACTCTGTCGTGTTTTATCCAGTGGTATTGTAAATCAGTGACGTATTGATGCGGTTTAATGGACACCAACTATCGAGACTGTAGGTACAACGTACAGGTAAACACCTGAATTTCTACGTAGTTACTGAGAGAGGTACTTGGAGGGTGTAAGGAATCCAATCAACTTGACAACTGATACATATTCTGTAAAGTGGATGGCGCAAACTTACATTCTTCATTTAGAGTATTGAAGAATTTAATAGTTGTCTTGGCGTTCTCTGATCCTAGACTTTTCTGGGGCAGAGTTTTTGATTTCAAGTTGGTATTCATCATTGACGGACATCAGTTGGAGGAACATTGGAAACTTGAGAGCACTGAACAACTAGTTTTTTCGTCCTAGTATCGGACTCCTCAGCAGTGAGCACCCATGACCGTGCTTTTCGGGGTTCTAACTCAGGACCTTCAGGTTCCATGGCCAACACTACCATTGAGACACTGGGCCGGAGTCGTATAGTTCATATTTCCAACTTCTGTCAGTATATAACATAGCGCAACCATCAACCAATGTTATCGTTGAGTATTTATCCTTACAGCCACCATTTTTGCCTCACTAAATCCCATAAACCTCCCTATATTAAAAGAGTTTTTGATCTCCATGAATGCTGTTTCATGTTCGTCATTTCGTATTGTTGGGTGGCGTCAGTCAATTAGTCCTATTTCTCATTATGCACATGCAACACCGTGTTATTATATAACCTTGATTTAAAAAAAGGTAAACAATGAACGAAAGTGAATGATTAATCCCTAGAGAATTGGCAATCATATAAATAAAGCAGTAATTGTATTTTTTTGTCAGTCATTCTACTGACTTGACAGTTTGCTAGTACTGAAACGTGTAAACTATAGGAATTCATTTATCCATGTGCAACAAGTAGATTTTCATTATGTAATATAATAGACTAGAACCTCACTTAACACTATACCGGTCAACTGTTACTAGGAAGCAAAATTCAGCAACTTTGTGCATTAGGCAATGGAGTTAAACTTTATTATGTATGAGAGTTGTTGAAACCTCGGTAGGTAGTGGCGGGACTCCAACCCGTGACCTATCGGTTCGAAGTCGTTTCCTACACCAATGAACTACAACTCCACTACTTAATCTGTATACTCTTGCACACAGTTTCGATAAAAAAGGGTAGTGGTTATGATGGTGGCGTTGAGAAGTGTTCGGTTTCAATGATCATTCCATTTTGTGAAGATGGTTTCCTTTGGTTCATTGTTTGCCTAAAGATATATTAGGTTTTGAATAGATTTTTGTCTTAAAGTTCTATTCATTTCATAAGGATTTTATTATTTTCTTTCTGTTTACTTATATATTTCAGCTTCAGGACAGTCGTTTGTTAACGATCCTATGCATCAGTTGTATGCTGGTCTTCAAGCTTATGGCTTAGGTTAGTTGATGGTAGTTTTCTGTCTTATCATCAATCGTTAACCATTTGATGACTTTTATTTGAGAAGTGTATGATGGGATAGAGGTGCGGGGTACAGTCCCAAATCAAATCGTTCATTTGAAGAGTAAACTTTTTTGGTTCACATGTTACATGTGAAGCATATCAGCAAGTGTGAGTTGCAGCTCCAAATCCTGTTGTATCATGAATGATTTACTCTGATATTTCAAATAACTCCTAGGCCTGTAAATGTCTATCCATTAATCTATGAAGATGATTCACATTGTTATCCAATGAAGTAGCTTTGAAGGTGTTGACTATTTCAATGTGGCTTTCATTTTCCTTTCGACTGCCTCTCAATTATTCAGTTCTAGGGAAAACGGATGCATAGGACAAATTTAAAGCTCATTCTCTACGACATCATTTTGGTAAATGACTTAAAGAATCAACTTTGTTTGTATCTGTAGGGTCTAAGAAAACTCCGTTGGTTGAGTTGTTTTCCCCCGACATGCCTACTTCACAATTGAAAAACTTGTGTTCGCCGCTTGAAACTTATACTCTCATAGAAGGAGTCCAATAGACTTCATAAGCTAGAATAACAATGCTTTTGATTACATTTCGGAGGGAACATGAGACGTGTTATCATCAGATCCTGCAACGTTTCACTGTTGTGATGGTAACTATATATTTCTCTGTTCTGTGTTACTTTTCAATATGTGTAGTCATAATTTATCATTTTTCTTCGTAAACTTATTTTTTCTTTTCTACACCTCTTTTGTTACCCACATTTTTTAGCTTATCCTGCTGCAGGGGCCACATATACCCCCTTTCCTAACTTGCATCATCAAGCATTATCTATGCCTGTTCAGCAGAAAGAAGGCACCAGGGAATTGATATTGACAGGTGAGATAAATGGGCTTGGTATTTGTTTTGTATTTGTCCGTTAAAGGGTTGGTACGATGATTTGAGTAGGAACGTTATTCACTCAGTGAAATATACTTCTGAGAAAAAAGAGTAGTTGGAAATTAACCACGTTGAGATTTGTAGATTTCGTTAGCCAGATCTGATTCGGATGGCCCTGAAGTATAGGATGTCATAATAAAAAATAGCACAGTCCACATTGATACTTCTCACAGGTGGATACTGTTTTCTCTAAATGGCCCAACTATGATGTCCACTGGGTTTCCGTTGGAAACTATCCTTCAGCTCAGATCATAAGGTGTAATCTCCGAAACAAAAGTGTTATGAACTACTGAACAACTTGAGTAGTTGGGACACACTGAAACGTTGATCTATGGAATTCACTAACTCTAACCAAAAGGAAAAGTGGTTCCACAATTCATCGATAACCTTTTAGGTGAAATCAATAGAACAGATAAGAAATGAGAGTTACTACATCTTAGTCAAGATAAGCAATAATTAGTTATTTACACATTGATTAAATCAATAATTCTAAATTCATCTTGAAAAAAGTATAGCCTTCAAAAAACAAAGACTTATCTTAAGGATGGAAGTTGTTGATAAACATTTACGTAAGCATACGAATAATCAATTTAAAAACTGTTTACCTAAGGCCTTAAATAATTCTCTTTGTCTTTCGTTTGTTGTTGCTGTCGCTAGTTTTAATAAATGTTGTGGTCGATAACGAGATTCCGATTATTTCATGTTTATACTCGTCATGGGCTGATATCAGTTGGAGGGACATAGGAAACCTGAGAGCACTGGGCAGCTGTTTGCCACCTCGCTAGGGCTCGAACTCAAGACCTTCAAGTCCCGTGACCAACTTAAAATCAGTAGATCCTCATAATCTCCCCTCCAGGAGGTGATTTCCGAATTTCTAATGACACGTCGTGACGGGTTGGACCAACCGAGTTGGATATGAGGACAGATACTCAACGATGACATTGAATGGAAGTCTATACTAAATCGTGAACTGACAGAATTAGGAGATATGGATCATTGGATTCCGACTCAGTGACTCAATGGTAACGTGGTGGACATTGAACCTGAAGGTCCTGGGTTAGAAACCCGAAGAGCACGGTCACGGGTGCGTACTGCTGAGGAGTCCAATACTAGGACGAAAAGGCTAGTTGTCCAGTGCCCTCAAGTTTCCAGTGTTGTTCCAACTGATGCCTGTCCATGATGAATACCAACCTGAAACCAATAAACAAATCCCTCAAAACTTCCAAATTGAGGGATTTTGATTACTGCTTTTTTTCTAGTTTGAGTTTTTCGGTTGTCTATAATATGTCTATCCGAAGGGTGACCGAATTAACCCATCGTAGCTCCAGTCTATGCAGTCGATAACTATTAGTTTGAGTTATGTTGAAAAGTGAAGGCTTCTTGCTTACTATCTGATTTTCTGTATCTGCTGTATCCTACGGCTTCGATCGGTTTACTTGCTTTTTGTTCATCAGCTGGGTGTACCTGCACTTCATTGAGTGGTGTTGTTCCTGCTGAGACTCGAGCGTTGTACCCATTCCTTCAATCACTGAAGCGTTACCCACTAGGCCGCTTAGTTACGATAGTCACCTCTTGTGCAACGGGTATCAGTTGTTGTCTTGATAGTTGTAATTTCTCGTTGTTATACGGGGTCAGATTCCTTCACCCTCTGTTGGCCGATGGGTTCCTATGCGTATCTTTAACTAGTTCACTTTTCGTTGTTTATATAGCAGTGTACTGATATAATGTGGTAATGTGATTTATTACTTAGTCCCACGTTATTTGTGTCTTTCTATGTATCATCAGTTAACCACCCTCACATATCAAGATCTAGACTGCAAGATGACTTGACATTATTGGGTTGTTAAAAGTAGATGATATGAAGCGATTACAAGTTTTTGATCACAGATATCTTTGTAGTGTTGCTTGCTTATAGTGGATTCTGTGTTTAGGTCAGAAAAAGGGTAACAGACTGAGCAGGTAAGTCGACTGAGATGACTTGGACATGTGTTACTCATACCGAGCCATCAACTACCTTGAAGTCCAATACTAGGGGAAGTTGAAAGAAGTTTCAGGGTGACCAGACCAAGAAGTGACACCAGTCGATGAAATCCCTGACTGTTGATCTGAGCTATGTACGAAGGTGTTAAGTGATAGGGTGGATGGATTCTTCGAGATGAAAAGAATCGATGGTTAAGAGTTCTTGATGAAATGACTGAAAACCAGCCACAATAGTGCAGGTATATTCACTTTTTGGCATCTTTTTCATTTTCAAATGATATTTTTACTTTCATACACCTTTGTTCACTCTGATATATCAGTCTTCTTTTGTCGATTAGTTGTTTGTATGCTACTAATAATAACTTGAACCAATGCCCTTCTATAGGACGGTCTTCGCTGATTTTATTTGTGTTTGTTGGTTGAGGGTACACGTTACCACATTTCATATACCTCAAAGAAAGATACAAGATGATACGAGAAAGGGGGATGCAAGTAATAGAGATCGTAAAAAGTCAAAAAGATGAATTAAGGTGAACCATGAAATAGACAAAATCAATTAGAGTCTCAAACCTTTGGCCTCTGTTACTATATGGACTTCATGCATGGGAGTCTATATTATCCTACACAAACACACAGAGACTTTATGGAAAAGTATAATCTTTATTCTAATCACATTTTCAGGTTTGCAATCTGTACTTATACTAGCTAACGTTATTGGTTGAGGGTTAGTCAGGGACTGGATATACGTAACCAGCCCACCTCACATGATAAAGATTTATAACTCAACTGACTAACTTACCGCTTTCGCATATAATTATTCATCCAACTTCTACGTTACACAACTGGTGGATTCACGACACGGGCAGTATTACAAAGGAAAGGATCACCATTATCATCATCTATCAACATAGGACCAGGGAAAAACTGCGTAACGGTCCAACTTGCCACACCTCATCTCATATCAGTACACCAAGTAAAAAGGCAGTGAAGTGCAAGTTGAAGATGAGAAAATTTAGTCAAAACAAATATGAAGCACGAAAAGAGAGAAAAGCTCTAACTCGCTCATAAGTGTTGGAATAGAGAGCCTTCAATAAGGTGATGGTACTTACTCGGCACGCCTTTCAGTGAGAGACATTGCCATAAAACTCTTCGATCAACGGAGTCCAATGCAGCTTTGAGGTCGAGAAATACAGCTAGTGTTGAGCGTCGGTAAGCGTACCTATGTTCCAAAACCTGGGGCAGTGTGAATATTTGGTCGATGCACCCACTGCCGGGTCTAAAGCCTGCCTGCCTGGTTTTCTCGGGCTTGTTGTTCCCGAGCTCCACTCAGGCGTCGGAGAATTATAGGACCTAGGATCTTGGACACTATGTTCGTCAGGTTGATTCCTCTCACCTTTCTTGAAGACTGGAATGATCGGTGACTCAGACCAGTCAGTGGGGACAGTATTTGATTCCTATATACTGGTTAACACTTCCGTTAACCTATCTAAGAGCACCTTATTACCACCATCCTTGTATACCTCTGGAGTTAGTCCGTCTGGTCCTGCCACCCTTCCTCATTTCAGGTTACCTACCGCTTTCTCAACTTCTGCTAGTGTTGGCGGGCCTATCTCAATGTTCCATTTAGGATCCGACTGTATACCGGGCAACGTAATGGTGGCTGGAGGTCAGTTAAACTGCTCCTCGAAGTGTTCTGCCCATCATTCCAGTCGTTTCCCCTGCGAGTGAATCGCAGATACGTCGTTCTCTGCTATAGCCTCACTAACTGTTGTTGACCTTTCCCCCCAGTCTCCCTAATAAGTGTAAATAACTGTCTACTGTTACCAATCGCCGCTGCCTTTTCCATCTCTTTAACCTTCGCTGCCCACCACTGTTCACGATCGTTGCGTATACGTCTTCAAAGTAAAGGGTAGTTCGAAGACGTGAAACTTTTTCATTTCCTTCACGCTTGATAACCTTGTTTCACAGTCATCTAGTAGAACATAACAAGGTGGAGTGCAGTATACTTGACCCTTAATAATACATCACTAAGGTATCTTGCTGTAGCAACTATGTGCTATCCTTTTATATCCATTATAGGCTATCGACCCGTGGGAGTAGTTTGACTATTCTAGTAATTACATTTGTTAATGCACTCAACTACACTCCGTTAATATGTTAGTTTCATCATAACCCTCCCTTCGAAGAAACATTATTTCTACCCCTGGCATCTTTCATATAATCTTAGGATAGACTAGTGAATAATTGGAATAGAATGGATCGTTTAACACTTCAATTTTATACTATTTACAGGTCCTGAAGGATGCAATTTATTTATTTACCATCTACCACAAGAGTTTGGAGATAATGAATTAGCTCAAATGTTTATGCCGTTTGGTACAGTGATTAGTGCTAAAGTGTATGTTGATCGAGCGACAAATCAAAGCAAATGTTTTGGTAGGTTATATCATCTTTCCTTGAACTGGTTAACTTGAGTTTTTCGCTGTAGAGATTAATCCTTTCAGTGGTGGTTACTTACTACTACTACTATTAGTATAATAATAATAATATTATTTTTCCCCTGAGTTCCTGGTGGAACATAGGGCTTCAGTAGTACGTCTCTATTCCACTCTGTTCTCTGAAATCTTTTGAACCTAGCTCCACAACAGCCCAGAAGCTCTCATTTCTCCCTCACACCATCTCCATGCCACCCTAGGAAGCCCAAGTCGTCGTTTCCCATCGGGGTTCCACTCGAGTGCCTGGCCTGACACGTGGTGTCCCCGAATGGTCTTCTCAGTGTATGCCCACTCCAATCCATCTCCACTTCCTTCTGCGTATTTGTTGAGCGATGGCTTCTTGGTTGGTTCGTTGGCAGCCAGCCAGAGTTCCTTGTTGCTTATTCTCATTATTCTAGCTATCTGATCTTCAGTAACGAGCCACAGTAGGCAGCTGATGATGATGTGTGTCTGTAGTTTTTTGGAAGTCCTTTTCGTAACGCACCAAGTATCTGAGCCATACAGAAGCACTGACTTGACCGAATTACTGTTGAAAATCCAGATCTTGTCCCACATGCTGAGTGCAGTGTAGAAGATCTCCACACTGGTTTCAGGTTAATGAACGCCTGTCTTACTTAACCGATCTTGGCTTTGACGTTCTCTTCAGTGCCGCTGCGTGTAGTTGAAACAGTGCTTCCTAGATAGGTGAAGGAGACTACTTCCTTTAAGTTTCTCCCATTGATGGTGATTGTGATTCATCAACTTGAATAACCTTAAATGTTGAGTTATCAGAAGTCTTTCCTAGCAATAATGTACAGATTTGTACAATAATCAATAGACCAACACATCTGTTATGTGATAGTTGATAATTTAGTGTGTACACTTGGTGATGGTTGAAGGTGAGATAGGAATCTGGGCCACGATAGAATTCAAACAAGCCACCATAGACGATGTTTCCTGTAGCGAGATCTGCCAAATGGTGACGTACAAGATTCAACCGACTTCTAATCCGATGTCATATAGAACAGATACTGAGTTCCACGCAGTTATAATTATGGACATTTAATCTACTTTTTCAGTAATTCTTCTACTGGGAACTGTTGAATTTATCGTGTACAAAAATAGCTGGTGGATTATTTTGTTCTAATATGACCCTTCATTATTTTTATACGGTGTCCCTAACAACTGACACTATAGGAATAGCTAACTTGTTTCTTATGAAATGTGGTTGATAACTTCTTAATTGAATCTTTTAACCCCCTTTATCTATCAATGTTGTCTAATAAGTGATTATATGTAATTCTCACCTCAAAACTAGTTGAATATACAGGTGATTTTTCAACCACTTGAATTTTTTTCAACCAGTTGGCCATATTTTCTGTTTTCTTCTTGCTCAAAATTAGTGCAGAATTTTGATAAGATTTCATTTTCATCTCTCCCCACTTTGTTGCATAGGTTTTGTCAGTTTTGATAATCATACCAGTGCTCAGACTGCAATTCAAGCGATGAACGGTTTTCAAATCGGTATGAAACGGTTGAAAGTTCAGTTGAAACGACCTAAAGGTGAGCTAGTTGCGTCTTTTATTAAGTTTTTCATGTTAATCAACACAGTGTTATCGTTCCTATGGTTAACGCATGAAAATGATTGACCTGAATTGTTCATATAACAATTTGCCACCGAAATGGTTTCGATTGGTCTCAAACTACTTATTTTATAATTGAGTAGTATAGTTTCTGTTCTCACTATATAACTGTATTTTTCTTAGTATTCTGTATGTAATGAACTATTATTGCTATTTTAAACGCATCGCCCCTGATTTATGTATACTAATGTGTTGATATGCTGTGGATGTGTGACTGTAGGTGGTAACAACACATCATCAACTTCATCATCGAACGCCGCAAAATCTTCGGGTGACGTGCATACAGGACAAGCACAAGAGGCGGAGCTGACTCTTCCACCTCAGGATACTTTATACTCTGAGGTAAATAAGTAATAGTGTGAAAATGTCAGCGCTACAGTTACACATTGAAGCAAGCAAACACGCACGCACGCACATACAAATGCTAGAAGCTATCTGTAAATTTTGGTGTCATCTAGTCGTTCGTGTTATCGGTTGCTGCTTGAATATGTGTGCGTGTGTAAACTATTCGTGTTCATAGATCGTAATAATTGTGCGTGTGTATGTGTATACTGTCGTCGATAAATGAAGCTCATCAAGTTTCGGTTTGTCTGTGTGTCTATGACTATTCCCCTATATCTATCAGTCTATCGTCTATCTAACTCTCAGCTACACCTCCATTCGCTATTGTGTGGCTATCTATTATTTATCGCTCATGATTGTGACATCATTACGTTTGTCTGGTGATCTCCCTCTATGTGCGTATGTTTGTGTGTGTGTGTGTGTGTTAGTGTGATTCGCTTACTTGTTTATTCTATGCATTCACTGTAGGAGGGTATAAACACCGTCTGTGTCAATATTCTTCTGTCTGTTTGTATATTAAAGTGTGTGATACTTAGTCGTTCAGCGGAGACTGTTCGATGAAGTAGCAGATTAGATTCCAAGTCAGATCCTCGTCTCTCTTCTAATTCAAGTAGTAAGGCGTTACTATTTTCACTACACACGATATATTGTTAGGAGACGATAGTTAAAGTGCGGAAGGTCCTTGTCGTAGTCTGCCCTACCAACCAGTGTAATGATTATTCTCTCTCCCTACTAGTCTTTACGCCAATCTCACTTCATATATATTCATAACCTATCCTATTTTGTCTTTCTTTTCTGTTGGTAATGTTTGACTTACTGGCAGCGGGGGGGGGCACCATTCTAGTATAGTACTTTTATGCCAAAAGAGTTGGTTTTCACTCCCACCCGCCTGCCCACTTACTCAGCGTTCTTTGGCCCCCTAGTCTTTTTTTTTTAATTATTGTTAAACGGGTAGTTTATTTTTGCAGTCTAGAAAAGGTGTACACAATTCTTAGGCCAGAATTCGAACTCAGAGCTGATTATTTATGAGCCTGGTGCTTACTTAAGCAAATGCTCCACAACTCCTAACATTTTCCAGTAATCTGACATGGTAATAGGGAATTTCGTACACTGAGTTCCTATGTATCTTGACCTTAAAAAGAGGAGGGTATGACTATGACGTATTGGTTTCTCAAAGATATTGACCTTTCGTTGTCTAACCCGACTAAAGTAAGTAAACAAGTAACATATTCGCATTTTGTACGAGTTATACACCTGCTAGATGTCTCTGTATGCATTTTCGCCTAATCTGATCAGAGCGGAAGAAATGGTTATCTATCGAGTGGGTTCTATTACAGCTGGTATGTCGATTGCCAATGCATTCATGGACATAGTCTGACATATTGTAGATGTATGTATGTATGTAAGATACAGTTGTAAGTACTCATCAGGTGTGGAATAGTAATCTAAACATTAGTAGGACATTTCAAGATATCCAATACAATCTGTGCTATCAAGATTATCGTTTCTACTCGCCACGTGGTGGAGGTGGCTGTGATAGTGGGGTCGAATAACCTGATCATCGATATAAAAACTTTACTAATCAGAATAAACTGTAGGGGTATTTATGCGCTGACACAACTCCTCCGTAGTATGACTCACGTTACACTTCTCTCTTTTTCTTTCTCTCCTTTTCTGGTCAACATATACATCTAACAGATGTTGAAAGACTCCAACTGTTTATTACAAGTACATACTTGCTATATCACGCATAAGAGTACTTTGGCCACTGTTGGTTCATCATCCAATCAGTTTGTGTGTATGTGAAATAAGACGACTCACTTAATGTTGCATGTGTAATCTGTTTAGTTTGATTGTTTGCATGTATTTTATGTGTTTTTTAATTATATGCATCATTTATCTTGGTACTGTGTGACTGCGACCCAGGTGGTGGTGTTAGTCGTCAAACGTCGTGATTCATGATGTTGTTGTTCACAAGATAAGCAAACAAACAATCATTTTTTTGCTAACCTGTTTGTTAACCTCCGACCTGTTACGTGTATGTGTGTTTATGTTGGTGTAAACATTAAGATATAAAGCCTTTTGTTCGTATATCTATCAATCGTCATTGTCGCTTATGTTTTATATATGTGTATTTCTCTGTTCTTTTAGATAGTCGTAAACCCTACTGAAACAGTCTCTGTGGCTCCGGTACCTGCTGTATGATGTGAACGGGAGAGGCGGTATGTATTAGCTACCGCCATCAACAACAATACCAATCTCTTACTACTCATACTCAGATTATATTCTCATCTCTGTTTCATCATGCTTGGCTTGCAGCGCTATTCTTCCAACCTTTGATTTCTCGTTCACTCCTTCCATACTTCATTTCATCATCTTTTTCGTTCTTTCTTTCTGAAGATAGGCATTCATTAGTTCTTCGTGAGAAGTTAAATTTTCTTTTCTTTCAAGAAACTAGACATTTTGACAATAAATTAACAAAACATGCAAGCCTATATTGACAGTGTACTGCTTTCTTTATTATACAAAAACAAACAAACAACAATCCATCTACTTATGATGAACTGAACTGATATTATAATGTTGATAGTAATGAAAAGAATACTGAAAAATTCCATCTACACATTGGTATATAATAAAGTAGTCGATTGTTATGATGATTGCTAGTATATTCTACAGATCCACCACCCTATGTATTGTTGGCCTCTTGACATGATACAGTACTCTCTTTCCTTGTCTATGTCTTCTTCCAGTTTGTGTTCTTGTCATCTCTGGTCCGTTCTCCCTCACCCCTTTCTTCCATATAGTCAACCAACCTTCCTAGAAACGATTGAATAAGCTGCTGTATTTGGGTCATTTCTGGTATTCTCCACCTTTTTTTTCCGTCCTCCCTCACTTCTCTACTCATTACAATCCCCATCATCCCCATTGTTTTGTTTACTTTTTTTTCCTACTGACTATTATGCATCTGCAAACAGACGCAGCAACATTGACCACTCCCATGTTTCGTAACGAATTGATCGATTGGTGTATCGGGTTGGTTTCCCTTTTCTCTGTTTACCTAGAACACATGTCATTCTACTGTTATCCTTTTATGAAACACACACACACAGAGTTTACTTCGGCGTTGGTTCCTCTAGGCGTTAGCTGCCTCGATATATTTTCTCACCACTAATCTGTTTTTATTCAAAGATTACTTACTTCTCAGCGCGCATGCATAACACACTCAGTGTCATTCATTGTGCTAACAAAATCATTCCTTCTTTGGTTAGAGTATGAAAACAATTCCTCTCTTATGTTACAATGTGCATTTTTTTTGCGGGACTACTTCATGGTATTATAAGGCATATATATTCCACACATTGATTGTTACTACTTACAATTATTATGAGTAGTTTGATTATTAATACAGATTTTTCCTCTACCTATGAAATTCTTAACTTTTTTTGTGACCACTTTGGTTACTTACTTAATGTCATTACACATTCCTTTAACTATCGGGAAGTTAATTAAAAAGACAAACGGATATAGTCATAGCAATCGAGTCACCTTTGTTTTTCCTACACAGACACAATTATTATTATTCCTATTTTTCTATCGATTGGTAAACACATATTTTCGTCCATCTCTCATTGCGTTTATCTGTCTCTTTTCATCATATGAGGCTTTTTTTGAAATGCGTTTTGTTCACCTTCCGTTTCGATGAGAAGATGAAAAGAAAGCTGAACAGAGACTAATAGATGAATGCATTTAATCTTGTATGGAATGTGTTCTGTCTTGTAAATCGGTCAGATTTTCCATCTGTTTGACTTACATTTGTCTTTTGTTATCTGAATCAGTGTGTTGATGCGTTTAATGACTGCGATCTACAGTTGCTACTTTTTTTTATGGAATGATGGATGTGCGCCTATTCTATCCGATGAATGACAGGCAATTAATTCTAATTACACATATGTTTTATGGTTGAAATAAAGAAGAAACAAGGTGAACAATCTCCTTTTTTTCTATGATGCCTATGCTCTTCTCTTTTGTTTAATAATCCATATATAACTGCTATTTTTGATTCAATGACCAAGTTGTGTGTGTTATCCAGTTATCTACCTACCTAATGATGACGATTATGTAGTCAAGGAATGTTTGCCCTCTGTTTCTCTCACTTTGTAGTTCCGAAAGCAATTGTTCTAAACACTCATGCACGCACGCACATACACCGACACAAATACACTCTGAGTATCACGTTCGGGAAAACCTTTCGTGATAATGATAATAATAATACTAATAAATTCTTTACAATGAAGTGTTGGCGATTTTCACTCAAAAGTTAGAGGGTGATGTTCTCCGGAATGGATCCCCACCTTGTATTGTTATCAAGTACTTACAGGATTTCAAGGTAAAACTTGGAATTGGTTATCCTCCAGTGAGCAATCCAGTCCTACAGGAGATCAGTCGCGGTGCGAATAGCCCAGTACTAACGCTGCTGACTACAACACTAGGTGAGGTAGGTTCTAATCCCATAGAGGACATCACTTCCCTCGAAGTTACGAGTGCGCCTAGCTGACAAAACCTAGATCAAGTAGCATTTCCTGCTGATTGCCTCCAACCAACTGACAGGTATAAGATTTGTCTTCACCGAAGTGGATTGTTTCTGAAACTGTAGGACTTAAGATCTACGCAAAAGATCCGGCAATTATATGAAGACTGTAGTGATCAACACACACATGGAGTTGTCAGATATTCTCAGCTGGAAGGTGTCAGGTTACACCGGTGCCGATCACAACTGCCTGCAACAGATACGTCGTACACCTGATATTTTACAATCACGCCAACGTGAATCTTTGTTAAACGACTTAGGATCTATCTACGTAGGCGTCTTGCTATATTTTTCCCAGATTCTACATCACTATACACAAAAAGATGTTGGATCGAAAAAGAATAACATTTAATTGGGGAACAGTGTATGCCAGGAGATGCAATAAGTAGATGGAGACTAGTAAAGGTGTTAGCAATTCACAAGGTCACATCACTAACATTCTCCTTTCATTCATTGTATCATCTCAAGAAACTCAACCCATATGACAGAGAACAGACAGCCAGGGATTGTATGAATTAGTTCTTATTTCTCGGTTCAGTCAGATTTCATCGAGCTTGACGGTGCTTTTGTGAATACTGACAAGTTAGCGCGACTCTTTTTGGATAGTAAATCAACCCTTAGGAGTTCCATGGCACATAAGGTTATATTCAATAGTAATTTATATAGCGAAAAAACCGGATATAAAAGGTAAGGATGGAAGGTGGCGCATATATGATTATCTGAGATGATGTATTTCTTTGTAACTGAACATACACTGGTTTATGAATTCGAGCGTAGAGCCTTAACCAACACAAGAAGATATTGAAATAGGAGATATATTACTTGATTACAAACGAGTTGTTGATTATTACTCGTCTTTGAAAGGCTTTGCTAACACTATAGAAATTATTGTTGCAAGCGCTGTACAACCTGACATTACTACTTACAGATTCAGTAGGCAAAAACACTGGTATAATAAGTTAAAGTAAACACGTCGACAAAAAACTAAGTGGAGTAATTACAATTAGCCACCTTTCGACTATTTAAATGGTCTGAAATGACAAATTGAGATAAGAAATACGCGGACGATAGTAATTCAATGAGACACTTGGACTGTATACGAAATGGATACTCTGTTCTCCCTCAGTACCTTGTGCTGCGGCGACCTATATCCAGAAACAAAGACTAACCAGTCGCTGCAAGACTTTATTCGACAATAACACACCATTTATATAGTTTTCATGAACATATAAAACGACTACGTCAAAAGTTAAATAGGTGTATCTGATTGGTCAACTGCAGAACAAAATTGTCCAATGAGATACTTCCTGACCACACAGTGACATGAAGCAAAAATTGAAATAGATAACTTAAATTGTTGATTCCCAATTAGGCCGTTTCCTACCGTGGTCCTAAGATTTGGACACTTGTCTGCCTTTTTTCAACTGATTGACTCATATTCTTCTGTCCTCAGTCATCTGGTCAAGCGGTTTTGTCAAGCCTTATTAGCAATTCTGAACTATTCATATCAAGTTTAAGGAATTTGTAGATCTCTCAGTGTCTGCTCGTAGTATTCGTTTCCTCTCTCCCGCCAACTGTAGTCTAGATTTTATGGAAAGTGGTGTCGGCCGAACTCCTTCAGGCATGCTTGGATCAAGCTGCACCATCAAGTAGTTGTAGTTACATAGGGCAAACCGAGCAAGAAGTCTTGAGAATTGAACCCAGGAGCCATCACTTCAAACACCACGTCATTATCCACTGGGGCACTACAGTCACCTCTTGTACAACAGGTATCAGTTATTGTTATGATACTTGTAGTGTCCTGTTGCTGTACGGGGTTGGATTGCTCGAACTCTGCTGGGATATGGTCTCCTATAAGGATTCCTTGATACTGCCGGATATTCATGATATTATATTCATCCTGGTGACTAGCATTGGAATTCGAGACTGGCGTTTCGTCCTATTTCAGACTTATTAGCTGGATTTTTGTTGTTCTTTCTGTGGTACTTGGTTGGATTGTGAGTATCAGTGTATCTACGCCGACATTCTTTACATAATCGAACCATGAATCTATTTGGCTTGCCGGAAAATCTAACTAAAGGAAATGACACCTAAAACATTACTTTTCAATTGCATCTCACTATAGTTTATCCACAAACTTATGATTAGACGGAATACCACGCAATAGATGTATTGGTGATAAATTTGGTTGAATCAGCTGATCAGGGTTAGTCAATTTATCAGGACAGGTAATATAGAGAAGAACAACCATTGGTTTCCATACTTTTCCCGCGAAATTACTTGACAAGATGAAGTGGAATCATAACAAAAGAAAATAATTACAAACAATAGTGTAGTGAGCACTACTAATAAGAAGGAATATAAGTAGTATATACTGAGAGGTCAGGAGTAGTCATAGGTAATTACGAGTGAAGGGTAATTATTCTGCTCAGAGAAAAGCAAGACACCATGTAGGCGAATGAAGAGCAAAACGAGATAGAAGTAGAGGAAATGAAACATATTTTGCAAACGAATATTTCATTGGAAAGGTTTTAATATTTCATCAGTAATGTAAAAAGTGTCATAATAAACATTCATCTGTGTTTCATCCTTTACTGTTTTATGTAAATTGGTGTCGTTGCTCCTGACGTGATGAAGATTCCGTGACCTGCAGTGTTCGAGGATGGAGACATCAAAGGACTTTGAGTCGGTCGTGGGGATGATGGGTGTCCGAGATCCAGGAGCGAATAAGGTGGTGCTTGGCACGTTGCTGACGGGTAAAGCGAAAGTGGCGTATGACAGCGTGGAATACGGGGATGGGAGAGGGTGGTTGAACTACTAGAGGCAGAGTTTGACAGCCTGGCGGACAGGGAGCTGGTGATCCAGCAGTTCAGGAGCACGAAACTTGGAATAGACGAAGATCTGCCGGTAAGGGCCTTGAAGTTGACAAATCCTCTTCGACGAGCACTTCTCACTTTGGATGACTCCCACGCACAGTTGCTGGCTCTACAGTTCACCGAAAATGTCCCGAATGCCATTGCCCAGCAGCTACGACTAGTAAAAGCAGCCCAACCCGTGGATATTAGTGAGCTGCCCAAGGTCAACAGACAGCTAATGGGTACAGCAGTAGCTGCAGTGGTCACCAGAGGTGCATAACTGGAAGAAGAAAATACATTCTGTGTCGTTTTCCGAGAGTTAAATATCATAACGAAACTGAAACCCTGTGCTATGCCGAGGGTAGCTGAAACACTGGTTCGTCTGCAGAATATTTACCCATCGCTTGTAATTACCTATGGCTTCTTCCGACTTCTCAACATATACTATTTATATCCGTTCTTACCAGTAGCACCCACTACAATAGGACTTGAAGATCTAGTATTGAAAAATATTCGTGACTGACCTATCCAAGCTGCAAAACCGTTGAAGGACGTAGAGCACTGACCAGGTGTTTCAGCCTACTTTACGACCGGTAAGTATTCTATTTTATTGGAGATTGATGTAGTGGCAATAAGGCAGCCAATAGAGAAATTGTTTCCAGATCATGATTTATGCATGCACTGACATTGGACACCTGACTGGACAAATTCGACGTCATACAACAAACCGGATTGGTTCATTTATGGCTTCATTTTCTAAGAGTTTGTAGATATATGTGTACCGTGTATTTGTCTAATAGACTCGTTTTTATTCCGCAGACACAGGCCGTTTTGTATCTTCTGATATTTGCGGTTCAATGAAGTATAGAGTGTGGGGAGAGGACAGTCGTATTACTCATATCCAGTCCAAGTATTTCGTTGCGTTATTATCTCGTTCTGGGAACGAACCAACCAAAAACCTATCACGCAACAAATATGCAGAAGAAAGTGGAGATGGATTGGGCATACACTGAGAAGGTCGACTAGGGACATTACGCGCCAGGCCGTCGAGTGGAATCCAAAGGGGAAACGACGAGTTGGGCGTCCGAGCTGAGGGTGACATGGAGGAAACCATGTGAGGAAGAAATGAAAGGTTTTGGGCATTCGTGGTGCCAGGTTTTGAAGACTGCAGAGAAGAGAGTGCAATGGAGGCGTACTACTGAAGCCCTATGTTCCACTAGGAACTCAAGGGAAAAATAGTAATAATAATTACCTCGTTTGCGTATTATTAGAACCCCAACTACAGTCAAATCAGTGGTCCAGTCCGTGGTTTTAACATCTCGTCAGAGGTGTTAACATTCAGTCACTGTGTTCAGACCCACCAGATCGGATTTCTTAAGTCGATCAATTTACCCTATCTCAATTTAATCGGTGACTTATTGTCTGTATATCGAACTTCACTGACCTCACAGATCATGGTTTATTATATCACTTTGATGAATATATCTCAGAGTATGCCTCACTTTGGACAGTATAACTTTCCAGATGCCTAAACGAAAACAGGTAGTTGCCTCGAGCGATCACTATCCAAGCAAGCCCTAGAATGACGTTTTAATAATTGAACTGTTAGTGGAACGTAATGTCCCTAAATGGTCTTTTCAGTGCATGCCTAATCCATCTCCATTTCCTTGTTAACTATTCGTGCTTCTTTTATGTGCTTCAGTTCCTTGTTTATGTCCTTGCACCAACTAATCGGTATTGTAGCTCTATCAATGAAACATAAGACTAGACCTGCCTTAACTGACATTGGATGAGATAACCTAAAGTCTAGATACCGGTTGAAATGTGTCGGTTTCTTGTAGATGGTAGTATCTAAACCATCATCTCTCCTTCATTATATTCTTCAATCCAACATAGGTAATTCTCTTTTTTTATTTTCTACCTCGAAAGTGAATTGGATTGCATCCACTACTGAGTTTATATGTGTGTAGAAACTGTCGAAATGTTTCGATTTCAAATGTATTACTCATTCTGTTTGTTGATATATTTTATCCTAAAACTTGGAGAATATAGAGATCAGGTACAACTGTAATCCTAACATGATCTCATCAATCCATAACTAGTTCTTTGCCTCCAGTGGCATATTGGTTGGCATTTTAGTAAAAAGACATCACATCGAAACTATCAAGAAAGATATCTCAGAGACAATAAGTAGGATTCTCAATAAAGCTGACTGGGATTACATTGGCATTTAAACCTACAAATTCACTTAGAAATAAGCTTCGTAGGTTAAAGGGATCTCATTGATCCAATTAGGCAGTATAATTTAGTTTGCCAAATTCCTTGCAACGACTGCCACGTCAAATACATAGGTCAATCAATGTAGTCGACCAAGGTCAATTAGGCTATCGAACCCAAAACCCAAACAAGTTCAAAACTGGAAGATCCCCGTAAGATGAATAATCTTTAAAAAAACCTTTGCCATACATAAACTTGACTATATCAAATAACTATCTGAGAACAGATCAATGCAGATGAAACCAATGAAAGATAGCGAAGGAAACCTAGTTACCAAAGAGGAGAAACAAAGGTAACGATGGACTGACCACTTACAAAAAACTCTTGAATTGGCCATCACCACCACCTGCAACTTATCCACAAATACCACCAGAAGCCCAACCACAGAATTACCAATCAACACAAACCCTCCGACAAAAGAAGTCCTGAATGCCATAAAGTTGCTGAACTTTGGGAAAGCGGCAGGACCAGATGGTGGGATTCCTCCAGAAGCACTGAAAATAGACACAGGGACAACAGCAGACATGCTCAAACCACACCACTATTGCAGAAGGTTTGGAAGGAAGAAAGAATGGATACCTTATCAAATTCTCACAGAAGAGAGACTTAAATCTTTGCAAGAACTGGTGCGGAACCTTGCTTCACTCCTGTTCACCGTAAGCAAAATATTAAGCCGCATCTTCTCGGAGACACAGACCAAAAAATGCGTCGGATTCAAAACTGGCTGACTTAAGGAAGAAAAAATCATGTTCCGATCAAATTGCAACTCTACGCTACGCATCATCATAGAACAGAGCATAGAACGGCAGTAAACTCAACTCTGCCTCAACTCAATTGACTTGGAAAAGGCCTTAGACAGCGTCGACCGAGAAGTAAATTGACAGGCAGCTACTTCAACACTACGGTTTTAGTGCCACAAACCATTATCAACCTCACTCAACAGCAGCTATAGGCTATATGATGACGATGCTACATGCCAAGTGATTCAAAATGGAAAGCTAAGTGATGCCTTTGAAGTGAAGACAGGGGACAGGAGTAAGACAAGGTTGCCTACTATCATCACTGATGTTCTTCCTTATTGTGGTCGACTGGACAGGACTGAATCATGCAAGAGACTGCGAGTAGTTGTGAGATGAGCATGCACTGGCTGGACCGGGGAAAAGAACCCAGATGATTTGGATTTTGCCGATGACTTGTGTTTAATGTCACACAAACTCGAAGATCTACAGGCAAAAAATAACAAGTTGACAAAAGAGGTGAGACAGTGAAGACGAAACTTCCTTCAGATGAATGTAGAGAAGACAGAGGTGATGAAGATACCCAACCAACAACAACAACAGCATCAACAACGAGCACCATCAACAGCAGAAATTTAAAGGAAGTAGTCTCTTTCACCTACCTACCTAGGTAAGGCAGCATCGTTTCAAATACAGGTGGCGTAGGTGGCACACGTGAGGAAGTCAAAGCAGCCACGATCGGAAAGACAGCATGACAGGTAGTCCTTTATTAACTTGAAATCAGTGTGCAGATCTAGTACACTTCACTGCACTCAGCATAACGCATGAACAACATCCACATTTTCAACACTAATGTCAGTTGAGTGAGTCAGTGCTTCTCTGTGATGTTTGAGAGACTTGACGTTGCGTCACAAAAACCATTTCCAACAAAAAACTGCAAACAGACATCACATCAACAGCTGTCGCCTACGCTCACTCGATACTGACAGTGAAGATCAGTTAGATGGCCAGAATAAGCAAGAAGGAACTGATTCACTCATTCACTCTATCTGTCTGTCTGGCTGTGAAGGAACCAACCAAGAAGCCATCGCCCAGCAAATATGCAGAAGAAGGAAGTGGATATGGATTGGACTGGACTGGACATAGTATGAGAATACGGTTTGAGGAGATCACGCACCAGGTCAGGCCACACCAGTCCGTCAAATGGAAGCCAAATAGGAAACGACGATTTGGGTGTCCGAGGCAAGGTTGACATGGAGTAGATGGTGTGAGGACGAAACGAAAGGTTGTTGGTAGTTGTGAATCGAGGTTTGCAAGACTGTGGAGAAGAGATTGGAATGGAGACGTGCTACTGAAGCCCTATGTTCCACTAGGAACCCAGGGGACAAATAACAATGATAACAATCTCTTTGCCATCTAATTCATGCGTCCCCAGATATTGAAATATAATGGATGATATATAGTTCCTGTATGATTCTACTATTGTTTTCTTTCTTAATCTTATGTTTCTGTGTGCTGAAGCAGAACAAAGAATTTGTGATGTTAGTGTCTCAGTCTATCTAAATTATGTGGCTTATCTGGATTATGTTTTCAGGTAACTCAAGAATGGCGCTAAATAAATGGAGCTCAGTCTTGTAGTTTTTGTTTTCATTTTTTGAGGTTTATGGGGATTTATTTATTTGTTTTAGCTTGGTATTCGTCACGGACTGACATGACTTGGAGAGACATTGGAAAAATGGGAGTACTGGACAACTGTTTCTTCCTAGTATGGGGTTGTAAGCAGTGCATACTCATGGTCTCCTTAGTTTGATTCCTGGCGGTGTCATAGGTACGCACTGCTGAGGAGTTCCATACTAGGACGAAACAGCTTTCCAGTACTCCCATTTTTCCACTGTCCCTCCAACTGATGTCAGTCCATGATGAATACAAACCTGAATTTTTCGTTTTCTTGACAAACACTGAAGTAGATGCCTCCATACTGTCAGTAATTTGACTCGGATAGTGACAATGGCCAGTGTTTAACAGTGGAATCCAGTTGGATGTATCTGCACCCCACTGAATAATGTTGTTCCCGCCTAGGCTGGAACCCTTGGCCAACCACTTGAAATGCCAGAGTGTTATCCAGTTGGCTAACAAGTCACGATGAGCACGGGTATGGCTTTGATGTTATTCCATGTGATTACCCATCGTTGAGAATATACTGTTTCTTGGTTTGAAGACAATTGACTGAAAACTCTCTAAGATAAAGAATACTCAGGTTGTCAAGTCATACAATTACACTAAAGTATTGCACTTACCGGACAGTAGAAGAAAATTTCATAAAATATTTAAACTTTGTTCTGTAGAGGCTAGAAGAGGAATCCAGGACACGCGTTTCGTCTTACCTGGGACTTCTTGTACAACGTGTAGTAGTTATTACTATTTATTGATATACTCGTAATTCTCCGTTGTTTTATTGGATCGAACTGTGGTATTTTGGTGGTTGTGGCTAGCAGAGGAATCTAGGACGCGGGTTTCGTCTTATTTCAGACATCATTCACTGGGGTGTTGGTGTAACCGAAGAGTCCCGATTTCCTCTGGTAGCCACAACCAATTAAATTATCATAACTAACTTTCAGGCAATATTGAGGCATCTGCATAGGAGCCCATATGCCAATAGATGTCGAACAATCTGATGCAATAAAACAACGGAGAATTAAAAGTATATGAATAGGTAGTAATATCTTAGCTTTGTTTGTTTATCTTGTGTTTGGTTCATCAGTTATCAGATCGAGAAAGGAATTACATAACACATAAAGTGGTAATTTCAAGAAGATTTGCTAAAACAGAACGATCAACGGGAAATGACAAACATCAATTAAGAACAGATTATATCTAGTGCACAAGACATGATTCTCGGAACTCAGAAGCCTAGAAATGACTCTCTGGAACTTATACTAATAGGTGCCATGCTCAATTCTTCATTGGATCCATCATCACTAAGTAGGATACTGACGCTTGCAGCTGATAGGTCTCAAAAGGACCAAAACATCATCCTGGGTTCCACAGCTAGCCTCCGTTATTTTTTAAATTATTTTTTGTTTTGAGCAGTGTGTTGTATTTGAGCAATACATTTCGAACAGTCTGATGAAACATACCTTTACTTGTCAAGTCAATATATATTAGACCAAGGACTGGGAGGGGGGATTAATACAACGATTAACACAGTAGGGGTTAAAATTAAGAAAGATGAGAACAAACAGGAAGTGACATAGTTGATCTTAATCTTGGTAAGAAAACAAAGTTTACCAAGGGGTAGGTGTAGTGTAAGAGCAAATCTCAGTATATGTCCCTGACTGACTAAAACTATGGAAATTCAGGCATTGTCCTGTCCATGTAGGCTTTCTGTAAACTGACTGTCTTATTGAACCATCTTCTGGTCGACTGAGAAGTATATCTAGGAATGGCAGTTGATTACTATTGTGTGTGTGTGTTTGTACGACGTTAAGTCTATTTAGTAGACAAGCCATATCCTCATGCGTTTCACAAATTACTATGTTGTCATCAACATATCTCTTGTAAACAGGAACTTTAGCGATGAGATCACCAGCCAGATTTTCAATATATGACATATAAATATCGGCCAGTAGTGGTCCTAATGGACTACCCATAGCTACACCGTCAACTTCTCGAAGGCGTTCACCTTCAAATGTGAAGTGAACTTTGTCGGTACACAGCAATAATAACTCCTTCAGAAAGGTTGGAGTAATAGAAAATGGGAGGTCCTTAAGAAAAGTGTCCATATCACTCTACCATACAGAGGGGAGCTAAATTGTATCATTTTGAGACGTAGGCTGACATCAGCCACTAAGAAAACGTATTACGCAGCGAATCTTAACACTGCGGAGAAAACAGAACACATGCTTCACCAAAAACCTAAACACTGCATCAGTGATTAAGTCACATCCCATTGTGTTTACTAATTTACATGTGTATGTGGTCACACATACATAGGGAGGAGTAATCGAGTCATGCAATTGAGGGTGGGAGAACATATGCCTAAATGGCTTCAAAAACAAATGGAGTGTGAAATGATGATAAATACTGGTGGGAGACGACCCTCTTCATCTATAGCTAAACATATCATAGAAACAGGTCACAAAGTTAATGTTCAAACAGCTTTCAAAGTTTTACATAGAAACAGTCAGGGACGTATTCTGAGATTTGCGGAAGCCAAAGCCATACACCACTTTATGTGTACAAAAACAGTTTGTTATTACACTACACCTACCCCTTGGTAAACTTTGTTTTCTTACCAAGATTAAGATCAACTATGTCACTTCCTGTTTGTTCTCATCTTTCTTAATTTTAACCCCCTACTGTGTTAGTCGTTGTATTAATCCCCCCTCCCAGTCCTCGGTCTAATATATATTGACTTGACAAGTAAAGGTATGTTTCATCAGACTGTTCGAAATGTATTGCTCAAATACATCACATTGCTCAGATAAACTTTGTCTTCTAATTACGCTATCGAAATTCATGAAAAGTAATAACTGTTTCATATTTTTTATTCGTCCCTTGGGTTCCTAGTGGAACATAGGGCTTCAGTAGCACGTCTCCAGTGCACTCTCTTCTCTGCAAACTTTTGAACCTGGTTCCACGACTATCCACAAGCTCTCATTTCTTCCTCGCACGATCTCCTCCGTGTCACCTTCACCTCGGACGCCCAAGTCGTCGTTCCCCATTTGGGTTCCACTTGAGGGCCTGACACGTGATGTCCTCTGTTGGCCTTCTCAGTGTATGCCCAGTCCAATCCATCTCCACTTCCTCCCAGTGCATATTTGTTGAGTGATAGGTTCTTGCTTGGTTCGTCACCAGCCCAAGTTCCTTGTTGATTATTCTTTCTGGTCATCTGAGCTTCAGTAACGAGCCAGAGTAGGCAGCTGATGATGATGTGTGTCTGTAGTTTTTTGGAAGTCCTTTTCGTAACGCGCCGAGTATCTGAGCCATATAGAAGCACTGATTTGACGTTAGTGTTGAAAATCCGGATATTGTCCCACATGCTGAGTGCAGAAGATCTCCACACTGGTTTCAGGTTAATGAACGCCTGTCTTACTTAACCGATCTTGGCTTTGACGTTCTCGTCAGTGCTGCTGTGTGTAGTTGAAACATTGCTGCCTAGATAGGTGAAGGAGGCTACTTCCTTTAAGTTTCTTCCGTTGATGGTGATTAGAGTTTGTTGTTGGTAGTGGTGGTGTTGTTGGTTGGGTATCTTCATCACCTCCTCCTCTGTCTTCTCTATATTCACTTGAATTCCTGTCTTCGCTGCCCTGTCTCTTCTGTTAACTTGTTAGTTTTCGTCTTTAGATCTTCCAGTTTGTGTGACATCAGACACAAGTCATCATTGGCGAAATCCAAATATTCTAGGTTCTTTTCTGTGGTCCAGCCATTGTATCCCCCTCTTCTCGCTCCCCATTGTTTGTTGCATGATCCAGTCTAGTCGACCACAACCAAGAATATCATGGTTGATAGTAGATAGCATTGCCTTACTCCTGTCTTCACTTCACTTCAAAAGCATCACTGAGCTTCCCATTGTGAATTACTTGGCTGGTATGTGACGTCTTCAAATAGTCGTTGAATGAGGCTGATAAAGGTTTGTGGCACCAAAAGTGTAGTGTTGAAGCAGTTGCCTGCCAAATTACTTGTTGGTCGATGTTGTCGAAGGCCTTTTCGAAGTTGATGAAGTTGAGGTATAGAGTTGAGTTGACTGGCATTCAGTACTCTGTTGTATGATGATGCGTAGTGTGTTGTGTTGCAATTTGGTCTGCACATGATTTGCACCTCCTGAAGCCTTCCTGTTCGGGTCGTAATTTTGAATCCGGTGCATCCTTTAGTCTCTCCACTTTGATGAGGCTTAATATTTTGCTTAGGGTGGACAGGAGTGTGATTCCGCACCAGTTCTTGCAAACACTTAGGTCTCCCTTCTTCCAATCAATGGAGAGGTGCCTTCCCTTCCTTCCACACCTTCCGCAATAGTGGTGTGGTGTGGGCATGTCTGCTGTTGTCCATGCGTCTGTTCTCAGTGCTTCCGGCGGGATTTCATCTGGTCCTGCTGCTTTCCTGCATTTCAGTATATTTATGGCGTTCAGGACTTCCACTTTTGTCGGAGGGCTTGTGTACACTTGAGTTCAGTGGCCGGGCTGTAGGTGGTATTTCTTGACGAAGTGCAGGTGGAGATGGTGGTCGATTCAAGAGCTTCTCGAAGTGGTTGGCCCATTGTTTCCTTTGTTTCTCTTCTTTCGTAATTATATTTACCTCACCATCTTTCATTGGTTTCATCTGTGCTGCCTTGATCTCTTCCCTGGTAGGTAGTAACCTGGTTATTTGATACAATGTTGTCGGGTCTCTGTCTCTTCTACCTGCAGCCTGTTCTGCTTCACTTGCCAGTGTGTCGTGGGAGTGTCTTTCGCCTTTGCGAGCACTCTTCTTCACTTCTTTGTCCAGTGTTGTGTTTTAAACATTGTACTCAGTTCCTCTTGTCATTGTGCATCCTTGCACTCGTTTATCTTCTGTTTCACCATCACCATCCTCCTCTCCCTGCTCTATCAGCTTCCATGTGTCCATTGAGATCCATTCCGTTCCTTATCTTCTTTCTTCCTAATACAGTTATGTATGTTTCTTTCCACATAGCTTTCAAAGGGTTCCAGTGTTCTTCCACACAGGTTTGTTCAGGGATGTTGCTCGATATCTCCCACTTTTTCCTGATAACTGTCTGACATGAAGATGTCGTTTGTAGTTTCATGCTTCAGTTTCCGAGTGTTGTACTTGAACTGTGGTCTATCACCAACTTCCTTGAAAGCTTTGAACTTGATTTGGAAGGTAGGTTGGTTGCACCAGACAGTGAGTGGTGTGAGCCTACATCTGCTCCTCTTCTTGACCTTGTGTTAAGTAGACTGCGTCTCCACTTTCTTGAGAATGAGATGAAGTCGATGTGATTTTCAGTGTAGTGTGTCCATCTTGTGAAATGAAGTCCATGTCGCTCACTTTGTGTATATGCTTGTGCTTGAACACAGTGCCTCACTCCAATCACCGAATGGTTGAATGCACAGAATTCTGTAAACACTTCTCCATTCTCGTTCATCACCTCACCGAGTGCTTGTCGACCCATGGTTAGTTCTCTTCCTATGTTTTCCGCTCCCAGTTTGACATTCATGTCACCCATTAGAATGAATTTTGATGTCTCCACCTGAGGTCTTGTCCAGTGTTGATTGCAGGCAGTTTTCTGTAGAATTTCTCCTTCTTCTCTTGGTCTGCATTATTTGTGGGTGCGTAGCGTAGCATTGTGTGATTGTGACCTTCCTTCCTTTTGAGTTGAACCTTGCTGTCATGATAGTGATCCTGGAGGAGATTGGTTCTATCATACAATTAACTATTAAGTTGAATAATGTCACAAGATTGAATCCAGTTGAAAGGAATGAGAAATCAAGTATTTTCACAATGAAACGATGTAATATAATGAAGGAAAGTATTTTGTGATTGAAGCGAAATAAAATTCTAGCTAGCAGTCGGACCTCGTAGCTCAGTTGGTAGAGCATGGGTGCCGACAAACTGGCGGTCGCTGGTTGGAACCCGGCCGCGGTCCAGATTTCCATCTCACCTTCAATCATGACCCAGTACAATTATGAGCATTCTATGCCATTTACATTTCTGTATTTGATGCTGGCATTATAAATCCATGTTCGTTTATTTGTACTATGTTTGAATAATCCTTGTCTAGTTTAAACATTCTCCATTTTATCTTAACCTGTGCATTTTTTGTTGTTCATATTGTCTGATACTGGTGGATAAACAATGTTTAGAGCGTTAATAATATGTGAAGGTATTTGGAATTGAGTACATTTACTTGGAGTCGGGTATGTATATTCGGCACTCCTTTGTTAAATCAGACTAGTATATTCATGAAGATTTGTCTCATAAAAATAAATATTAAGTACAGCCCTACCCCATAACAACAGGTGAATTGATAAATGTATCTAGAGAGGGTTCAAAACATTTACGGAAATATTTAATTAACCGTAATTTTTTTTTACAAGTTAGTAAATAAACCAACAAGCAATCAGTTGCCTTTCCATTATTCCACACTCTCAAGTCGGTTTCTTTTCTAAGCTCCCGCTACAGCGTGTCCACATTTTATTTGACCATATTTTTGATGGACAATTGATCGATTTAAACAAAGGTTGTTTTTTTATGTACCTACCCATGAAATCCTTGTCTACACATTATGTAGTTTAGATAAAGATGATGTACTACGGGTCTACGTGTTCTGGTATTCTGCAAACAGTGTGATATGGTGCGGGGTGATAAGATCCGGGGGGGGGGGGAGGAGAGAGCTTCTAGAATATCATCAAATGCCCAGGCATTCACAGCCTATTTCCTACTGACTGGCTACCCATGGCGTCGGTGTTTCTACAAAACTAACACGATGAGATTGTATGTCTAGTGGTCACAACCAGACTGATGAATGTGACAGGTTGATTCAAAGCAGTTGGAATACACTGACTGATTCGCTACCGATAGTGGACATCAGCTTCACAATCCAGAAGGGATGAATGATCTCTGAGTCCACCTTCGTTACGGACAACCATGGATATGTGGTATATGATGTTGCCTCACTAATATGTAGATTAAACTTTAGTTCAAGAGTTCACTCAAGTAGTGATCTGTTGAGACAAGCACCTCTTTCTGCTTGATTATCCACACAGTATCGTAGCCCAATTCTTCTTCATAAAACGTAAGCCCAAGTATTTTGTGTGTTATTTCATAGTCCTTACCGATGAACAGTGTTGTTTCACCACTATTGTAGCGGAAAATTGATCTGAAAATCCCTCCCGATCACCCTTATTTGATCGTATTGACATTTATTTTAACATTTTTAACCTCGTTATGGATGGCGTACCTTTGACCCTAGCCGGTGTAATGTTATTTGCTTGTTTGACTGTCTTCTGACTTTCTACTCAGTATTTGCCTTTGTATGATTGAGACTGATCATGAATGTTTCACCTTCCTATTATGTGACGCTGAACTGTTGACAAGAGGATGTTGTTTTACTGCGCCCGACATTTTGTTTTGGTTCAACTTACGGTTGTGCCGTGATTTGACTGTTTGTCCTTTGACTGTCTACCGGAAACGTTTGTTTGTTGATTTGATTCTGGTAGACAGAGTTCTGATCCCTTTCGTCTGGAATATTCTTATTGACTGTCAGGTACTTAACAGTTGTATTTGTTTAACTAGTTTTTACCGCATAGTAAGTATTTTCACCCGAGAAAGTTTTGGACTGTACGGTTACCCAACTGCACTATTGAGGTATTTTTGTAATTTTGACATAACTTACTGTTGCTTTGATGGTACCACAGATTTTGTTACGAACCTACTACTGAATTACTACAAACCGTGTTTTGATATTTTGATCCAACCTTTGACTGTGCGTCACTCGCGGACGTTCGGAAGCTATACAGTAGAAGGCAGGAACTAGTCAGATCCACGTCAGTTGGCACCGCCTAGTTATTTCCCGTGTTCAGGCCAAGATTATTGGATTATGGCAGCTACAACTCTTGCATTCCAATTTGTCTTTATTCACACTCATGGTTCACTCAGCTTCTTTTGATTGAACAGAAGTTTCATCTACCTGAATCATCCTGAGTCGATAAACAGGGGGGCCTTATAAGGGTGTTCCATATTACGACATTTGACTTTGCTATTCTGAGAATGCACTCACTGTTTAAACTAGCTGCTTTCAAAGAGACAAGTTTGGTTAGGACTCATGAATGCCTCACTCATTACGTACACCGTCTCTTAGAGTCCTCCTACTAAATTTCATTAAATTACTCCTTCCTCAGTTCAAGCATGTTCACAATCCGCTTATCCGGGGACTGTGTGTGACATCAGCAATCATCCTTGGTGAATTAGTGTTGCACTTAGTGCCAGAGTCAAAGCTTTACTAGTTGACCGAATCATCACTAACTGTTTTTGTATGCTGCTAGACTAGAAGGTTCAATCAGAGTCAGAAGTAAATGTCGTGAGAAATGCTACTTCTGCATCACCTGTGGCTGTGCCTCATTTAACTTCACATTGGATGTAGTTGGGCATAAGTTGTACCATCTGTTGACTGGCCTTTGTAATCAGGCCCAGCCAACAAACGATGTGATGCCGGCTTGGATTTTGAGTGTTTAGGTAATGTGTCTAATCATCGGGTATTCATCGATTATAGGTCGGATTATTGAAACCATCCTCTGCATATTTATACAAACCACAACGCAATTATAGTCAGTACCAACTTTAACAACATCCATCGCCGTTGTGCTACCTGGTCTCATCCTTCTGCTTCTCAGGCTTGGACTAAGAGATCACACTAAAAGTAGCTACTGATGGTATGCGAGTGCGCTAAACTGACTCATCTCCTGGAGCACTTGTGTACATCGCGATCACTATTAAGTGTGCATGTGTGTGGTAAGTTCTTCTTGCGTTTCCCGTGGTCATCAAATTCTTTGTCCTAAGCCAATTGACGTGGGTAAGTAAGTTACTTCCAGTATTGGGAGGAAATACCAAATAAGGTTTGATTCAAGTCTAGCTGTCAAAATTTCATAAAGTATGGGTGAGAAATGAATGAATCTGTAAGGTTCCGTGTAAATGGCAAATGAAGTTAGTCTTGTCTTTAAATGACGTCTTGGCGACAAACACAGATTCTCTGCAAGCTCCTTACAACTTCTTGGCATTTTTCGGTATGTTACGGCATTCAGTGATGTACCTAACGCGATTAGTCACGTAGCATTTGTATACCGATCTCAAGGCTCAGTGATCCAAATGTTCTAGTGGGGCACAAGCAGACTGAATGACAGATGGCATATCAACCAAAAACCTTTGTAGACACGCAGAATGGTGGGTATAACGTTCCAGACAGTAATTCTGTTAATCTGTAGCTCAGGCGATATTGATTTCAGCGTTTTATACTCCATGTTTAGTTCATATCTTTCTGCCTAACGAATCGGTTACCTCCAAAGAACTAAAGCGACAGTCAGCATCCAACGCAGCCAAAGAATCCTGACTCTTTTTAGGGATGCAAGTGATACTGTAATCAGGAAACTGGTTCTATTATTTGAACAGTTATGACCAACTCAGAATATTTCACCTTTAGAAAGGTCTATAAAACGTTATAAGGGAATCAGTTTACTACAACTGGCATTCCAAATGTTAGCTGCCATCATTCTTCCCAAGTTCTGCAAAACGCATCAAAAACTGATCTGCAAGAAGCCAAGTGGGTTTCGTCCAAGTGATAAATCCATTACTCACACCTTCCCGCTTCGCTAGATGCTAGAACATCATTGCACATGGTGTAGGTTGATAATCATTCTTTTTCCTTTGGCATGGCCGTAGTCTGAAGTTGTGTGTTGGAGAGGAGATATCCATGAGAGGTTTGTTGACAGCGTAAAAGCCCATTACTGCAACACTTCAGATAGAGTGAATGCATACAGCCACTTGTCTCCGTTGATATAAACAGCAAGTATGTTTTGAGTTGCGGATGTTTTGTTTTTTATTCTCGGAGTGTTCTCATAAATTTTGATCATTTGTGTTTTTGCTGAGAGAGGGCGTTTCTGTGACCAGAAAGTCTTGTGGAAGAATCAGTCAACTTATATTTGCCAATATCTACCAGCAGCTGATAGTGCTGTAAGAGATGCGTACCAATAATGCCGGTGGTCACATCAAGGACTATACAAACTCAGCGGGAAAAGACGACGTAGTTTAAGATTGAGGTCGAGGAATCTTCGGCCGTAAGTTGTGATGGGCGAACCGTTGGCGACACAAAGTTGTAAAGACGTTGACTGTATATGCTCTTCACTGGTAGATAGGACGATGCTAGCCTCTACCCGTGTCAAACAGGAAGCGTATCCCAGGATATCGATCTGTGAAGTTGAAGAGGCGACAAGAAAGTGGTTTGCCAGCAATGTTAGTCACCGTCACGTTCTAGCTCACGTGTTTTCCGCCTGCTTGGCCTCTAAGGTGTAAGGTAGAGTGCACCCTTTGGCATTGGCACCATAGTGCCTATACTACCAGCGCAACCCGGATTTGAATTGTGATTTGGAACGCCTGTTATTAGTGCGGGAGGCAGTTCTGCTGCACGGGCGAAATGTGCGACCATAGAAGGAATTACTGGGCAGCGTTTCTCTCATGATTCTGCAGAACTCCCCCTGCAGCGTAGTGATTTGGGCCACAGTGTCAAAACTTGATGGCTCATTTGTGGAAGTAGGTTAGGGATCTTCTTGTGTGTCAGTGGCAGTAGACATTGCAGCTGAAATACTCGCGTCAGGCTTTCTGGCGTCTTTGGCTCTGTGAGCTGCTTCTTCTAGCCCCATCAGGGGGGACTCGTGAAAGGGTGCTAGGATTTCTTGCATCGTTTGTGGCAACCTCTACGGCTATAGTTGCTTGAGAAATACATTGTCACTACTGAAGTCTGCAACCAGCTGCTTCATCCGACGAAGTTGTTCCGTGGGCTTACGATCACCGAGATGCGCATACCTGAAAAGTTTTTGCACCTTCTGATGGTCAGTAAGTGCAACGCGTTTGATGAAGACGGCCTTAAGAAGATAGTATGCACTCGGTGTTGGGCCCTCTGGCACGCCTGGTACAACTTCGACCGCACTTTCGGGCAAGCAGACGATGACCAAGTTTGACTTAACTTCCTGTGAGTGAATACGCCTTAAGACAAATTGAGCTTCCATGTGAGCGAGCGACGCGGGTGGCCTATGGGGCCGGAAGGTGGAAAGCTGAAGAGTTATGGCCATCTGCGCAGCATAGCCATTGTCCTCAGTCATCGATAGCGGATATAATAAGGCACGAGGCTGATAATAAAAAATTAAGATGGAAAATGCAGTACAAAAATGAAAACAAAGTCCCTATGTCAAAGATAAAAATAGAACAAACGAATCACTGCAGAATAAATAAAGTACAAGGCACGGTAAGAGAATGATACTCCAGCTCACCAATCATAGGGGTGCTAAATGTGTCGCTATTGCGTAGCGCTTAACCAACCCTACTTAACTCGATATGCTCTAGCAGCTGCTTAATCAGTATCTTACCTGACGTGTAAGTACTGATAACGAAATCAAAAGGACTGATATTCAGGAATATATTCAAAGAAGTAATATATTTAATTAGAATAAATGTAATAGTGATTAATAGGGGAAAAATTTATCCAACTTATCCGGCTGAACTAGGGACTCTGAGGATGCGCCTGCTAACCAGCACAAAGGGGGCTCAAAATGGCATCAAAACCTAATCGGATGCATACTCGCCAAGCCAAAACTTAAAACACCTTAAGCATCTAGAGGCTAGCTAGAAGTTTATTTAATCAGTACTTAGCTGATTAAATTTAATCTATTAATTTTGGCCCAAGTAGTATTTTTGTGACAGGAAGGTAATCAGTAATGTTTTCAGAGGAATCGAATTCACTAAAAACGGAAAATAAAGAGCAGATGGTATTCTTAGGTATGCTGATCGTAACAAGTGGTGGCTCACATCTTGAAACTTAAGTGACAGAAAGACAACCCAACTACAACAATAGTGATCCAGTGTCATAAATGGAAAGCTGTGTAACGGCCTCATCTTAATTAGACGCTGGTGGCAATACAGAAGAATAGGGGAAATTTAAGAAGAGGGTTTGTTTAAAACCTCCCAACTAAGCGGCCATCCGTTATTATTCAGGTTAATTATAGATATTCTCATGGAGGTCTGCCCCTCGTCACCTGACCACACAGGGATTGATTTAATCGCAGGAGAGTTTTTGTTAGACCCAGAATATGCAGATAACAGTTATGTTAGGTGAAGACGCCAACAAGGTGCAAAGTCTTCTGAACACTTTGAGTGGCAATTTGAGAATGTTTGGGATGCATTTCTCACCACCCAAATGCGAATCGCTGTTCCTGGGTTGATCTTCAACGGTGCACCACCGTGGCTAACAATAGAGAGGGTAGTGGTTGAGTGTGTCGACCACTTCACTTACCTAGGAAGTGGGATCAGCCCTGGTGTCTCAGTGGCCGATGAAGTCTCTGCACGAATATGAAAGACTCGTTTGGCTGTCGCCAACTTACCCCACCCATGGCACCTCCGTGATATGCGATTGTCTATTTAGGGTCGTGTTAACTGCACCTGCACAGAGGCCCACTCTGTTCTACTTTATAGCTGTGAAACATAGACATTGGAGGTGGAAGAAATGAGAAGGCTGGCTTCAGGTGTTTGACCACTGTTGCCTTCGTAGCATGGGCCATATTCCGTGGTACCACCACTTGAGTAACGCAGACGTCAGGTGTGGGAGTTTTAGGGAGTAGAGGTAAATCAGTTGACGAGGTTATGAACCCTCACCGACTGAGATGGTTGGCTCCCGCATGTGTTACGTATGTCTAGTCACCGATCGCCTCGTCATGCAGCGTTGGGTAAAGTAGGTCAGGGCTGGAAAAAGGCCTGAGGTGGCCAGACTAAAACATGTCATGACATCAATGTATGAAGTGCTTGACCGTTGGTTTGAGCTACGTAGAGAGATCCGAACCAGCTGGCTGGGACCAGTGGGATAAGAGGACTGAGTGGTTAGACTGACTGTAGATGATCACATGGCTGGGAACCGATGTCAGCGGCGCTGATGTATCCCCACATACATTCTCTTCATTTTAACGATGCTGTACGGAATCTCACCATTTTTTCATTCCTCGTTTCTCTCATTTCGTACTTTATATTTGATTTGACCGGATTTTGTTTCCTTCATGTTGCACTTCACTGCCTTTTTACTTGATGTACTGGTATGAGATGAGGTGTGGCAAGTTGGACTGTTACGCGGTGATGTCTGGTCCTACGCTGATATTGATGATGATGATGATGATGAAGTAACACGTGGACGGCATAATCTACCTAATATAGGCCACAGGTGCTGACTAGAACTGTTTGAAAGAGATAGTCCATCGTAGTTCAACTGAAAGTACTGAAACCTGGCCACTGCTCTACATAACGGAGCACACGACTCTTAAGACCAATATGGTAATATATTCCTGGGCCTATAACTCTAGTTTCACACGGAGAACACCTTCGTAATACACTTCGGATGCTACAAGGCAAATATGGAAATTCATCGTCGAATATTTCCAAGATAACGTCACCATAGGCCCACGTTGCGTTCGTTCGCAGCATCATACTCATGACCATCTTCATCATCCGCTCATGTCTACTTTCCGTATTGCTTTCCATTGAAGCATAAGGTACAGCAGTTTCTAAATGTTGTTCGTGAGAAGTAAGTAGTGAAAAATACCGCTAGCACTCTTTTCGGCATGCAGTTCTACCGCAATGGAAGTTCGGTTGCAATCGACTACTTCAATCAGGTCTACAAGTTCTTCAGTAACACCTACGCATTTGTCATTACAAAATAGGCTAATTCACAATTTCCGGAAACCAACTCTACATCCCGAATAGATTGTTTTGTACACCTCCCGGACTCCTACGAAATGGCTTTATAAATTCGTTTACATCGTCCGTAAAGCGTAGACCGGTGACAAGGCACACGCTTCTGTAACAAGACGGATCTCAAGTCCTCTACGAAAGATGGGTCTTTAAATTCTGGATACTATTATATTATAACATAAAATACAATGTAGAAGAAACACGCTACTCACCTCCATGATGCACGTTGTGGTTACGTTTGGCGCGGCAGGCACCCTGAAACTATTAGCGGTGAACTTAAACAGACACATACTTGCTACTCGAGCAATCTAATTCCGTGAAAGGATCCATACTCAAAATACTAAGAGGATATCTAATGGTCAAGAGCCTACGTGAAGATTCCCTTAAACATTTCCATCGATAGACGTATCGGCTGCGCTACGGTTTCCCCACTAATGTCGCCTAACTGTCTACGTTTCCCCTTTCGCCCCTTTTCCAAACTTTTTACGCCTTTCAAAACCAGCCCCCCCCCTGAAAGTTAACTTTTCCTCATTATTTCTCCTTCTTTCACAATTTCCTTCCTCATTTCCCCTTTTTTGGCTGACTGGGATTTACATGCTTCCATGTGGTATTTTTGTGCTTCTGTTTTGGGTTTGACCTGCTGCTCACTTTTGTTATTCATTGTTCAGGTCTAACTGACCAGTCCCCTATTCATATGGAATCCTAGTGATCGCAAGCGTCACCGTGTCATCGTGACTTTGTGAGGGATGCACAAGGTTCAGTGTCACGACCGTGACACCTGCCCTACCTCCAACTGCATTCAGTCGTTCAGACGATGGCCGAACAATTCCTAGTTTCGAAATGAAGTTGCTTTAGTCTACTAAAAGATTGTGATGGTGTCGAGCTATTTCATTCTTTGCTGTCTGTGAGACATTAACTTTCCTTTAACTCATCTTTGAAATGCCTTAAATGTCTGGCGTATTGCATGTTATCAGACACAACAATGAGTTCGCTTTACCGAAGTGGCCATACCTGTGAACTGGACCGCTTTCATGCAGCTTATGTTGTTTGAAATGCATTATTACTCTTATTCTGCTCTAGTATGATTCAGTACAAAGTCGTTTGCAAGACAAGATGGGCCGCATTAAGTTGCTCCATTGCCACAGAAACTTTGACCCTAACCCACAGATCACGCATCATTTGTACTCCACTCAAATGCTCCCGAAAAGACTGACTGTACGCAGACACAACTTAAACAGGAAACAGTATGCCTCAAGTCCCGCTATCTCTAGGGGCTACCGGTCCGAAGGATAAGCACTTCAACAGACTTGCGACCCCCAAACCTGAAATTGTAAGTTATCTCCTCTGTTTTGTGTTCTTAGTTAGGCGAACACTTTTTCTTCTTATCCGAAGCCAATTCGGCGGCATGTAGATGTTCAAATTGAGCACCTTGTAAGCGCTGTTCACGAGTGCGTTTCTTCTTTACATGTTATAGACAACAACTCTTAAGATCCCTCATCCAACAGGCTTGTTTGTCTTTCTTCCACCTACCCAACCACTTTGGAGGTAAGTAATGCAAAAGAAGCTCGCCGTAAAATGTGTACTTCAGCCAACTTGAGCAGCCTCTGATCACGCTCATGAAATTTGATAAATTCTTCGTCATCCGACTTCAGAACTCCCAGAATCCAAACCAGGCGTTTGAGCGGAATCATTTCATGTCACGCTAGCAGCGATGGAAGCTTTCTTAACGGATGCCAAGAACTTATTGAGTCGAGTGGTAGCCTATGAAGGTCATAGTCAATGGGCCAGTCACCTTTTGTTTTCCTTTATGCCGGTTACTCTTCGGAAACAGTCTCACGATATCGCTCATTCTGATGTTGTCATCAATAACGGTCCATCCCCTAGCATCTCGTCATATATGACCCCGACAACAAAAATTCATCCCCTGGCCCTCCGTCAGTACAGCCCCGGTGGCTGTACACACTGCATCGGTGTTTTTCCGCCGGTAATACTTCAACACATTTCTGTGTAGTGGCAGACGCTTGCTTACGGCAAAAGTTGCGCAGCTGGAGGGGAGCTAGTTTGCCTTAGAGTTTACCGGTAGCTCGTGTCAATCCTGTGCATGCTCAGTGGAACCGGAATAGATATGTCTCACTACCTTGGTCAGCTAGGAAGTGGCAGCTGGGTTGGCCACAACATGGATACTGCAGACCGCTTCGTCCCGCAATAGTGGGAAGTTCCAGTTGGAATTGGTAACCGAGTTTAATCATGACCGAAGAAACTGAAAATAAACAAAGATCACAGAAAAACCTCTCAACAAGTGTTTCAAACAAAAATAGATGAAAGCCGTACTTGAAATGAGAGTACACGCGCAAAGCTAAACCGGGAGAACTCAAGTAACCACAAGGAAACCAAGAGGAGGGACAGCCTTTGGTGTCACTCGAGGGAAGTTCCTATCAACGATTTCCGAAGACTGAAGCTATTACTTTTGTTCACTGGGATCAAATTTCGCTACACTGACCTACGATAACTGTGCCATAGCATTTACTTCCTGTTGCTGTTTTGGACGAAGGAAAAAGGGACCAGGATTGTGGAAGGCGACCGCCAAAGCAACATTTAGTGATAGCAACAGGCCTCCTGCATCTTACTCAGCCGATTTAGTTCACTAAAACTACAGAGGACGGCAGTTGGTCATGGATGTGCATTGAACTGCAGTACGTTGATATTGAAGATAGCATCTTCAAATTGTCAACCGCAGTGACAATTGGTTGGGCCAGAAGCATTCCACTTTCAAGGCCCAACGCCACGTGACATAGTCCCTTTTTGGCAGGCCAGGAAAGATCAGGAGAGAATAATAGAGAATAAAAATAAAATGCGGGGATAAGAAAATCGTTAGAGGCCGAGCTATACTAGGTACTCAGTTTCCCTATAATAGTGATAGTATTTATTCCTGAATGTAAAGGCACATACCATTTTTACAGGTATGAATAAGTCACAGTATAGACTACATGGGTCCCAATGGCAAACAGTCTCAGTCCCCACCCATTCGGTCATTAAAGAATATTAGTGCTGCATGCTTGTATGCAAACCAGCCTTAATCAAAAGAAGCTGAGTGGTCTCGAAAGGACCCCTTAAGTCAGCAGTAAGGAAGGTATCGAAATCATACGTTATCCTCCGGTAGTAGCCAATTCCAATATTTCATGCCCAAATGGGGGTAGGAAGGAAATCAGCACGGTCATGGACTGCTTCCCTGTTATCATGCCTTTGGAGAGGATCCCCTCAGTGATGAACTTGAATCCCACACCTGATAGGCGCTGAAAGAAGGTTTGAAGAGAAGTAGGCAAGTCAGATCAGTTAAAAGTGAAACTTTAGGTAACTCGCGTAAGCCTGGCAAAGTAACGATTATTTAGCCTAACGGGGAGCCGCACCTACTTAAGTGAAAGACCATCCGAATAAAGCAGATCCCGCTCCATTACCTGTAAGGCATGGTGGAAGCCATCTGGATCTCATCATCAGCCTAGGTCAGTCCTCAGAGTAACTCCCACAGCTGGCAGCTCAGGTCATGCGAGTCACCCCCAAAAGGCTGGTCAGAAATTTGAGTCTGTGTTCATAAAGGGGACTAAGTCCCAAAAGTTAGACCGTAGCCTTAACCTTAGATCGCTCATACTCCTTAACGTTCAGGAAAGCTGCCTTTCCCCATTGACCCATCTTGAAAAGCACGATCTTGGTCAGTGGATGAATGCTTGTGAACTTCTAGAAACCCCACCCTGTAGTTCGTCTCTTTAACGCCTAGCACGCAACAAGTTCTCCCTCAAAGGCTCTCCTGGACCTTTGAGAGTGTTTCTCGGTAGTACTCGTCAGTTGGGACACCCTTCTGAAAGGTCATCAATTAGTGAAGCAAAAACTTTCTGACATTAGGATTATGTCTGACAAACCCTGGTCAGCAAGGGAACTTCTTTGCGGCAGCATAAAAATCTACCCTCAAGATCCATGATGTTCAGTAATTATACACAGGATCCCCGAATGTTCAGGCACAGATTCTGCTGAACTTGTCTACCGCATAAATCAGTGGGGATATTTGGTCAACAAACTCCAAATAGTTGTAAAGGCCGAAAAACTTAACCACCTTTCAAAGCCGGCTCGCCTATCGGGCATTCGTACTCTCAGGCTTCCCCGAGTAACCACCGACTCTCCGAACGTGGTCAGAACTAACCTGGAATCCTGGTATAGTGAATCCAATGCATTCCCTAGAGAAGTTGAGATGGAGTGGAAATCAAGTGGACAAAGTCAGACTGAGGGGCAATTCAATCTCTTGCCGTTGGCCAATCCACGTCCAACGACCGAACGATCGGACGACGGGCAGGAGGCTTTTCGACCTTGCCCCAGATCGAAGAATCCTGAACCAGTTCTCAGTCAAACAGGTTGGTAGATCTAGTAGCCCTTGTTTCCACCCCGTTATTAAAAAGCTCGTCAAAGCCGGCCACTTACAGGCTGGGAACAAATTCTTAACTCAGCCTGCTCCTGGGACCTCCGGGCTTCATCCTATCATTTGCTGTACCTATAGTAATGTGCGTGGCCTGCGCTACAAGATGCCAGAGTTAAGGCTTTTAGTTGATGACAGTAGCCCTAGCACAATGGCTTTCTGTGAAGCACGGCTCATGAAGAACATAAAAGCTGAGGAAGCTTGTTTAGGACAGCTCAGCCTTATCCGGAAGGATAGGCCGGAGGGCCCTGGAGGCGGCGTTACTCTTCACATCAGTCCTTCCTTGAAGGCCTACGAGATCCAATCCCACAGAATCGGGACTAAAGATGCTCTCTGGTGTAGCACTAAGTGCTGTGGAGGTCCATGTTTGGTTGGAGTCTCATACCACCCTCCTGGAGCCGCTACCAAGTTAGACAAAGTGTTAATGCAGTCCTTAAGAGGAACACCGAAAATGAACTTCCCACGGGTCCTCATTATGGGACATTTTAACTATCCTCAATTCCTTATCGCTGAAAGTCCACCTCTTGGTTTAAAAGACTTCCAGGAATTATTACTGGAAAACTCTTTGACTTAGCATGTCTCCCAGTGTGCGTGCTGGGGTTTTGACGGTGAGGCATTCCTACTAGATTATACTTTCACAAATCACTTCATCGGGGTAACCAACTTGAATGTCCTCAGCCTCATTAGGTGGGGTGGCCATGCGGTTATTTCCTTCAATATTTTGTCATCTAAGTCACCCGCTCCCGATCAGTTACCAGTCAGGAAGATCCAGAGGGTTCCCCTTGATTAAATTGCGATGACCGACTGGATCTGGATGCCAGACGGGATCTGTTGAAGTACACAATCCTTCAGACTATAAATGGTGACACTCTTCTGATTCCAAGAAGAGCCGACAAGTTCTACTCCTGGCTTAAGTCAAGCATACGCCAACTTATGTGGCCCAAAGGGTTATTTTGGAGTCAATGGGGGGATACTAAAAGCCCTATTGACTGGCTAAGTTATAAAGACATCCGTTACAGATGTACGATAGGAACCGGAAATGACAGAACAAACTGCCAGACAAAACTGTGTAGAACCCTGGAGGGAGATCATGGGATACTGTACTCGCTCATGAAAGAGAAGAGTAATAGTCCACTTGGAGTGCAGGACCCCAGTAGTTTAGAGATTCTCCACTCTAACTCCTAGGTAGCAGACTTGCTGGCTCATGAATTCCAGAACAACTGTCATTTGGGAGGGAGAACCACGTACCTGTGGGACACCCGTATTACGGAGGGACTAAGCCATGTAGAATATTGACTCTCTATAATTAGAAAATATTAAAGAATTCGAACCCGAATAAGTCTCCAGGAATTGATGGGATTCACTCAAGAGTGATCAAAGAATGCGCTGAAGTTCGGTGTGCCCACCAGCGAATCTATTCAAACAGTCGTTTCTGGAAGGCAGGTTACCCTCTGATTGGAAACGGGTGGCCGTAGTCTCAATATATAAAGATGGAAACAAACTACTTGCCTCCAACTACAGACCGATCTCGCTGATCTCTTTGGTTGCACAGGTCACGGAGGGAGTCATAGTTGACTTATTTCGTAACCACTTCCCTAAGCAATCAATCCGTAACGGCTGACAACATGGTTTTTTGCCTGGAAGGTCAAGCAACACCAACATGTTGATAGCTTGGAATAACTGGGCAATATGTTGAGCAGAAAAAGCCCATTCACATCGGTTTACCTGACTTTTCTAATGCCTTTGACAAGGCAAATCATGATATCCTATGTAGGAAACCTCAGCTCATGGGTGTACGCGGAAAATTACTAATTTGGCTCGGAGATTATCTTTACGCCAGGTCGCGGTCCGTTGGAGTTGGCCCATCTCTATCTACTTGGTTCCCGGGTGGCGTGCCCCAGGGTTCTATTCTGGGCCCACCTCTGTTTCTTGCCTTTATCGATGGCCTGCCAGGAGCCCCCAATTCTCATTCACTCTTATATGCTGATGATCTGAAGATTTAGAGGAAAACATAGGTGCCAGTGGATATTTCGATCTTCCAGGCGGACCTTACGAAAACCCTTGATTGGACTACATGAAGAGGTGTCAGATGATGATAGTCGATTTATATATAGACGCAGTCCCAGCTGATACCCACTGGGTGAAATAAGTATCTGTCACTCTAACATGGAACAAGATTTGGGAGTTGCGCTGAGCGATACACTTGGAACGTCAGTCCACTGTTGCCCTGCAATTAACAAGGCCTATGGAGTTTTTGGGGCTTCTCCCGCGAATTTTACGGAGTCTAACTGCTCTTTCCACCACAATGTATGCTGTGTACATTCACCCTCATCTAGGGGAAAATTCTCTTGTGATATCCCCATACTTGAAAAAGGACATAGTCATCCCGGAACGGGTACAGAGAAGAGCTACAAAGAAAGTGGTTGGGTCACGGCATAAACCGTACCCAAACGGCTTAGTTGCTCTTGAGCTGCATCCAGCACAGTGCCGAAGGACCAGAGGGGATTTGATCATGATGTACCACATCTCCTATAATCTTCTCCATCCTAACAGATCCCCTCTAAGCTTTAACCAGAAACGCGACATGAGGGGTCACCCGTTACGAATAGAGCATGAGTGAGCACGTACGAAGATCCATGCTAACTTATTTGTGGTTAGAGTTTGTAAACTGTGGAACTCCCTTCTTTTAGCTGTTGTTACAGCCCCGTCTTTTGATGCTTCTAAATAGAGGTTAGACGCCCATCTGGGGTCCTACGGTACCGATTGGCTGTACTCAAGGAGCTTTCCGTCATCCGCAGATCAGGTGCAGTAACACTACCTCGGGACCAGATTAGTTAACAGCCGATTACATGTATCCTTTCGGATTCTTCGGAACCGGGGAGACAATTGTGACCATCCCGAACCCAGAACACACTCCAATAAGACAGGCGCAGAACCCAAGGAACCACCGTTCGCTAATTCTACAACACGAAGCTTGAAACCGTCAGATAGTTAGGATACCCAGTGAAATTAGTTTCAGCAGAATAGTGTAGCCATAAAAAAGGGAACACAGAAGTAGGGAGTGTATTGCATCTTCAGACACACCGGCTTCAGTAAGCAATGAAGTGAAGCTCTTCCTTTTATGAGCAGCACACAGTTTCCTTTCAGGAAAATAAGAATGTGTCCAATTGGTAACTTGATGAATCAGTATGAGCAGCGACAAGTTTATTTATCAAGAGTAGTGTGGGAACAAGGTCAAAGACAGACTGGTAGTGCAAGGTGGCCTAGTGAATACGCTTGGTAACTATGTCTTTACTGGAAACAACACTGTGATGCAAGACAATGGTAGCATCTAAATTACCTTTCTTGTCTTTGCAGTCATACGGTTTTCGATCTGCGAAAGCCCTCAGCGAAGAAGCAGGAACAAGAAGAAGTAACTTTTCAGCTGTTCCAAAAGGAGGGAAGTTATGGCGGCTGACTGAAGCTTAATATGCAGTCCTGAAGATGATTTAGGCACGGGCACAACTTTAATCTCCTTCCAACTGGTGGGTATTGCATTTTTGGAAGACGAGGCACTAGAGAAAATAACTCGAGGCATTTTCATGACAGTTTACAGACTGTATATTCACCCTTGCCTAGAAAAAAGTCACTGGTTATGTCACAGTATCTGAAGAAAGACACTGCCACCTTGGAATGGGTTCGCAGAACAGATCCAAAATTTGATTATGCCACAACACGGGCGTTATCTGGAAGCTTAGTTGCTTTAAAGCTGCAACCTGTACAATACAGGAGGGTCAAGGGGGTTACCGTCGCGGCGCGTCCTACTGACCATAGTCCCCCTCATTCAGATAGACCTTCCTCAATTTTTAAACGGAAACCCTATCCCAGCGTGAGATGTGTGCAGGGATTGGCGCTAACTTTTCAGCCCTCAGGATATGCAAATTGCGAACCTCCCTCATCTAAGAAGCTACTGTACCACCTAATACAGACGCTTGCAGAACGTTAGATGCCCATTCAGATTCTCGTGGTGCAGCCGAGCTGCACCCGTGAAGCCTCCAGTCTCCTTGCAGACGAAAGGTACCATCAATGGCAGAAGAAAAGGGATTGGCTGACAGGTGATTTCTGCCATTTCACGTTTCTCTGAGGCGGAAAAGACGAGCAATCATTTCAAAGAAAGGACGTGTTGCATTAACACAGACGTACAACCCAAGGGACCATTGTTCACCATTCCTGCGACGAGAAGTCCTGAGCTCCTCTATTTCGGCTGGGGGGAAAGTCTTCTCACAATGCAAAGAAACTCAAGTGGTAGTCATACTAGTCTTTAAGATGGTCATTGGGGTCGGTCATGATTGTAGAGACGTGTAGAGACCGGCTGTCAGTAGGGTTCCCTCTAGCCTACAGGTGAGTAGTTGCAGAAGACTGCGTAGAAGGGGGAATCTGGAAGGGAAAATAGGTGACAAACGCGAAATGGCGACTCATTAAGTCCAGGGAGCAGGGTACGCCTTGACTTTTTCTTTGCCGTTGACAAATTTGGCATTTGTTGCGGTGACCACATCAAATGAGTTGAATGAGCATTGTGTCGGCGGAGAGGAGTGTAGAGCTTCTTTATCACTATGGGTCTTGATCAGTCTATGTGACTCACGGCTGTCAGGATACTGTCAATACTGAGCGATCACACTCGTATTACTTTTTACTACTGCCGTGTAATGAACTAGCATTTACCGGATATTTGAGACCTGTTATATCAAGACAACTGCACACTCGGGGGACTGTACGTGGCGTGATGATTTATTCTCCTTTAACTTTCCCAGCTTAATTGAGAGCAACAAGGCTCAGATATTGCCTGTAAAAGTGGAGTGTGCTCTTATAACGCATTGTTCGAGATATACTGCTGCGGCGATTCCCACTATCACCGTGAGGCCAGAAGTGTCTGTAAAAACCCGGTTGGAAAATCCGGGTTAGTGTACGCGAAGGGATTCTTCCAGACCTCTCCGTACCATTCTAAGGTGCTCTGATGATACTGGGAGGAAAACCAAGAGGAAAGGAGGCATACCAGCCCTGCTGCTGGAAAAGGAATCAGCCTACGCAGCAGATGATGTTACGAGTAAGAGTGGGGCCCTGTGGTGGTACTTCAGGGAGGTACTATCTGGAGGTTGCATTCGGCACTCAGAAACTAATTTCATTGGTGAAATCCCATGAACAAAACTAAGGCTCACTGAGGAGAAAGTTGACCCGAAACTCCTACAGAACCGCAACACTGGTAAGTCTTTTAGTTCAGATAAGCTGCAACTCCGTGTATTATCAAAACTAGTGGATGTCATTGCCAAACCAATCTCTTGGTTGTTCAAAATGTCCCTGAATTAATGAAAACCACCCACGGATTGCGGCAGTCCATCATCGGAAGGGTCCACGGAACCGACCGTAGACGTCTGGCTACTAACTATCTCCCGGTTGGTCTAACTAGCTCAGGTGTTAGGCCCTCAGTAAAGACCATTCGCAAAACCAATCTAGGCCTAAAGAAGACGGGGATGTTTGGGATGGGTGGTGTAATAAGAATCTAGACCAACGATTTTCTTTGCTACAAGACATAGAGAGTGATAGTAAACGGATAATTATCATCACGGAGACAATTAAAGGACGTAGTGTCTCAGGGTACTATATCAGATCCACTTCTGTTGCTACTCTACGCGGAAAGGTTGCCCAGGAAGACTGACACTTTCATCCGCATGTTTGCAGATGATGCCAAATGTCAAAATGGTTCCCGTGGATACCTGATGAACGATAGGCTATTGGCCGAAGTAGATGAGTGCAAGGACTCATGTATCATAGTTTAGCATGACCTTAAAACAAATAACTGTACATTAGCAGCTTCCAAAGGCTTTCAATTATTTTAGTTCTTACGAAGAGCCTTTCAGAATTTCGTATACGTAAAGTCTCTTTTCACTGTCTTGCCTTAAAATGAGTAGTGATCTTATTTTAATGCACCGTGTCTTGAATGATGGTTCACCTTCTGACTTATCTTACTATTTATTGACTCCACAGTAGTTCATCTCACAAGAAATTATCTAGTAGTTAGGGTGCCAAATCGTCCTCTTCCGGAAACACGTTTCTCGAACAGAATTGTTGCCGTTGAAACCCCTTACTGAGGGACAAAGGTCTTCCTAATCCTTCGAGATTATCAAAGTAAGATTGAGTCTTCTTGGTACTACTGCTAGCAAGGGTTAATATAGGTCACGACCCTACCATCCTTATTCCGGAAAATGGAAACTTCGAGTGATAAAAGACAACTGATGATATCTGATAGTTCAGAACGTTAAAACAAGCCAATCTGGAGATCGAGCTAGAAAGTGGATTTGCAAACTTTCAAATGGGCTACAGGTAGTCTAAGCGAATTTGGCTCCTTCATGATAAACCAATCAAAGAACAGATACACGTTCAAGCATCCACTGGTGGTAAAATTAAATGTTTGTGGTTTCTACTGCACAAGCGTTGGGAGTATTTTGACGTCGGTGAGTTGCATGACCAGATTTGCTTTTTTATTCCATCGAATTCAGAATTCTTACGGTCATGGTCACAGTGTTTTTTTGTGTTGACCCTACCTTTTCAATAATTTCACAGTCTATGACTCCCCTATAGGAGTCATTCCATTTTGAGAAAATTCTTGGGGAACGCAATTATCCCCATTTTCCCCAATCATATGAAAAATTTCAGCCACATACTGCGACAATGATAATGATTTCATTTAAATACTACATGAAGGAGGTTTTACGCAAAGTTGCCAAAATTTTCCCAAAATTTTGCGTGTTAGTTAACTCGCAGAATTTTATGTATTTCCTCAAAACACGCAGAATCCTGCGTACTTTCCCACACTTTGCTCAAAGTGGTATGTAAGGGTGATTGGATTCATTTTTGGCATTCTCTTTCAAGTCTTTGCTGGCTAAGATAAAGAGACGTATCAAAAGTGAATTTTGAGTTGCAAAACAGATCGTATCGAACGAAGTTTAAGGACAGGCATATGTATTCCACAAGTAATTTTTAGCTGCCTGCCTGATCGGTATTCGGCGACATTGTACTCTGGGTATGAGGGTTTGGTCGTTTCTTTTAAGTCACCTCATTGAAAGATGGGAGTTTTTGTTTCAAGAATGTGTAGTGAATTCGATAAAACAGAACGAACTACAGTAAGTTTGCTCTCTAACGATGCGCTGGTTCATATGTAGTCTAGAATTGACACGCCACATTGATAACATGCATCAAGAAATTAACTACGGTCTGAGGCTGAAGCAGGAGGTTAACTATGCATTTTGGATTCACACGTCCTAGCTTAGGGACAACTTAGCGTGTATTAATACACTTTAAACATGATCTACAAGACTGATGTATTTCCAGATTATTTTTCCACTCACATACTCTTTTCATCGCAAGAACGACAACAGAAAACTACTGTTTATTGGAATAACCCCAGTCAACATTTTCGCGAGGAAACACGGGGCATTTTGGGGGAAAACGTGGGGTAAGAAGCTTGGGGAAATTTTGCAAAACCGCACGTTTTGCCCCGAGTTTTCACTGCAATCTGCAATACGCCCCTTTGTTTTGCCTTGCGTAAATGTTGACTGGGACTAAGGTTGTTGTGTTTTTCAAAATGCTACTGAAAGTGCGGCAACTTGAGCTGATTCACTTCTGTGCCACATTCTGTATTGACTCGTATTTTTGTTTCAGAATATCCTTTAGGTGTATTGATCAAGGTTGCAAGTGTTGTGAATTTATCTTCGATACATTTGGGAAAATTCATCCCTTTTCTTTCTGATCAAAGTTAGGGTCGACGTGGAACCTGGCGTTACTAAATAACGGAATGTTTTTGCACACACACCAATCTGAGAGAAGCTTTCCAGATGCACTGACTTTATCAGTGGGGCTGTGGTTTGGTGGGATGACTACCAACTATTGGGTCGCAGATTCAAGCCCCGTCCCACCTATCGAGGTTTGGGTAACTAGGTGGTATCACTAACCTTCGCACAATAGGTGTGGCTCACGGCCTACTGCATGAATACGCACAAGGTATTTGAGTGTGTTTCGTTCGTTCAACTCTTTCTGACCTTTGTCTAAGAGTCACTTACTGTCTTTACGCTGTCTTTACAGCAAGCTGTAGAAAGCATCAAACTTCTTCAGGATGGGTTGTTGTCGCGATCTGATTACAGTCGATCCAGTTTCTCGTTAAAAGTGTCCCTAGTGTTCTCATTGTCGAACTGCGCTTGGAATAGTTTTACTGATGTCGTTTTTTATGTCCATTTAAATGCAGAGATCCGCGTACTTGAACCAACTTGTGGTCACTTTCCAAGCACGTGCTCGAGGAAAAGCATGAATCTTCGCTGACTATCGGATCACAATAAACTTTTGAATTGTCTTATCACCTGTCTAGGTTTACGTAGCCAGTCATAATCACTGTCACATAATATTTAGGACTCTGCATCCGGTCCTTGAGTCTGTATGTTATTTTATACTAATTTATTCGTCTTTTGTTATTCTAATCATTGCACTTTCAATAGCATTTTTACAATTTACAAGGCTAATTTTAGGTCTAAGCTCTTCAGGACGGACGGTTGCAAAAAGTAATCTACCATCAACACACCGCAACTGTTCAGTGATCTGTCGGTAACATGGATGCAGAGGTTGAAGTAGAAGAGGATTTTTCAGTTCCACAAAGTAACAATACGGCCCTTAATGAAACACTGTTTTTCAATCCTTAGTAACTCCCAAGATGAACTTCAACTACAGTCTAATCGCCCTGTTTGTGTTTGTGATATCATATTTCATGTGGAAGTTCTTCCGCTCTCGAAATGCACATTCTGTGACACGTCCATCAGCTGGTGATGAAGCCCATCGTAAAGCCATGGAAGCCGCAAGAGCTAAACTTCAGGCGGAGTTTGATGCTGAGATTGCTCGGTACAAATCTAAAAAGCAAGACGAAGAAGAAGCAAGGAAACAAGCGAAAAATTTGACGAAGTTTATGATTAATGGGACAACCGTAAGTTACACGATTAAACTCGGGACACGTTCATTTGAATATTATTATCCTGTCCTCTTTGCTACGAAGGCGACGCTAGTCGAACACCTGAAGCATCCGCTTTGTTCTCTACTTCTGATGGCCATGTTTGGTAGTCAGAGTGAATTGCAGCTCAGTATAATCGGATATCACAGCGTTGCCATAAATTAAGCCAGTGAGAGCCAAGTGAGCCTTTTTTATGCGTCCAGAGACTTCATCAGCCACTGACCCACTAGGATCGATTCCACTCCCTTAGGCAAGTGACGTGGTCAGCGCACTCAACCGCGCTCCACTTACTACCATTAGACAAGGCACCAGCAAAGACCAGTCGCAGAGCAAGTGTTTGCATTTAGGTGATAAGAAACAAATCATAAGCATTCTCAAACTGCCAAATGACTGCATCTTGTCAGTGTCGTTAGCTACTAAGACCCTAGATTCACCAAGGATTCTCTTGTGGTGAAATCAATCCCCGTGAAGTTAGATGACGAGAGAAAGACTTTTATAAGTACGTGTATAATAAGGTTGAATAAGAATGGAGGGAGTGAACATCCGTGACGAAACCACTTGAAGTACCCAACTCGTCAGATAACTGACTATAGGTTGTAACACACGCAGTTGTTCTAATAAAAATCTCCAACTGGGTGATTTACTTAGCCAGGACTCCTTTCAGTGAGACCCTGCTGTAAGACCCCTCGATCGACGGGATCGAGTACCCCTTTCAGGTCAAGAAATGCAGCCCGTGCCTGGCGCAGATTAATGTGCTTGTACTCAAGAACTCGGTGAAGGGTGATTATTTGGTCTCAAGCCTGCCTAATTTTCTTGGGATTGCTGTTCTTAAGCTCCACTTAGACGTGTAATAATTGTAGAAACTGGAATCTTGAACAAGATTTTCGTCAGACTGATTCCCAGACATCCACGTTGTTTCGAATTCGTATCGTAATTAGTAATACATTTAAGGAGTGTTAATTTACTTACTAATCTATCATTTTACATTTGAAAAAGATCAATGATTCCCGACATTTCCTTGGTGTGTTGATGACAAGAAAAGAAGATGGCTTTATACTGAGAAGTATATATAGGAAACCGACGTCTACTGCACAGTGTACACACTTCCTCAGGTTCGTACCGATGAAATACGAACACAATATAATCAGATGCCTGGCATTTAGAGTAAGATCGATTTGTTCCAATGAGTGTATGGAAAAAGAACTACTGTGTATCTGATATTCTAAGTGAAAACGGATATCCGGATAAGTTCATCGAAACTAATATCAACTACATTGGTCCTAAACAAGAACTGATGACGGTAGGGAAGAAGCCTTTGTTTCTGCGCTTACAATTCAAGGGAGATGTTGCAAGTGACATTCTGTCAAAATGCCTAGCTAGAACAGTCAATAGGTTGTTTCATGCAGGTTGGCTTTGGTTATCGTTCAGTAGTCAGCCAGTGCCCAATCCGAGACTAAAGCATAGCCTACTTAATCTTACCTCTTCATCTTGCATATATCAATTCGACTGTTCCTGTGGAACTAGTTACATAGGGCGTACGATTAGGCAAGTGCGTTTCCAGATACTAGAGTATTTACCAGCTTGGTTCAGAAACGACACAGAGCATCATATAAGTGCTAATAAAGTTTTTAATGTCATTCACTGTGTTCCAAAAACGATACCACATGTAGTTCACCAATGCCTGCTCAACATAGTGGAGGCTGCTGTAATAAGATCGAACAAGACTGAACTCTGCATTCAGGAAGAACATGTCCAAGCGTTACTTCTCCGTTGGCCTTCGGCAAACTAAAGACAACTCGTGCCAACTTATTCGCTATCTTTCTGTTCACCATCATATCATTCTTCTGTATATGACTAATTAAAAAAAGATAAATCGGTTTCCTTACAATCCCTAAATCTCACTTCATTCGAAAATGTATCTGCCTTTAATATGGCTTGTTTTTACGCTGTACAAATGCATTCTTTGTTCAGATTGTTGCTTTTTATAATCTATTTCTGAATAATAGCCAAGGTTATCTTTTGATTTTTATGGTTGACCTGTTTAGATTGGTAAGACATTTTGGGGTTATTCAGTTAAAATATTGTCGACAACATGTTAACAAATGAAGGGTTGAAATTTACAAAGATTAGATCTAGGGATTTCTGTTAATCACTTTCATGCATTAACTGTTCAATAAAAATCTACAATTAACAGTTTATAAATTGTGTTCATAATTACGAGTTGATAAGATTTTTCTAGTCAAAAATTCTTCAAAATTCATTTTTGGTGATAGTATTTATTATCTGCCTCTCAACTGGTCTGATTAAAGTTCTCAAAATCGAATTTGTATGGTACTTTTGTTAGGTGAAAGCTTTTCATTCTTACATACACTTGTAGGAGTTTAAGAGTCTGAAGATCATCATCATGAAGACCAACAAAGGACCAGGCATTACTGCTTAACGGTCCAAGTTGCCACGTATCATATCAGCATACCAAGTAACAAGGCAGTAAAATGGAAGATGAAGAAAGAACGAAAAACCGGTCAGAGGAGATAAAAGTAGAAAGGAGTAAAAGAGAGGAAGGAAGAATGAGTTGATGGGATTAAGTAGAGGAGGGGTTAAGATGAAAATATATGGCCATATAACCTAGAGCCCCAAACCACTGGTTTCTCTTGTCATGCGGACCCCAACCATCTAGTCGATATCTCTCTCCATAGTTCGGACCAACAGTCAAAAAAATTCTTTCACTGATGCCATGTTTTAGTTTAGCCACCTCAAGCCTTTTGTTCCCAGCCTGGACCTACTTCGGCCAACATTGTGCGACAAGGCAGTCGGTAGTTAAGCATACGTAACAAATGTTCCAGCCATCTGAGTCGGTGAAGGTTCACGTCCCCTCATCAAGTGACTTTCCTCACCTCCATAAAACTCTACGGCTGACTTAAGTCTGAAGATACATTGTGTACGTCTACTCTGTCTTGTGAAGATATGTCTCAATGGTCAAAGCAGTAGAATCCCAACTCTATTTACCCTTATAATACTCAAGGACTTAGGTTGACGGCTGCTATTCTAAGTTCCGTTATACAACGTGAACTTCGCCTTCCGTTGGTATCAGAACTCACGCAGCTATCAAGTGACACGGGCTTTCTCGCAACTTTCAACAATTCTTCACTATGACTTAATTCAATCATTCTCAAACCTCCAGGCTATCCAAGCTTTCAGGATATATCGGCATGAAAAGTCGTTCAAGATGTGTAACAATCCATAGTTACTAAACAGATACACAATCTTATCAATTGGTGCAAGCCAAACCTGCAAACTGTCCATTTCAATGGATCAAACATGTATAGTGTTAATGATAATTACCCACACATATTTAGTTACACATTTGATCCGTATTTTCACTTGTTTACAGTGGTCGTACCCATACGTATTTATCCAGTTAGTGAAGTCTCTTACTGTTGGTCGGAGTCATATGAGGACTGGTTGGAGTCTCCAAGACAAAAAAAATCAGTGTTTGGGAGCTCTTGGTGATATGGCTGAAAATCAGTCACTCCTTAGCATTTTGTAAAGCTTGAATATTTACGTTGACCGTAATCTTAAGTTTGTTTATTCTCTCACACAACTTTGTCCAATTCAATATCACTCTTATTCTATCCATCTGTTCTTTATGTACCACTGGGAGGTTGTGGTAACTTGTAGCGATGGAGTTGTGTACAAGGCTCTACGTTGATTTTCTCTGTCTGTTTGTCTGATGTGCAAATTATCATTTGAAGCCAAATACAAGTTTTACATTCTTATTTATTCTACTTTGTAGACCGAAGGCGATGAGAAGAAGAAAAAGAAGCTATTACGATCGGATGGTAAGCTAGATAGTTCCTGTTTTTAAAATTATGACATCATGTCTATCGAATATTCTAGGCTTTTCAACGAAACAGTTCTTGGAGTGAACTACAAATAAAACCTCACCACTACTGCTAGTCAGACATGCAGAAAAAAAATGAAAGCAGAACCTCGTACACAAGTACATCGGTTCAAGTTGCCATATATCGCAGTAGTATGCAAAGAACAAGTGGATGAAAGAAGAATGATATTAAAGTAGACAAGGTGTATTGAAGGAGAAGAAATTTGAAAATGAAGGTTGATGAATATATTCAAGCTTAGAAGACGTAAAAGAGTCCTCAACCATTGATTCCTATAGTCTCAGGGACCCTATCCAGGTAGTCTACACCTCTTATACGGCTCATACACTAGTCCCACGTCTTTGTTTGATCACTTTGTTAGTCACCAACTTCAGTTCATACAACCATGTATTGTCATAACCATCTACTCATTATTTACCTCACGGTTAATAAGTTATCGTTAATGTATGTTCCCATAGTCCACAATTATTAGTAGGTTTACTGTGAAAAGTGGTGAATAAAGATATGTATCATAGTAAGCTTTAATGATAAATGTTTGGTCATAAGACAGTGGTAACATCGTCAACATGAACTTCATGAAGAAGGACATACATTACACAGTAATATAGACAAATAACTAGACCAGTATTTTTATGATGCCAGTTCTAATTGCTGAAACCCATAGCAAGCTTCTTTTACTTGACTGAGAAGTTTTCATCAAATATGGCATGTGAAGCAAACATGTGTAGTGTAAATCCAATCGAAGACAATAATCCTTTGATGTTTGATATCAGGATTTCTCACTCTCATAGACAGTCGGAATACCGTTCCATCTACCGAAGTTTGAACAACCAGATAGTATTAGCTTTTAGCTGTCACACTGTAAGTATATGTAGCTCATTGCTTATTGCATCGAGTGGATTTCAATCTCGATTCAGTTTCCTTTTACAGATATTTGTGCATAAAAATTTAAACACTTACACTTATGCGTATCGTGACTATAAAAGTTTTACAATGAGTCAGAAGCTTATCGTATAATGTACATTTACAGCCAGAAATGATGTTTTCCATCCATCCATGCGCATCAACTTTTCTTAAGATACCTGAAAGAGATTTGTGTGATCACAGAGTCCATCGGACGTCTGCTTGAGGCCTGTCACATATAGCCTTTTGAGTATGAGTATTTTGAACTTTTGTTGCTTTGGGGTCGGATGGTCGAAAAGAAACGACAAATGAACCAACACCGCCGACCCGGTAGACCGTGGGATATGGTGGAGTGTATTATTTTTTGGGCCGACCTTTTCTAACCCCCACCCCACCCCTCATTCCACTGAGAGGGCAGCATCAGCATGGTACTGCTGATCATCCAAGGGAAACACCTGACTCCTGTCATACCGTATCCAGCTAGCAGCAGTACGATTCGCCGTCAGACCCCCATCATAGTGTGGCAATTCACACCACAACGGTAACTGCTTTTCATCTCACCACTATCTAACAGACCTTTCTGGTATGGTAAGACCTCGAGGGAACAAGTGTTGCATCAGCATAGCTCGTTGGGTGATTGTGATATAGAAGCCCGACCACCACGTCAAGGTAGCAGCTATCGGTTGGGCTGAAATTCTAGTCACAATGGCGGTGTAGATGTATTCACTCATGGACGTCTTCTAAAACTGAGATATTCGCACTAACCTTTTTCTTCAAATCGTTTATTCTCCTCTCACACAACTTTATCTACTTTGGTATCACTTCATTTCCTATCCACCTGTTCTTTGTGTACTATCGTAAAGTAATGGCAACTTAAGGCGATGCACTTGTGTGTGAGGTACTACGCTGATTTTATCAATCAGTTAAAGGCTGCGTATTAAGTACTCCGATGTATCTCCTTATATCAATTGATAAAACACTTTCTTATTTGTATATGAGATAAAAGTCTGTAAATAAGAAATGTATCTCATCTTTCAAGAATCGGCACCATTTATAGTAACCAATAGGTTAACTTTGAAGCAATCAAGTTTTCACTTGTATAATCTATACTGAGCATCTTAACTGTGATGTGTAAACAGTACATATTGGAGGGTAGTCCATCAAATTTCTACCAAGCCTCCATCTAAAGAGCGTCTATTAAAGTGCCCTGTGATGTTGAATTTCAATAGCTTAGTGGCTACGTTGTAATTTACCCAATCCAGTCGTGGTGGGAGCAGCTCACCAGTAACGTCTCTGACGAGTCTCACGGAGGACAAAAACAATCCCTTCAAGATTGCTGATGAGTGCCAACAAGTACAAAGCCTAGGTCCAGGATTTCTTGCTATTTGGCTTCAAACAACTAACATTTTCGGCTTAATCTGCTAGCCATAAGAAATTATAACCTACCGTCATGCCCAAGTTTTACTGACATAATTGCTTCAATCAACTTCTATGACTTTGACAACGATTTATATATTTTTATACATTATTTTGACCACTACAGATTATAATCCGTTGACTGGAGATACAGGAACCACTTATAGACCAACTTCACGGTTCTGTTCACGTGGTGGATGACGTTAAACTGTCCCGCTGGACACTCAGTCAGTTGGCATACAACTGAGTCATAGTTTCCACTATCTCACTATCAACTCCATATTTTCTAAAAATGAAATTTGACAGCTGTTAAATGACGTTGTTTATTCGAAATTGGATCTAACACTTCTAAGAATAACAACTGATGTTCCAGGTGGATTTTTTTAAAGTATGGAGAAAAATTTCTATTCTGTTGTTAACTCGTTCATGACTATGCCAAAAAAGTTTTGTTAATCTTATTGACTTGTAATTTTTTTTCTTTCCTGAAGAAAATTAATAAATGCAAACTTCTCAAAGAGAATTGATAGTTTTCTTTTTTTTATGCGGAAAGCTGTGATTCATTGGGTCATGAGTTCGAATACCGTTCCATTTAATGAGTTGTGGGATAGTCAGGTCATATTATTAGCCGTTGCATAATAGGGTGTGTGTGTGTGTGACTACTCCGTTGCCTAGTGTACGAACTTGGACGAAGTTGCTATTAGTCCTTATCGTTTCGTTCTTTATTCATTATGTGTCATTCTAAAACTTTACGACGACGTAGTGGAAACCGTTTCAGAATTATTTCAGCTAACAATCAATTGATTTGATAGTTAAGTACACGGCATATTATTATGTTATTGAAGTGATAGCGAGAAGCAAATGCATGAAATTCATACAGTTTCTTTTAATATATGAACATTGTACGTTTATACAGTCAATCCCATCTAGAGCGTTTCTGTTTTGAATCTGTTTGTGGTTGTTGTTGTTGATATTGTGATTCTTCTTCTGCTTGACAATATTGTTGTTCAGTCATTTGAGGTTTCTCATTCTTCATATATGACTTCAACATTTCTGGATGTGTATACCGACTGGCTTCAACACCAGCGGATACAAATCGTCGATTGTATTGAGCTGTAAATGCAGCTTTCATTGCAGAGAAACGATCTGCTTGTAAACCTGTAAGGAATGAGAAATGAACAGTGTGACCAATCTATACTTTATGATTAGTAGGAACTACAATAAAACATCCAGTACAGACTTATATACTAGTTGGCTTCCAAGATTGAAGTACGTAGAATACGGTGTGCCTGAATTGAAGACCAATTCTTTGAATGTTACTCAAGGGTTTAAAACCAATGAGTTATATCTTCATAAAATTGCATAGCTAGTTCATTAATAAAAATCACCTGAAATCACTGATTTCCACGTATTATGATAAGTTCTAGAGAAAAGAGGAATTTTCTCTAGCTATCAAGTAAATTTGATCATTGGCGCCATTTCGAAGTGATACAGTATTATTCACTTGATGACAAAGTTTCCAGCATAAATTATCATTGCCCATAGTCATTATCTCAATGTGTAATCACACACAACTTTCGATATTCGATTTTTATAGTTACGTCACCTCATATCCTTTGATTTTATTGGTAGTAAAGTTTCCCATATGTCTGGTAAAAAGGTGTTGTGTCATTGCTTGTATTACATGTGTTCAGTGGCGGTTTTATCCTACTCCCTATTGTGTGTTAATGTATACATTGTAATAGCTCAGTTTCTTTGTAGATTACTGATCTTATTCGGATCTGTCATTCAATATATTTAGCTAAATTCTTATGTTCCGCTAATCTAACTGACCTCGACCTGCTAGTTTAATCTATGTACTTCACCTCACAGTCATTGTATAGGATTTGTTAGATTAGGTTATTCAGCTTAATTGGATCGATCCGATCTTAAGCCAGCCGACAAAGCTAACCTCTGACTGAGTTTGTAGGTTGAAATCCCACTCTAATTCCAGCTGCATTGAGAATCCTATGTGTAGTTTCTGATGTAGCTTCCTTATAGGGCAACACAATGGAGGCTGTGAACTCCTTTCTACTCGTGTTTTCCTTATTACTTTCATTTTTACTACTGTTATCATTTTGTCCCTTAAGTGTTCGTACGAATTTGTCATCAAACTGTGGAGGATAATTATTAATTATTGACGCTTCTTCTATGTGTTTCAATTCCTTGTTGAAGTCTTTACAATGACTAGTCAGTTTTCTGGCTCTATCACTCCGACATTTGACTAAACCCGCCTTAACTGACATTGGATGAGATGACTGAAGTCTAGATACCTATTAGAGTGTGTAGGTTTCTTGTAGATGGTAGTATCCAAACCACTGTCTGTCCTTCGTTCTGTCCTACAGTGCAACAACATGGGTAATTCTCCTTGTTGATTTTCTACCTCTTCATGAGGTCAAGTACATTGGTCAAACTAGCCGGTTGGTGTCAGTTAGAATGGTGAATTATAGGAATTTAGCTAAATATATAGAATGACAGACCCGAATGAGATCAATAATGTAGAGAGAAAACTCAGTTGTTGCAAAATGGATGCATTAACAAGTACACAAGCACACAAGAGGGTGGATGGGATAAAACCACTGTATTGAAGTTCAATGTAATTATAAGTGGAGAGGGGGATTGATTACTGAATCTTTGTTCATTGAATCAACATTCATCCAACATATGTAATGAGAATGACACAACAGTTTTTTACCAGAGATATGGAAAATGTTATTACCAATGAAAACCAAGAATAAGAGATGACAAGAGTCTAAAAGTGAGATGTGGAAAGTGCTGTGTGATAACACATCGGATATGATGATGAGCAACGTATGTTATACATCAAATAAACAAATCGAATATAGAATTAAATTCTACCGCATTGCCCAAGTTGTACACATATATTAGTGAAGCCATATCGAAGGTCTACAGTACATAATAAAAAAAAATAAAACTGAATACAAAATGATGCTTTGTGAATTACTAACGTAAATAATTCTGTATTTTGAATGATAAAAGTGTATATACTTACCACCTGGACGGATAAGTTCAGCTCCATGACCTGCAGCAGCAGCAGCAGCTGGGCCACTACGTGGATTATTCATTTCATTGCTATCAAGTGAGGATAAACCTAATCCCGGCCTAGATCGTGGAGGTCGAGGTCCAAATCCACCACTTGGTAGTCGAATAGCACTTTCACTTGTAGAATTCAATGAAGATCGACTATTTGAAAACCAACCACATTTAAATGCTATATCCAAAAGTCTTGGTGGGACAATTTGTGAAGCAGATTCAAGATGTTGTACTAAACATGCTGCAAAATCAACTGGATCTTTTCCAGCAACAAATAAAGTGTAAGCAGTTCCTTTTACACCAGCACGTCCAGTTCTGCCTATCCGATGAATATGTGTGTCAATATCACGTGCCACTTCATAATTGATTACATTGTGTATACTTGGAATATCCAGACCACGTGCTATTTTTTATTCAAGAAGATATTTAAGCAACAATTTTATACTGGAAAACATCCAAGGAGGTTAAGCGAAGTAATTCGATTTAGACAACATAAATGTGAGGAACAATAAGATTTAATCACCTAGGTAGATAAATTGGTCATTTATACACAATTTGATATATAATAGAGGTTTTAAAATATATCTACAATCTTTGTTTATCCTTTTACATGTAGTAAGTAAATCCGGACGCGCGTTTCGTCCTATTCGGCACTCGTCACCTGGATGTACCTGCATCCCAGTGCGGAGTGATGTTGCTCCCATTGAAGTTTGAACCCAGTACCCTTCGCTTCAAACGCCAGAGCGTTATCCACTGAGGCACAATAACCACCTCTTGTGCAACAGGTATCAGTTATGCCTCAGTGCTAGTCACCAAGATTAATATAAGAAACTTGTTTAGTTCGTGAGACAGTGACGTTTCATTAACTCTTCAAATCTCAGTAGTTAACACATGGGAACGAGTGTTTCAAAAAAAGACGTCCAACCTATACAACTTTATTATTTTGTTTCCTTGCTTAGAATTTGTAGGTGCAGTTGTATTCTACTAGCTGTGGTGTATTTGTACTAAGTATAAATTTATTCTACAACAAAGATTAGTCAGCTTTCACCGTAGACGATTTAAAAAATTGCAATTTAAGACACTATCATGATAAACCGATCATGTTGCTTCTTGCTTCTCCTACTTATTTCTTAAAGATTTCCTTCTCTTTACCAAATTAGTAGTTTTTTTCTGATGATTTCACTGGTTTATTATTAGTCTGGACATTAGGTTTTCAACCTGTTTCGTTGACAGTTTGAATCCTATTATGTCCACAGAGGTTTAGGTGGCTAGATGATAATATAACTAACTCGCACACCGACGTAGCTCACTACCCAGTAAACAAGCAAAGCACCTGATTGATGAGTTCCAGATATTCACTTACTGAAGATACAATATGCATTTAGTAAACATGCAAGAGATTCTCTGCTTTCCTTTGATTTCAAACAATTGGTCACTTTTATGAATTTCGGTAATGGAATTAGAAGACATGAAGAGGCAGTGAAAACGGGACTTCAGTTGAATGTAGAGAAGACGGAGGTGATGAGAATACCCAACCAACAACAAGCACCAATCATCATTAATGGGAGAAACCTAAAGGAAGTACTCTTTCACCTACGTAGGCAGCATCCTTTCAACTACAGGCAGTGGTGGCATAGATGAGGATGTCAAAGCAGCTAGGATCGGAAAGACAGCAAGACAGACCTTCATTAACCTGAAATCAGTGTGAAGATCTACTGCACTCAGCATAAAGCGTGAACAACATCCGGATTTTCAACACCAACGTCAAGTCAGTGCTGCTATATGATTCACAAACTTGGCGCGTCACGAAAAGCACTTCCAACAAACTACAGATATTCATCAATAACTCCCTATGCTGCCTCGATACCGAAGATCAGATGGCCCAAAAGAATAAGCAACAAGGAACTCTGTTTAGCAATGAACCAACCAAGAACCCATCACTCAACAAATATGCAGAAGAAAGTGGAGGTGGATTGGGTATACACTGAGAAGGCCAATTGGGGATATCATGCGCCAGGCCAGGCCCTCGAGTGGAATCGAAAAGGGAAATGACGAGTTGGGCGTCCGAGGCGAGGGTGACATGGAGGAGATGGTGTGAGGAAGAAATGGAAGGTTGTGGTCAGTCGTGGAGCGAGGTTGAGGAGACTGCAGAGAAGAGAATGCAATGGAGGCGTGCTACTGAAGCCCTATGTTCCACTAGGAACCCAAGGGACATACATATAATAAGAATGAATTAGAAGATGTAGATTATCTGAACGATATGTGATGTATTTGCGCTAAACATTTAGAACAATCTTACCCCACACACATTTACAGTCTGCCATTCTTGGACATACCCCTAAGTCGTAGGAATGATTATTCAATAAAATGGTCGATTTACAAGAAACCCAGTTGGACAAGTCAGTACTTAAGTTTACATGGCTTTTGTCCAACCCAATGGCGATGCCTCGATACTGCTAGATATTCTTGTTGATGAGTAGTACAGAAATCCAGGATGCGCGTTGGGACTCTTCAGCCGGATGCACCTTCACCTTAGTGAGTGGTGTTGTTCACGTTGGCAATCGAACCCAGTACCTACCGCTTGAAACGCAAAAAGCCGGAACGCCTTTATACAACAGCTGGCTTAGGGCGTGTCATACACGGCCTTTTGCAGATTGTTGTTTTCAGATTTGGTTAGACAAAGAGAAAGCATACCACCGGCACCAGGAGACTGTGGAACAGGGAGGAGCATGCTATTTTTAGACACTACTGCTACCACTGACAGCTAACCAGCAGTACGATTTTGACCTTAGTGTAGCAATCTACACTATGACGGTAACTGCTTTTCGTCTTGTTGGATCATTGCCAACATTGCCAAGTCCAACCACTACATCAAGGCAGCAGGTATCAGCCAGAATTATACCTGCATATCGTGAAACAAACACTTGAATAACGCAGAGGCTAAATAGTCTGAGGCAAAAGAATCACTTAATGAAGTTGTAAGTCGTCATCGACTCAGATGATATGCTTGTCTATGACATGCAATAAGAAGGTAGACCAGGCGGGAAAAAAATCCATAAAGTCTTTAACTGTTTATTTCAGCTGTACATCTACATTTTTATCTTGACTATTACACATCATAAATTCTTGATTACTTTCAAACTCTCTTCTCTTGTTTATATTGTTTCCATTCTTTTGTATTTTGTTTTCTGGCTTTGTACACATAAACCACCAGTAGACAGTAATAAATGAAGGAAATGAGAAGATATAGACGAAGGAAGGAATGTTTATCATTGACATCTTGTACAGTAGTCACTAAGACAGTCATTTGCATAATATACTTCATTTCTTTTTCTGCTTCTATCTTGATTTACTCTTAACACACCCCTTCGTCACATTGTCTTTTGCATTTCTCTGGACAGAATCCTTACCTATTTGCTGATAATTGTCTATGATTTCTACCACCCTTTGAACATATACACTACAATATCATCAAACTATTCGTATTTGAATAGTTTATTTTCATCTTGGTGACAAGAGATCAGTAAACTTGATGCAATACACAGCATAATGTAATTACAAGACGTAGATTATCTGAAACATGTCGTGATGTATTAGCGCTATACATTTCGAACAATCTGATCACACATTCACTTGTCACAAGGCATTATATATGAAAACTGGAAGTGGGGGAAGGACATATATGACATAAAGGAATTCAATAATAAGAAAGATAATGAAAGGAATAAAAGATAAGACTTGAAGACAATCTTGGTAATACGATAAAATAAGCATTACCAAGATAGGCTTAATGTAAGGACAAACTGTTTTTGCACACACAATGAGGGGTTAAATTTATTTATGGCTAGCGCCTCAACAAACTTAAGTATACACCCCCTGACAGTTTAGGGTTGTCTGGTTGCCTGCCAGATGGCAGACAACCATCATTATCTATTGCGAAACATATCATTGATAAGAGTCACAGAATTGATATCAAGACAGCCTTTACAATTTTTGTACAGAAACTGTCAGGGGGTGTATACTTAAGTTTGTTGAGGCGCTAGCCATAAATAAATTTAACCCCTCATTGTGTGTGCAAAAACAGTTTGTCCTTACATTAAGCCTACCTTGGTAATGCTTATTTTATCGTATTACCAAGATTGTCTTCAAGTCTTATCTTTTTTTCTCCTCTCATTATCTTTCTTATTATTGAATTCCTTTATGTCATATATGTCCTTCCCCCACTTCCAGTTTTCATATATAATGCCTTGTGACAAGTAAATGTGTGATCAGATTGTTCGAAATGTATAGCGCTAATACATCACATGTTATTTAGATAATCTACGTCTTCTAATTACATTATTCGAATTCATAAAAGGGACTAATTGTTTCAAACACAACATAACATCAAATTCTGTGTGAAATGAAATAAAAGAATAATAATTCACATTCTCTCTCTCTCTCTCTCTCTCTACCCCCGCCCGTCTCAATGGTTCACACAGTTGTCTATGCATAAATGAAGATTGAATCTTCCCTTTTCTACCCGCCAGAAAGTGTTGAACAAGAAAAAAAAGAAGAAAAGGATAGACTTCTTACATGCAACATCTGTAGCGACTAAAATTGGGGCTTCTTGACGTTTAAATGCTTGTATAACTGAATTACGATCAGATTGATGCATATCACCATGGATAAGAAGAACTTTAAGATCACGTGATTTTAATTTTTGTGCAACTTCTTCACTATGAATTTTACGTGTAACAAAAACAAGCACACTTCCTTCTAGAAAAAGGAAATCAAGTAAAAAAAGAGTATTTTAATGAATTTTTAAATATGATTAACCAATGGAATACAATTTCTTCTAGATAAGTTGATAGTTTAACAGATTACTAAATCTACATCAGTGTAAGTACTTTCTAATTACTCATATTATTCCTTTCAGATTAGGATTCAACATTGAGAACTATTGGAAACCTGGAAAGATGTTTCGTCCAAGTAGTGTGCACACACACATGACCTTGAGGTTTCGCGCGACCAGCACATTACCATTGAACTACTGAGTCGGAGTCTATTGAATACCAACCTGAAGTTAATAAATTCCCAAAAACCTTAAAAGTCATTTAGTCTAGTGCTCATTGGTGACTAGCTTCGAGAGATGATTTCCAAAGTTCCATGCAGAAGTCGTGACTAATGTAGCCAACCAAGTTGAACATGAGGATAGTTACTCAACGATGATATTAGATGGAGGTCCTGCTATATCGTAAACTGACAGAAGTAGGAAATATGGGCCACTGAACTGCTACCCGTTTGCTTAATGGTAACGTCGAGGCTATGGAACTTGAAAGTCCTGGATTCGATCCCTAGAGAGCGAGGTCATGGGTAAACACTGATGAGCAGTCCCATACTACGACGAAACAGCTAACTGTTCAGTGCTCCCAGGTCTCCAATGTTCGCCCAACTGATGTCAGTCTAGGATGAATACCAACATGAGGTCAATAAATTCTCATAAGCCTCAGAAAGTGAATAATGTAAAGGGGGAACAACTCTGAATGGACCACCTTGTCGGAATATATCCCACAACGGTTATAATACGGGTGAACAATACAGGAGTGATCGAATGAAAATCATAATAAATACGCGAAAGATGAAACACTTGAACTAGAAACAAACGGTGACTGTTCTTCCACAGTACCGCATACTTCATTGAGAGGCGTAAATATCAGAAGTCGAAGACCAGCCTATGATTATAAGGCAACGATGGTCAAACACCTGAAGCCTTATAAAACCAGTAGGTCAACAGTTAAATAGCTTATTCAAATTGGTCAGCTAATCACAAAGTAACATGGAAGAAAGAATGAAATACAAGAATTGTTACTCTGTTCGATTGTATTATAGGATTATGTCATAGATGCACTGCAGTACTCAAGTTTTTCTCTTCATCTAAGCAACTGTATTGCTGGATGATCAGAGTTCAGATCATTGAGGAGACGAACTCTGTTTCTCTCTCTCTCTCTACAAAGGTTTCAGTTGATTGATAAGTACCAACAATCACTTGAATACTGCCAACAACTCAACACTAATCGAAGTTTAGTAAGATGGTCAGTCAGTCTTCTACTTTTCTGATTGAACACTACAAATTCGATCAGTACTTCGGACCATATACAATATGACATTGATCAGTAACTAAGTGAATTTCTGTTTGTTGTAAACCACTAAGAAAACTGTAATTTTCTACATGCCTAATATCATCAAAGTAAAAAATGACACATTATACCTGCCTTATTCATTTACCTTTCCCGATATGGTCCTCAGTAAAGATCCCTTTGGATGAGTAGCCATGCATCATCATCACAAGAAAAGTGAAACCACCAACTAAAAAGGAGTTAGAGCGAAACGGTAGTTCCAGGTAGACAAAATCTACGTGGAACCTCACACACGACTGCACCGACTCGATTTGCCACCGTGGTACACAAAAAGCAGATGAACAGATATAAGGAGTGATATTTAAGGAGACAAAGTTGAGTGAGAGAATAAACAACCGGAAGATAATGGTTAGTGCAAATATTCAAGCTTTAGATTACGTCCAGGAGTGAAAACGTTTACGCCATGTCACTAACAACCGTCAACCACTGATTCCTGTTGTCTCAGGGAACTCAACCAGGCAGTCCAAATCGACAGTCAGGGACTACATTGACTACTGCCAGGTCTTGGGTTTGACCATCATATAGCCTAATCCAGTTCCCTCATCTATTACGCATCGAGGAGGATGGTCGCTTGGCATACACAACACGTGTCCAAACCACCTGTCTTGTCTACTACACTTCACCTGACTTCAACATTTCTCATACAGTGATTCCAACAAACACGAGCAGTGCTACGAGAACACATACGATCAAAACCTTGCAACTGCTTCATGTCTTCTACTTTTAACGACCGTGTCTCACAGCCACATAACAGGACAGACTGGACTGAAGCACAGTATACTCGTCGTTTGATACATAATACTTGGATATTTCATCAGTCAGTGCCACAGATGACACAAGTTAACAAATATCAAACGAATCAGATTAGAAAGATGAATCGGTTGGTGGGACTGTATCGCCTGTACCTCCTAAGGTTGCTTGACGTCGCGTCTTGTACATACAATCATGGCCAAGAGCCGCTACCTTGACGTGGTGGTCGGGCTTCTATATCACAATCACCCAACGAGCTATGCTGATGCAACACTTGTTCCATCGAGGTCTTACCATACCAGAAAGGTCTGTTGGGTAGTGGTGAGATGAAAAGCAGTTACCGTTGTGGTGTGAATTGCCACACTATGATGGGGGTCTGACGGCGAATCGTACTGCTGCTAGCTGGATACGGTATGACAGGAGTCAGGTGTTTCCCTTGGATGGTCAGCAGTACCATGCTGATGCTGCCTTCTCAGTGGAATCAGGGGTGGGGTGGGGGTTAGAAAACGTCGGCCCAAAAAATAATACACTCCACCATATCCCACGGTCTACCGGGTCGGCGGTGTTGGTTCATTTGTCGTTTCTTTTAGACCATCCAACCCCAAAGCAACAGAAGTTCAAAATACTCGTACTCAAGAGGCTATGTGTGACAGGCCTCAAGCAGATGTCCGATGGACTCTGTGGTCACACAAATCTCTTTCAGATATCTTAAGAAGAAATAGCCTTCCATGGTGTGGATAGACGAGAAGTGTCAACCGCCCTCACAACTCGATCAGCATCCAAGTTTCCTCAGACTGCTATCCACATCCCTCAATATTACCTTCTAATCTTCCTTCACGTCTCTCAACTAACGATACTACATCATTTTCAATTTCTCCTACCTCTGCAACCTTCAACAACCATCTGAATCCACAAAACAACATCCTTGGTCTCCTTAAACCACGCTCCAAATTACATATTGGAGCCTTCAATGTCCACACCCTCCATTAAATTGGTCAACAGGCTTCGTTGGCAAAGACTCTAGCAACTCGAGGCATGGATGTTTGCTGTGTTTGTGAGACACGCATACAGGACATAGGCGCGATTATTCACCTGACCAATCTGGTGAGTCCATGAAATTCACCCCTCGAGTTTCTGGAGATTCGATAGCTAGCTCTCGTGGTCTTGCAGGTGTAGGCATAGCACTAAGCACTAGGGCAGAAAACTCACTATTAGACTGAATCCCAGTTGATAGTCGCCTCTGCGCTATGCGGCTGAACTGCACGGTGAGAACTAAAAGGAATAGTGAAACTCGGCGTTGTCTCTTTGTAATCTCTGCTTACGCACCCATTGACTGCAGTTCGGATGAAGTGAAGGACGAGTTCTAGCGTAAACTGTCTAGCCTTCTCTCGAAAGCCAAACGTTCGAACCTGGTGGGTGTTGCAGGTGACTTCAATGCACAAGTGGGTAGACTGAGTGAGGCATAAAGGCACTTACTTAGATGGCGCTTTCCGAATCCCGGCTAAACGTACAGATAACAGTGATCGCCTACTACAACGGTGCTCAGATAACCGCCTATTCTTAGCTAGCACAAATTTCAGACATAAAGAAAGACACTGTCTGACGTGGTGTCCACCGAGCTCAACTCAGCAATGGACACAGATTGACCACATTGCTATTAGTCATCGCTGGAGAGGATCGGTGGAAGACTGCCGCTCCTTCTGGAGTACGTGTTTGGATAGCGACCATGCGTTGATCCGAGCACGTATATGCCTACGTCTCAATTGATGTAAGAAAAATTTGGCAACAAAACTACTACGAGTGCAGCTCAACAACGAAAATACCAAAGCCGCCTTCAGTGAAAAATTGGCTAGGCAGTTATCAAAACAGAACACTATCACTCATCCAGAAGAAGCTTGGTGCCATCTCCAGTCTGCTGTAAAAGCAGCGTTGAAGACTGTAGCCGACTCCGAAAGCGTAGCTAAAATGAGCCAGTGGATATCATTAGCTTCTTCCGAACTAATGGATGCACGTGAATGCATCCCTGCAGGCTCTGAGTACAATGAAGAGCGAACGCAACTTAAAAGTAGATTGAGAAAAAGTCTACGCGACGACTGCGAACAGTGGTGGACAACAAACGTTAAAGAGATGGAAAAAGCAGCGGCGATTGGTAACAGTAGACAGTTATTTACACTTATTAAGGAGACTGGGGGGAAAGGTCAACAACAGTTAGTGAGGCTATAGCAGAGAAGGACGTATCTGCGATTCACTTGCAGGGGAGACGACTGGAATGATGGGCAGAACACTTCGAGGAGCAGTTTAACTGACCTCCAGCCATCATTACGTTGCCCGGTATACAGTCGGATCCTAAATGGAACATTGAGATAGGCCCGCCAACACTAGCAGAAGTCGAGAAAGCGGTAGGTAACCTGAAATGAGGAAGGGTGGCAGGACCAGACGGACTAACTCCAGAGGTATACAAGGATGGTGGTAATAAGGTGCTCTTAGATAGGTTAACGGAAGTGTTAACCAGTATATAGGAATCAAATACTGTCCTCACTGACCAGTCTGAGTCAACGATCATTCCAGTCTTCAAGAAAGGCGAGAAGTCCTCTTGCGATAACCACAGAGGAATCAGCCTGACGAACATAGTGTCCAAGATCGTAGGTTCTATAATTCTCCGACGCCTGAGTGGAGTTCGAAAACAGCAAGCCCGAGAAAACCAGGCAGGCAGGATTTAGACCCGGCGACATTTGATTCCGTTGGTCGAGAAGTCTCTCACTGAATGGTGTGCCGAGTACGTAAATCACCTCATTTAAGGCTCTCTACTCGAACACTTGCGGACGTGTTACAGCCTATGGTGAGATATCCAGGGAGCTATGCTCATCGAGTGGTGTACATCAAGGGTGCCCACTGTCTCCATTCTTATTCAATTTTATCATAGACATTCTCATGGAGGTTTCCCTCTCGTCACCCGATTACACAGAGATTGACCTAATCACAGGAGAGTTTTCGTTAGACCTAGAATATGCAGATGACATAGTCCTGTTAAGTGAAGACGTTGACAAGATGCAGAACCTTTTGAACACTTTGAGTGGCAATTTGAGAATGTTTGGGATGCATTTCTCACCACCCAAATGCGAATCGCTGTTCCTGGATTGATCTTCAACGGTGCACCACCGTGGCTAACAATAGAGAGGGTAGTGGTTGAGTGTGTCGACCACTTCACTTGACTAGGAAGTGGGATCAGCCCTGGTGTCTCAGTGGCCGATGAAGTCTCGGCACGAATATGAAAGACTCGTTTGGCTGTCGCCAACTTACCCCACCCATGGCACCTCCGTGATATGCGATTGTTTATTAAGGGTTGCGTGTACTGCACCTGCACAGCAGTTAGCTCTATTTTACTATATGGCTGTGAAACATGACCATTGTAGGTGGAAGACATGAGAAGGCTACAGGTGTTTGACCATCGTTGCCTTGGTAGTATAGGCCGTATTCCGTGGTACCACCACGTGAGTAACACAGACGTCAGATGTAGAGTTTTAGGGAGTAGAGATAAGTCAGTTGATGAGATTGTGAATCCTCATGGACTGAGATGGTTGGCTCTGACGTGTTTACGTATGCCTGGTCCCCGATTGCCTCGTCATGCAATGTTTGTCGAAGTAGGTTCAGGGTGAGAAAAGGCCCGAGGTGGCCATACTAAAACATGGGATGGAATCAATGTATGAAGTCTCTGACTGTTGGTTTGAGTTATGTGGGACGATGTAGACTAGCCAATTGGGGTCAGCAGGACAAGAGGAACGAGTGGTTGGAGACTGACTGTAGGTGATCACATGGCTGAGAACCGATGTCAGTGGCGCAAATGTATCCCCATACATATTATCCTCATCTTAACGACGCTATACCGAATTTCACCATTTTCTCATTCGTCCTCTTTCTCTCTCTCTCTCTCTCTCATTTCTTTATATTTGTTTTGACTGAATTTTGTTTTCTTCATGGTTGCACTTCACTGCCTTTTTACTTGATGTGGTGATATGAGATGAGGTATGGCAAGTTGAACCGCTACGCAGTAATGCCTAGTCCTATGTTGATTTGGATGGATGATGAGAATAAAAACAAAGGATAAAGTATTTACCATGTCCAACACTGTAGGTCATAGATATCTTCAAAGTATAACTCGTATCCACTAAATCAGTCGACGCGATTGCATACCTTAACCGACTGAGGTGGCTTGAATGTGTTTTGCGCATTGACCTAGCACTGCGATGATAGCTGAAGTACGTTTAGGCGGGAAGAAAGGTAAGGGTTGTCAAACAAAGACATGCTACCAAGCCATCGATTCTTTGGTTTTAGGTTAAAATTTATCATAGACTGACATGTGTTGGAGGAACATGAGAAGGCTGGAAGCACTGGACAGTCAGTTAGCTGTTTTCTCCTAGTATGGAACTTCACAGCATTGTGCATCGATGATTTTTAATCTCATCGACACGTAGGTAGGGGTGAAGGATGTCTGTTTGAGGTCCTCAACACGATGAGAATTAGTGTTTGATGATGAAAACCAATCGCAACGCTGAAAGATGTATACACTTCTTGTCATCATAATAAGTTTTTGAATATTTTATCCCTTGATCGCTATCAATTTATTTATCATGTCAACATCACTGTTTTTTCTATCCATCTGTTCTTTGGTATGATGCTGTGATAAAGTGTATGGCAACTTGAATTGATCCCACACCTGTATTCAGTACCTAATTATTCAATCTACAGTTAACCATAACTTCTAAAGGTATTCCTCAGGAGGAAAATAACCACCACTATACAGTCATTAGTCACCGGACAACAACCACTTTCATAGTGTCTAGTTCTGAGTGCTGATTGAGTCCTATCAATCATTTGGCTATGTGGTCCATGGGTTAGGATACTCACCATTGCGGTGCACTTTGATGTGTAAGTGTTATAATTGGTTGGAGATAATCGACAAGAAACCTAGATGAGCCCAGGGTATATCCTACCGATTACCTTTAACTGACTAATGTATACTGATTGATTGCTTTTGTTGCTATATCTATTCGAAAAGCAAGATAGGCCTTCGTTAACCTGAAATCAATGTGGAGATCTACTCCACTCCACTCAACATAAAGCGTGAACAACATCCCGATTTGCAACACTAATGTCATGTCAAGTGAGTCAGTGCTTCTATGTGATGGTTGAGAGACTTGGCGGCGCGTTACAAAAAGCATTCTCAACAAACTGAAGACATACATCACACCAACAGCTGCTGCCTACGCTCACTCGATACTGAAGATCAGATGGCCAAAATAATGAGAATAAGCAACAATGAACCGTGGCTGGTAACGAACCAGCCAACAACCCATCGCCCAACAAATGTGCAGAAAGAAGTGGAAATGGATTGGACACACACTGAGAAGACCGTTTCGTGACATAACGCGCCAGGCGAGGTCGTCGAGTGGAAGCCAAACGGGGAACGACGAGTTGGGTGTCTGAGGCGAGTGTGATATGAAGGAGATCGTGTGAGGAAGAAATGAAAGCTTCTGGGGAGTCGTGGAGCCAGATTGAAAAGGCTACAGAGAACAGAGTGAAATGGCAACGCGCTACTGATGTTACACTAGGAACTGAAGAGACAATTAATAATAATAATAATAATCTATTCGACTAACAGATAAGCAGAATTATAACGTTTAAAAGATATTCGCCTTACTTACCAGTAGTGAATCGAACTAGATTTCGTGTTAACCAATCCCATTTTTCATCTATCTTATTGAAAATTTCAACATGTTGAGTTATATCTTCATTAGCCTAGAGAAAAAGTTAAAAAATTAATTATTTCAATAATGTGGAGGTTCGTTGGGGTGTGTATGTATTTATTCATTGATTATGGACTGATATCAGTTGGAGGAACATTGGAAATCTCGAATAACTGAACAGCAGCTATTTCTTCCTAGTGTCGGACTTCTCAGTAGTGTGCACCTATGACCCCCATCCTCCAGGAGTCTAACCCAGGACTTTCGGGTTTAACAACCAGCACGTTATCATTGAGTCACTGGGTCAGAATCTAATGACACACAGTTTCCAACTTCTATCAGTTCACTCAATTTCACGGTTGAGTATAAGTCCTCATGTCCGCCAGGTTTACCCCGCCGGTCATGACTTCTCACTGGAATTTCAGGAATCACCTCCCTTGAAGCTAGTCACCAACGAGGACTAGATTAATTGAATTTGGAGGTTTTATGAGGATCTCTTGGTTTCAAGTTGGTATTCATTATGGACTGACATCTAGTGCTCATAGGTGACCACTAGCTTCAAGAGGTGATTTCAGAAGTTGCAATGAGAAGTCATGACCGGTGGGGTTAACGGAGTCGAACATGCGGACAGTAACTCAACGGCGACATTGAATGAGGTCACGCTATATTGTGAATTGTTAGAAGTAGGAAATATGGAACACTGGACTGCCATCCGGCGGCTCGATGGTAACGTGGAGGCCGTGGAACCTGAAGGTCACGGCTCGATTTCTAGTGAGGCGGGGTCACATGTGGGCACTGCTGGGGAGTCATACTAGGAAGAAACAGCTAGCTGTCTAGTGCTCCTAGGTTTCCAATCTTTCTCCAACTGATGTTAGTCCATAGTGAACATGAACCTGAAGTCTCGGTTAGTTTATTGCTCGGTGCTATACTGAGTCAAGTTACTTGAGGTCTGTCCCTCTGTAGATAGGCTCCTATGAAGATGCTTCGATACTGCCTGGATTTTTATTATGATATAGTTTACTTGGTGATAGCTAACAGTGGAATCCAGAATCCCGCTCATTTTGGGACATCACACGCCAGGTCAGGCCATCGAGTGGAATCCAAGCGGGGAACGACGAGTTGGGTGTCTGAGGGGAGTGTGATATGGAGGAGATCGTATGAGGAAGAAATGAAAGCTTCTGGGGAGTCGTGGAGCCAGATTGAAAAGACTGCAGAGAACAGTGAAATGGCGACATGCTACTGAAGTCCTATGTTCCACTAGGAACCCAAAGGACAAATAATAATAATAATAGTTGACTTAGTACAAACTAGTAGTGGAATCCTGGACGCATGTATCGTCGTAATTTGGGAACTTATCACCTGTATTTACCTGTACTCCAACGGGACTTGAATCAAGAATCCATCGCTTCCAATACCACTCCACACACATACACACACAACGCCCACCACTTAGTGTGTGTTTCCACATTAGAATTATGGGGTGCCTGAATGTCGCACTTGATAAGACTTTAAGCAAGAATGTGTAATTTCTCCTCGAAGTGTGTTCAAATAAAAAATCTTATTATATTATTGTAGTATATTTTTGAGATGAATGGGGATTTTAATTTAGAAGTAGTATTCATCACGGACTGATACCAGTTGGGGAATCACTGAAAATCTGGGAGTACTGGACAACTGTTTCGTCCTAGTATGGGACACCTCAGCGGTGCCCACCCACGACACGGCTAGGACCTTCAGGTTTCACGGCGAACACGCCCCCCAAATTTTTAATGGTCCCCCAACTGATATCAGTTCATGATGAATACTTCTTCTAAATCTTACTATTATTAATTCAGTAGTGAGTATATATATATATATATATATATATATATATATAATAGAGAGAGAGAGTTTTATTGAATATTCATAATTTCAACTTCAATTTCACCTACCTCACCCAATTCACCTTGTATTATACGAATAGGATCTACCAGAATATCTCTGGCCAATCGTTCCAATCGCCGTTTAAATGTGGCGCTGAATAGAAGTGCTGTAAATATTTCATGATTTAAATGAGAACATGAATGTGAACAATTGATCACACACACCCCCCCCCAAAAAAAAAATTGTTAAAATAAGAGGAGAAAAAAGGGAATATCTAGCAAAGTCATCTCTTCACCGAAAGCAAGCCGATAGGAAGTTTTCTGCGTCCCTTAGGCTTCTCGTGTTTGCTGTTAGTAATTGCCAATGAGGCTTATTTGCAATCTCAATGAACCGGACATCCTTGCCTGAAATTCGAACTCATATCACTCAATGTGCTGCTGCTGGAGTTAAAGACGTTATTTGAACCGCAACTGACCTCATAAACCGATTGGATTAGATATATTGTGGTTGGAGAGTAACCAGTTTCATGTTCTTCAATCCTAAGCACCGATCAACTTCTATCGATCATAGCTCAGTGGTAACGTGTCTGACAGCACCAGCACACTGATTGAAGCAATCTCTCAGAGGATACCTTACTGACGATTGTCCAGGATTTTCGAATGATTGACTTCAACCATTAGACATCAATCGAAGTGCACCGTGATACAGAATCTTGTAGCTTAGTGGTCACAATGAGAAACGATCGATAGAATTTAGTCAGCACTAAGAACTAACTAGACAACATGAAATTGGTTACACTGACGTTAATCAATAATTTAGTCTAACTGTTAAGTTGGTTTCAAAGTAATTGAAGGATTCCAATGAGCCATTTAGCAATAGCATGATATTACAGAACTCATCCTTTGCAAAATTAGACGTATTCGAAAGTTCTCCTTGTGCACAGCAGTTTTATTCCCCGATATGAATAAGTTATTCTACTAGCATTCTTTGTGAAAGTTATCTGGTTGACTTGGAATATGCAGACGAAATTGTTCTACAAAACGCTCTAGGACTGGTCTACAACCACCTTCAGTTTAATGATAGGGAATCATGGGGTGGAATGTGTTCATCAATTCATTTACTTGGGGAGCTGCATCAACCCGGCGAATGGGCTGGTTGCTGACGAAATCTCATTTTGGATACAGAAGGTTCGTTTGGCGTTTGGCTACTTGGGTCATTTCTGCCGCCGATTGGTGAGATATCCGACAACTTATCAAAGGACAAGTATATTGGGCCGCACTCCGCTCCTTCCAGTTATGCGGCTGAAACATGGCCGTTACAGGGTTTTGATCAGGGATGTCTTCGTAACATTGCTCACGTTTAATGAAGGGTACGAGGAAAAATAAGCAATTTGGTTGAGAACCTTAGTCGAATGAGATGACTTGGGCATGTGCTCTGCATGCCGAGCCACTGCCTGCTTCGATGTGTCATGCTAGGAGAAGTTGGATCAGATTGGAAGAAAGTTCACAGAATGGCGAGACCAAGACGCGGTGCCAGTCGATTATGTATGTGACTCTTGGTTGAGGCGTATGGGGACATGTAGACTACCTCGTTTGGGTCCCCGAGACGACAGGAATCAGTCGTTGAGAACTCTTGGTGATATGGATGGAAATTAACCACAATGGCGTAGATGCCTTCTAAAGCTTGATTGTTTTCTCTTTTCTTTATCTTCAAATTGCTTATTCTGTCATATAGCTTGGTCTACGTTGATATCACTACCAAACCTGATCTTCGTGTAGTAGTGCAAAGTGTAGCAACTTGAATCGATGCACTTGCGTGCGTAGTTTCACGTTGATTTCACCTGTCCTGTCCATCAGACTTCATTGTATTTGTGTTATTGTTTCGTCTAACCAATCTCGTCTTTCCTTCAATCTAGGTCTACTCTAGTAAATATAACACATACACACTGGCGGAATACGTAGTACATATCTCATTCATATCAGTCGATGGAAATTTACAGTTTTTTTTATTGGTTGACTTACTTCCCTTACCTACAACTCTATATCTTAGCTTTAAAAGTGTTGAGGTTGTATAGTTGGACAATAGAGTAGCAACTCACCTCATTTATTGATGGCCAGATGATGGAACGGAACTATTCACCTTAAAACAACAGTGTACCATCACACCACAGTCTGAGCTGAGTAGTATTGCAGATAAATAACTATTTCAGTAGATAATAAAAAAACTTCTACAACTTGTCCAACACATTCATGAATATTCCAACAACAAAAATCTGGAGTTAACTAGTCCTTTAAAAAAAGACTTATTGAGACAGCTAAGAAATGCATATTCCTTTTCAATTAGGACTTCATCTTGGGCTCTACACTAATATATAGTTTTACGATTCAATCACCCTTTGGCCCATTCTTAGCAGATTTTTTTCTGGCAAAACTAGAGAATAATCCAGTGAATGAAACTATTGGCCGTCGAGAGTTATATTGTCGTTACATAAATTATATCTTTATCATTCTCAAAAGTGAGATTGATGCTGTTCTCAATAAGTTCAGTGTAGTGTTCATCCAGCAATGGAAGAGGAGAAAAATTACAGTATCCCATTCCCTGATGTTCTGTTGGTAAGAAGGTTAGATGGAAATCTGAAACGAAGTGTTTATAGAAAACCAACATCGACAGGTTAATACACACATTTTTTTAGTGCCGTACCCCTGCAATTCAAAAAGAACCTAGAGAAATGTTCAGCATACCTCGCCACACCTATTTGCTCAGATGATGCTATAGAAGAAGAGCTCGTCATCATACATGATCTGCTTAGTAGGAATAGCTGTCGAGACAAGTTTGTGACTGAGTATATGAATGTTACGAGGGTTAAGACAAGAACGCCAACAGTTCCTAAGAAGCAAATCTTCTTGAAGCTGACAGTTAAGAGTGACATTGCCAGTGAGATCAATCACACAACTCATAAAACGAGTCTTGCATAAAGCATTCCTAGCCGCTAAATTGTCCCATCTTCTACAAATACGCAATTCTAGGTGCAAGAAATGAAGACAAACTGCCTGATTCTGCCACTTATATGTGCATTTATCACTTCAACTGCTCCTACGAAGCTAGTTACATTGAGCGTACAATAAGGCATGACAATCGTCGAAATTCTAAGCACCACCCATCATGGTTGAGCAATAGACAAATTAAAATAATAAAGAGCTCCATACTTGCACACTAGTTAACATGGGACATCAAGGGGATACTAGAAAAGGTTTAAAAATTATTCATCACATTCCAATTAATTTACCACATAACAGAGGCAATTGCAATCAACCTTAACAGACAAATCTAATCTTTGTACTCAAAAGGAGTTTGTTTAAACACTTTCACTACCATGACTGGTCAACATGATGTAACTTCGAGTAGTACTTTCTACACATCTTCCCTCCCTCCTCTCCCTCTTGTTGTTTCTATCAACATTCATTCGTTTTCTCACTATTACATAATCGCTTATTGTGAATGACTGAACATTCATCAAAAATCACTCCATTTACCTAAGAATAGCTTGATTGATTATTTACTCCATCATCTTTATGACTTACTTAAAATGTCTATGATTATTGTTCACCAACATCAACCCTCTATCAGTTGAATGGCATTTTGATTGAATTGTAAACCATGTAGATATGAGTGAAGAGCTGAAGATGAAGATCTAATTGTAAAGGCATATACATTTCTTCGCTTGATTGCTCGCTCAGTCTTTTATTCTAAATTAGATTTGTTTATTTGATATATAGCGCACAGTGATACAGTATTATTTACTTGATTACGTTTCGAGCATAAATTATTGCTCATAATCATATCAATGTAATCACACTTCTTTCGATATCTGATTTTATAGTCCTGTCACCTGATTTTTCTTTGTTTTTTGGTTGGTAGTAAAGTTTTCCATATCTCTGGTATAGGTGTTGCGTCATTCCTATTACATGTGTTGGGTGTGGATTCGATGAACAAAGATTCAGTAATTAATCTCTCTCTCCACCTAGCTATATTAGACTTAAGTACAGTGGTTTTGTCCTACCCTATTGTGTGGTTGTGTGTTAATGAATGTAATGCAATGGCTGAGTGTTTTTCTAGGTTATTGGGGTCTTCCGTTCTATGTTTAGCTAAATTCCTATGTTCTGTTAATCTAACTGACCCCGACCGGCTAGTTTGACCTCACAGTCATTACATGGAATTTGGTAGATTTTATTATTTTGCTTAATTGGTTCTATCGGATCTTTTAGCCGACAAAGCTTACCTCTAAGTGAGTTTGTTGGTTTAAATGCCACCCTAATTCCAACCTTGTTGAGAATCCTACGTATGGTTTCTGATGTTCCTTCCTTGTATGGTATCACAATAGAGGTGTTGATTTCCTTTCTACTTATGTTGTCACTATTATTTGTATTTGTATTAGTGTTATTATTTTGCTTCTTATGTGTCCGTGTGAATTTCTTAATAAAATGATGGGGATAATTATGAATTATTAACGCTTCTTTTATGTGTTTCAATTCCTTATTTAAGTCCTTACAATGACTAGTGAGTTTCTCAGCTCTGTTATTTAGACATTTGACTAAACCCGCTTTAACTGACACTGGATGAGATGACTTGAAGTCTAGATACCTGTTAGAATGTGTTGGTTTTCTGTAGACGGTAGTATCTAAACCACCATCTATCCTTCGTTTTATTCTGCAATCCAACATAGGTAATTCTCCTTGTTCATTTTCTACTTCGTAAGTGAATTGGATTGCGTTAACTACTGAGTTTATGTGTGTCAAGAAACTGTCGATATGTTCCGATTTCAACACTGTAAATGTGTCATCTACATATCGCCACCATATCTTAGGTGTCGGATTATATGTTCGTAAAGCCATATCTTCCCAACTATCCATAAATATATCTGCTACTATAGGGGATATTGGTGATCCCATTGCTACTCCTTCTGTTTGTCTATATATCTTTCCCTGAAACTTGAAAACTGTCGAGGTTAAGCATAACTGCACTCCTAATATGATTTCATCAACCGATGCCTTGATTATTTGAGTAAGTTGTGAGTCAGTATGTGATTACATTGATATGATTATGAGCAGTAATAATTTATGTTCGAAACGTAATCAAGTCAAATAATACTGTACCACTGTGCGCCATATATCAAATAAACAAATCTAATATGGAATTACATTCTACCACAGTGCCCAAGTTCTTCACTTTTTTTCTAAATGTCTAAATGGGAATATTCAATGTAGTGCTTTTAAAGTCAAAACTTCAACAAAAACAAAAACAACAATTAAAAAAAACGCAACCGTCTAATACTAAATAGAAGATAACTCATCACTAGCGTTATTCTTAAAATATACGTTTCAGGTATAAATGAATGAAGGAAATAAGTAGAGTATTAACAGGGAAACATTTATTGAACTGAACAATGGAACTCACTTTGTCTGTCAGGTCTCACATGATTGGCGATTGAACGAACCTGAGGCTCTAAAGTTATTAAAAATACATACATACATACATAATAGTCACTATTAGATAAGCATAGTACTACCTGTTTAATAAAAGCATAGGAATAATTCATAATTGAAAGGTGAAATACTTATTATGCAACAAGTCAGTCGGTCAATCAGTATTAGCATGCGACATTGGATTACTGTGTAGTGGTTCTCCGTGAAGCCATTCCCCATATCATCAAATCAAGATAGAAGGCGGTAACCAAGATAGTAGAAAGTTATACGACGAGAAGTGGAATAACAAAGAAATTCAGATGAGGATAATGTATGAACGTGTCTGCACAACAGGCATCGATTCTCAACCATATTATCACCTACAGTCTCGTCAACTACAGCCAGGAAGTGTACACCATCCTATACAAAATTAGAGACTATATAAACTTCAGCTAACATGCGCAACACATGCCCCAGTCGCCTCTTCAGTTGATGAAAAGTTCACAATCTCATCAACTAACATAACCCCCCTTTTACCTAAAACTCCAGAGTTTGAGCTCTGCATTACTAATGTGATGGTTCACCATGGAAAGCTCAGTGATGCCTTTGGATTGAAGACAGGAAAGAGTAAGATAAGGTTGCCGCCTACTATCATCGATCATATTCCTGATCGTGGTAGACTGGACTGGACTGGATCATGCAACAAACTGTGACGAGGGAGAAGAGGGGCATAGGCTGGTTGGACCGATGAAAAGACCGTAGAGGAAGATTTGGATCTCGCCGATGATTTATGTATGTCTAATGTAGCAGGCGAAAACTAATAGGAGAGGCAGCGAACATGAGACTTCAGGTGAACGTACAGAAGACAGAGGTGATGAAGATACTCAACCAACAACTACCTAGGCAAGGAAGCATCGTCTCAACTACAGGCGACGGCACAGACAGGGATGTCAAAGCAGCCAGGACCGGAAAGACAGCAAGACACGCCTTCATTAACCTGAAATCAATGTGAAGATTTACTCCACTCCACTCCACTCAACATAAAGCGTGAACAACATCCCGATTTGCAACACTAATGTCATGTCAAGTGAGTCAGTGCTTCTATGTGATGGTTGAGAGACTTGGCGGCGCGTTACAAAAAGCATTCTCAACAAACTGCAGACGTATATCACACCAACAGCTGCTGCCTACGCTCACTCGATACTGAAGATCAGATGGTCAGAATGATAACAATAAACAACAAGGAACTCACTCTGGCTGTTAATGAAGCAACCAAGAACCTATCGCCCGATAAATATGCAGGAGAAGGTGGAGATGGATTGGATTAGAAATGCACTGAGATCGTTTGGGAATATCATGTACCAGGTCAGGCCGTCGAGCGGAACCCAAATGGAAACAAAGAGTTGGGTGTTCGAGGCGAGGGTGATATGGAGGAAATGGTGTGAAGAAGAAATGTAAGCTTCTGGGCAGTTGTGGGGCCAGGTTCAAAAGACTTCAGAGAACAGAGTGAAATGGTGACGTGCTAGTGAAGCCCTATGTTCCACTAGGAACCCAAGGGACAAATAATAATAAATTACTAATGTGATGGTTAGGCGACACAAAATCTATGCTATAAAGGCAACAGTAATCAACCGACCGAAGCCTTCTTCTCATGTCCTCCGATACTATTGAAGGAAGAAGTGACCAGAGATTGAATGGGTTTTAATATTTCCAAAACGATAAAGTATGGATAACTACGTTCAATGGCAAGTCATTTTATTTATAATATCTAACCACCATTCATGTCTTCAATCACATAGCCTACACTTTCCCAACTACAGCTCAGATGTCGTGGATTTGTGTCACACATCTTGACCAGGATACTCTAATCATCTTTCCCAGTACACTATTGCTCCAGCTAATCTTTTCGTCTCTTTTGCATTCAACAACCATGTTTTACATTCGTGAATTTAGTAGGACGGAAGTGAACCCCCCATTAGTCTCACACTAAGGGTCATACTAATTGTGTTACGTCTTACGATATTGCCCGGTTGCTCAGACCAGCGTAGATGGAGTTGGATTCAAAAGTCGACTCACTTTTCTTTTAATGAGTTGGTTAGGACATCTCTCACCGGTGAGGTGATGATAGAAGTTGATAAGTGCCAGAAACAGGTATTTAGCAAACATGATGTCAGTAAGATGAGTTTAACGTTAACCGATCCTTTACGACTCAGAATGCATCATCACAGTGAACATATAAGAGAAAGGATTGAAAAGTGAATTATTAAAAAATAATCCGAAGAAAGCTGATTGATGGCGATTTGGTATTTTGTGAGCCTTGGTATTTTGTCGTGAACATTTCACCGCCAGGCTTGATGAAATCCTCCTCCTCAGCGCTAACACCATCTAAACATCCGTATAACATTCAAATATCCTTCACTTCTTTATCAAGTTAATTCTAAGGATGTCACCAAGCTTGATGATGAAACTTTCACGGCACTATATTCATCTCTTCTATCTGAAATAGGTTACTCCTATCAACCTATTTTTCACAAGAAGCGCTTCGTGGGTCAGAAAATTATTATACACAAAAATATGTGGAGTCGTCTGAAAACGTTTGTAAAGAACACGAGGAGGTGTGATATGATCCCATTTGAGTGGGTGGCAATGAGTGATAATGGTATGGTTTCAAAGATGATAAACTTATTGACAATCTCTAAATACCTTTATTCCTTATGTAAAACACATTTATAAATCGTATTGATTGGTCACGGGAGTGCAACCAATTTCATATTGTCTAGTCTTGAATGCAGACCGAATCCTATGGATGATATTTGCAATGTGACCACCAAGCTAGGAGGCTCAGCCTCACGGTGCACATTAGTAGATGTTAGTTGGTTGGAGGTAATCGGCCGGAAAGCCCTGTTCGACCTAGGTTTTGTGCATGTTGGCACTCGTCAGCAAGGCGCATCTGCAATCTTGACGGAACTGATGTCCCGTCTCACACTCGAACCCGCGTTACCCATTGTCGTAGTCAGCGACTTTACGGATCTCCTCCTAGCTTATGGTCACACTGCAATATGATCGATAGGATTCAGTCTCCACTCAGGACTAGACAACATGAAATTGGTTACCCCTTCCCCCTATGTAAAATAGATTTATAAATTGTAGGATAATATACCATTTTCCTCAATAATTACATGGTCGATTCTGATTGGTCAGCACATGTTGCAAAGTGATTGGCTGTTGGAATAATAGAGGCTTTTCAATTGGTTGGTAAAGAATTTGGAAAGATTTGTAAAAAAATAAAAGAGATCAATATCTCTACTTTGAAAGACTTCTGAAGTTGTCAAAATAACACAACATTTCCATTTTAAATGAATAATTGTGCCCGAAATGTAATATATTAAACAATACTATTCTATCACCATATAGATAAATCCAGTAAAAATTAACCAAAATGTAAATACAATCAACAATAATATTCAAGCAAATTGTGAATTTTCTTGACTAATGCTTGAAATACAGAGAAAATGGTACAATAGAGAAGAGTTCTTATCGTAAAACTATATGAAGAGATTTGTCTAACTTGTTATAAAAGAGGTTTAGTAAGGATGAAGATATTGTGCTTATCAAGAAAATCTGCGAAAATAACTTCACCTAATCGAATAACATCAACACAATGAAGATTATTCAATGAAGTTCATGCTGAACTACCGTAAAGGCAAGATGAAAACATATTACGGTATGAATCAATAAATGAATTAAAAGTCTACTCTCTTCAGGATATATCCCATTGTGAGACTTGCTTCTTATGTGTCAAACACAGCATACTCAGTCGCATAATTCATATCAGATGAATTTTCAAATTCCGTTGACTTGCAATATATTCATCAATCTATACTTACGTAACGAAACAAGTATATAGGACGAAATGATGGGTGTCTACTATGAGTAAACTCAGGACATGTCTAAGAAATCCTTTCACATTCGTCAGTGCAATAGCTCGTCACATATATGATAAACAACAAGTAGACGCAAAGAAGTTCTTCACGGTAATTAACAGACAAACGACATCATGTATAAGTTTAAAACTTGAGCACTGTGGTAGAATGTACTTCCATATTAGATTTGTTTATTTGATTTATAACATACAGTGAGTGAGACACTATTATTTACTTTATGATATTTCCAGCACAAATTATTATTGCTCATAATCATTATCTATGTAATCACACTCCTTTCCATATCTAATATTTATAGTCCTCTCACCCGTCTCATATTCTTTGTTTTTATTAGTAGTAAAGTTTTCCATATCTCTGGCATAGGTGTTGCGTCATTCCTATTCCACATATGTCGGCTGGGTGTAGATTCGATGAACAAAGATTCAGTAATCAATCTTTCTACTTACCTAATTACATTGAACTTGAATGTAGAGGTTTTATCCCAACCACCCTTTTGTATGGTTGTGTGTTAATGCATACATTGCGAGAGTTGAGTGTTTTTCTAGATTACTCACCTTATCAGGGTCTTTCATCCTATTTCGCTAAATTCTTATGTTCCGCTAATCTAACTGACCTCGACCTGCTAGTTCAATCTATGTACTTCGCCTCACAGTCATTGTATAGGATTTGTTAGATTAGGTTATTCAGCTTAATTGGATCCATCCGATCCTTAAGCCAGCCGACAAAACTAACCTCTGACGAGTTTGTAGGTTGAAATCCCACCCTAATTCCAGCTTCATTTAGAATCCTATGTGTAGTTTCTGATGTAGCTTCCTTATAGGGCAACACAATGGAGACTGTGAACTCCTTTCCACTCGTGTTTTCCTTATTACTTTCATTTTTACTACTGTTATCATTTTCTCCCTTAAGTGTTCTTACGAATTTGTCATCAAACTGTGGAGGATAATTAATAATTATTGACGCTTCTTCTATGTGTTTCAATTCCTTGTTGAAGTCTTTACAATGACTAGTCAATTTTCTGGCTCTATCACTCCGACATTTGACTAAACCCGCCTTAACTGACATTGGATGAGATGACCTGAAGTCTAGATACCTATTAGAGTGTGTAGGTTTCTTGTAGATGGTAATATCCAAACCACTTCTGTCCTTCGTTCTGTCCTACAATGCAACAACATGAGTAATTCCCCTTGCTCATTTTTTACCTCGTAAGTGAATTGGATTGCGTCTATTACTGGTTTATATGCATGAGGAAATTGTCGATATGTTCCGATTTCAACACAGTAAGTGTGTCATCCACATATCGCCACTATATCTCGGGTGCAGGATTGAACTTTTGTAAAGCCATGTTTTCCCAACTATCCATAAATATATCTGCTAAGGTTGGGGATATTACCAATCCCATTGTTACTTTTTCTGTTTGTCTGTATATATTATTGAAACTTCAAGACTGTGAACTTGGTGGTCACTTCGAATTCCTGAAACCATCATTATCCCATAAGTTTAACTGGAGTTGTAGGTTCAAAAGGAAACCGTTAGCAATTCATAGGTAATGAGTGCCTTTTCATAGCCACTCCTCACGTTTTATGCTCATTCTCAGTAATGTTCAAACTATCGTTTCATTATTACTGTGTTTCTTATAACTTCCACAATTTATCTAATCCACTTATCATTTTGTTAAGATAACGTCTCTACATGGTTGCGTAACCGCTTCTACTCTCATCATTCCTCACCTTCCGCCTTACGTAGACTTCCTCCTTTGTACTCTAAAGTGTGTATAATGCTTTTTCCCTCATTGGAATCTTCAAAACACTAACTAGTACTATCTTAAGACGTTATTAAAGATTATTTACTTATTGCTTCAGGTTGATGGAAATCGTGCGAAACAAAATGACGTGATCTTACTCTGTAAATGGTGTCTCACTATCATATTCTAAGATTTGTTACTTTGTTGTTCAACCAACTAGATCAACCATTAAGACAGTAGTTAACGGAAATAAGCGCCTTTTCAATGGGCTTTGAACAGTGCAGCTTCTTTCTAGCCCGAAATCTCTTCACTAAACACTTTTAATACATTTCATTAATTGGTTCTAATAACTTCTACTAGTTCCTTCGCTAACTCATTTTTATTTACCCTATGTAATGTTAACTTCGCTTCTATTTTTATATCTTTAGTTTTACACTACTTAATATTATTGAGTACTATGGTCACGTTTTCCTTTAATATTCGTCCACAACTCGGGTATTTATTCCATTCAAAAGTATCTTGTTCATCATTTAACATTCCTAGATATCGTTTGACTATCTTAGATAGCCTACGTGGTTTGGCAGACTGAGTTCAGTTGGTAGAGCATCAGGTCGGAAACCCGGTGGTCGTTGGTTCGAATCCGCCGCGGTCCAAATTTTCATTTCACCTTAAATCATCACCCAGTATAACTTCCTGGATATCACTACTTTTCTCATTGTCATTACTTTCGTTGCTTATTGATAGCGATAAACCTACAGATATCTCAAATTCGAGGTTTGTAATTTACTACTCACTATCGTTTATTAATACAGAACGGTATGTAATATATACGCAAACAGAAAAACAAGGCAAAAACTTACCGAAACCCAGATTGAACATTTTATCGGCTTCATCAAAGACTAAATATGTGACTCGGCGTAAATTAGTCGACTTCTTCTTTACGATATCAATTAATCGACCCTGAGTATAAAGACAAAAGATGGAAAAATGCATTCCCCAATGCATAGGTTAATAAATAATAAGATGAAGGAATAATTAGTCGACCATGGGACAGCGCAGCAATCCCCACATCGTTCTTGTGATCAATAAGACTTTAATATTCAATTTAGAGGTTTGTTGAATCTAAGATGGTATTCATTCGTCAAGGACTGTCATCGGTTGAAAAACCATTGAAAACGTAGGAGCCTGGACAGCTAGCTGTTTCGTCCTAGAATGGGACTCCTCAGCAGTGCTCACCCACGACTCCATCTGGTCTCGTGGTGGGGACTTCATTATTCACCTATCGGGTCAGAACCCAATACTTCATACTTCCCACTTCCATCAAGTTGCAATACAGCGCAAACATCATTAAATGACAACGGCGAGTATTCATGTTTACACCTTACTTAGTCGGCTTTTATTAAAACTTCAGCAAATCCTATCTAGGAGTAATCAATGTCTAGTGTGGTTGAAAGTCGGCTTCTCCAACCGATGCATGAGTCATAGGTGTTATAACCCACTGTGGATCTACATTATTACCGTTATGTGATTATTAAAGTTTTAGGCTTCCTACAGCTGAATTGAAGAGGTGAACTGAAGTTGCTAACTTCGCTTCTCGACTCAGTGTTGGTCAACGACACTTACTGAAACTCAAAAATCCAGTGAATGCTGCTGAGTACGAACTCTAGTGAGAAAAACACTCACTTGGATTCAAGTAAAACCAATAAATAAATCTCGAATAGGACTACATAACAACACAATCCCAGGATTGCAATAATCGTAAATGCTAAGTAATAATAATATCATCAGTCAGTCGTTGTAGTATAAGACATTGAAAGTAGTATCGTCTTCATCACAACCAACTGATTAGCTTCATTGAAAAAAAAGGCAGATTTCTATAAAGTTCGACACATCTTTGCTTTCACCAAATGTGAACGCTTCAGTAATTCGAAAAAATCTCTTTTCACTTATTTGATGTTCAGCGGTACCCCGGCTCACAAAAAAGTGAAATGATTGAGTGTGATGGTCACTTTCAATCATCTGGAAAGTCAGTCCATATTTCATGCATTGCTCAGTAGCCAACGAAATCTCTGCAACGATATAAAAGGTTTAGTTGGCGTTTGTCAACTTATGCCATCTATGGTGCCCTCGGGATATCCGATTGCCTATTATGGACCTGGTTAACTAGTTCACTAGTTACTAGCCAGTCCTAAGCCCGGGTAAAGAGGAAAGGTTGGGCATACGGATAGCAACCCTACCACAGAAAACAAATCTAACCCTAAACAAACTTCAAAGCAAAAACAAAATATAAAAAATAATAACAAAATTACTCCTCGCTAGAATCGGAGAGGCGAAATCACGCCGGTTGGTGAAAGCCTGCCTTAGAGAAGCCAATTGGCCTTTGTGTCTTCTCTCTCTCTATGAAAGCAAAAGTAAACGTGGAGACATGGAATGTCCACACCATGTTTCAACCTACCAAGGCAGCCCATATCGCAAACGAGATGAGAAGGTATCACATTGAAGTGCTTGGGATTTGCGACAGCACATGCAATGGGAGTGGACTCTCCTAACTGTCAACTGCAGAGGAGTCAATAATCTACTCTGATATTAACACCCAGACGACAACCACGAGCAAAGTACACTGAGTTCTCCAGTGGCTATCATGATGTCCCCAATAGCATCAAAGGCCCTCATGCAGTGGGAACCAATCTCCTCCAGGAGAGACTAAACGATGCACTGGAGTCAAAACTACGACCCGAACAGGCAGGCTTCAGGAACTACAAATCATGTGCAGACCAAATTGCAACACAACACACATCACACATCATACAACAGAGTACACAATGCCAGTCAACTCTACACCTCACCTCAACTTTATCGACTTCGAGAAGGCCTTCACAACGTCGAACGACAACTAATTTGGCAGGCAGCTGCTTCAACACTACGGAATACCACAAACACTTATCAGCCTCATTCAACAACTATATGAAGACGCCACATACCAGCCACGTAATTCACAATGCGAAGCTCAGTGATGCTTTTGAAGTGAAGTGAAGTGACAGGAGTAAAACAAGGTTGCCTACTATCACCGATGATATTCCTGATTGTGGTCGACTGACTGCATCATGCAGAAAACAGTGGGGAGTGAGAAGAGGGGGATACAATGGCTGGACCGTAGAAAAGAACCTAGGAGATCTGGATTTCGCCAATGATGACTTGTGTCTGATGTCACACAAACTTGATAATCTACAGGCGAAAACTAACAAGTTGACAGAAGAGGCAGAGGAGGCAGAGAAGATACAACTTCAAGTGAATATAGAGAAGACAGAGGTGATGGAGATACCCAACCAACAACACCAACAACAATAACAAACTCCAATCACCATCAACGGGAGAAACTTAAAGGAAGTAACCTCCCTCACCTATCTAGGAAGCACTGTTTCAACTACACGCAGCACTGACCAGGATGTCAAAGCCAGTCAGGATTGGAAAAGCAAGACAGGCCTTCCTTCATTAGCCTGAAACCAGTGTAGAGATCTTCTGCACTCAGCATCAAAAACAAGATCCGGATTTTCAACACCAACCCAGTCAAGTCAGTGCTTCTGTATGGTTCAGAGACTTGGCGCCTTACGAAAGGCATTTCCAACAAGCTACAGACACTCATCAACAACTGCCACCTACGCTGCTGGCTCGTTACTGAAGATCAGATGGACTGCCAGAAAGAATAAACAACAAAGAACTCTGGGAAGGAACCAACCAAGAATCCATCGCTCAACAAATATGCAGTAGAAGGAAGTGGAGATGGATTGGGCATACACTGAGAAGGCTGACTGGGGACATCACGCGTCAGGTCAGGTCCTCGAGTGGAACCCCGATGGGAAGCGACGAGTTGGGCGTCTGAGGTGAGGGTGACATGGAGGAGATCGTGCGAGGAGGAAATGAGAGCTTATGGGCTGTCGTGGAGCCAGGTTCAAAAGATTTCAGAGAACAAAGGGAAAAATAATAATTATTATTATGGACCGAGTGTACTGTGCTGCAGTCAGCTTTCTTCTATTGTATCCCTGCGAAACATCCCCATTAAAGGTAGAGGACATGAGAAGGTTTTACGTGTTTGACCACTGTTGCTTTAGTAGCATAGGTTGTGTGATGTGGTGTCAGCAAATAAGTAACGCAGAAATCGGACGTGGAGTTTCAGGGAGAAATGAGACAGCCGATGCTGTTATGAACCTTCATCATCTGAGATGGCTGCGACATGTGTTAAGTATGCCTAGTCACCGTCTGCCTCATTCCACTATGTTGGCCGAAGCAGGTTCAGGCTGGAGAAAAGCTCAGGATGTCCAGACTAAGACATGGTATCAATGACTGTTGGTCTGAGCTATGAAAACTAGCCGGTTGCTCTAGGTTGTATGGCCATATATTATCATCTTGACCGGTCTACTTAATCTCACCATCTCATTCCTCCTTCCTTTCTTTTATTACTTTCTACTACTTCTAACAGATTTTCCTGTCTTTTTTCATCTCTCATCTTACCGCTTTGTTAATTGGTGTGTTGATTAGAGGTGTGGCAATTTAAACCATCACGTAGTCATCCTTGGTTCTATGTTGATTTTGATGATGATAAGGTTTGTAACTTATCTCACCCTATCGTCACAATACTAACTAACAATATATCAATGTAACCTGTTACACAATCCATACCGAAGATGACACCTAAGTTGATATCAAAATGTTCATCTGTACATTAAGAGGAATCGAATAATATAAATATATACATATTCATGCAAATAAATACCAACATAGATGATAAAAGTAAAGATATGACTTACTGGAGTACAAACAAGAATTTCACAACCTGCTTCACAAGCTTTTTGTTGTTCCCATAGACTACCACCACCATAAGCGCAGACAACTGTTAAATTATACACTTTAGCTAACTTCTTTGCTTCACTGTATATTTGCAGTGCTAATTCTCTAGTCGGTGCACATATCACACCGATTGGACCATCGCCTAATTTCAATTCTGGCTATATTGTAGAAGAAGAGAATAATCATGAAAATAACAAAGAAAATAAACAATACTTTATAAACAAGCATAAAATGAATAAAGATCTCTGATTCTTGGTCGTATTGTGTCCTCTGAGCTGGGTTGTTCAATCATGAAGCTTTCATCGTCTTTCTAGACGACATCATTAGCAGTAACTTCGTGCTGAAGCGCATTTATCTGTGTAGCATATAAGATCAATTGTCACATTGCAAAAGTCAGACAGGTAATAAACACTAATAACAAAATATACTGCAACATGAGTAGTGAGAAACGACACGTAGGCTGATCTGTAGATATCATCAGCCGGTCGGATCAAAATGATCTAAACCCCAATCAGGCTTCCCTTCGCTGGGCATTTTGCAACGGAAACTCTGTTGGCTGCTACTACAGTAAGGTGGTTGAAAAACTACTTAATCTGGGGCATCTTTGGAATCATCGATCTCTTTGGTTTGGCTTTAAGAGGATGAATGTGTAGCTCTCTCTGCAGAGTTTACTGCAGGGTGTTTTTTCCTTTCCATTACGTTAGACGGTATAATGAATGTTGAGACAACAGACGAAGAGAAATGAAATCTTCCTTGGGGCTAGTCCATGGAATTGGTGTCTATTGGTCTGGATAGTCTAGGGCAATATAAACTTTCCGTTTAGGATTCATGTGATGAGAGAAGTCGATGGTTGACGACCGTAGGTGATACATGACTCAGAAAAGATCTTAGTGACCAGTAGCCGTAAACACATCTGCATATCAATCGTCATTGTTTTACCCTTTCTTCTTCGCTTCTCTTAAGACTTTTTACATTTTTTCTATCTGTTACCTCGTTGCCTTAGTGGATCTGTGGGTCAGTTGGTTTAGGGAGGATAATCATTGGGCTACGTGTTCGAACCCAGCTCCACCTACAAGGGTTTGAGTAGGCAGGTGGCACCAATAGCCTTACACAATAGGTGTGTCTTGTTGTCAACTATCCGGAAGTGCATAACACTTCTCGTTCATTGGCTTCTACCCTGGTGTGCTGGTATGAGGTGTAACAACACTGACTTGGCTTGTTGCACAGTAACGTCAGAGTCCTATTTTTGGTATCAACTAACGGACAGATTGAATTTTGCGTCCATCCATCCAAGTAAACATAGGACTAGGCATTACTGCATAGCGGTTCAACTTGCCATACCTCATCTCATATCACCACATCAAGTAAAAAGGCAGTGAAGTGCAACCATGAAGAAAACAAAATTCAGTCAAAACAAATATAAAATGAGAGAGAGAGAGAATGAGAAAATGGTGACATTCAGTATAGCGTCGTTAAGATGAGGATAATATGTGCGTGAGCATACATCTGCGCCACTGACATCGGTTCTCAGCCATGTGATCACCTACAGTCAGTCACCAACCACTCATTCCTCTTGTCGAACACTTCATACATTGATTCTCACGTCTTCCACCTCCAATATCCATGTTTCACAATCATACGGTGGAACAGAGCGAACTGCTGTGCAGATGCAGTACACGCAACCCTTAATGGCAACCGGATATCACGGAGGTGCCACAGGTGGGGTAAGCTGGCGAAAACCAACGGAGTCTTTCATATCCGTGCAGAGATTTCATCGGCCACTGAGCCACCATCGTAGGGCTGATCTTACTTCCTAGGTAAGTGAAGTGGTCGACACACTCAACCACTACCCTCTCTATTGTTAGCCACGGTGGTGCACCGTTGAAGATTAATCCTGGAGCAACGATTTGCATTTGGGTGGTGAGAAACACCTCCCAAACATTCTCAAATTGCCACTCAAAGTCTCCAGAAAACTCTGCATCTTGTCAGCGTCTTCATCTAACAGGACTATGTCATCTACATATTCTAGGTCTAATGAAAATTCTCCTGCGATTAGGTCAATCTCTGTATAATCGGGTGACGAGAAGGAGACCTGCAATAGAATAATTTATCATAGATATTATTACGGAGGTCCCCCTCTTGTCATCTGGTTACACTGAGATTGACCTGATCACGGAATAATTTTCGTCAGACCTAGAATATGTAGATGACATAGTCCTGTTAGGTGAGGACGCTGACAAGATGCAGAACATTTTAAGCTGAATGCCTCCAATTGACTAGGATCTTGTACTTAAAAAAAGTTGAAGTGAGAAAGCCTGTTACTAGGTAACTTAGAAACAACTTAATAGAATAGACTCCTTGTACATGAAGATTATAAAAATGAAAAACAAATCCGAATGAATGAATGAACTCACTTGATCCATAATATGAATAATCAATGGCCAAAGGAAAGCAGCTGTTTTCCCACTACCAGTTTTACCGATCCCGATTACATCACGTCCAGCCATTGCCATAGGGACAGCTTGTGCTTGAATAGGTGTTGGTTGAGTGTAACCAGCTTTACGAATAGCCTCCATCAATGGTTCATCTAGACCTAAGTGAGCAAATGAACAAACAGGACGAAGTGGACTTGGCCCACTGACACGTAAGCCAAGTTTAGCTCGTAGAGCATCTACACCGGTTTCATCCAATTTACTGATCTCTTCGTGTTCAATATAGAAATTCTTTGCAAATGGAGCATAATTTATCATTGAATGATCAACTGGTGGTAAGGGATCAATCATCTGAAAACATAAAGCATAGCAATAGCAAAAAGATAAACACTTGTAAATAGAATAGGTGGAGAAAAATATCAGAAAATTAGCTTAATATAAAAGTTATTTTTCAGTTTTGACTACATATGATAGCCTTAGTGATTGAAATAAAATCAAAATCTGATCACAGTAGTCGAGTCTCGTAGTTCACTTGGTAGAAAGCACAAGAGCCGAAAACCTATTGGTCACTGGCTCGAATCCTGTGATGGGCAAAATGTTTATTTCGCCTTCACCAGGTATAAAAGTGTTTGCTTGTGGAGTGAGGTATAGTAGCCATATTCACGGGAAATAGTTAAACTTCTTGAGCACATGAAGAATCTCAATCTTGAAGGTCAAAGTATGGGACTGGCATAACTACACGTCAGATAACAGCACACACTACGGTAACCAGCAGAGGGAAGAAAAAGAAAGAAGACGGTTCCTTGATAAATCATAATCATTGCAGTATAATTGCTTGGATTACCCCGTCGTTGATTGGACCGAATTGGCAGGTCTCTATTGACATATGGGCTCCTGTGCGGATGGCTCGGTATTGCCTGTGTTTTAGTTATATATGGTAATATAGTCCTAGTCCCGGTGGGAACATCACTCACTGGGATGCAGATACATCCAGCTGATGAGTCCCAGACAGGACGAAGTGCGCATCCTGGATTCCACTGTTAGCCACTACCCATCATTACCATAATTATTGCATCCTACAAAGTTGTTAGTCATAGTGGTAACTTTCCTGATTACAGTGTTGAGATATGAAGATTCCTGTATCAAAAAGGCATGGAATTTACAGAAATGTAAATAGACCAGCCTTACTGTTGCGTCATAAACAAGTGCAGAGTGAATTCATGACCTTACAGAATCCACTGAGAATATCATCATAGTAGTTAATAATGAATCGAAAACCGGAGTTTTTCTTTTCAAACTAGTTATCATCATGGACTGACTATGAGCTGGAGGAATATTGAAAACCAGGGAGGACTGGACAACCGGCTATTTCTTCTTAGTATGGGACTCCTCAGAAGTAGATACCCATGACTCTGCCTTCCAGGGATCAAGCCGAGGACTTTCAGGTTCCGAGGCCAGTACGTTACCATTGAGTCATTCGGTCGGAATCCAATCGTCCATATTTCATACTTCTGTCAGTTCACGATGCAGCACGAACTTCATCCAATTCCATCATTGAGTAACTTTCCTGATGTTCGATTCCACTGGTCACGACTTCGCATTGGAACTTCGGGAATCACCTCTCGAAGACAGTCACCAATGTACACTAGATTAGTTCAATTTGGAGGTTTTGGGGGGATTTATTGATATAAGGTAGATACTCATCATGGAATGAATGGTAAGGTGCTGGCCACGGGACCTGAAGGTCCTGGGTCAAATCCCTAGTGGGGCGGGGTCATGGGTGCGCACTGCTGAAGAGTCCCAATACTAGGAAGAAAAAGCTAGTTGTCTGCTGATCCTAGGTTTCCAATGTTCCTCAAAATAACGTCAGTGCAACCTGAAACCAATAAATCCTCACAAAGCCTACAAACCGAAGTTTTTCTGTCAGATTACCCTATACCAACTTCTGGTTTGATGATGACGATACGTGAATCCTAACAGGTTGCTAAGCGATGAAATCTGACCAAGAATGGAGAAAGATCAATCGTGTATGCAAAGTGAAGGACAGTGAGCAATGACAAAGTTGTGTGCTCTCTTATTCTAATCAACCCTACTCGACCACTTTCATCAACTTATATACTTGACCTGGGATCTATCTGGCAAACCAGATTATTTTGCTCAATTGCATCAATAGGATCTTTTAACCTACAAAACTCGTCTCTAAACGAGTTTGTTGGTTTCAATGCCAGCCACTTTAATCCAAATCAACCTTATTCACAATTCCTTGTAATGCTTTTCAAGTGCCTTCCTTGTATGGTAACACAGAAGAAGCTTTGAATTCTCTCTCAACTCTGTTACCATTATTACCATTGGTAGTAGAATTATTATTAATAACACCTGCATTATTATTATTATTATTATTATTACCACTGCTAATATTTTTCTTTCGATTTCTTATGAATTTATTCATAAATTCAGGTGGGTAGTTATTAGGACGCAAGACATTCTTGATGTGTCTAATTTCTTGTCTCAGATTTTCTCGTCTACTAGTAAGTTTTTCCGTCCTATTATTTAAGCATTTAACTAGGCCTACTTCAACTGAGATGGGGTGGGAGACTTCGAAATCTAAGTAGCGATTCGAATGGTAAGTTCCCTATAGACACCAGTCTCTACATTTCCTTCTTGTATTCGTTTAATCTTCCAATCCAACATTGCTAGCTCACCTTCATCACTTTCTAAGTTACAGGTAAATTGGATTGCATTCACTACTGAATTTATATGTGCCAAGAACTTATTGATGTGTTCCAATTTCAGTACTGTAAATGTGTCATCTACATATCGGAACCATATCTTTGGAGTAGGACTAAATGTTTGAAGGGCTATCAGTCCCCAACTATTCATAAATATGTCTGCGACGATAGAGGATATTGATGATCTCATGACAACCCACTCGGTTTGTTTATATATTTTATTTTGAAACTTAAAAACTGTAGATGTTAGGTACAATCGTACCCCTAGCGTGATATCCTCGATCGGCACCTTAGTTCGATGCGTAAGTTCTTTGTCATCTTTAAGCCCATTTCTAACTGCCTCTAGAACCATGTCAATCGATATATTTATGTAAAGGCTAGTTATGTCAAAACTAACCATTTTTTCACTGTCATCTAATCTGTGCTTTAAGTCATAAGAGTAAGTCAAGATTTTGAGTGATTTTTTAATGGGCTTAGACACCATTGGTAAATTATTTAGACAACTCGTAAGTTGGAGTGTTTCTAAAACCTATTATAAGCCTGATGGGATATCCTGCTAACACCTACATAGATGTGAATGAATGAAACTCACGTAACTACACGTAAACTAGGCAGTGATGTAAATACAATGATTCTCAATACTCGACATCCACCTTACCGATGTTTTGCACAATCAGATAGTATGCAGATATCTAGAACCTTAACGCTACAAGGTGTTTTTCATAGACCAATGGCTTCATATACACATTTTGCACAACTTATCATCATATGAAAGTAATGAAACCAGTTGAAATCTACAACACACCGTACTATGCTCTTACCTTTTTCTCAGTGCCAATAATATTACCATCAGCATCATATTCATAAGCTTCTTCCTCATCGTCAGCAAGTAATCCAAGATGTGGATTTTCTTCCATAAATCTAAGATACGATTCGATTTCATCCTCTTGTTCAATATCATCACGCACACCTCTGAGGTTGAAAAAATTTACCAACAAATAACTTAGATATGTATATATGAACATAGATCAACTATAAAGTGGTGGAAGAGAGAGAGAGAGAGAAAAAAAAAGGGACATCATTTACCTTACGGTCTCAGCATCGCCAGGGTTTTCATCAGTTTAAGTATATAAAGTCAGTCAGATAGACAGGGGAAAACTTGAGCGCTGACAGAGTTGAGAGGGCAGTTGACGCTTCCCTGCTGCCTACACCGAGGTAGGCTAAGTCTTCTTAAGGTACCTGAAAAAGAAAGGTTAGTATGTGGTCGCAGACCCCGGGGAAATTTGCTAGACGCCGGTCAAGTACGGCTTTTTGATACCACGAAAATTGGTATTATGGAAGGTGTGATTGGACATACGTAATTTAGTTTTAGATCACCGTTAAACACTGATGACTGATCTAAGCCATCATAGTGCATCGTCTCATTGTTTAAGAACGTGATAGGGTAAGGGTAACTGCTTTTTGTCTAACCACCATCAAACAGACCTTTCTGGTATGGTAGGACCTTGAGGGAACAAGCGTTTCACCAGAACATCTCGTCGGATCATCATGATATACAAGTCATACCATCACGTCAAGGTAGCAGATATCGGTAGACAGAAAGACAGGTAGAATCAATGTAGAACCCCGTACATGACTGTATCGCCTCAATTTGCCACACTTCACAATATCACACAAAGAACGGGCGGATAGAAAAAGAGTGATATCAAAGTAGGTAAAGTTGTGTGAGAGGAGAATAAACAACCAGCAGAAAAAGGTTAGTCCGAATGTCCAAGCTTTAGACGATGTCAAGGAGTGTACACAACTGCGTCATTATGACTGGTTTTCAGTCACGTCACCAACATTCCTCAGCCACTCATTTTTACGGTGTCGAGGATCCAAGTCAGTCAGTCAGTGAAACAGAATAAATGTTATATAAACTGAATCATTTTACTGTATGACGATACCTAGAGAGAGAGGAAGTCTCAGAGTAGACAAACAAATATGTGTTACTAATCCACGAAGTTGTGTTATGAAGTCTAGACTACCTGGTTATTGACCACCTCACGACGCAAACTGTTCATTAATATAAGAGTAAACCTTGGACACTGCAGTAGATTGTAATTCCATTTTAGTCTGTTTATTAGAAATGTCACACAGTGAAGGAACATGCCATTTACTCCATAACGTTTCGGACACAATTTATTGTCCATATTTCGTATCAGATAACTTCACAACTTCGAGATACAGTTTATATATTCCTAATTTTCTCCCCTTCTCTGTGATGACAACGGTAGTAGAATTTTCCATATATGTGGAATAGGTGTAGAATCATTTCGATTGCATGTATTTCGTGTTGATTCGATAAACAAAGATTTGGTTATCAATCTCTCCCTCCCTCCATATAACTAAGTTAGTTTTCAACACCGTCGCCTAATCCCACACCCTACTATGTGATTGTGTGTCATCACATGTAGAGCTATAACCGAACAACTTTTCCCTAAATTCCTTATCTGATTACAATCTACTAATCTTGATTTAGCTAAGCTTATTCTAATCAAACCTACTCGACTACTTTCATCAACTTATATACTTGACCTGGGATCTATCTGGCAAACCAGATTATTTTGCTCAATTGCATCAATAGGATCTTTTAACCTACAAAACTCGTCTCTAAACGAGTTTGTTGGTTTCAATGCCAGCCACTTTAATCCAAATCAACCTTATTCACAATTCCTTGTAATGCTTTCAAGTGCCTTCCTTGTATGGTAACACAGAAGAAGCTTGAATTCTCTCTCAACTCTGTTACCATTATTACCATTGGTAGTAGAATTATTATTAATAACACCTGCATTATTATTATTATTATTATTATTACCACTGCTAATATTTTTCTTTCGATTTCTTATGAATTTATTCATAAATTCAGGTGGGTAGTTATTAGGACGCAAGACATTCTTGATGTGTCTAATTTCTTGTCTCAGATTTTCTCGTCTACTAGTAAGTTTTTCCGTCCTATTATTTAAGCATTTAACTAGGCCTACTTCAACTGAGATGGGGTGGGAGACTTCGAAATCTAAGTAGCGATTCGAATGGTAAGTTCCTATAGACACCAGTCTCTACATTTCCTTCTTGTATTCGTTTAATCTTCCAATCCAACATTGTTTGTGTGTGTGGTGTTTCTAATAAACAGACTAAAATGGAATTGTAAACTATTCACTACTTCATAATCTACCCTACGGTGTTGTCAACAGAAGAATTTGTTTCTTGAATATTTCACATTTCATGTAGGCAAGCTAATAAATCACTCAAGGCGAGAACCTGATGTCTCACTGCATACAGGAATTAGGGCTGATGGTATTGTCTAGAATGATAATGAAAGTTCCATGAGTAAACAATCCAGCTCAGAGAACACAATACAATCAAGATCAACCATATGTATAACAGGTATGGAGTCATGCCTATTGCATGTAGTTGGTGTCAGCAATTCTCCCTCCACCTAAATAAATTCCATTCTAATAGTCTCGCTTTGTTCTATCCTACTGTGTAATTGCGTGTAATCGTATCAAGTGTAGAGAAGAATGAGTCAATCCATTCATGTCATCTACATTATCATTTTGACTATTTAAGATAGCCGCCATCGTTTGGCGGACCAGTACTTATACTGGTTTATGATTGAAGATGAAGTGAAAATTTGAACTGCGACCGGATTCGAACCGATACTCTACCAAATGAGCTACGATGTCCAGAGGGTCGGACTGGAAACCCAGTGGTCACTGGTTCGAATCCGGTCGCGGTTCAAACTTTCACTTCACCTTCAATCATCAACCAGTATAAATCTTCTACATTTCTCATAAACATATGGAAAAATAAGAGATTGTTTATTTAATTACATGAATTCCTAAGAATACAAATTTTGTAACTTGGGTGTCACTTTGGCATGGAAACATACTGTGAGACTTGCTTCTATTGCTCTGTTCTTCTTGTTTCCGTCTCCACCTGAACCAAACAGATAAACAGCCCATTCGACGGCAGTACCCCCCTTCCTGAAGTCTCGTCACCATAGCACCCTTCGATGCTTCAAATCAAGTTGCGGGGACTAGATTCGACTCAATAATACTGTATTCAAGTAACTATTTTGGAAACATATACAACACTTATTGACCTTCTGATTGAATTTCTATTTTGGTAAATATTTTTATGGCCTTTTTAATTACTGTTAGCAGTTGTAGATGACCAAGACTTCAATTTTTTGCATTAATTGTTTCTTGGTTTGCTATGATAGTTATAAATGAGATTTCTTATGCATTCTTCATGTTATTATGTTTCACCAATCTTGATTCAACAAGTTTTCTGTTGGTATTCATCATCAACAGACAAAAGGAGAAACATTGAAAACCTGGGAGAACTGGACACCTGCTTCTTTCTAGTATGGGACCCCTAAGCAGTGCGTACCATGACCTGTGAAGCGAACCTGGTGGACGTGAGGACATAGGATGATGGTCATGTTATGTTGTGAACTGACAGAGATTCGAAATATCGACCATTGGATTCCGACCCAGTGGTTCAATAGTAACGTGCTGAGCGCGGAACATAAAGGCCTGGGTCCGATCCCTGGCAGGGTGGGGTCATGGATGCGCACCTCCTGAGGAGTCGCATACTTGGACGAGACAAATGTCCAGTGCTCCCAAGTTTCCATGATTTACTTAAGTAAAGTAAGTTTATCTGCTTTAAAATGCTTAGTTATCGTTAAGTCAAACAGCTTGCTCTCTGCATTCGATCTGACAAGGGATTCGGTAGACCCAATAGGATTATCCAATATCCAAAAATATCACAGATTGGTAAACACAGTAAAATAGAATTACAATCTACCACAATCCTCATCCTTTACTGTTATTTGTGTAGATGAAGCCTAGCCAACACTACCCGGCAAACTTGTATTATTAATATAGAGTGTTGATTGAAGGTGAAAAGAAAAATCTGAGCCGCGACAGGAATCGAACCCATGGGTAACCACCCAGAGGTCACTGGTTCAAGACCCATCGTGGCTTAAATTCTTATTTCATCATCAACCAGTATTTAAAACAGTATTCTTTTGTTTTGGTTTTTACTTACTTTACATCGCTTTTTGCCGTTTTCTTTGGTTTATTCGATTCCTTATTGTCACCGGAATGAAGAGCTTGGACTTCTTCCTGTTCCAACGACCAATGAATGCAAAACAGTAACTTCAGTTAAACCTTTATATGTAGATATAGTAAGATGCTAAATTGAATCGGTCAAAACTATTACGTGGTGAGTTAATAACACTAGGCAATATTGGCCCAAACTAAATTATGTATAGTGGAACTTCACACATGTGTACAACTGGAAGTGTGCGGACGGTCGCCTACACTGTAGAAGGCGATTTCTCCTTAGGATAACTGAAAGATAGAAAGATTTGTGTGATTACAGAGTCAATGGGACATCTACACAGCCTTTAGTAAAGTGTTATTTTGAGATTTGGTTGTCCTAACACTGGATATAAAAAAGCAATGCTGTCTGCACCGGAAGACCTTGAGCGGGGGGAGTGTGCTATTTTTAGGATCGACCTTTTCTAACCCACATGGTACTGCTGGTCATCCAAGGGGAACTGCCTTGCCGCTGTCACACCGTGTTCAACTAGCAGCAGTACGACCACCCTCGGACCCCCATCATAGTTCAGTAACTTACACTATAACGGTAGGGAAGGAGGCACATCCAGCTGATGAGTCCCAAATAGGACGAAATGCGTATCCTGGATTCTACTGCTAGCTATTACCCGTCATTACTATATATAATTAAAACACAGGCAATATCAAGGCATCCACACAAAAGCCCATATGTCAATAGAGACCGATCAATTTGATCCAATCAACGACGAGGTAATACAAGCAATTATACTAAAACTATACCCGTCGCACAAGTGGCTATCGTGGCTCGGTGGTGTAGTGGATAACGCTCTGGTGTTTGAAGCGATCGCTCCCGAGTCCAAATCCCGATGGGAACAATATCACTCACTGGGAGCCAGGTACATCTAGTTGACGAGTCCCAAATAAAACGAAATGCGCATCCTGAATTCCACTGCTAGCAGCTATCCATCTTTACTATAAAAATAATAAGAGTTGTAACTCTTATGTGGGTTATTGAGAGTGACAGATGATTTATGATGGCCATTACAAAGAATGAGGTTGTATATACTTCATTTGAACGCATAATGATGGTTTGAATTTTTGAATGGCCAATGCTTCAGCTATGCCCCACATGTCTTAGTCTTACTTCTTTGACGTGACTTGGTAACACATTGTACAGAATTTTGAAGGATTTATGAAAAGGAACCAAATGTTCTGAGTTTAGTAATTGTTGTGTTACAGAGTTGAGGATGCATTTCCATCTTCCCTTTGTCAGTAAAGTTGAATAGTGTTCGCCAGCGCGTTGCATGAACTGGAGTATGGTACGGTCGAAGTATTCGGCTCCACAGGAGCTAATAAACTAATATACACACACTGATGTGACCCAATGCTCCGGTTTGTCCTTTGAGTTTCTGATGGGAGAATGTGATTCTACGATTAGCAGTAAATAATGTTCTGTTGATGGACCTTGATAGTCTTATCTTCCTTGAAGTCGAGGTTCCATAGTTAAATCTTTTTCAGAGCAGCATCTACCGTGTACTGTGGTGTTTTTCGGCTTTAGATTCTTATGCATAAATTTCAGTGGGTATCTATCATCAGGATTTCTTGCAAGTTTTCTAGTTCATCATGGATGGTATCCTTCGTGTATATTCTTCGTGTTCTTGAAGAGAGTTAAGATTCCTCTTTCTGTTTAAGGGTACACAGCTTTGTGCTGCGATTTATATTGCCCTATGACCAGGAATTACTCTGGAATGTTCTGTCCGTTCTACTATGCATTCATGAATGTAGAACTAAGAGAATGATTTCGTCGACAAGAAAAAAAAACTGTCTTCGCAGCAATTCATAAAGTCTTTGAATATAAAGTCTGAGCAGTGAAGGCAGATGTACACTTCTAGGTGAAGACTCCTGGAAGGTATGTCTTCTACTCCAAAAACTTGGTCCACATGAGCTCGACCAATGCTGCAACATGATTTTGCCACAGAACCTACGTTTTTTTTTAACTTCTACAGTTAGACAAACAGACAGTGGAACAGCCAATCAATAAGATTATCGTAAACAGCGAAGTATTTATATATTTGCTGTATTCTCCTTTGTTTCGAGGTCTTCGGTTTTTTCGACCCGAATACACGTTTCTACACGTCTATCGTGTATTCTCTACTAATAAGTTGGGTCCAGAATCAACTAGGGATCTATTGAATGTTGGTGCCTGACACTCCATATCCATGCAGCGTTGGCAGCGATCATAGCATATAACAGTTTCCAAATCACAACACACTGTGTCGAATACACACCAAACAAAAGCAACTTTCATAACAATTAGAAAAAGGTATAAGTAAACTTTATGTGTTTTGTTAAAAGTATTATATTACTCACATTAATATTAGCCATGTATTGATCTAAGGGGTCATCTGAATCATCTGACTGAATATTCACTTCATTAGAATTTCTTAAAGCTGCTGGACTTCCTGGAGCTGGCTGATATTCTAAATTACCAGTGTCATCATCTTCTAAGAAGTAGCTAAATGGTTAATAAGTTAAAAATATAGAGGCAGAGGTTAGTTGCTATCAAATCAACTTGACATTAGATGGACATAATCACTTGAAGATGATTCTATCCCACTCAACTGGCATGGTAGTGTTTACGGTGTTCTCATGAAAACTGAGACTGTAAACGTTCTACACTAATACACTATATAAGTGAAACACAAGAATTTATGTCATAATACTAGTTAGTAACTTGGTGAGGTTCATAAACATGTTATATAAGCTAAGTCACCTCGTCAGCTTTGATCTGTATGATATTAACCGAAGCTAGACTGAAGTGAAAGAAATCCAAGAGAGATCAGATTAAGATACTTTTGACTGTTGATTCGAGTTATATAGGCTATCTGGCAATAGGAATCAATGGCTAGAGATAATTTGTACTACAATTGAAAATCGATCATCACAATGTCACAAAAGAATCTAGTGTTTCTCATCTTGGGAACTGAAAACATTTTCACCAATCTTTTCATCTGTCTATCGTAGATGATGTATTAAAGGCAAAAGGGGGGAAGGGATAACAAAAAAAAATTCGAATGTTTTGTTGTCTCACTCTATGAAAACAAATCTTTAGCCCTGAGTCAGTTATCGCCTACAGAAGATCAAAAGCCTTCCAAGTGGACCCTAAAAACAGATCATACACTGTTTACGGAAATACATTTGGTCCACGATAATAATTTTTTCTCAACTTTATTTTTTACCCCTTCGATGAAAAGATTCTGTATTGTCGAATGGAATAATATAAGCACATAACAAATTAAAAATTTCAAGTTGTTATTCATCATAGACTGACATCAGTTGGAGGAACAAAGGAAACCTGGGAGCACTGGACAGCTGGCCACGGAACCTGAAGGTCGCGACTTCGGTCCCTAGTGGGGTCGTAGGTGCGCACTGCCGAGGAGTCCCATACTAGGACAAAACAGCTGTCCAGTGCTCCCAGGTTTCCTTTGTTCCTCCAACTGATGTCAGTCTACGATGAATAACAACTTGAAATATTTCCAAATCTCCACAACTCCCTCAAAATTCAGTTGAACTAGTGCTCATTGGTGACTAACTTCGAGAGGTATTCCCGAAGTTCCAGTGAGAAGTCGTGACCGGTGACGACAATGCCTGGTGGTCGTGAGGACAGTTACTCAACGATAATATTGCGTGGTGGTTACCCTATATCGTGAGCTAACAGAAGTTGGAAATATTGAGCATTGGATTCTGACCCAGTGGGTCAATGGTAACGGGATGACCACGGAATCTGAAGGTCGCGAGTTCAATCCCAGGCGGAGTGTGGTCATGGGTGCGCACTGCTGAGGAGTTCCATACTAGGATGAATCAGCTGTCCAGTGCTCCCAGGTTTCCTTTGTTCCTCCGACTGATGTCAGTCTACGATGAATAACAACTTGAAATATTTCCAAATCTCCACAAATCCCTCAAAATTCAAATGAAAAGATAACAAACAGTGATAAGCTTTTATTTCAGTAAAATATTATTACGAAAATATTTCAATTGTTGGTATGATCACGGGCGGTAATCTTGTTGGAATGATTACCAAAATAAGAACTTAACATTGAATGCAAACTTTTGATTGATACATTTAAGATTTAGATTTCTTTGCAAACCTCATTTATAGTTATAAATTACACCCAATACACATTGATCTCGGCGACTACCAGGATGCGTGTTTCATCCTACTCGGGATTCATCAGCTGGATGTAGCAGCTTCCCAGTGAGTGGTGTGGTTCTCATCGTAGATCGGACTCAGTACCCATCGCTTAAACCGGCAGAGCGTTATCCACTGAGCCGAGTACCAAATAGAATAAAACCCCAGTTCCTGGAGTTCTCAGTTAGTCACCGAGATCAATGTAACATCAGCAGCAGTATCAAGGCATCCGTAAAGGAGCCCGTCTATCAAACAGAGATAGGGCAATTCAGCCCTGTCTAACAACGAGAAATTACAATTATCATAACAATAATTACATTCAATACATTTCGAAACAGGTCCCCTGAAATATTACTCAACATTTATACTACAGAATTAAATTTTCTACAAATCTTAAATTCATTTTGGATTTAATCTTAACCTGATGGCGATTAATTTCTTAAAACAGAATTTATGTGACAAGTGATGGTGATTTTACAAGCCAATCTAAGTACAGACAGTTTATCTGGGTTGAATTAATCAGATTCCTACAAATAAGTGTCCTTGTCCAATAGGAAAGTATCACCCAGTTAACAATATCCTAGATGCTATCATGTACGAAAACCCAACTATAATCATTTATTGTAGTTCTGGGCTAATGAAAGCATACTAGGACTCCTAAACGTGTAAATTAAAGCTATCATCAATCCCAAGTACTTTTTCCTGAATGGGCCCTAACATTATTGAATGGGGCGTTTGACTGCTATTCCCACTAGCTTAGGTTGTGTAGTCAGTAAAGTATACATTAGTAAAGTATATATCACCTTGATGTAGAGTCAGTTCTACCCATATGTCTACAAATAAACACGATATATCCAAAAACTTGTACGAATTTTACGTCGGAAAATCATAAGAGTCATTTTTATATGCGTAAATTAAAGTGTACATATAGCTCGAGCAACCTCGCCTGGTTAACTAGTTTACTAGTTACTAGCCGGTCCTAAGCCCGGGTAAAGAGGGAAGGTTGGGCATAGGGCTAGCAACCCTACCCCGAAAACTAATCTAACCGCTAAAGAAACTTCAAAGCACAAACAAAATATAAAAAATGAAAACAAACTTATTCCCCGCTGGAATCGGAGAGGCGAAATGACGCCAGTTGGTGAAAGCCTTCGGGAAGTCAATTGGCCGATGTGTCTTCTCACGATGAAAGCGAAAGTAAACGTGGGGACATGGAATGTCCGCACCATGTTTGAACCCAGTAAGGCAGCCCAGATTGCAAGGGAGATGAGAAGGTATCACATCGAAGTGCTTGGAATTTGCGAAAGCAGATGGAATGGGAGTGAACTCTCCAAACCGTCAACTGGAGAATCAATAATCTACTCCGGTCACCCAGACGCCAACCACGAGCACACTGAGGGAGTGGCTATCATGATGTCCTCAAGAGCATCGAAGGCTCTCATGCAGTGGGAACCAATCTCCTCCAGGATCATGACAGCAAGATTCAACTCAAAAGGAAGAAAGGTCACAATCATACAATGTTATGCACCTACAAATAATGCAGAGCAAGAGAAAAAGGAGGATTTCTACAGACAACTTCAATCAACACTGGACAAGACGTCAGTTGGCGATATCAAAATTCTGATGGGCGACATGAATGCCAAACTGGGAGGGGACAACACGGGAGAGAACTAACCATGGGTCGAGAGGCACTAGGTGAAATGAATGAGAATGGAGAATTGTTTGCAGAATTCTGTGCATTCAACGATTTGGTGATTGGAGGCAGTGTGTTCAGGCACAAAGATATCCACAAAGCGACATGGATTTCACCAGATGGACACACTAAAAATCAAATCGACTTTATCTCAATCTCAAGAAAATGGAGACGCAGTCTACTTAACACAAGGTCAAGAAGAGGAGCAGATGTAGGTTCAGACCACTATCTAGTGCAAGGAACCTTCCAAATCAAGTTAAAAGCCTTCAAGGAAGCTGGTGATAGACCTCAATTCAAGTACAACACTCGGAAACTGAAGGATGAAACTACAAAGGAGATCTTCAAGGCAGCCATCAAGACAAAATGAGAGACATCGAGGAACATCCCTTGAGAAACCTGTGTGGAAGAACACTGGAAGTCTTTGAAAGCTATGTGGAAAGAAACCTGCACAACAGTATTAGGAAGGAAGAAGAAAGAAGACAAGGAATGGATCTCGACGGATACCTGGAAGCTGATAGAGGAGAGGAGGATGGTGAAGCAGAAGATAAACCAGTGCAAGGATGCTCAACGACAAGAGGAACTGAGCACAATGTATAAAACACTGGACAAAGAAGTGAAGAAGAGTGCACGGAGAGATAAAAGACACTTCAACGAAACCTGGCAAGTGAAGCAGAACAGGCTGCAGGTAAGAGAGACCTGACGACATTGTATCAAATAACCAGGTTGCTATCAGGGAAGAGACCAACACAGATGAAACCAATAAAAGATGAAGAAGGAAATTTAATTACAAAAGAAAAGAAACAGAGGAAACGATGGGCCGACCACTTCAAGAAGCTCTTGAATCGACCACCACCTGCACTTCGTCCAGAAATACCACCTGCAGCCGCTGAACTACAAGTGAACATTAATCCCCCAACGAAAATGGAAGTCCTGAACGCCATAAAGCTACTGAAATGCGGTAAAGCAGCAGGACCAGATGGAATACCGCCAGAAGCACTGAAAACATGCAGAGACAACAGCGGCCATGCTCACACCACTATTGCAGAAGGTGTGGAAGGAAGAGAAGGTACCTGACGATTGGAAGAAGGGTTACCTTGTCAAACTGCCGAAGAAAGGAGACCTCAGTGCTTGCAAGAACTGGGGGGAATCACTCTCCTGTCCACCCCAAGTAAAATATTAAGCCGCATCATCCTGGAGAGGCTAAGGGATGCACTGGATTCAAAACTACGACCGGAACAGGCAGGCTTCAGGAAGTACAAATCATGTGCAGACCAAATTGCAACGCTTCGTATCATCATGGAACAGAGCATAGAATGGCAATCACCTCTCCACCTCAACTTCATCGACTTTGAGAAGGCCTTTGACAGCGTCGACCGAGAAGTATTTGGAAACTGCTTCAATACTACGGAGTACCGCAAACCTTTATCCCCTCATTCAACAACTATATGAAGATGCCACATGCCAAGTAATCCACAATGGGAAGCTCAGTGATGCCTTTGAAGTGAAGACAGGAGTGAAACAAGGTTGCCTACTATCCCCCATGATATTCCTTATTGTGGTGGACTGGATCATGCAGCAAACAGTAGGCAGCGAGAAGAGGGGGATACACTGGACGACGGAAAAGAACCTAGAAGACTTGGATTTCGCCGATGACTTATGCCTAATGTCACATAAACTTGAAGATCTGCAGGCAAAAACTAACAAGTTGATAGAAGAGGCAGCTAAGACGGGACTTCAGGTGAATATAGAGAAGACAGAAGTGATGAAGATACCGCACCACCACCATCAACAACAACAACAAACTCCAATCACCGTCAACGGGAGAAACTTAAAGGAAGTAACCTCCTTCACTTATCTAGGAAGCACTGTTTCAACTACAGGCGGGACGGACGAGGACGTCAAAGTCAGAATCGGAAAGCAAGACAGGCTTCATTAGCCTGAAACCAGTGTGGAGATCTTCTGCACTCAGCATGCGGAACAAGATACGGATTTTCAACACCAACGTCAAGTCAGTGCTCTTGTATGGCTCAGAGACTTGGCGCGTCACGAAAGGATTTCCAATAAACTACAGACATTCATCAACAACTGCTTACGCTCGCTGCTGAAGATCAGTGGCCAGAAAAATAAGCAACAAGGAACTCTGGGAACGAACCAACCAAGAACCTATCACCCAACAAATATGCAGAAGGAAGTGGAGATGGATTGGCCATGCACTGAGAAGGCCGACTGAGGACATCACGCGTCAGGCCCTCGAGTGGAATCCCCATGGGAAGCGACGAGTTGGACGTCCGAGGGTGACATGGAGGAGGTCGTGCGAGCAGGAAATGAGAGCTTCTGGGCTGTCGTGGGACCAGGTTCAAAAGATCTCAGAGAACAGAGGTCACTGGAGACGTGCTACTGAAGCCCTATGTTCCACTAGGAACCCAAGGGACTAATAATAATAATAATATATTATAGCTCGAGCGTCACTATGATGATAGGAACTTCTCTCTTCCCAATTTTGTCTTGTGCAGTATATCATTCTCCGGTTTCTGCTCGTGCTTTTCTCTTTTCAGCTTAAGTTTGAAGAGAAAACCTTGAGCATAATTTTGACCAAAATTGTCAACCTACTGAATATACTACTTCATACTTGATACCAGAAATTATTGGAAGAATCCTTCAACTGGTCTTCTCCTATTGACTTTCAACTTTTTGAAACGTTCCACAGCAAACTCGTCCAGTTACCAACAGCCTAGATGCTACCATGTACGAAAACCTAACTACAATAAATGATCTAAGGTTTCTGGATGGTCATAATGGCAGCGAAAATCTGAACAAACAACTAAATCTAAGAAATAAACTCACCTAGTAACTCAAAGTGAAACATATTCGAAAACAAACTTCCCTAGTACTTCATCTCATCCGACTCCATCTGATAGAAGACAATTAACAGTCGACAAACCTCCTTGATAATGCTGTATACTTCAATGTGAATTCCATGTGCAGAACTCCATCATCATTGAATAATAGTCCTTCAAATGTTTATTTCTTTGTACAGCAACAACTAATTCTGATGGATTACATCTGTATGGCTGTGTAAGGTCACACTATGAGTGGGAAGTGAGATGACTTATACATTCACGTGGATTATATGGTTATGCTAACACTTATTGTTACCTGAAATCGATGAAGTGGGTTTTTGTTGGCCAACATGTGAACTGATGTTAAAATAAACGTTTATCTAACGATACACGGAACTATACCACCAGGTCACATGTAACGCAAACGTCGAATATTGTACGATTTTGGTATTGTGAAAAATGAATGGTGAGTGGAGACGACCGAAACTCATAAACAATCTGCATGTACTGTGAAGTGATATTCTTCTGTTCTTTTCATAACCTGCAGTCACTACTGATATCATGATAAATCTTGATGCGATACCGTATGTATCATTCAGGACAGCTCAACTAATGGAGATTTCTATACCATTATCAATTTGATGATGCCTGTAAACCGGCTTCTCTCATGTTAAACTCTTAATTTGAGAATAAAATATTTAGAAGTAGTATTCATCATGGACTGATATCAGTTGGGGAACCATTGAGAATCTGGGAGCACTGGACGGCTGTTTCGCCCAGTATGTGACTTCTCAGAAGTACGCACCCATGATCCAGTTAGGGATGGAACTCACGACCTTCAAGTTTCACGGCGAACGCGTTAACCATTCAGCCACTGGGTCGATTCACAATTTCGAACTTCTGTCAATTCACAATGATTTAGCGTATCACCCAGTCTTCAGTTAGCATCCGCTTCACTTCCGACTGGTTCACCCCACAGGTCACGACTTCTCATTAGAGCTTCATGATATCGATCTGGAAATAAGTCACTAATGAGCACTACACAGTAATGTATTTTTGAGATGAATGGGGATTTTTAATTCAGAGGTAATCGGACTAAACAGCTATCCAGTGCTCCCAGATTTTCAATGGTTCCGATGTCAGTCCATAATAAAATAGTACCTCAAAATTAAAAATCTTCATTCATTTCAAAAATACCTTTATTTATTTGATTATAAACACAGACTTTTATACAGAGGAATCAGCCAATCATTTTTCATTTCCAATTTCTTTCTCCCACCCTAAACATGTTAGGGGGGAGAAGTGTGCCGAGTAATAAACGTCAACCTTCTTTACGGGGTGGAGAAGGTATTACGAAGTGGCCAAGAATGGAAATCATCGCTTAAGGTCATTCGCCGTTGGGGTAGAAATATTTTCGTTTCAGACCTTGATTAATATCCATCTAATTGGTGATCTAGTGGCTTCATTTTCAGAGTAGTGACAGCCAAACTACGGCTATCTCAGATAGTGAAATCACAATCGATATGATCTACCCCCCCCTTCTGACTCAGACTTAGATTGGGATGAGAAGTACTAAGCAGCCGGTGTGAATACGATCAAGCGGTAGTAACACGTCACGAATTCACACGGTAGTCGGGCAAAATCATTTGTGATTGAAGTGAAACGAAATAAAATTCTGGTTAGCAGTCGGAACTCATAGCTCAGTTGGTAGAGCACCGGGTCGGTAGCCCGGTGGTCGCTTGTTCGAATTCGGCCGTGGTCCAGATTTCCATCTCACCTTGAATCATTACCCAGTACTAACCGTATATAAATACAGTGCTTTTTTAACATGAGATATAAACTTGTATTTGTGTAAGTCACAGCAGGTTTGAAATCAAACGTTCCAACGTTCCGCATAGAAGTCTGGTCCGAGTTTCGTCATGGAAATAATCAAAATTAAAATATTAAGGATATATGCAAATGAATCCAAAAACAATGTGTTTAATCTCCTTGTCCAATCCTCTTCGTATAGTCATTGAATTTCTAAATTATCAGTGTGAAATTGTATCTCTTGTGTGGCATGAGTGTGTGTGTGTGTATGTATGTTATACATTTACTACAATTCATATTCCTCTTGATTGTAAATATCAAACAAAAAGGTCACAGGTGACATTGTAGTCATTCGGTAATTTTTTATAAATTTTGAGGGAGTTGTGCAGATTTGGAAATATTTCAAGTTGTTATTCATCGTAGACTGACATCAGTTGGAGGAACAAAGGAAACCTGGGAGCACTGGACAGCTGTTTCATCCTAGTATGGGACTCCTCGGCAGTGCGCACCTACGACCCCACCAGGGACCGAAGTCGCGACCTTCAGGTTCCGTGGTCAGCTGTCCAGTGCTCCCAGGTTTCCTTTGTTCCTCCAACTGATGTCAGTCTATGATGAATAACAACTTGAACTTTTTTATAAGTACAATGGAATAGATAAGGCGGATGTGTTTTTCGTCAAATAAAATCGTCTTCCTTAAGTCAGTCACAGGTCTGTTTCATCTTCTGATTTTCACAACTTAGTAAAGTATCAGGTGTGGGGGAGGACAGTCGTATTACTCGTATTCAGTCCAAGTATCTCGTTTCACTTACTATTAGAACCCACGTACTACCCCGACACAGTCACATCACTATTGATCAGTTTAGTATCATTCCTCCTCTTCTATCTACTTTTTCTTAGTGTATGCATGTGTAAAATATAGCATGGGGGAACTGATTCCCCTTTCAACAAAATCCCACGTTTATATGTGTACAACTTGAGCAATGCGGTAGAATTTAATTCTATATTCGATTTGTTTATTTGATACAGTAGTAGTATTCACTTGATGAACACGTTTCGAGTATAAATTATCACTACTCATCATCATATCCGATGTGTAATCACACAGCGCTTTCCACATCTCACTTTTAGACTCTTGTCACCTCTTATTCTTGGCTTTTATTGGTAATAACATTTTCCATATCTCTGGTAAAAAACTGTTGTATCATTCTCATTACATATGTTGGATGAATGTTGATTCAATGAACAAAGATTCAGTAATCAATCCCCCTCTCCACTTATAATTACATTGAACTTCAATACAGTGGTTTTATCCCATCCACCCTCTTGTGTGCTTGTGTACTTGTTAATGCATCCATTTTGCAACAGCTGAGTTTTCTCTCTACATTATTGATCTTATTCGGGTCTGTCATTCTATATATTTAGCTAAATTCCTATAATTCACCATTCTAACTGACACCAACCGGCTAGTTTGACCAATGTACTTGACCTCATGAAGAGGTAGGAAATGAACAAGGAGAATTACCCATGTTGTTGCATTGTAGGACAGAACGAAGGACAGACAGTGGTTTGGATATTACCATCTACAAGAAACCTACACACTCTAATAGGTATCTAGACTTCAAGTCATCTCATCCAATGTCAGTTAAGGCGGGTTTAGTCAAATGTCGGAGTGATAGAGCCAGAAAACTGACTAGTCATTGTAAAGACTTAAACAAGGAATTGAAACACATAGAAGAAGCGTCAATAATTAATAATTATCCTCCACAGTTTGATGACAAATTCGTACGAACACTTAAGGGACAAAATGATAACAGTAGTAAAAATGAAAGTAATAAGGAAAACACGAGTAGAAAGGAGTTCACAGTCTCCATTGTGTTGCCCTATAAGGAAGCTACATCAGAAACTACACATAGGATTCTAAATGAAGCTGGAATTAGGGTGGGATTTCAACCTACAAACTCAGTCAGAGGTTAGTTTTGTCGGCTGGCTTAAGGATCGGATGGATCCAATTAAGCTGAATAACCTAATCTAACAAATCCTATACAATGACTGTGAGGCGAAGTTCATAGATTAAACTAGCAGGTCGAGGTCAGTTAGATTAGCGGAACATAAGAATTTAGCGAAATAGGATGAAAGACCCTGATAAGGTGAGTAATCTAGAAAAACACTCAACTATCGCAATGTATGCATTAACACACAACCACACAAAAGGATGGGTGGGATAAAACCCCTACATTCAAGTTCAATGTAATTAGGTAGTAGAAAGATTGATTACTGAATCTTTGTTCATCGAATCTACACCCAGACGACATATGTGGAATAGGAATGACGCAACACCTATGCCAGAGATATGGAAACTTTACTACTAATAAAAAAAGAATATGAGACGGGTGAGAGGACTATAAATATTAGATATGGAAAGGAGTGTGATTACATAGATAATGATTATGAGCAATAATAATTTTGCTGGAAACGTCATCAGGTTAATCACACTGTATCACTGTGCAATATATATCCAAATAGAATTAAAACCCCATGTTGTCTTTCTTTGGATTTTTGGAGATCTGAATGATAAAATTAATTGATTAGTGCTCAGTTGTCAGTAGCACTTCATTTGTCAGGCGCTACAAAGGGAGTGTTCGTAAGGTATGCAGATGTGTCACCCTTATATTGTGAAACTAATAAGTGACCTGCGTTTATGCCACGTATGATGTTCTAAACGACGAAGGTGAGTTAGTTGATTCGATTGTGAGCGTGAATCAACTTAGATGAGTGGACAATTTGCTAGTCAGACGGGGCACTTTTAAACTCAATTGACGACATTAAATACAGTAAGATGACTAGATTGGAAGACGCTAACAGTGATCAGACTACAACATGACACGCTACCTGGAGGGGCTTGACTACTGGTCTCAGTTGTGAAGAGAAATGAAAACATTAAAATTGAGGCATTCGAAATCATCGGGAGCAGCAGCAGCAACATAGGACCAGGCATTATTGCGTAACAGTCAAAGTTGCTACACTTTACATCAGCACATCAAGCAACAAAGCACTAAGATGAAAGGTAAAGGAAGGAAGAAAAACTGGTCGAAATCAGTAAAGAAGAAAATGGAGGAGTGAGAAAATACTAAGTTTAGTAAGACGATTTAGATAGGGATAATGTGTGGATGCATCTGCGCCAATGATAAAGATGCTCGGCCATGCCACATAGTCTCCAACCACTGGTTTCTGTTGCAGCACGGATCTCAATCGGTAGGTCTACATCCCCTCCGCGGTTCACACTAACAGTCGAAAACTTCATGCAATGATGCCATGCCAGTCCAGCCACACCGAGCCTTTTTCCAGCCTGAACCTACTTCAACTAATATCGCGCGACAAGGCAAACGATAACTAGGCACCCGTAATACATGTTCAAGCCACCTCAGTCGATGAAGGTTCACAACCGTATCAACTAACCTTCCTCTCCTGCCAAAAACTCTACACATGACTTCTGAGATACTCATGTGGTGACACCACAACACATAGCCTATGATGCGGAGGCAATGGTGGTCCAACACCAGAAGCGTTCTCATGTCCTCTACCTTTCATGGTCATGTTTCACAGTCAAAGTAGAACAGAGTGAATTGCAACGTGGTACAACACTCGATCCTTAAAAGACAATCAAATATCACGATGGAATAATAACTTGAGTAAAGCAAGCGAGCCTTTTGCATCAGTACAGAGATTTCGCCAATCGTTAACCAAGGCACCAGAAGGCTGATCCGACTTCCCAGACAGGTGAAATGGTCAATACACTCAACTACTCCACCCATTATTATTAAGTAGACCACTGATGAAGACCAATCCTGGGGCAACAATTTCCCTTCACGTAGCGAGAAACGACTTCCAAACATTCTCAATTTGTCACTCAAGGTGTCCAGAAGACTGGATTTTGTCAGAGTCTTCATCTAACGCAACTGTATCATCTGATTACTTTAGATCTATCAAGGATTCCCGTGGTCAAACCAATTCCTGTGGAGTAAGATGATGAGAAGGAGAACTCCATAAGTACGTCTGTGATAAAATTGAATAGGAATGGAAAGAATAGGCACCTCTGATGGACACCACTTAGTGTACACAGCTCACCTGAAAAATCACCATAGGCTTTGACACGCCCATGAGTGTTCGAGTAAAGAATGATGTACTTACTCGGCACCCCCTTCTGTGAGAAACACTGTTATAAGACCTCAGATCGAAGGAGCGGAATGCCACCTTCAGCTCAAAAAATATAGCTAGTGTAGTGTATTAGTGGGTGTGCCTGTACCTAGAACATGGTGGAGTGTGAATATCTCGTCAATATACTCTTAGTCAGGTGTGAAAACTGCCTGGTTTTCTCTTATTTGCTGTTCCCGAGCTCCACCCAGACGTCTAACGATTGTGGAACCTAGGATCTTGGATGCTACGCTCATCAGGCTGATTCCTGTGGTTATCGCAAAAAGAGTTCGCAGCTTTCTTGAATATTGGGACAATCAGTGATTGAGACCCGTCAGAGGGGAGCGTATCCGACTCACATAGACTATTTACGACTTCAACTAATTTGACTAAAACTCCTCAACCACTGTCATTAATAACTTCTTGAACTATTCCATATGGTCCTGCTACCGTTCCTCGTTCCAGATTACCTACCACGTTCTAGACTTCTGCAAGTGTTGAAGGCCCTATCTCGATGTTCCATTCGAATACGGTAGGATAGAGGGTAGTGGAATAGTAGTTGGAGGCCAGTTGAATTTTTCCTCGAAGTGTTCCCCCATCGTTCCAGTCGTCTCTCCTGCAGATGAATCACAAACCCACCCTTCTCCGCTGTAGTCTCACTAACCACTGATCTTTTTGCCCTAGTTTCCTTAGTAGGTCAAAACAACTCTTTGTCATCACCTATCGCCGCTGCCTTTTCCAACTCTAGCCTTCGTTGCTCACCATTGTCCACGGTCACTGCGTAGACTTCTTACCAGTCCACATTTGAGTCGCTTCCGCTCTTCATTGTGCGTGGAGCCTGAATGCATGCATTTGCGTAATCCATTGGTCCATAAGAAACGTATGACATCCACTGGCCCTTTTCAATCACTCACTGAGAACCGGCTACAGTCTTTAAAGCTTTTTACAGTCGACCAGAGATGGCTCCAGGCTTCTGCTGTATGAGTGATATCCTATCCCCATAACTGCCAACAAGTTCCTCACTGAGAGGAATTCTAATATTCCCCTCGTTGAGCTGCATTCGCAATGGTCTTCCTGCCACAGTTTTCTACATCCATTTAGACGCAGATATACACGTGCTCGGACAATGCGTGCTCAAGGAGGAATGGCAGTCTTCCACCGACCCTCTCTAGAGATGATTGATAGGAATATGGTCTATATGCGTCTACCGTTGAGTTGAAGTTGTTGGACGCCACGTCAGAAAATTTATCTCTTTACCTCTGAAGTTCGTGCTAGCTAGAAATAAATGAGCACATTTGTAGCGGGCAATCCCCGTTATCTGTTCGTTAGACTAGGATTCCAAAAGTGTCACCTAAGTGCCTTTCTGCCTGACTTAGCCTACTCACTTGTGCACTGAAATCACTTAAATAAAAACCACATCTGCACGTTTTCGTTTCAATAGGGGGTTAGATAGTTTTTAGTGAAACTCATCCTTCATTTCATCCAAACTGCAATCAACGGGTGTGTACTTAGAGACTGCAAAGAGACAACGGAAATTTTCACTATTCTGTTTACTCCCTACTGTGACATTCAGTCAAAAAGCACATAGGTGGTTGTCAATTAAGATCCACTAGAGTAGTACGCTTTCCGCCTTAATACTTAATGCCATACCTACACCCGAAAGATCGCAAAAACTAGCCATCGTGTTTCCAGAAACTCGAAATGTGAATTTCTGGATTCAACAATCTAGCCGGGTGAGGCCAAGTGAATACCCATACTTAGGTGTCATACGCGTATCTTACAAACAAAGCATACACCCATGACCCGAGTTTGTAGAGTTTTGGCTAGAGAACCTTGTTGTCCGACTTTATAGAGTGTGGATATTGAAAACTCAAAGCGTCGTTTGGAATGCGGATTATGGAGACCAAGGATGCTGCCCCGTGAAATCGGATCGTTGGCAATGGGTGAGAGATAGAAGAAACCAAAGATGGTGTATGATTATTGACTGAGTGATGCGTAGGAAGATTAGAAGGTAAAAATGTGGAAGGTAAACAGTGAACTGCGGGAAACTGAACGCTGACAGAGTTGTGAGCGCGATTGACACTTTCCAGCTGCCCATACCGCAGAAGGCTAGTTTTTCTTAAGGCACACAAAGACAAACAGACAAAAACAATGTAGAGCTTAAGTGCATTGGTTCAAGTTGCCACACTTCATAGTAGCATGCAAACAACAAGTAGACAGGAGAGACTGATATCAAGTTAGAAAAAGATGTATGCGAGGAGACGAAATTAAAAAATTTAGGAGTCAACTAGTTCAAACTTTAGAAGACGTCTATGAGTGAACACATCTGCGCCGCTACTGTGACTATATTTCAGACAGGCCACTACAATTCAGTTCTCAACCATTGATTCCAATAGTCTCGGGGAACTAAACCAGGTAGTCTGCACTTCCCTACACGGCTAAGACCAATAGTCAGGGACTTCATCGACTAGTGCTACGTCTTGGACTGACCACCCCCAACCCTCTTCCAACCTAATCCAGCCAGCTTCCCCTAGAATGGCACCTTGAGGTGGGCGGTGACTCGGCATGCACAACACATGTCCAAGCCATCTCAGTTGACTAAGGTTCATAACCTCATCAATCGACTTGCCTGTTTTGCTTATTACCCTTGGCCTCACCCCAACATTGCTCACGCAGTGGTTCACAGGGGAAGAGGTTGAGGAAACTGTAAGGGACATAATATTAGTAATAGAAATAGTTTATGAAAACAAAGAAAGAGGTAAGAGTGGGAAAAAAGAGAGAAAGAATAGATGATGATCAAATGAATCTCGCATGCCTTTGGAAGTGTGCGAGTGTTAGTTGATAATTTCTGGCTGCCCACAATTTGACAGTCGATGTCATCTTGAGCTATCTGAACGAAACGGTGATTTAGTCTTCCATAATCGCAAAGTTAAGGGATATGTGCTACAGGCTAGAAACATATAATTGTTTCAAGGGCTTTCATTTCAGTAAAGTTGCATCCATACTTAGAAAATCTCATCGTCGGCGAAAGAAAACTGTAGGGCAAAGGAGAATATAGTTTTTCGTGAAAAAATTTTCCGATACCCTGTTTTCTTTCAGGCAAGAAGACAGCAAAACTAAACTGCCATCACACTCCTGCCTAAACAGTAGGACGATTAGACTCCAACCCCACCATAGCATAAGTTATTTACACTATGAAGCTAGTTGCCTTCAGCTGGAACACTACTTGACAAACCTTTCTGTTGATAAATACAATTATTTTCCAGAAAAGCTGCTGCATCATAAGTGATATTGCATCATATTGACTATCCTATAAATGTCATTAGATACATTATAAATATCATATGTTTCTAGTATCCTGTTGTTGATTAACCAAGTGGTTAATAAATTACACCTTAATCACTAATCATGGTGTTCGGAGCAGGAAACCACTAAGCGTTATTCGGTGACTTTATTATAGCATATCCAGTTCATATTTGGTTACGGGTGAAAAGTTGAAATTCAGAAAAGTAAATGAAGAATTTCAATCACTCATTTTATAATTTACAGAAAGCCAAATACAACTAATCTAATTACTTTTGCTAAACACAGTTATCATCACTACTGCGACAATCGGTCAAAATGTCAGAACTTCCAGAATGTGTATCCCAGTATCTACTCATAAAAATGGATTTCAAGAACACAAGTCATCAGTCATAGGTGAAACAAAGGCTGGGTCATAAGACCCCCTCATTTTTCCTTTGCATACAATTATAATTAAATGCAGAGCAAGAGAAAAAGGAGGATTTCTACAGACAACTTCAATCAACACGGACAAGACGTCAGTTGGGATATCAAAATTCTATGGCGACATGAATGCCAAACTGGGAGGGACAACAGAAGAGAACTAACATGGGTCGAGAGGCGCTAGGTGAATGAATGAGAATGGAGAATTGTTTGCAGAATTCTGCGCATTCAACGATTTGGTGATGGAGGCAGTGTGTTCAGGCACAAAGATATCCACAAAGCGACATGGATTCACCAGAGGACAACTAAAAATCAAATCGACTTTATCTCAATCTCAAGAAAATGGAGACGCAGTCTACTTAACACAAGGTCAAGAAGAGGAGCAGATGTAGGTTCAGACCACTACTATCTAGTCAAGGAACCTTCCAAATCAAGTTAAAGCCTTCAAGGAAGCTGGTGATAGACCTCAATTCAAGTACAACACTCGGAAACTGAAGGATGAACTACAAAGGAGATCTTCAAGGCACCCATCAAGACAAAATGGAGACATCGAGCAACATCCTGAAGAAACCTGTGTGGAAGAACACTGGAAGTCTTTGGAAGAGATGTGGAAGAAACCTGCACAACAGTATTAGGAAGGAAGAAGAAAGAAGACAAGGAATGGATCTCGACGGATACCTGGAAGCTGATAGAGGAGAGGAGGATGGTGAAGCAGAAGATAAACCAGTACAAGGATGCTCAACGACAAGAGGAACTGAGTACAATGTATAAAACACTGGACAAAGAAGTGAAGAAGAGTGCACAGAAAGATAAAAGATGCTTCCACGAACACTGGAAAGTGAAGCAGAACAGACTGCAGGTTGGAGAGACCTGACGACATTATATCAAATAACCAGGTTGCTATCAGGGAAGAGATCAACACAGATGAAACCAATACAAGATGATGACGGAAATTTAATTACAAAAGAAGAGAAACAGAGGAAACGATGGGCCGACCACTTCAAGAAGCTCTTGAATCGACCACCACCACCAGCACTTCGTCCAGAAATACCACCTGCAGCCCGGCCACTAACTACAAGTGAACATAAATCCTCCAACAAAAATGGAAGTCCTGAACGCCATAAAGCTACTGAAATGTGGAAAAGCAGCAGGACCAGACGGAAGCACTGAAAACAGACGCAGAGACAACAGCAGACATGCTCACACCACTATTGCAGAAGGTGTGGAAGGAAGAGAAGGTACCTGGCGATTGGAAGAAGGGTTGCCTCGTCAAACTGCGAAGAAAGGAGACCTCAGTGTTTGCAGGAACTGGAGCGGAATCACTCTCCTGTCCACCCAAAGCAAAATATTAAGGCGCATCATCCTGAAGCGGCTAAAGGATGCACTAGATTCAAAACTACGACCGGAACAGGCAGGCTTCAGGAACTACAAATCATGTGCAGACCAAATTGCAACGCTTCGCATCATCATAGAACAGAGCATAGAATGACAGTCAACTCTCTACCTCAAATTCATCGACTTTGAGAAGGCCTTTGACAGCGTCGACCGAGAAGTTATTTGGAAACTGCTTCATTACTATGGAGTACCGCAAACCTTTATCCACCTCATTCAACAACTATATGAAGATGCCACATGCCAAGTAATTCACAATGGGAAGCTCAGTGATGCTTTTGAAGTGAAGACAGGAGTGAAACAAGGCTGTCTATTATCACCGATGATCTCCCTGATTGTGGTCGACTGGATCATGCAGCAAACAGTGGGAGAGAGAAGAGGGGGATACACTGGACAGGGAAAAGAACCTAGAAGACTTGGATTTCGCCGATGACTTGTGCCTGATGTCGCATAACTTGAAGATCTACAGGCGAAAACTAAAAAGTTGACAGAAGAGACAGGGCAGCGAAGACGGGACTTCAAATGGATGTAAAGAAGACAGAAGTGATGAAGATATCCAACCAACAACAACAACAACAACAACAAACTCCAATCAACATCAACGGGAGAAACTAAAAGAAAGTAACCTCCTTCACCTATCTAGGAAGCACTGTTTCAACTACAGGCGGCACAGACCAGGATGTCAAAGCCAGATCGGAAAAGAAAGACAGGCGTTCATTAGCCTGAAACCAGTGTGGAGATCTTCTGCACTCAGCATAAAGCAGGACAAAGTCTGGATTTCAACACCAACGTCAAGTCAGTGCTTCTGTATGGCTCAGAGACTTGGCGAGTTACGAAAGGCATTTCCAACAAACTACAGACATTCATCAACAACTGCTTACGCTGGCTCCTGAAGATCAGATGGCCAGAAAGAATAGGCAATAAGATGCTCTGGGAACGAACCAACCAAGAACCTATCACCCAGCAAATATGCAGGAGGAAATGGAGATGGATTGGGCATGCACTGAGAAGGCCAACTGAGGACATCACGCGTCAGGCCAGTTGCTCGAGTGGAATCCCCGTGGGAAGCGACGAGTTGGACGTCGGTGCCGAGGGTGACATGGAGGAGGTCGTGCGAGCAGGAAATGAGAGCTTCTTGGCTGTCGTGGAACCAGGTTCAAAAGATCTCAGAGAACAGAGGTCACTGGAGACGTGCTACTGAAGCCCTATGTTCCACTAGGAACCCAAGGGACTAATAATAATAATAATAATACAATTATAATTATAACTTGTCACAAATATAGGAGTCGAAAAATATTCAAAAAAGCAAATCATTTATCTAGGGAAGATCCCACGCTATTTTATGGAGATGAACAATTTTCAGAAGGGGAGGTCTTGGAAAGTACGATTACTTTTTATTTGTCTTCATTATTAATCGTGGTGTCTTTGGGGGTCGGCAAACACTTGGTGTTACCTAAAGACTGCATCACAACACTACAATATCTTTTAGCTCATAACACTTTTTCATACGTAGGACCTCAAGGAATAATCGTTACAGCCAGCATAGCTTGTTGAGTCATTGTGATATGAAAACCTGAGCACAACCCTAAGACAGCGGCCATCAGTCAAAAAAAACGACTAAATATTGTGAAGTTGGTGTCAATCTGTGAAATCAATCAAACCCCTATAAATCACCTAATCGAATATCTTTCTGTAGTGATGAGTTGTTACAATTTGTGCCGATGCACTTATGTACGCAGCAATAAATTGTAGTCTCTCTATCAAAATAAATAGATGAAACATTACTACACTAGACTGTTAAACTTACTCATCCTCATCAGCAACTCTTTTACGGCCCAAATTGGCGAAAGCTCTTGTTGAGCTACCATGTGTTCCAGTAAAAGCACTGTGCTGTATAAGAACTTCATTGGGATCTGAATAGCCTTTACTATTACGAGAGCCAAGAGATGGTGGCGGTGGGACAGATGCACCTCCAATCCTGGCATAATTCGGAGGTTTAGTATTTCTATAGTCTCCAGACCTTCCTTGCTCATCTGACTTTTCATCGTTGAAGACTGAATGTGTTGACAAGCTGTGCTGGGGACCAGAACCAGATATAAAATGCATACCCCATCTGCCACCACGTCTACCAGATGACATGTTGCACAGTACGATAACAGAAGGTTCTGAAATATTAGTTCACTTCAAAACTGTTACTAAAATGAATAAACATCAGGGGAAAAACTTGGAACTTAGTTTTATATATATATATATATATATATATATATATATAACTTAGAAAATTGATCGTGTGCAAACCATGGATTTAAATTCATTTATGATAAACTGACTTATTCTATGGTCCAAAAAACTAGTCGACATAATACAGGCACTTTACTACAATGGATCAGGGAGTTTCTTGTTAGAAAAAGGCAGAGAGTAAGGATCAGTTCAAATATCTGTTCCCAGATACTAGTACAGAAAAGCACTAGAGCCAATCGTTACTTTCATCATGTGCAAACTAATTAAAGAAATTAATGAAATCTATGGTTCTCAATGTTAATGTTAAAGTTTGGCGGGAAATAAAAGAGGTAACAATGATGCCTGAACTCCTTAAACAGATTTCAACAGCTCATTGACCTGGTCAAACATATGGTTGGCGTCTATTAACGCAACTAATTGCTAAGTCATACACATAGGATATATAGTCAGGAAAATATACATCGGTGAGTTCGTCTACCCTAACTCCAAATTTTAGTGTTGGTTAAGTGATAAACTCAAAGTTGTTTGGGTTTTATATTTGTGGTTAAGAATACTTTACTCATCTGAGCTTCTTATTAATGCACTCAATAAAGCAAAGGTTAATGGTAGTGGGTAACTATGATGATATGGATTCGCTGAGGATATTCCTCATGTACAGCATACACTTGGAATAATCAACATTATTATTGGTCCTAAAATGAATATCTAACTTTTGTTTGAAGTTTTCTAGAAGTGAAACTATCAGTACCTGATTGAAAGGAAAAACCCATAGTTAACAGATTATTACTGTCAAAGATGTTTTGAATCTTTATGAGAACCATTTTGTGCTCACTCATTAAACGATATCTTCTTAGATAGGGTTTAAGGCTGGAATTTAGAGGTGATCTGTTAGAACCAATAAGATAATAGGCGACAATACATGATCATGTTTTCCCAATCCATTTAGGGTGCTTAGATGCAGTGGAAAAATCTTGTTGAAATGCAACAGCCATCTGAGTTACATATCTCTACACTTATCCCAAAAGAGCAGTATCTTTTTAAGAATACACTAACATAACAGCCAAGTTTGTCCCCAGATGAGATTGGACATGAAAGCTGTAAGTTGTAGCGAACGGTTTCGTTGATAATACTACTAGAGTTCTGAATAAAAATCTTGATGCCAGAAGCTTTATTTGTAGATAATTGACAATATGCAGAGAAAGTTCTAATCTCTTTTCAAAAGTTGAGCAGGAAACCAGTTTCTTATGTACAGTAGAACCTACCTCCAGCACTGTCATGTATCAGCATTATTTTGCACATAGTCGGGCTAAGCGGGAGTAAATTCTTCAAGGCCTATTCTTACAGTTTGTTCAGGTTTTCTTGGAAAAGACTGGTACCCACTGAATGATTATTTTTTCTTCTCTAAATCTTTAGATCATCAACATAGACTAAAAACACTGAAGAGCCGATCATAGAGTCCTGAGGAACACTGTTAGACATTGGTACCACCATACTGTTGTAGGCATGATTTTTAAGTTGTATTTTTTTTGGTAACCATGATATTTTTTTAAGATTACTTGAGGGGAACTTTGTTTTTCTTCGTACTTTGTTAGGTAAGTAACTTCTTCAAGACTCATGGTGGTTAGAACATTGTCTGGGGACTTCCTTCTTATTCTTGGTTTATAGCATATATGTGTACTGAAATGCTGGAAGATCTTCTTAGTCTTTGTTGTTTCGAACTTGATGGAATTCAGAACTTCACAAGCTGAGTTAAACGCAAGACCTAGGATTTCCATACCTGATCAAAGTTGCACAAGCACTTGCCAGTATCAGAAGCCTAACCGATTTATAAACACCTACGTCACTTGGGTAATGTATGATAAGTGAAACATTATTTGTGTTCTTTGAGACAACATAAAGTCTTTTTATTTCAGTATAATCAGGCAAACTATTTAGGATACAACAGTTATCCCAAGGAAAACCACGATTACGAATAAGTTTGGCGGTGCTAGATTTTAGTGATGAACTTGATAAAGAGCAGATATCACAGATACAAAAAATTGAATTGTGTTGACCAGCAACCCTCAGAATTTTGTCGCTGATAAACTCCTGATGTGGATTCGGGTCTCGATATCAATCTAACCAGGCCCGTTTATCGAGATATCCGATTATCTGTCAAAGGGCGGGTATACTGCGTTTTGTCCTGTTATACGACTATGAGAATTGACCGTTAGAAGTAGAAGAAATGAAGCAGCTGCAGGGTTTTGATCATAGATGTCTTCGTAGCACTGCTGGCGTTTGGTGAAATCACCGTGTGAACTATGCTGAGGTGAGGCGAAGGGCACTAGACAAGACAAACAAGTCGATTGATGAGGTTGTGAACCTTAGTCGACTAAGATAGCTTAGAAATGTACTGTGCATGCCAAGTCACCGTCTAGGATTAGATTGGAAGAGAGTTGAGGGTAGCCAGACCAAGACGTGGTATCATTCCATGAAGACCCTGATTGTTGGTCTGCGTATTATGTGGAGATGTAAACTGCCTGGCTAGGGTCCCCGAGACGAAAGAAATCAGTGTTTGAGGACTCTTGATGACATGGCTGGAAATCGGTCATAATGACGCGGATGTGTTCGCTCCCTGACATCTAAAGCTTGAATATTTGCAATAATCTTTATCTGCAAACTGTTTATTCTCTCACACAACTTTGATATCGGTATTTTTCCATCCATTTGTTCTTTGTATACTACAGTGAAGTGCGGCAATTTGAGTTGATGCACTTATATGTGAGGTTCTATGTTGACCTTATTTGTCAGTAAGCCTCAAATTTTTCCCAACACTTTCTTATGATAACTCCCAGTCTTAAAATGCTATTGCGCACAAAACTCAATGCGAAGAGATAACTAAAAGGAAATTACAGTATGATCATAAAAATCAAGTGAAACATCCACCAATAAGATAGGCAAAATATTGTTCTCATCAAGAAAACTTGAATCTGGTTTACTTGCTTTTTTTTCTTGGGTCCGTATAGAGTAGATTTGTTCACATAGCCTATATTACTGTATTAGTACTATGAAAAGTCAGTCAATATTTGAAATCCTCATGAAATCACCCATTAGTAATGCATGAATGAGTTTTTTGGAATATTTCACTCCAGGATTTAATCGGATTCTTTTTTACAGAAAACGTCGTCTATAAACAACTTTCAATAAGTGGTCGCTGCACTAACCTTTTACAAAAGAACAAGGCAATTCTATTGTGTAGTGAATTTTATTTGTTACTTCGTGAACCTACAGATTAGCGCTTGCGCAAAGTATAATACTACCTCCAAAACCTTTGCTTTTATTCTTGTGGGATAACTTGTAATTATCCAAAGATTTCATGTTCTCTAATTCAACTGGTAAGCCATACCACACAGCAACAATTCAGTAATCTTGATGATTAAATACACCTTGAAGTTCCCACAGCTCAGAGCATAGCTCAAGTGCATTGGTGTATTAACGACAGATTGCTGTTGCATATGGAGAAGTCACAGATGACTTACTACCTCGTGTAACATTTGGACACGATGTGTATGGTCTGTCAGCCTACACTGTTTAATGCTCATCTCTTAAAGTTTGACAAGACCCTCCTTGTAAAGCAACATTATCTTTTATTGTTACTCCAGTCAGTCAATCTAGGCTTAAATTCGCCGATTTTAATGGCCCTCAACTTTACTACACTAATTGTGCAGCATTGCAGTGATCACGGCTGGTGAGTGTAAGTTTGTAATCAAGAGCATAGAGAGATGAATGTTAGATGGTTGGTGCGGACAAGAGACTCTTGTTATCACATTCTGCCTCACACTGTTCAGATTAAGTTTCTCAACCAAGTAAAGCGATTAGTTGATATTACCTTGTCATAAACCTTGCTAAAATCAAAAAACACCACGCCCTTTACTAATCCATTATCCCTAACCTTTGCGCATACCTCTGTTGTAAATTCATTACACCAGGAAGTTTGACCTGGAAGCCATGTCACTGCTGTGCTAATATTTTTAAATAACTCTGAAATTTACTATTAATTATATTTTAAACGTACTGTAAGGCTTACAGGCAAGCAGTTACCAGTTACCTATTGTCGTCCTTAAGGAAGGGTAAATAATGACATTTTTACAGTTTCTGAGCAACCGTTTTTAAACAAAAGCATGTCAAATATCACCCTTATTAGTTGGGCGATTTCAGTCAGTGATAATAATACCCTAGAATATAACCCATTACGAACTGGTGATTATTCAGGTTACTGCGGTATCTAGATAACGTTTTCTCAATAATCAAAGCAGGTGCCATAAAAGGAGCAACAACCGTGATAGCATCTCAGTGTTCTGTCGATAGAAAAAACTCCACTAAAGTAGTTCAACAGGTTATCAGCCTGATTTGTTAACAGAGAAAACAACTGAACTTCAAAATGTCATCCGATTACTTGAAAGTGCTTATTCAACAGATCATAGAAAACCATTTGGAGACGATGACGACCCATATACATTCTGAATCTGGATACGAAACTATTGATTAATTTCGGTGCGAAGCAGTGGGAATCAATCGACAGAAAGGACTGGACCATTCACTTTGCTTTGAATGAACCTCAAAATGAATGCACGGTCCATAGAGTACCTATTAAACACTGCAGCGATTGAAACCCACAAAGTAGAGAACTCGCTCCAAAGCGTTACATTATTGGTAAATCAACCTCACTCTTAGAACTACAGGCTGAAGCTCGGCAAAACTTTCGAATTCAAAAACCCTTGCAGCAGTATACTATGGCTCGATTCATCAGAGTTCCTATAAACCATATCGCCAACTCACGATGGCCATCTAAGAGTTCGGCTTTAACCTGAAGTTTCAGGTTCTTTGTTCGTATCCATACTGTCCAACTAGTTGCACTAATATGAAGTTAGAGAAGGGAGGAAACACAAATAATACTTCCCTTTCATGAAAAGCACATGTTACGTAACACTCAGAAAACGTGCATTTTTGAGGAGTAAGCAATGAAACACATCTATTATTTCAGGCTTAATGATACTATCTGGTTTTCCAGACCTCAGTAGCTGGAGGGAGGTTAGGAACTATGACTCCCTGGTTGAAAGTCAAGTGTGTAGATCAATGAGCCACAGCTCCACAAACTTTTAAAATACCATTCATAGAAAATAAGCAGGCGAAAAGTTAATGAAAATCCACTTTAAACGATCGAATCAATATGTAATTAGAATTGTTCTATCTCTTCTATTGTTAATCAGTCCATTAGTCTTCATTAATATATGAGCTCCTTGTATGGACGTCTCTTTATTGCCTGTAAATTGTGTGCGTTCTGGATCTCATTGCTAATGTAACTCAACCGGATAAGCCATAATCCACATCCGTTGTGAGTACTTATTTAGAAAATCCCATCGCCCAGGCTGAAGTGGAGTGGAATTTGAACTCGAAATCCATTGCTTTAAAGTCGAATGTTTAAGATAATGAGAGATATTTTCACCAATATAAGTTGTGTCTGTTCAAAGTTTGATGATCAAAAACGTAATGTGAGATTTTGCATAAGGACCACATCCTACTAATGGTTTATGATTGTGAATTCACGATGAATCAGTCCTGGAGAACTGCTGAAGAAATAGCCGTAGGGCATGAAATATTAAATGGGCTTTCACCGCTATACAAATATACATATGTATATTTGATAAGCCTCCATGTAAGTGTACTTCCAATGTGATTTTCAATACGTGCCTACCGCATATATGTGTGTGTATATACACGTAAATATATCACAACGTAACATAAAGGTATGGGTTAGCGGCATCTAGGCATTTTGCTAAGTTTAAGAATAGATTATCTATTTTGCTGCAACCATATTAGCCTATAAGTACATACGTTTATATAGATGTGCAAATGGAGGGATTGTGCAATACATACTAACAATTGGTATTAATAAACATATATGACACTTGCCGATTAACTACAGAGTTGTGATAGGTTATGACATTTTCAAGTAAGTGGATATGCTTATTGTAACAATGTGCGTCTACTCAGTTACCCATAGGAATCGGCTGTCAATCACCACTTACAACTGATTACTAAATGTTTTCGGCCATATTATCCTGAAGATTAAATACGCTATAATAATCAGTGGTAATCTGTCCCAGTAGTGCAACAAGGGCCCAGATATAAGCGCAAATTTAAAGAACGGAGACCAGTTGAAGGAAAAAGTAGAAAAACGCTTCGTTTGACCCTGCATTTCCAACTGAATTTAGTCTCATAACACCGCGAAAATATTGACCGGGTAATGAAGGTTAGCCATTTGTTTCTTTTTTAGAACCTCGATGTGAGACAAATAAAAACAAAAACCCCAAACCCATAGTTAAATTCGGTACTACAAGAACAACCGAAAGACGTTCGCACATCGTAATGAAACCACAGCGAAAATATCTCAAGTATTTCAGTGTCTCTCCACAGCTATCAAATGCATTGATGAAAACATACTTCGGACATTACATCCTATATTTGTGCAATTTTACCTAGAATACTGCATCTAAGCTACTAGTAATCGCATCATAAAAGATGCCGAGCCACCAGCATACTCACTGGGTCGGTACTAAGATGATAACTGATGTGCATAATTTATTTTATAAAGTCATTTGTGTCTAAATTTGTTCCCGCAGTCTAAACTTAGAAGTGGTAAACTTATATTAGCATCCTGCACTCCTAACAGTGACTTTAAAATGAGGTATAGATTATCTCCGAAACTACAGCTACAAAACTCAAAGCCAGGGTTAAATTGGAGTAGTGTGGACCTATACAGTTCAATCGTCTACGAATGGAATACCACTTTCCCTGATGGTCAATGACTGTAATTCCTTGCACAAGCAGGTGCTATCATCTACTTCAGACAGCTCATATAGGAGAAAATTAGATCTTCACAGAAGAACCTAGTGCGAGGATTACCATACAGATTTGTTGCTATTACTGGACTTCAAACTTTGTGTTGTAGAAATAGTGAACGATGGTTTCTTGCGTTCTACGTTTTTCCAAAGGCTGAGGTCTCAGTCTTTTCACATAGTTTTGAGTGATAAGGATAGTAGGCTAGTTGGTCTGTGTTCAACGTTGCAGATTTTTCTGTCAAGATCTAGTTTCTTCTTTAACGTGTTGACCGAACGCGCTGATACAATGTGTTGAAGTAATGAGTTCCAGTCGTTGACCATACTATGGGAGAAACGCAAGTTCAGGTTAAGTTGATTTAACTGCAGTTTTTGGATATTTTATCTCGGAGATAATCAATCCTAGTAGGACAGAAAAGATAGGACATATCAGTACCGAAATCCTTATTAAGGATATGGAATATCAGTATGAGATCATCCTGTGGGAATAAGTTTGGCCAATCCAGTCGTTCTTCATGGGGTAGATTTAAAAGGCCTGTCACAAGCTTAGTACCTACCCTTTGAACACGCTCGAGTACGTCAGCATCCTTCTTTAGACATGGACTGGCCTCCTGAATGTAGCATTACAAGTGGGGTCCAGCTTAAGTAGGACAGAGTATTCCGAACATATCCTGATCAAAACTTTTGAAAGCTCTGCAGATAGACCATAATACAGGAAAGCCGTTTGATGCAGTCACTACAGTATGCTGAAGTCTTCAAATCATGGCTTATGATGACACCTAAGTCTTTCAGTTCAAAGACTGGAAGTAGTGGTGTATTATCAACGGGACACTGGAAACAGCTGCTATGGCCAATGTGAATTATTGCAATTTTATTAGAGTCAATTTCCAGGCACTAACATCTGGACCAACCTAACAGTTCAACCAAATCCGCTTGAAGCGCATACTTATCCGCATCACTGCATATGGCTGTGAATTTTCACATCATCGGCAAATAGCAGCACCGAAGAGTTGAACATTTTTGGTAACTCGTTGATATATAACAGGAAAAGTGGTGGACCTAGGATTGTTCCTTGTGGAACTCCACACATCACAGGTTTCCATCCAGACAGTATCCCATTTAACCTTACTCTTTTCCTTTTATCGTACAGAAAGTCTCTAATTCAGGCCTGTAATGAAGCACCAAACCCGGAAGAGGAGAGCTTTCCTATTAATTTCACATGTGACCCTTTGTCGAATCCCTTACCGAAGTCTATAAACACTGCATCTATTGGCAGCTTGCAATCACGGGCTCCAACCCATTCCTCTGTTGTGATGAGGATTTCGTTAAACGGCAGTGTTCAGTACGAAAACTGCGTTGCTGTTATGCCAAGAGATTGGTCGATTCAACATGCTTCAGTAACTTGTCACGAATTATTTCCGCTAAAACCTAAATTACTATGCTAGTTAAGCTAACGGCGTGATAGCTAGCAAACAACTAACGACTACCAGCTTTAAAAACTAAGATGATTATGATACCTTTCCAGTCTCCATTGTGGAGCGTTTGAGATAAAGACATATTGAAAGGATCAGTGATCAGCTCGGCAATGAGCATTAACTCTGAACTGCGAGCTTTGTAGCATTGGCTCGTTTTATAGCACTGAAAAATTATCCTGCCTGGTAAATATATCTAAACAACACAATGCTGAGAGCCTGAAACCACATAAAAGTGAAAAACAAAAAATCACCACAAACCGAATTTACCGCGTAAGAGACTCAACCCCACTCTTCACTATCCACCACTGAAGCTAACAGACCAAAGTGCTTGTGTTCGTTCTTGCAGTAGTTTTCCTTGTATGCGTCTATTTCTTTCTAAATGCACTCACGGAAGGGGCTACCATCAGTCGTCCTGTTAACCCTAGACCTAATGTGTGGCGCGCAGATATTTCACGTATAAGGGATCGAGCATTCGGTAAAGATTGAACTATTGTCAAGGACTTATAAACCTAGAACGTTTAAGATGGGTTTTTAAATTTACTCGAGATGGTGATGATGCCATTTATTTCATGGTCAATACGACGAATATCCCCACATCATTCTGCGGTTTGATAAAGAGTCAGAAGCTACAAAGACAGAATAAACGTTTACGTAGCTTGTTTATATAACCTGGAATGAAAACATCTAAAACTGTTCGCTGTAAAGTCCGTAGTCCGTGCAAAACTTTGAATACACAGTCTCGAATATCTTTCGAAAAACGGTTTGTATAGGATTGCCAAAACTGTCCCCAAAGACTGTTTGCATTGATTAGAAAGATTAAAAGAGAAGGTGGAATTCCCTCTCCAGTGACGGACGAAAATTCCAACCGTAAGGGGGGAACCTAATGTGTCCAAAGATGAATGCTTATCAGATTACCGTGGTGAAGTCTACTCTGTAGATCGTGATGGTGAAGTGCTCAGTAGTGTTAGTGGATACAGTGCTCATAAAATAAGAAACAGTCTTCAAATCTCTCTTCAGTCTCGAACCCGGAAAATCCATGGGTTCCAATGGGTTGTTCTCCAGACTGCTATATTTGTAAGCGGACGTGAATGCTGAACCAATTGCTGATCTCTTCAGTATGTCCCCATCTCAGACTCGTCTCCTCAAAGGCTGGAAAAATGCTATAATCACCATAGATTTAGATTTCCGGTTCATACTCGAATTTTTGTCTCAGGATAGAAGACTTTGAGCCGATGTTGATCCTTTCACAGTAGATCTCTGCGCTTGTCCATTCCTCTTTTGAAAGAGTCAACTGATGATGCGGACACCACTTCTTCTGGGTATCAGTTCTAGGGGTTGATTAGTGGAAGCGAGAGCCAGTACTCTACAGGAACTATGTTCATCCTCCGCCTCTGTGTTCTACAACTGTGCCACCCGGAGTATCGCAACCTAGTGATAGGGGAAAGAAAAGATAGTCAGGTCCATCCATTTCTTAGAATACTGTATAGCGTGGTTAAATCCCCCTATCAGCGATAGGATAGACAGAAGAGGTTGGGCTCCTTAGAGCTATCCTCGTAGGTCAGGCCAGCCATGACAGAGATCATACGGCTGGCTGCTCTACAAATTTCTTCTAGAAGATCTGAGGCATCAATAAGACGGGGTTTTCCCACCTGTTTACAGTTTCACAGTTAAGGCCTAAGTAGGGATATGTATAAGATGGTGAACATACCACCGCTTATCCTCGCTAACGTTCTACATAATGCCCAAAGTGTGTGAAAACGTCGAGATGCCACCAACCGACAGTGTGCCATGGTTTTCAAATCATAAGTCACTATGACTCCCAGGCCATGGCGGGTAGTGAGGGTAGAGAAGCCCCACCAATATCGTAGGTTTTTCCATGTATCCCCCGAGTGCATGTTCACGCGCTCACCTAAGTTGATAAGCGGCAGCCATTTTTCTGGGACCAGGCAAACAAACTGTTTAGGTCCACCTGCAGTGCGCGCTTATCCCTGCCATCCCTAATTTTCTGCCGGATTTTTGTATCGTCAGCGCATGGAACCATGGGGGTTTTGTCATATTCAGCAGCTCATTTATGCATAGGAAAAATAGCAGGGGGTCCAAGACAGTGACTTGCGGCACTCTACCCTCTTCTGACCTCCAAGAAGATAGTTGGGGACTTATCCTTCCTTTTATCTACTACCAACGAGGAACTTTCAGATCCGTTTAAGTAGGTTGCTGGTGATTCCGAAACTTCTGGGTCTCCACAGCTACCTGGAATGGGATACCATCCAAAAAGTCTTACCGAAATACGTGAAAATTACATCTACGGGTATCCTATCCTCCTTAGACTTGAGTCAACGTTTTCTGACTGTGAGGAGGTTAACCAAGCAGAGGGAACCTCTGCGAAGGCCGTGTTGTGCGTGAGACAATAGGACCATGCTGTCTAAGTGAACTGTAATAACTTTCTTGATTACTCCCTCTAGCATTTTTACCGCATCACCAGTCAACCTAATTGGTCTGTTATTTGATGGGAGCTGCCTAGAACCTGCCTTGTAGACAGGTGTGACTACGGCATCCTTCAAATCGTAAGGATGTGTGACATCAACAAGGTGTAGTCTAAGTACAGTGGTCAGTGTTCCGATTATAGAGACTGCGAGCCCTCTGGACAGCCTTGGGTGCGGCTTACCCGGTCCTGCCGGCTTTTCCACATCTAGAACAGACCTTATTCCACTGGGCGTCAGTGCTTCTGCTGTTGAATAAGCGTCCCTAGAAGACTCCTGGTCAAGGATCTCAGCAAAATATCCAGCCATAGCTTCCGCTTTTTGCCTACTGTCTGCAAATAAACGATCAGTCTCTGCCCCCTTGTTAGAGGCGGGGATATCACGAAAAGTCTCAATCCAATGGTTCGTATGAGGAACTAACCTGTTCGGGTGTTGCAGTGCAGTCCGGGCAAGATGTATTTCAAGGTATATTTGAGATCAGCGGACAGCAGAGAGGCATTTATGTCGGGCTTCTTTGTAATGCTTCATCACTTCGGGAGTATTTTGGCGGGCAGCAAGATTCCGACACTTTTTCTCACTACGTGGCGAGATCCAGATTTCGTGCCTTATTCACGGCGGGAAGTGTCGTCGTTCCTTTCGAACAGTCCGTAGAATGAATAGTTGATTCATTCGTGAATATAAACTTTTGAAGAAGCACCATACAGCCTCAACCGGTGCTTTAGGATCGACTGTCCAGTCCTCTAAAGGGGCTACCAAGTTGGTGGCTGACATTCGCTTCCCATACGCTGGGTCCAGCTAGAGCATCGACCCGGTGCAAAATAGCTACCGTGAAGATGATCACATCATGACCAATTTTACCAGGAGATGCAAGGTGCAGGATGAAGCATACAACAAGTGTGCCAGGATACTGAGCCTAAAACTAATGGAGCATGCTGATACTCGTATCTGATCCCTACTCTAGGGCAATGTATGAGGGCCAAGGAAATCGATATTTCCACCAACTTATGGTCCAACGAGATGCGTGATGTTCCTGTAGTTAAGCCATACCGGCCAGCTGATGGTGCTCTGAAGTCTCCTACAACTGGGCATCGGCAGATATCTGTCCAGAGGATCAGCTTATTCGTGAGGAAGTCTGCTGCCTTACATCCAGAGCTGTGATATACAACCACCAGGTTAAAACTTTGTCCCTTGAATTTTAGTCAGCAGTGTAGCAGTTAACATGCTACACTTTCGTATGCAAACGTTTCTACGACTTTTATGGCCAGGGTATTCTTGGTGCGAAGGATGATGCCGCCACCTCTGAGTGCTGACCCATCACTTCTAAAAAGTAAGAATCCTCACAAATGTGTTACGCCGTCACTGATCTCAGAAAGGAACCAAGTTTCTGAGATGGCAGTAACGTCAGGACTTTCTATGCTTATCACTGAGCTCAGTCTACTTGTTTAGGAGACCATGTGAATTTATGTACAAGACGACGCAACCACTCATATGGGTTTCTGTCCTAAGGGTTAAGTCAAAGAGGGCGGACAATTGTCAAAGTAATGTTACATAGATCAAGAGTAGAGGAAAAAATCTGCAAAGAGAAAGAAAATGTTTAAGTAAATATCGATACCGCGAAATAGAGCGCTCAGGAAAGACTTTCAAAGTAACTATCTTGTTATAATAAGTTGAACACGTTCCAGCGTAACCAGCTCCTTGAAACGTGGACCAACTACCCAGATAGACTGTGCTGAGTGCGGCCTCATATCCTTGGAGCATGGAACCCTAAACACATTTCCGCCAAGTTATTTGAATGCCCTAGTGGGCAGCTGTGGTGTTTCCCTTGGACAACTCCACATGCTTTGTAGTGTTTACATGTTCTCGGAATCACGATTACCTCCCAATTTCATTTTCCAGAGCCCAAGGTAAGGGTAGTTGACTCAAGAAGAAATAAATGGAGAATTTATGCACAACGTGCACCACATCTTTTTTACTAAAACTAGTTTCCAGACTTTGAGGCCACATACGGAAAACCATAGAGAATTTTCAAACCACCACGCAACAGATTTTACTTTACAAGCTCTTTACGACGACTTTCTGAGGGCAAGGGAGATTAGTTGTGTGGAACAGGGGTCCGTAGCAGCAGGGAGTCAACGTGAGAGTATCATACTAGTTCTTCACTACTACCCAATAAACCTACTCTCTGATTTTCTTACGCCGACCAAATACTTTTGTTACTGGAAACGGGGTCGTGAACCGTGTCCTGTGTTGCAAACCCAAAGGCGAACTCCACATGGACGCTGTCCAACAGCGAGTATGGTCTCCACACTATGGTGTAGGGATCAAGTTCAAGAAAAATAACCCTGTTCTCAACTCGATATGTGGAACATGTATAATCCAGCAAATCCATCCATTTGGCAGCAATCAATGAGAGTTTATTATCAAGACCGACCTAGGAATCTATGACGGTGAGCTTAAGCAAACTTTAAGTGCGATGCGTTAGTGTTCTTTGCAACTGGACACCTATTACTAAGGCCGCAATTCGGAATGCATTGCATCGATTAGGCATGGGCGGGGATTTTAGTTTGCGTTAGTGTTCTTTGCAACTGGACACCTATTACTAAGGCCGCAATTCGGAATGCATTGCATCGATTAGGCATGGGCGGGGATTTTAGTTTGCGTTAGTGTTCTTTGCAACTGGACACCTATTACTAAGGCCGCAATTCGGAATGCATTGCATCGATTAGGCATGGGCGGGGATTTTAGTTTGCGATGCTTTGTTATGACCTAGCTCGAAAGCTGAGTCTCACGCTTATTACAGAATGACGCTTCATGAATAGTCGACCGTATCCTCGGAGTCCCTTGAATATGAAAAGGTACCTTTCCACCCCAATGACCAGCGAAACACTCTTGTCCCAACACAGAAATATCTGGGGTTATTGGGAAGATATTCGAACTCATAAGTAACCATGTTTCTGTGACTGCTGTCAAATCAGCATTCTAAAACTTGTCTAGGTTCTCTAGCACCAAGATTTTATTCCGAACAATTCAGTCACCAGCGCAGCAGACTACTGTCGCTTCCAGTGAGACATGAGACTTATGAAAACCTATCCCAAATGCGCGGACTGTCGAAATCCCGCATTCCGTATACCCAATATTTTCAGCTTTCCCACACTTATCTTTCCTGGTTTTCAGTTCGGCCATAGTTCCTGTTCTTTTTGTTTCACTATCGTGTGGTCGGTTGGGATGGATGCGCATACGCCCGTAAAGAACGCTGTGTGCAATCTCTAGGACAATCCTCCGCCTCATTTGGGCTTCCGAAACTGCTTGAAGATGCTACGACAAGCAAATCAGATATACAAACTTCTAGCCTCCTTGTTACAGGATTAGGAAACTAGAAACTTCAGACTCCATTCCCTTGTAAAACCGAAAAGTCTGCTCCGCGGGGGTCAAAGTTCTTGTCTTGTCCTCAGAATGTCGGGCGCAGTAAAACAACGTCGCGTCTTCAACGGTCCAGCGTCACCTGATAAGAAAGTGAAACATTCATGATGAGCCTCAATCATGAAAAGTCAGATACTGAGTGTAAATAGGAAGAAAACAGTCAAACAACCAAATAACATTACATCGGCTAAGGTCAGAGGCACACTGTCCATAACGAGGGTAAAAAGTATTCAAGTAAGTATCAACACTGTCAAGTAGGGTGATCAGGAAGGATTTTCAGATCATTTTTTCCGTTACGCTTACAACACCATGAAAGAGGAATGTTTGGCCCTGCTAGTTATCCCCCATGGAGAAGATCGGCACGGACTATCATTGGTTTGGCGGCAATAACTGGAGAGCATTGCAGTGCATCAGGCCTCTTGTTAAGCACATACAGACTGCCTGGATGCAGTGCTCTGAGCAGGTCCCTGCATAATTGCAGATGGAACCCTGGAAATATCTCCACCAAACCGTCTGGATGCCACTAAGGACTCAGAGTCTCGGTAACTTTGGGAGTGTCACATTTCCCGGTAGTTTCGTAATCGATTTTCGAGCTCCGGCAAGTAGAACACTCAACCAGTTTAGCAAGGTCAGTTAGAAGTGCAGACCTGTCATCACCACCGCGAATTGTTCCTCATTTCCTGATGTATTCAGCTAGCAGCCACGATAGTCAATCGAGCATCTTCAACACTTTAACAACGTAGAGAAGTAATGGTAGTGGTTTAAGGAACACCACTGATAGCAGGTTGCCACCCAGATTACATTCCATTAACGCTTACTCTTCCCCTACCTCTTGCAAATATCCCTCAATCCAGGTCTGAAGCAAACTCACTGCTGGATTTATTTGGACTTTACATTGAATGCCTTGAGAAAGCAAATGAACGATATGTCATTACGCACTTTCTCCTATATGGCATTGATCTAGTCCTTCACCAAGGGTCAATTTTTCAAAAACGAGCTTTTAAGCAGGAGACTGCGTTGGTCCGGCGCCGGTAAATTGCGTTTTTCTGAATACCTTCGCATCTCAAGATGTATTATCTTTTCTGCTATTTTAAACTTGCTATTCATGGGACTAATGGGTCAGGAGTCGGTCACCATTTGTCGATTTCTTCTTGAACGCAGAATTAACTATATCATTCAAACAGTTGCCAGGCTGCTGTGCCTACGATAAGGACATACAGGCTAGCCCAATTAAGAGGCTGTCGACAATGTCAGTTGGTTGCAATGGAATCCTAAAATCCAGTCCCTCTGGGTCCGATGGCCTTCCAGGCCGCAGGTTCCTAAGCAGTCAGAAGACCATCTCCTTTATTATTTTTGTAGATCCCTCCAGAGAAAAGTTTGTGACGGTATCAGTATCCAGAGCTTCACCAGGATTGTCAACAAAAACGTTAAGCAAAAATAACTGCTTGAAACATCTGCCGCAACTATGTCTGATTCCGCTTTTTATTTTGCTTCCCGTACGGCGGGATGATAGTAATTCTGTCACTCCCCCGAGTCGTTCTCCTAAATGAGAGTGCAGACATTTAGGACACCCCAAACTATAATCCACTTGAGACATTTAATGCTTTACGTGAAGTGCTTCATGATTGGTTAACATTTATTCCTGGTTTACAGTATTCCAGCCAAAACATCTGACCTCGCTTCCACGACTAAGTTCCATGGATATTCTCCGCATTTTAACAGCCTTCGAGTGCGACCTTCAAGCGAGGGTTACCTCCGAGAGGGTCTGAGGCATTGAGTACGGAGTAGACGGTGACGCCACCCTTTATATATACTTCTAAACATTCTGCTAACCGTCGCTACTGAACAACTTTACATCGGGAGACCAGTCCATTGAGACAGCACTATCTCTAATCGTTTATATATCCGCATATTAAAAATTTGGGGGAAGGGAAACTGGGCTGGAAATCGAATCCCGCATTCTAAACCTAAAGAGAACTGCAGCATGCCGGCTAGAAGACAACAGGGATAAATATTTCAGATCTGACACCTCTTCAGACTAGATCTCCGACATCTCATGAGTTGACTAGTTACATGTGGGATATCTGTACTCTAAACGAGTGTCCAGCACTTTTGATCAGTCAATAGATTTACATAAAAACCTCTGTCTGACTTATTAACGTTGAGTTCTTTACAGTTAATAGGGGTGTGTTAAGGCTTCGCACAACTAGGTATGTATTACAGATGGCTCGCTTCCGGGTGTAATCTGGCACGAAGACATCGGCGAAGAGATAAGGACCACGATAAATTCCTCCTACTGACGCGATAACTTGCTTAGACCTAACTTCGCAGCTGATTATTTTTAATAAGCCACTGTGTATCCGTAGGCTATCACAAATAGGTCGGATTCCGTAGGCCACCTCACGAGCCGCCCCAGCATGTGCATAACTCGGAAAGAGTGGAGATACGTTTAAATTTGCGGTTGACTACTTTCCACTGATCACTGTCACATCTGGCTTTGAGGCCTCATTGAAGCTGCCCAGCTGGGATGTTTTATCACTGAAACTACGACTATGATTGTGGCAGGCCACCAGGTTGTTTGTACATACATTCGAACAACGAGGACTAGCCTCATGAGCACCAGTCGCCAAAACTTGACTGCCCAAAATTGTTGGGCTCCCTCCCCCTTTATCATGCCAGATTTTAGGTCCAACCGCCGCCTCCCTTCAATTCGTCCCTTTCTCAAGTTGCCAGTCATCCTGAATGCTGTGTACGTATCTCAGGGCGAATTCCCCTTCTTCACTCTTCTCCCAGACTGCCTTTTAAAACGGTCACTCATGGACAAACATACCCCATTCCCATTAACTTTATCTCATAGCCTTCTTCAAATACGCTCCCAAGACTGGGCTCAGCAGATTTTGCAATGCTTTTTCAACGTCGTTTAGATCAATGATAAGTCTCTGGGACACTAATCACAACTTTTTGACTTCTGACTCCAACGGACCACAGTGTATTTTTTATCTTTATTTGTAGATACAGTATCTACGGCACATGATGCTTTCATGACCAAAATGCTTGTGTTTCCGACCAATGAAGGGCTATCTGTTGGCCTCCTATCCATCTTATAGATGTAGATCTTTGATTGAAATCTCGTCGGGTCCGCAGAAGCGTTCTCTTGGTAGAATTTTTCTAGCACAGAGAATGTGTGGGGCTTGTTGCGTGATGACGTAACTACATCCCCAGCAGATTCAATCTTGAGGTTTCTACTCCCTTTTGGTCTGCTTGGAGTCGCCAGGACAAGCGTTTGCAAACCACTACCAACCTCGATGAGTTCGTTTCCCTCTACTAGCACAAGATCCTCGGATGATTTAGACTGAAAAGTTTTTATCAAATGTGAAACTGCCTGTGTCACCCTCCGACTCCTTATTTACCACAATATTGCCACGGGCGACTATACGAGAGAGCCTTAAAGACCACTCCATCCACGGCCACTTGGGTCAATGATGTCAGCGACTACAGCAAAAGTTGTACGGACAGGGATTGGCAAATGCTCTGCCTCAAGTGTAATCCCTTCGTATCAAATACGTACGCACCTTCTGGAACCAGTAACCACAGCTGTTGCAGAGCATGACTTCTAAATCCGGGAAATTGTAACTTCGATATCCGTAAGATTTTTCATCGTTGATAATTAAATTTACACACTTGTCAAGTCTTACACATAAAAATACAACTTTTAAGTTTATAACACATTTTTCGTGATGCATCAGTCCTACTGAGTAATAACTGAAGAATTGAACAATGTTGTTTTAATAATTCAGCGGAAAGAACTTGGTGGAGAAGGAGCCATTCTTAGGAGTTGTTCTGCAAGCGTTCGAAAAGACAAAATGGCAACTTTGGGCGCGGGGATGAAGTGTTTAAAGAGCTGTGTGTTTATTCTGAACATCATTTGCCTAGTAAGTCCATACAAATTTTACACCATTGATCTTCTTAGCTATGCTCCCTGGTATTGATCGGTGCTGGAGCATATGTCGAAGTGAAATTCAGTCAGTACGGAGCCAACTTACACAAAGTTTGGCAAGCGGCACCTATCGCCATAATTGTTGTTGGAGTGGTTATTCTTATTGTGAGCTTCCTGGGTTGTTGTGGTGCTCTAAAGGAGAATGTGTGTATGCTGTATATGGTAAGTTATTATGCTGAAAGTAACCTAATGTTGTAGTATGCATTCTTCTTAATTGTACTGTTGATTGCTGAATTGGCCGCAGCCATTGTCGCAGTTGTTTACAAGGATAAGGTTTTGTCGAGTGTTAATGATTACAGCTTTTAGATTGATGCAGAAGTTGACACTCTGATGACTGATGCCTTGAAACATGAAACTGAAGAAATACGCAATTTCATGGACTTGGTACAATCCTCAGTAAGTTAGAGCAATTCTACTCTAAGTTCGTAGTTTCACTGTTGTGGAGCCAAAGGTCCAAGTGATTACACCCCAACTGTCCCTAATTCGTGCAAAGGCGAGGGAAATGAAGTATTCCCTGAGGTAAGTTGAGTGTTTATGTTGACGTATGCCTAATGTTATCAGTATTTCTGATAAAATTAACCTTTTTCTTCGCCTTGTAATGTTTGTGTCACGTAACAGGGTGTTAATAGTGAGCTTTAAGATTGTGGTTTGAGGAAATAAACTGGAATTTTGAGCATCAATTAGGTTCTATTTATTTACAGACAAGTTCCTAAAACGTAGTTTTTCTGGATGCGATTTGTAAACCCTCAGACTTTAATTATTACCAACCTGGTTTATTTATTACAAGCTTATTTTATAGTTAATTCAGTGTTAAAAAACGTAAACAAAGGTTTTCGGAACGTTCCGCTGGTTAGTCGCAGTTTCTGCATTTATACTTATATTAAAAATATTTAAGTGAAACACTACAAAGCCGTTTCGGCTTTTCGAACGGGCTAGTGATCTCTTATGGTTTCTAACTTCTTGAATATATTATCTAAGGGGTAGTTCTACACAAGTGTCATACTAACTAATCGTAATCTTGGTTGACAAGTCCTATCATGCCACTCTAAACGTCTAAATCTCTTACATTACGGACGTTATATTATGTAGAAGTCGACGAAAAGTTGTACAGGTGCTAGTTAGCAAGTGGTCCGTACATGCTCACTCTGAGGTTTACAAGGCGGGACCCAGTTACATATTTCGAATTCACGGTAACTACACTTCTAACATTGCTATGAGTACGGTTCGTTGGCTATAAATCGTAGATGGTTAGAGCTGTATTTAAGAATCACAAGACCCAGTTGTCTTCAGCAAATACTAATCAACTCTTTAATTTCCTACTTGTTTTCAACAGAAGCATCTTACGTTCAATAATCATAGTAAAGGGAATTCCGTTCGTCAAACCTATTGTCTAATACTCACATATATTTCCATCAAACACTCGTGATCATTATCAACCTGTAATATTTTCGCTACCTGTTCACAGTCGCATTTCAACCCGATCAGGAACTTCCATAACCTGCAGTTGAACGGGCAACATGGATTAAATTATGCTTAAGTGACCGATGTTCATCGAAAACTTATAATAATTAAGGTTTATTGTTCTGCTGTCGTTTACACTCCTCCTCTGATTTTGTCGACACTGCTGTTTTTTAAGCGACATACTAAACTAAAGCTGTTAGCTGAAATAAGTGTTAGTAAGGATGGAGGAAGTGCCACGTAAATTTTGATAGATGGTTACTAATCTCGATGTAACCTGCAGCTGGCAGTTTATTATTTGACCAGTTGGGTATTTCACGGTAGTCATGTTTTTGTACAGGTGACTGTCTTAATTCATTGATATTCATGTTCCTTGTCTGGTTCTTTGAACTGATATGTTAAAAGTATGTTAAGTAAGTTGAATTACGCTTCAGTCTTCCAAATCCACTTTGCGCCGTGAATTACCACTGGTCGATCATGAGTCATTCGCACCAAAGCCGTGAGCTAAGGTAGCCAAGTTGACCACACCTCGTGTGCAGCTAACTTAAACATAAGTCCAACAAATTCTGCTCGCACAACAGTTGTGGTAACAACAGAGGAACTAAACCAGGCCTCGAAATTGAGGGGCAACAAGAGGCGTACGACGAAATAAGAACTAACTGATTGTCGTTTGCCATGAATTGTTTCCATATCAAGTGACAGTTCAAAGTTGGCGCCAGCTGACAAGGTCCGCATCTTCATAAATTGTGTTCCTTATCTTCATATTCCATTAATATTCTTTTATTCACTACGACGGATTTTATTCGCTCGTTTTTCCTTCCCAGCCTATATCTTGTGTTATTTTGAGGCGTGACTCCTATAGCCTGCGTTTTTGTGTCCGGATCTTACTAGTCCAATCTAAACTTTCCTTATACTTTCTTTAGTAATATGAGCTGTCCTCAAACACTACTGCAAAATGTGCTCTTATTTACTCATGTTCTTTGGACAACCGTTGTGCGTAGTCATGCAAACAACACCCTAGCAAAGATGCATGTTAGTTCAAGCTGTCATTCTCCACATCAGATTAAGTAAAGACGACGTGTAAAAACACCAGCAATTTTACAAGCTCAGAAGGCGAAAATGCAAAGGAACATAGATAATTCATGATAAGGGTCTCAAGATTTTGAAAATGAAGCGTGGGTGCATCTTCACAGTCAATTTCGATGTATATCACTTAAATTCCCTATTTATTGATTTTGACTGTCTTATGCACTTCAACTACGCAAATCCTCCAGGCTAACGATACGGGACTTCACAAATTATGTTTATTTGTTCTGAACTGAACCATTGAAAACGATTGAGATGCGTTTCTCACCTCCCTTAAACTAACTGGTACTTCAGAACTGGCTAATAATGATATTCCATTTGATGGTAGGTCGCGCTGATCCCCACTCACTCAAGTCAAACCCTTCCATATGAATCAGTGTTGAGGGGGTATGACTCAAAATCGATCTCCATCGCAGTTGCATTCACATCCTAATCTTAGTCATCATGCGGAATCCTGCTACTGTTTTGTCCATTCATCTCTTTTTACTATCTACCACTTTTGAGTACCCTCTTCCTTATTTCTCTGTCCCATCTCTGCGCCCTCCACCTTGATATGCTGACATGAGGTGTGACACCTCGGACCGTTACGCAGCGATCGCAGACCTCATGTTGATACTGAGTGACTGAGTCGGTGACTGATAAAGTCTCTTTACAGATAAAAAGAATGGAATTATTTTTTACTAATTTGCACCACTTTTCGTTCACGGTCCTAAACTAAACACTTACATCACTGAATGTAGAGAAAATGATAATGCACCGAGGTGTTTGACCACTGTTGCCTTTGTAGTATTTAATGTATGTCCAAGGACTACAAAGTGAGTTGCGTAGATGTTATATGAAGGTTAGATTAAAAGATGAAAGTAATTGACTGATTTATTTGGGTTGTGCTAGTCTCTTCAAACTATTGTTTATACCCAGTATTCGTTGCCAACTAAAGTAGCTTTATATTTCAAAAAGGTTGAAGGCAGCCAAACTAAAACTTGGCATTAATGCATTAATCTTTTTTTTGTTGGTCTGAGCTGTGTGACGAAATGCAAACATCTAGGTTGTGGGCCGTTCAACCGCTGAAATCTACTTTTAAGACTAGACACTGACAGACAAAATCAACTTAGGACCAACCTCGCACATGAGTGGATGGAAAAAGAGCAATGTTGAGGTTGGCCAAAGAATATGTAATAAGGAAGAATTCTAAATATGATTCGTGAAAATGTTCAAACTGTAAAAAATATCAAAGAGTAAAAACGTCTACGTCATTGTGACCGATTTTGAGCTATTTCACTAAGGCTCTTCAACCGTAGATTCCTATTTTTCGAGGACCTCAGGCGGGTAGTCTGCACATCTCTACGCGTCTCAGGACAAAGATCAGACATTTTGTGGATTGATTCCACGCCATGTTGGTGTCATCCTGAACATTCTTTCAAGCCATTGCAACTTCAGTTAACACCACACGGCGTAGGTAGTGGCTCAAGATATACATCTTGTGTCCAAGACACCTCAGTCTCTTTAAGTTCGCAACTTCATCTACTGGCATTCTTTTCTTGTCTAGTACTCTTCACCTGACCTCGACGTTGTTCACATGGTGATCCCACTATACATGGGAAATACTACGAATACACCTGTGTTCGAAATCATGTAGGCTCTTCATATCTTTCAACAACCGTACCTCAGCCATATAATAGAAGAGAGCAAACTACAGCTCAGTATACTCGTCCTCTAACGAGTAGTTGCGTGTATCTCCGGTGTTAGACATAACTGAGTTTGACGAATAACAATTGTGCCTTCTGCATTGGAGCTGAAAAACTTTCCGTGATCAATACATTTGTGCTAAATGAAGTGGTCAACACATTTCATCACTTCACTCCATATGCTATTATATTTGGCATGGTATATTTTCGCAACTGAGATTTATACTTGAATGTTTTCACACGCGTTACGGATTTTATATGCCTAGTATTTTCTTAATGTTTCGTCTTCTCTTCATTTCAGGGTTGTGTGGATGTATTCGGGGCATTCTTGAAACGGAATCTAATAATTGTTGCTTGTGTCGCTTTCGGTGTATGCTTCTTCCAACTGTTGAGCATCATTATAGCCTGTTGTCTAGGCCAACAAATAAGAGAATATGAAAATGTTTAGCTGGAAAGTAGATGCACAGTGTATGTGGATGCGTGCGTGTGTAAACACTTCCTTTTCTCCTGGTTTTTATCAATAATGCTTTTTTTTATTGCCTAGATAATTGTGCCTTGGTTATATATATTCTTGTAATGTGTCGACTACATTTACGATCATGATTCTTCTAATGACATCCTATATATTATGTACTTACTACCATTGTCACTGACAGCGCATTGATTCCACAGTATACTTATTGACGTATACCTGCAAAATTATGATGATAATCAAATTGCCTTCTCTTCCCTCTCCTTTTCATGTCACATTCATGGTGTGCATCTCTTTCTTGACATTCGTTTAATCAATGCTTCTGCATATATATATACACGTAAATTTTCATTCTCGATGATGAAAAATGTGTTGTTTTACTTTTTAAAATTATGCTTTGTTGTTCTCCGATATCATTGGAAAATTTTCTTGTATAAATAAATACACGCCTGTTGTTCAAATTATATCTGTCTTTTCGATTTTTGATCCTAAATAACGCTTGTACGTTCATTTCATGCCACGTTTTCAATAGTTTGTTTAGTGCTACTAAGGAGAAGCCCAGACTTATGGTTTCAGCATAAATTTCTTTGCTTCTGAAGCCATTTTAGAATATGTTCTCTGGCTTTTGTCAGACGGACGGAATCAGCGTGCGACCTCGCACATAAGTGCATCGGTTCAATTTGCCATACTTCACAATATAACAAAGAACAGGTGGATAGAATAAGACTGATATAAAAGCAGACCAAGTTGTGTGCGAGAATGAACAATTTGAAGATCAAAGTTGATGAGAATATCCAAGCTTTAGAAGACATCATGAAGTGAATACTTTTAGACCTCTGTGACAGGTTTTCAGCCATTTCACTAGGAGTTCTCAACCACAGAATCGTGTCGCCTCAGGGGCACTGGTCAGGTAGTCCTCACTGACTGGTGCTGCGTTTTAGTCTGACCACCCTGAACCCTCTTTCAACCTAAATCGCCTTCTACCATTGTGGTAAGTCAAGGTAGACGGTAGCACGACATATGCCCAAACCACCTTAGCAAGTGAAGGTTCACACGCTCATCAATCGGCTTGCCTAGCACCATTTGCCTTCCTCACATGGTGATTCCACCAAACGCGAGCAATGCCATAAAGGCACCTGCAATCAAAAACCTGTGACCGCTCCATGTCTCCTACACTTAAAGGTTATATTTCACGGCCGTATAGTAAAATAGACAACGCAGTAGGATCCCCCTTTGATAGATAATCGAATACTTCACCTCTAGGCACAAGAAATTACTCAAGTTGACAAGTGTTAAATGGGCTTTGTGTATCCGAGCTAAGATTTCGTCACCAACCGCCCTGTTCGTCAGGCTGGTCCAATTCTCAAAGTAAGTGGAGTGGTCGACACACTACTCCCTATTATTAAACTGGAAGTAGTTGCAGACCAGCCCTCGAGCATCACCTTGCTTCCAATGTTCGGTGAGTTCTCACTGTGCGTATGTGGCCACATTTACATCTAAATTGTTGAGTACGGTGTGACATAGTCTTCCACCAGTTCCAAGGGCTTCATTTTTCATTGTCCTAACCGTAGCTGCATAATATGCTTTCTTCACGGTAAATTTAAGCCTTTGTGTCTGACTATCAGACTGTTTACATCATCAGTGCACGGTAACTCAATGAATACATCTCTTTTCGGGACAGTGCACAGTATGTCTCAATACTCTCCCCGCTTTGTGTCCTCATCAATAGTCTTGTCTCCTATAACGTATCATGCAGGTCTATTCGTTAAGTTATATTAAACAAGTACCTCATTGAGCCTCGTTTATATCGAAGTGGATAGAAACTATAATACTTTGAATATTGCCCTGTCCATGTAACTTTCTGTAGATAAATTGTTTTATCTACCCGACTAATCGGTATGTCTAATGATAGTCATTTTTCGTTCTTTCTGGTGAATGTTATTTAGTTGGAGGCAATCGGCAAAGCGTCTTTGATTTAGATTTCGTACTCCCCCGTGAGATTCGAACTCGCGTCATCTAGTGTTGCAGTCAGCGAGGTATACGGACCGTAGAACTGGATTACATACACTGATTGGTCACTGCAGAGCAACCAATCCCATGTTGTCTAGTCGATCCTGAGTGCTGACCAACAGGATCGGTTATTTCGCAATATGGCCACCAAGCTGGGAGACATATCATCGCCTTGCTGACGAGTGCTAACAAGCATGGAGCTTAGTTCGGTCGGGGCTTGCTGCCGACTGCCTCCAATCGACTTAAATTCATCAAACTACACCGCGATGGTAAGACGGTCAATCAAATTCAGTCAGGACTGGAATGGATTACTCTGCAATGATCAATCAATATATCTGTCGTTCTCTTTAACATTTGCTGAAGATAGACTACTTTGTGTTTCGTTCATTTGATTTTTAGAATTGCAATATCATAATGTGAATCGTCACTTATGACTTCGATATCAGCCACATATGTTTTATAAAATGGGACTTTGTCAAGAAAACCTTCAGATAACTTTTCACCATGCTATAATAGGATTCCCATTAGCAGCACCATCAATCTGATGCATTATATTTACCCTCAGACGTAGACTTTACCGCTGTTAGTACATAAAAGTAGTATAGGTGCTTTACATAAGGGGGTAGCTTTAAAAGGTTACTTTGGCAACTGCTGAGACAACCAATTAGCCTTCTATATTTCAAGAAATACTACATGTCTAACCGGAATACTAAAACCTGATTGGTTATTGCAGCAGTTGCCAGAATGGTCTTTAAAATCTCTCGATTTGGGTAATTATGCGTAGAAGTGTAACCACGTGAAATGTCTATTGTTTTCTTTTGACTAAAGGGAGCTTCGAGAACAGAGTGTTAACACCAAAAGGATATGCAGTTTTAATTCTAAGGTTAATATCACCGAGGTAATCAGTCAACCTAATTAGGTTCAACAATCCCACTAGCTTCTGAGCACATTGGTAATATGGAGTGTAGCGGCCATGTGTGAATTTGGACTTCGTTGCGACCAATTTTTCTTTGGTGGTGATGTTTAACTGTCAGTATTACCTATGATACCTCCACATCTCAACGATGATCTAAACAAAACTTACTTGGATCATCAAGAAAGGATGACATTTCAGATTTGGAATCATGACTCTTGAAACTTTGTCAGTTGTGAAAATGTTTATATTAGGGGATTCAATAAAGCCGCGTGACGTCTTGGCATTCATCTGCTTTTCTGTTTCGAATGGTCTTTTAAATACTTCTCGGTTATATTTACCAATTAGGCTTAAAAGCAAGCGACCCCGATCATCGGAAGTTGTAACAAAGCGCTGAAGTTGTTCTTACAGATTTTCAAACTGTGTACAGTTAGCCAATTCTGAAGACTGATTAACCAGGACTGCTAACTGCATCGAAGTAAAAGTTTCAGTCATGAAAACTCGCTTTAATTAGGTATATTTCAGCCTGCAAACTCAGTATGGTGAGTATTTGTTTAGAGGTTCGTCTTCTACGTAACTGCTGCATAAGACGGACTGGTGAAAAACCTAAACTGTTTTGATAACCACGTAAGTCACATCTGTAACACTCAGGTCAATCAATAGACGGATCCAGTCTGTCGACCAATCAGCATCATCAATATGATAAAAGTTCATGTCAGTAAAATAACCAATCGAAATACATTTGGAGATAATGACAAGATTTTAGCAGAATCAACCAACTACTCCAAAAGTTCATCAGAACAAGCTACCAAGTTACTTCCATATTAAACTGTTTATTTGATATAGCACATATTGAATGAAACCGTATAATTTACTGGATGATGTTACGAGCACCATTTATTGGTCGTAATCATACGAGTTCCAAGTCTCACCTTTATATAGTTCAATACTTCTTCATTCTTCTCTTTTAATGGTTATAAGATTTTCCAGATATCCCCACTATATGATGATTCACTCCTGTTACGTATGGATTCAATGAACAAAGATTTAATGATCAATATCTCCCTCCAAACTAGTCAGCTATATTGGACATGAGAAGTGTCACCCTATGACATTAAAGGTAGTCGCAAGTGACCAGTACTCAGAAAGAGAACTGAAGTTTCTCTTGAAGAAGTTACGCTAGAGATAAGATTATGTTTTACTCCCAGTTTTCAAAAGAAAATATATAAACAAACAAGGAGTAGTAACGGGATCTCCAATATCCTTGATCATAGCAGACATATTTATGGATAGTTGGGAACAAATGGCACTAGGAACATTCCAACCCACCTCAAAAGTATGGTACCAATATGTAGATGACACATTTACTGGGCTGAAATCAGAACACATTCAACGATTTTTCACACGTTAACTAGATTGTAGATTCAATGCAATTCACTTATGAAGGAGGAGAATTATTCATATTGGATTGTAAAATCAAGAGGAGAGAAGTTGGACGCCAAGATACCAGTGTTAATAAGAAACTTGACTCGATACTTGGATTTCACATCATCTCTCCCTATATTTGTCAAGATGGGCTTAATAAATTATCTAAATAATCGAGCTAGGAGTTTGACTAGTAAGTCAGAAAACGTGAATAAGGAAGTGAAACACACCAAGGGTACGCTACTTCTGAAACAACTCCTCTCCGGAACTTATCAAAACGTTTATAAAGACTGAAAAGAGAAAGAGTAGTAATATTAATGGAGGTTGTAATATGGCTAAGTGGGAATTCAAATCATCTGTATGGTGTTGCCCTATCAAGAAGGCTCATCTGAAATTTTACGTAGAATTGTTAACAATGCTGGCTGGGATCAGGGTAGCAGCATATAGACCTACAAACTCGCTCGGAGAGAAACTTTGTAGGCTAATAACAGATCCCATAGAGCCAATTCAGAAAAGTAACCTAGTCTATCACTTACCATTCAGCCAATCGGAGTCAGTCAGCATAGTGGAGCACAAATATTTGGCGAGACATACAATGGTAGACCCTACTAAGATGAGTAATTTAGAGAAAAACTTGGCTATTGGTCTACATGCACTGACCCATAATTACACTATGGGACGGGATAAGGTGACAACACTAGAGACAGATTGATCACACAATGTTTGTTCATTGAATCAACATGTAGCAGGAGTGAATCCACATAATGGGGATATCTGGAAAATTTTACCAGCATAAGAGAATGAAGAAGTTTGGGAGTTGCATGATTACTTTGACATGAATATGAGCAATAAATGGTGCTCGTAACGTCATCCAGTAAATGATACTGTATACAGTGTCAGATATCCCGTAACATTACTAAGCCACTTTTTGAGCAAAGTCCTATAACTCACTTCTTACTGAAGTTTATGCTGATGCTATTGTCTAGAATGATCATAAAAACTTGACGACTAAACCATCCACCTCAAAGAACCCAACACCACTCAAATCTCACAATGTTTGATAAACTTTACTGAAGCATGATACCAGTGTAAAAATGAATTCAATCAAAGGAATGTAGAAAACTTGGATGAGTTCGCTCCGTAGTCGAGTTGTGGGTGCGTACTTCTGAGGAGTCCCTTTATAGGACAAAACACCTGTTGTCCAGTGCTCCTAGATTTTCAATGGTTCCCCCAATTGATTTCACTTCATAATGAATACTACCTCAAAATTAGGCTAGTCATTAATCAGCATACATAATGATGGTATCTGCAACTATCAGCAGGAAAAAAATGTCACAGCTTTGGATTGGCAATTGGAATACTTTTACAGATAATGATAACAGATCAACACTATTACAACAATCTACATGTAAAGAACAGTTCATTGTTCAATTTCTTCTGGAGTTTGTGTCCATACTATTATTCAAAATGTTGATGAAAGCCACGTGACTACACAATTCAACCAAGAGGATGAAACTCTGCAAATTAGTGATATTCCTTAAATATAACTAACTTATATGGTTTGGTTGTCAAGTATACTTATTAAATACATATATGTGGTTTTTATACTGCGTAATGATTGAAGGTGAGATTCGAACCAGCGACCACAGGGTTCGAATCCGGCCACGGTCTAAATTTTCATCTCACTACCAGTACAAATACCAGTCTGCCAAACTACGGCTATCTTAGATAGTCAAATCATAACCCATGGTTTTATTCACAATCTCATCGACTGATCCACCTTCTTTTGCCTACCACTCCTACTCTAGCTTCACATTCAACTATGGAATTAATACAGAGTATAAAACAAAAGTGAATCATAAAGTAACATAATTGAAATTTGGCATTCACTTCATCTATTATCAATCAGACTGACTTGTAGGCGGATCAGTACAAAAGTGTGGTAGTTTCTCTTGTGTGTGTGTATGTGGTACATTCCAAGCAATTCAGCATTTCATAGATCAAATTTCTCATACTTCCACAATATTTATCCACTGTGCATACACACGCTAGTGTTGCGATTCGATCGATTAGCTGTGCTATCATCATTACCATAGTTTTATTGATTTTCTGAGTAATTATATATATATATATATATATATATATATATATATATATATATATATATATATTGGGGAATTTGAAATTCCCACACTATGAATTATAGGTCGATATAAACAAATATTATTTTTTTCAGTAAATTCTATCTTCACATTCTTCAGTTGCCAAAGTTATAGCGAATAACCTTTAGTAAAACTAGAATGTGAGTGTTGAGGATAAAAATTCTCGAAAATTGTCAATTATCGAATAACTATAACATATATGGATAGGATATGAATATTGAATTGAATTAAACAGTAAATTATGCTAAATGATGGAAGTATGGAGCCGTGTTAATTATCATCAAATACTTAATGTGGAATATTGCCTTTGTGTGAGAATTATATTAACAGACTATAATGATAAGGAATATTGTTGTATTATTATTTGTCCCATGGGTTCCTAATGGAACATAGGGCTCCGGTAGCACGTCTCCATTCCACTCTGTTCTCTTCAGACTTTTCAACATGGCTGCCCAGAAGCTTTCATTTCTTCCTCATACTAACTCCATGTCACCCTCGCCTTGGACGCCCAACTTGTCGTTTCCTACTTGCCTTCCACTCGACGGCCTGGCCTGGTGCGTAATCTCGCCCAATCCTCTTCTCAGTGTATGTCAACTTCAATCCAATCCATCCCCACTTTCTTATGCATAGTTGTTGAGTGATAGGTTGTTGGTTGCTTCGTTGCCAGGTCAGCTAGAGTTCCTTCTTGCTTATTCTTATTATTCTGGCCATCTATCTGATCTTCAGTATCGAGTGAGCGTAGGCGGCAGCTGCTGATGTGATGTATGTGTGCAGTTGTTTGTTGGAAATGGTTTTGTGACGCAACGTCAAGTCTCTCAACCATCACATGGAAGCACTGACTCAACTGACATTAGTGTTGGGGATCCGGATGTTGTTCATGCGTTATGCTGAGTGGAGTGTAGTAGATCTCCACACTGATTTCATATTAATGCAGAAAGACCTATCTTGCTGTCTTTCCGATCCTGGCTGATTTGACAACCTCATCTGTGCCGCCACCGTTGCCTGTATTTGAAACGATGCTGCCTTGCCTAAGCAGGTGAAGGAGACAACTTCCTTTAGGTTTCTCCCGTTGATGGTGACTGGTGCTTGTTGGTTAGGTATCTTCATCATCTCTATCTTCTCTACGTTCACCTGAAGGAAGTCCTGTCTTCCTTCTCTGCCTCAACTCTTCTGCCAACCTGTTAGTTTTCGCTTGTAGATCTTCCAGTTTGTACGACAAGACATAAATCACCTGCGAAATCCAATTCTTCTAGGCTCTTTTCATCGTTCCAATCAGCGTATGCTCCTCTTTCCGCTCGTCACAGTTTGTTGCATGATCCAGTCGACCACAATCAGGGAGACCATCGGTGGGGGTGGGCGCGGCCTTGTCTTACTCCTGTCTTCAAGGTTGCCTAGTTTACTAGCTGGTCCTAAGACCGGATAAAAAGGGAAGGTTTGGCACAGGGCTAGCAACCGTACACCGAAAAACCAATTCAATCGCTAAAGAAACTTCAAAGCACGAAGGAAATATGAAAAATAAAAATAAAATTATTCTTCGCTGGAATCGGGGAGACAAAATGATCCTGGGGAGCCAATTAGCCGATATGTCTTCTGTTCTCTCGATGAAAGCGAAAGTAAACATGGAGACATGGAATATCTGCACGATGTTTGAAGCTGGCTGACAAAGCTGCCCAGACTGTAAAAGTGATGAGAAGATATGACATAGAAGTGCCAGTGCTAGAAATCAGCAGATGGAATAGAAGTGGACTCTTTAAACTCTTAACTGGAAAGTCAATGGTCTACTTTGATATTGTCACCCAGGCAACAAGCACACTGAGGAAGTGGCTATCATGATGTCCCCAAGAGTATCGAAGGCTCTCATGCAGTAGGAACTAATCTCTGCCTACTGGATCATGACAGCAAGATTCAAATCAAAAAGAAGGAAAGTCACAGTTATACAATACTACGCTAAACACCTACAAATAATGCAGACCAAGAGAAGAAGGAGGAATTCTATAGACAGTTCCAATCAGTAATAGGGAGTAGAGAGTTGTTAAATGTTATTCTATACAGAAATTTAAAGAATGCAACAAAAGAAAAAGGATTATTCGAATAAGATGGGAAAAAAAAGAAGTATCAAGGTTAAAATTAGAGTGACTTAAAAGGCTATCCTAGCAACTGGCGAAATAACCAATTATGCTGCTCTGTTTTATTAAAAGTTATGTTTGTAGCCAAAATACCACAACCTGATTGGTTATTTTGGTAGTTGTTAGGGTGACCTTTAAAATTATGCCAGAATAAGCCAAAAATAAATTGAGGATGATGGAAGATAGAATTAATTCTATGAGGGCTAAGGATAGGGGGAGAAGAGAGAGTAAGACCTTAACATGTTCTTTCAGAATGTAGTGTTCATATTTGACCAGTGTTATGGTAATAGCCTTATGTGCGCTGAGAAGACATACGTCAGTTGCATATGATAGTGTTTCGGAACATAATATATCATAGCGAAAGCTGTACTGATATCTACTATGTGACCCATGTCTCCAAGGTGTGAGAGTATGGAACTTTACATTGATTTGATTCCATCTTTACCTAAGCAAACCGACAAATGTGCTGGGATCCCGAAATGCACATACTTTATCCTATATTCCATGTAACTTTTTCTACAGGTATAGTTCAATCGATTTATGCAGGATGATCGAATCGAAACAGATTCAGCAACCATGTGCATATTTGTGCAATAAGCAGTGACTCACAACTATTGTGTAAGAGCCAATCCATACTACTTGGAGCTGGGTTCGAACCAGCGGCCCACTGATTGAAAGTCATCTCCTTATACCAATAAAAGAGGCAAGATGATGAATTAAGCTTAAACAAAGCCTTCTGACGTCTTCAACTGAAGTTTGAATTATTAATACTACTAACTAGTGCTACAGTCAGAAAGCTTACCACCGAGCTATACTCACTCCGAAATCGGTCAGCACTTGGCTACATGAGATCGCTCACTTTCCAGTAGGCACGTAATGTATGCAGAATTCCTGGAAATATAACAGGAAAACTTACGTATTGTGGCAAAATGTAATTCCATACTAGATTGGTTATTTGACAAGCAGCATACAGGAATACAGGACTATTTACTCGATGACGTTTCTAGGATAAATCATCATTGCTGATAATCATATCCAATGTGTAATCATACCACTTTCGACATCTGATCCTTATAGTTCTATCACTTAATATACTTTATTTTATTCGTAGTAAAATATTCCATATCTCTGGTGCAAGATGTTGTGTCATTCCTATTACATATGTTGGGTGTTGATTGATTCAATGAACAAAGAGTCAGTAATCAATCTCTCTTCCCACCTATTTATATTGGACTTAAGCACAGTGGCTTTATCCCATTCTATTATATGTTTGTACGTTAGTGCATTCATTGCAATAGCCCAGTTACCTTCTAGATTATTTATCTTAATATAAGAGTAAAACTTGTGCACTATGGTAGAATGTAATTCTGTTTTTATTGATTTTTTAGATTTATCACACAATGAAGGAACAATATTGTTTATTGGATCACTTTCGAACATAATTTATTGTCACATCAAGATAACTACATAACTTTGACATATCCTCTACATAGTCCTAATTTACTCGTCTCTTTGTGCTATGAGTGATAAGATTTACCGTATATACATAACAGATGCTCAGTCATTCCTGTTGCTGCATGTATTAGGTATTGATTCGATAAACAAAAATTCAGTTATCAATCTCTCTCTCCACCCTGCTATGTTAGTTGTAAGAATTTTCACCCTATCCCATCCTATTATGTGGTTGTGTGTAATTGCATGAATAGCTATGACTGAGCTTTTTTCTAAATTCCTTACCTTACTAGGACCTACCAATTTTGACCTAGTTAGGTTTTTATGTTCCGATAGCCTAATTGACCCTGGTCGACTACTTTGACCTGTATATTTGACCTCTCAATCGTTTCAAGGGAATTGGTAAAATTGATTAGATAAACAAAGATTCAGTTATCAATCTCTCCCTCGACCCTGTGGTACTATTAAAATTCATAAACCATGTTATCCTGTTACACCCATAGTAGACTTTAGAAATACTCCTACTTATGAGTTATCTAAATAGCTAGCGATGGTACTAGGTCCCATTAGAAACTGTTCTAAATCAAGACTTACTTATTCTTATGACTTGAAGCACAGATTACATGACATACACGTAGATGACGATAAAGAAACATGGTCAGTTTTGATATAGTTAATTTGTATACCAATATACCGATTGACATGGCCATGAAAACAGTTAGAAATGAGCTCAATAATGACCATCAGCTTACCCTACGAACTAAAGTACCAGTAGATGATATCATGCTAGGAGTACAACTATGCCTAACCTCCACAATATTTAGGTTTCAGAATAAAATATACAAACAAACAGAAGGAGTTGCCATGGAATCACCAACATTCCCTATTGTGGTTGACAATGTTTATGGATAGTTGGGAATGGATGACTGTAGAAAAATTTAGTCCAACTCCAAAAATATGGTTTCGATGTGTAGACAACACGTTTACAGTGTTGAAATCGGAACATATACACAATTTCTTGACACACATATAAATTCAGTAGTCAACGCAATCCAATTCACCTATATGAATTAGAAAATGGTGAGGGGGAATTAGCAATGTTGGATTGCCGGATAAAACGAAACATGCTGGAAGTTTAGACACTAGTGTCTACAGAAAATCTTCACATTCAAATCGTTACTTAGACTTCAATCATCTCATCCTGTGTCAATTAACTTGGCTTAGTATAGTGTCTAAGTGACAGAGCCAAAAAACTTACTACTAAAACAGAAGATATAAGACAAGAAACCAGATACACTAAAGACACCTTAATCATCAACAATTTCCCTCCCAAATTAATTGATAACCTCCTTAGAAATCTTAAGAAAAATATCAGTAACACTCTTATTAATAGTAGTAATATTAGTGATAATAACAGCAACAATAATAGTAATAATGGTGTTGATAATGATGTTAATAAAAGTAACACCAATACTGTGAACAGAGAATTCAAAACCTCCACTGTATTACCATACAAAGAAGGCACCTCAGAAACACTGCATTCTCAAGCAAGCTGGCTGGGATTAGAGTGGCATTTAAACCTACAAAATCACCTCGAAATAAGCACTGTAGGTTAAAAAAAATCCTATTGACCCAATTAAGCAGAATAACTTAGTTTACCAATTCCCTTGAAACGATTGAGAGGTCAAATATACAGGTCAAAGTAGTCGACCAGGGTCAATTAGGCTATCGGAACATAAAAACCTAACTAGGTCAAAATTGGTAGGTCCTAGTAAGGTAAGGAATTTAGAAAAAAGCTCAGTCATAGCTATTCATGCAATTACACACAACCACATAATAGGATGGGATAGGGTGAAAATTCTTACAACTAACATAGCAGGGTGGAGAGAGAGATTGATAACTGAATTTTTGTTTATCGAATCAATACCTAATACATGCAGCAACAGGAATGACTGAGCATCTGTTATGTATATACGGTAAATCTTATCACTCATAGCACAAAGAGACGAGTAAATTAGGACTAGGTGAAGGATATCTCAAAGTTGTGTAGTTATCTTGACAATAAATTATGTCCGAAACGTAATACAGTAGACAAAACTGTTCCTTCATTGTGTGATAAATCTAACAAATCGATAAAAATAGATTGTTTATCTTATTTAGCTCTGCGTTGTATATTAAGGTATATTCCTATGTTGCGCTAATCAAACTAACCCTGAGTGCCTAACTTAACGTATGTACTTTACCTCACATGCATTACACGGGATTCGACAGATTAGATTTATTATTATTTTTTTATTACTAGTCCCTTGGGTTCCTAGTGGAACATAGGGCTTCAGTAGCACGCCTCCAGTGACCTCTGTTCTCTGAGATCTTTTCAACCTGGTTCCACGACAGCCCACAGCCTCTCATTTCCTCCTCGCACGACCTCCTCCATGTCACCCTTGGACGTCCAACTCGTCGCTCCCCATGGGGATTCCACTCGAGCAACTGGCCTGACGCGTGATGTCCCCAGTCGGCCTTCTCAGTGCATGCCCAATCCATCTCCACTTCCTTCTGCATATTTGTTGTGTGATAGGTTCTTGGTTGGTTCGTTCCCAGAGTTCCTTGTTGCTTATTCTCACCATTCTGGCCATCTGATCTTCAGTAGCGATCGTAAGCAGTTGTTGATGAATGTCTGTAGTTTGTTGGAAATCCCTTTCGTGACGCGCCAAGTCTCTGAGCCATACAAGAGCACTGATTTGACTGGGTTGTTGTTGAAAATCCGGATCTTGTTCCACATGCTGAGTGCAGAAGATCTCCACACTGGTTTCAGGCTAATGAAGGAAGGCCTGTCTTGCTTTTCCGATTCTGACTTTGACATCCTGGTCTGTGCCGCCTGTAGTTGAAACAATGCTTCCTAGATAGGTGAAGGAGATTACTTCCTTTAAGTTTCTCCCGTTCATGGTGATTGGAGTTTGTTGTTGTTGTTGTTGGCGGTGGTGGTTGGGTATCTCCATCACCTCTGTCTTCTCTATATTCACTTGAAGTCCCGTCTTCGCTGCCCTGCCTCTTCTATCAACTTGTTAGTTTTCGCCTGTAGATCTTCAAGTTTGTGTGATATCAGGCACAAGTCATCGGCGAAATCCAAGTCTTCTAGGTTCTTTTCCGCAGTCCATCCAGTGTATCACCCTCTTTGCACAGCTCCCCACTGTTTGCTGCATGATCCAGTTCACCACAATCAGGAAGATCATAGGTGATAGTAGGCAACCTTGTTTCACTCCTGTCTTCACTTCACTTCAAAAGCATCACTGAGCTTCCCATTGTGAATTACTTGGCTGGTATGTGGCATCTTCATATAGTTGTTGAATGAGGCGGATAAAGGTTTGCGGCACTCCGTAGTATTGAAGCAGTTTCCAAATTACTTCTCGGTCGACGCTGTCAAAGGCCTTCTCAAAGTCGATGAAGTTGAGGTAGAGAGCTGATTGCCATTCTATGCTCTGTTCTATGATGATACGAAGCGTTGCAATTTGGTCTGCACATGATTTGTACTTCCTGAAGCCTGCCTGTTCCGGTCGCAGTTTTGAATCCAGTGCGTCTTTAAGCCTCTCTAGGATGATGCGGCTTAATATTTTACTTGCTTTGGGTGGACAGGAGAGTGATTCCGCGCCAGTTCTTGCAAGCACTGAGGTCTCCCTTCTTCGGCAGTTTGACAAGGTAACCCTTCTTCCAATCGTCAGGTACCTTCTCTTCCTTCCACACCTTCTGCAATAGTGGTGTGAGCATGTCCGCTGTTGTCTCTGCATCTGTTCTCAATGCTTCTGGCGGTATTCCATCTGGTCCTGCTGCTTTCCCGCATTTCAGTAGCTTTATGGCGTTCAGGACTTCCATTTTCGTTGGGGGATTTATGTTCACTTGTAGTTGAGTGGCCGGGCTGCAGGTGGTATTTCTGGACGAAGTGCAGGTGGTGGTCGATTCAAGAGCTTCTTGAAGTGGTCGGCCCATCGTTTCCTCTGTTTCTCTTCTTTTGTAATTAAATTTCCTTCTTCATCTTTTATTGGTTTCATCTGTGTTGGTCTCTTCCCTTCCAGATAGCAACCTGGTTATTTGATACAATGTCGTCAGGTCTCTCTTACCTGCAGCCTGTTCTGCTTCACTTGCCAGTGTTTCGTAGAAGTGTCTTTTGTCTTTGCGTGCACTCTTCTTCACTTCTTTGTCCAGTGTTGTGTTTTATACATTGTGCTCAGTTCCTCTTGTCGTTGAGCATCCTTGCACTGGTTTATCTTCTGCTTCACCATCCTCCTCTCCTCTATCAGCTTCCAGGTATCCGTCGAGATCCATTCCTTGTCTTCTTTCTTCTTCCTTCCTAATACTGTTGTGCAGGTTTCTTTCCACATAGCTTTCAAAGACTTCCAGTGTTCTTCCACACAGGTTTCTTCAGGGATGTTGCTCGATGTCTCCCATTTTGTCTTGATGGCTGCCGTGAAGATCTCCTTTGTAGTTTCATCCTTCAGTTTCCGAGTGTTGTACTTGAATTGAGGTCTATCACCAGCTTCCTTGAAGGCTTTTAACTTGATTTGGAAGGTTCCTTGCACTAGATAGTGGTGTGAACCTACATCTGCTCCTCTTCTTGACCTTGTGTTAAGTAGACTGCGTCTCCATTTTCTTGAGATTGAGATAAAGTCGATTTGATTTTTAGTGTGTCCTGGTGTCTGGTGAAATCCATGTCGCTTTGTGGATATCTTTGTGCCTGAACACACTGCCTCCACTCACCAAATCGTTGAATGCGCAGAATTCTGCAAACAATTCTCCATTCTCATTCATTTCACCTAGCGCCTCTCGACCCATGGTTAGTTCTCTTCCCGTGTTGTCCCCTCCCAGTTTCGCATTCATGTCGCCCATTAGAATTTTGATATCGCCAACTGACGTCTTGTCCAGTGTTGATTGAAGTTGTCTGTAGAAATCCTCCTTTTTCTCCTGCTCTGCATTATTTGTAGGTGCACAGCGTAGCATTGTATGATTGTGACCTTTCTTCCTTTTGAGTTGAATCTTGCTGTCATGATCCTGCAGGAGGAGATTGGTTCCCACTGCATGAGAGGGAGCCTTCGATGCTGTTGGGGATATCATGATAGCCACTCCAATACTCAGTGTGCTCGTGGCTGTCGTCTGGGTGACAGTAACGGAGTAGATTACTGATTCTCCAGTTGACAGTTTGGAGAGTCCACTCCCATTCCATCTGCTTTCGCAAATCTCAAGCACTTCGATGTTATACCTTCTCATCTCGTTTGCAATCTGGGCTGCCTTGCTGGGTTGAAACATTGTGCGGACATTCGATGTCCCCACGTTTACTTTCGCTTTCATCGAGAGAAGACACATCGGCCCAGGCAATTGGCTTACCGAATGCTTTCACCAACTGGCGTCATTTCGCCTCTCCGACTCCAGAGAGGAATAAGTTTTTTTTTATTTTTTATATATCGTTTGTGCTTTGAAGTTTGTTTAGCGGTTAGATTTGTTTTCCGGTGTAGTGTTGCTAGCCCTATGCCGAACCTTCCCTCTTTACCCGGGCTTAGGACTGGCTAGCAACTAGTGAACTAGTTAACCAGGCGAGGTTGACAGATTAGATTACTTTGTTTGATTAATTCTGTCGGATCCTTGAACCAGCCGACAAAGCTTATCTCTGAGTTAGTTTGTAGGTCCACATACCATTGTAATTCCAGATTTGTTGAGAATCTAATGTGAAGTTTCGATGTACCTTACTTATATGGTAGCACAAAAGAGGCTGTGAACTCCTTTCTACTTGTGTTACTGCCATTATTTGTCTTCTTATGTATTCGTAAGAATTTCTTAATAAACTGTGGAAGAAAATTATTAACTGTTACCGCTTCTTTTATGTGTTTCAATTCCTTGTTTAGGTCCTTGCACTGACTAGTCAGTTTTCTAGCTCTATCATTTAGACACTTGACTAAACCCGCCTTAACTGACATTGGATGAGATGACCTGAAGTTTAGATGCCTGTTGGAATGTGTCAGTTTCCTGTACACGGTAGTATCCAAACCACTGTCTGTTCTTCTTTTCACTCTGCAGTTCAACTTAATTAGTTCTCCTTGTTCCTTTCCTACCTTGTAAGTGAATTGGATTGCATCCACTACTGTGCTTGTAAGTATGAGAAAACTGTCGATCTGTTCCGATTTCAACACAGTAAATGTGTCAAGCACATATCACCACCATATCTTAGGTGGAAGATTAAATGTTTGTAAATCCATGTCCTACTATTGTTACTCCTTCTGTTTGTCTGTATATTTTGTTCTGAAACTTGAAGACCGTGCAGGTCAGACATAAATATACGCTTAACGTGAACTCATCAGCCATTACCTTAATTTTATGAATAAGTTGTGAGTCAATACTTAGTTGATTTCTAACTGCCTCTATTCCCATATTGATTACTGGTTTATTATAAATCAGCACCCAACATATGTTTTAAGAATAGTGCAACACCTATACCAAAGATTTAGGAAATAATTATTGATTAATAACTATGATAGTAGTACTGTGGAAAGAGAATTCAAAACCTTTTCACGATAACCATATGAGGAAGCTGCCTTGTACACATTACGGATGCTTCTCAATATGAATGCGATTATAGTCCCATTTAAGCCTATAAACTCACTCACAAAGTAGCTTTGTAGGTTAACAGATCCTATGCGCCCAATTAGGCAAAATAGTATGGTTAACCGAATCCCTTCCAACGATTGCGAGGTCAAGTACATAGTTGACCGGCACAGAAACCTAGCTACGTCAAAATTGGTAGGTCCTAGTAAGATAAAGAATAGAGAAAGCTCGTCCATAGCCATGCATGCCGTTATCAGCACGCGTGTTTCCTCAGCAACATTCCACTGCCAGCCCCTATCCATCAATAATATATAATTCAAACACAAACAACATCAGGGGATGTGCGCAAGAGCCCATATGCTACTAGAGACTGATCGATTCGGTACACTCAACGATGGGATACTACAGACAGCAACATTAAAACTCTACCCGTCGCATAAGAAGTGGCTATCGTGACTCGGTGGTCTAGTGGACAACTCTCTGGCGTTTGAGACAGTCGGTCCTTAATTAAAGTCCTAGTGGGAACAACATCACCCATTGGGAAGCAGGTACATCCAGCTGACGAACCCCAAATAGGACGAAACGCACATTCTGGATTCCATTGCTGGTCACCATTCATCATTAATTTATGAATGTCGAGGTCTGTTTGGAACTGATTTACAAACTACACCATCCATGTTAACATTTCTCACAGCTGTGGTGTCGACACTGTTTCACCTTGATACCGCTCATCAGCTAATATCACAACCTGCTATCTCTGACACGAAGGTCTCACTAACTAGTGAAAGATACTACTACTGAATGACTTCAGTAGTTCGAAACCACTCAGGCTGATCTATAGAGTTCGTCAGGCGGTAAGATCACGATGATACAAACACAGGACGGGCAATTCCCTCGTTTGAACTTGGACTCATCAACGGTGCAGCTGGACAAATTCAGCCCATGCAGTTGGATTAGTTCAGATTACTTGAATCTAGCTAACTGACTTGTTAACCACTTGTAAATTTACCATCCTATTTTAGGTATTACACCAGTGTATACAAGACAGTCAACCAGATCCAGGTAGTCTGAGTTAGCTTAGTTCCAAACGAGCAAAACGGCTACCTGGTGTTCAGATCACTCTGATCTAGCCGCCTGACGAAATTTACAGACAAGCCTGAGTAATTTTTAATTACTGAAATTGGTCAGTAATAGAATCCTAAGTTTTAGTGTATCCGAATATTTGAATATTTCACATCATGATTAGGGAGGAATCAAATTTGACATTGTATAGTTTCGTTTGTTTTTAAAGTTCTTGCTGTCGCAAGATATTTTGACAGAAAAGGAGCTATTTGTTTTTTTTCTCTCATCTACTCAGACGAATTGAATAAACTATTGGGCAGGAAATACTATGTTCAAGGTTATGCATATATATGCAGCAGACACTAAATATCGTTATCAGACTGTCACGTGATGCGATCATGTGATTGGATGATTTTTTTCATCCAATGATAGAGAAGGCCACACTTCAGTTGCCTTGATTACATTTGGTTGAATAAAATTCCTTAAAGCATTGAGCGAAATAAAAAAAGAGGAAACATTTTTCCCACCCACATGAGCAATATATACGTAAAACACAAATTTGGATTCATTTCACTAGTAAACGGCGTAGATAGAGAGAGACGAAAAACACGACTTTTAATCATATGACACTGGTTGCTATGGTAACAAGTTTCCCAATCAATGAAGAGATGGAAATTAACAAAGCTGTTTGTTGCAATAGACATTGGAGAATAACTTTTCAACCATATGGAAAGATTGTTTCATCTTTTATATCATCACACTGATTGAAAATTGAACTTGAAAACAGAACCGATAAATAAAATCAAGATTTGAATAGAGATATTATGACAACAGAAGTTGGTTAACCGGAAAACCTGAGTCAACAGTGAGAAACACCGAAGGTGTCAACAATTCCCTGATATCCATTGAACAAGATGTATAAATATCATAACTTAGTAACTTAGCTTTTCAAGTTTCAGTGGAAACACCAGCATAAAATTGATGTCCTGGATAAAACGAAGCACATATTATGGATTTTACTCTAAGCCATTACTAAATAGATAGCCGGGATCTGATGATAGGCAGTATTCACATGGCCGATGAGCTGAGATAGAAACTTGGAAGTTATTTAAGGTGGTAATATCTCTGACTGTGGCGATGAAATACATGAATTGTGATCGCTCACATAGGAGGAAGTTTCACCAAGAATTGATATTTCTAACGTATCTAGTGAATCTCTTCAATAACAATAATAACGAGGAATTTTTGCATTGTTCTGTTCCAACACTTTTTTCTGGCATAATATGCGTGCTAGATAAGGTACAGTCAAATTCTTGTACTTAACTGTACGGGCATACCATCTCATGTAGTTTCTTCTTGTCCTCCCTTGAAAAGAGATATAAGGAAAGAGGTGTGAATGAAGTGGATGCTTACTGTCAGTAAAAATTACTGGAGCTAGTTGTCTACTAGAATTTAGATGTCTGTCGACTATAGCGTTAATCAGTTAAGCCAGGAGCACACTACTCACCCTACTGACTGATGACTTTCAAAGCCCAACGCAATACGACATATTCCCTTTTAAGTAGACCAGGAAAGATCAATGGGGAACAATAGAGAAGAGTAGGTGAGATACAGCAATTAATAAATTGTAAAAGAAGAAGTTGATTTATACCAGACAGCCTCACTTTCTTTATGTGATACGTCAAATGAAAGATTCCCTTTACAAGTCAACAAGGTATGGGACGACCAATAAACATCAGAAGTAAATCTCAATCCAAGATAGTTTACACTCCATTTACTTTGTGCAGAAATACCATTAATGCAGCAGGCGTCATGGTACTTAAGTAGCTCACACAAGACCGTCTTGTTTCCACCTGAGGCTAAAATTACCAGTGGGACATTCCGTGAAGGGTTTAACTTGAGACCATTAGAGAGAGACCAGATAAGAATCCATTTTGTTCGGAGCAATGTAAGTGAGAGTTGACTGGAATAGACACCGTCAGGTCATCAGTATACTTAACAAAATTAATTGTCTGATGAAATAAAAGAGAGGCTTAGTAAGATATTTGTTCAATAGAATCCAACGTATTTGTACATCTGATACGATGGATGATGGGAATAAATTTCTGACAGACACTCTAATGGGAAACGGTTATCCATTACAGTTTTCAACCACTGTAAAAAACAGGCCAACCCTGAAGCCTATAGTTTCCTCAGTCCTGAAGTAGGATATATTTCTTTAAGTACCCTAGACAGGGGAAATGAGTAGTATGATATTGAAGCAGAGATTAAAATCTGTTATCAGTAAAACACACTGAGTAGGTTAGCTTATCATTGTTGAGACGACAAAACAACTGTTTCTCCATAAACCCCAACCTTGCATAAATGATTATGTTACATCCTATTGTGTTCACCAGTTTACATGTATGTGTTGGCAAACATACATGGGGAGGAGTAATCACGCAGTGCAAACTAAGGTGGGTGAAAATATACCTAAGTGGCTTGAAAAGCAATTCAATACACAAACATTGATAAGTGCAGGTGACAGACGTCCATCGTCATCTATAGAAAAACATATCATTAAAACAAATCACAGGCTTAACACGAAAACACCCTTCAAGATATTATATACAGGAATAATCAGGGGAGCGTACTGAAGTCTGTCGAAGCGTTAGCCATTCGTACGCTTAAGCCCCCGCTGTGTGTACAAAAACAATTTGTTGTTTCACTTAATTTACTTTGGTAATCCTGATGTGATTATATTCCCAAGACTAGTGTCACAACTTTTTCATATTCACCACATTTGACCTTTCATTTTCCTTTAATTTTCATACGTAAATTGACTTGACAAGTAAATATGTGGGGGATGGGATTGTTCAGAATGTTGTATTGCGCAAAATACATCACTCATTGTTCAGATAATCTTCGTCTTCTAACAGCGTTATCGAAAATTAATTTCAACAGATTAAGGTATATCATGGAAAAAGATGGAGACGAGAAACGGGTAAATTCCAGCACCTTCAGGCATACCAGCTTCAGTAAATAATAAAGTGGAACGCTTCCCTTTATAGACAGTATACTGTTTCCTTTGAGAAAAATAAAAATACAGCCAGTTTGTAACCCGTTACTCATTATGAGCTATAGTAAGCCTAATCAACAAGAATGATCTAGGAACTGAGTCGGAGACTGATGATTGATCCAAGAAGGCACAACAAACATACTTGGCACCTTTGTCTAGGCTATAAACAATATTATAATGCAAGAGAATGGCAGCATCCAAAGTACTTCTCTTGTGTTTGTAAGCAAATTGTTTTGGATATCTGAAAACCTTCAATGAAGTTTCAGGCACAAGGAGAACTAATTTCCTCATTGTCTTCAAAAAAGGGAATTTCCCTGGCTGTTTGCTTGGTGTTTGGGCTACCTCATTTTATCATGGAATATATTGTATCTAATTTCTCTTTCTATATTGTTTCAATGCTGGACTGATGAAAAGAGCCTAGAAGATTTGAATTTCGCCGATGATGATGATTCATGTCTAATGCCTTGTCGCACAAACTTGATGATCTACAGGCGAAAACTAACAAGCTGACAGAAGAGGTGAGGCAACGAAAACAGGACTTCAAATGAATGTAGAGAAGATGGACAGGATGAAGATACCTAACCGACAACAGCATCAACAACAAGCATCAATCACCATTAACGGGAGAAACCTATATGAAGTAGTCTCTTTCATGTATCTAGGCAAGGCAGCATCATTTCAACTACAGGTGGTGGCGGCAGCGCAGATGAGGATGTCAAATCAGCCAGGATCGGAAAAATAGATAGAGAGGCCTTCAATAACCTAAAATCAGTATGGAGATCTACTGCACTCAGCACAAGGAACAAGATTCTGATTTTCAACACCAATGTCAGTCAAGTCAGTGCTTCTATATGGTTCAGAAACTTGGCGTTAAGTTAGGAAAAGCACATTCAACAAACTACAGACATTCATCAACAGCTGCCTACGCTGGCTGTATACTGAAGATCAGATAGATGGCCAGAATAATAAGAATAGGCAACAAGGAACTCACTGTGGCTAGTAACGAACCCGCCAACAACCTATCACCCAACATATATGCAGAAGAAAGTGGAGATGGATTGGACTGGGCATACACTGAGAAGGCTGACTGGGGATATCACGCGCCAGGCCCTCGAGTGGAACCCAGATGGGGAACGGCGAGTTGGGCGTCCGAGGCGAGGGTGACATAAAGGAGTTGGTGTGAGGAAGAAATAAAAGCTTCTCGGCAATCGTGTAGCCAGGTTGAAAAAACTGAAGAGAACAGAGTGAAATGGCGATGTGCTACTGAAGCCCTATGTTCCACTAGGAACCCTAGGGTAAAAATAATGATCAATAATAATATTGTTTCAATCATTCACTTATGCTATCTGATCGTACTATAAACACCCGCACGTTTTTAAAATCATTACAACCTGTTGGACATTCAAGACAGGAAGTTAGCTAACATATGTAGTAACACCCCAAATCACCGACAGATCATATAATCTTGAGCATGACACTGTAGCACTGAAACGACACAGAATGGAGCCTAATTTGCCTTAACCAGAAAGAGAAGCTTTCAGGAACCTTCAAAATGACAACAATATAGTAATTTCCAAACAGGATAAAGGCAACTCGACAGTTGTAATGAACAAACCTGACAACATCTACAAAATGAATGAGCATATAGGAACGGGACCATATGAAGAAATTAAGAAATCAGTGGATACTATTATGAATAAAGTAGAGAAATCGACAGGGAATCTGATACGCCGGATGAAGCCATTTCTACGTGAGTCAAAGTGGTTTAATTTAATGCCGAAAATTAATAATCCCAGTAGAATGTATGATACTATTAAGATTCATAAGCCAGGTTATTCCATCAGGCCTATAGTAGGTTTTAGAAACACTCCAACTTACGAGTTGTCTAAATATTTAACAATAGTGTTAAGCCCAATAAGAAATCACTCAGATTCTTGACTTACCAACTTTGATGATAGAATTGAAACTCAGACTTGGATAGCAGTTGAGTTTCACTACTCAGTTGATAGATTGCTGGACGGGTGATGGGGAGAACTTAGTGACACATATATCGGTCCTATAGTTGACTATCATCCCCATTAAAATTGAACACAACTAAATAGCATCGTTTGAGTAAAAGAAACGAAGAAGAAGAGAAAGGTATCGTCGTAGAATAAATGGTACATCAGAGGTTGTTACAAGAAATTATAACAACAAATGTTGAGACTTTAGGATTTGTCCTGGTGCGAACTTGACAGACACAAAGACCAATCACTAATTATTCGGACTTGTTATATACCCACGAGTACGAGACCAAGGTAGAACACGATAGCGTAGTCGGATGGAATAGTATATTTGGATGGTTATGCCAAAATACCGATGCGTTCCAACTAACTGGCTAGAGAGTCGAATACGAGCAATGCAACGTAACACGACAGCGTGCCAAATGGCGAGGATGCTTGACCGGGTGCCTTCAGCTTAGCGAGTCCAGTTAAACTATCAAGGTCAGCATCAATGTCGAAAGTCGTCAAACCGTAGGCTATTGATTTTGGGGAAGTGTGTGACGCTACAAGACAATACCAAGGTATCCGCATAAGAGTCCATATGTCAACAGACGTCGAACATTTCGATCCAGTATAACAATGGAGAATTACCAGTATATCAAAAAATAGTCATAACTAAATACCCGTTGTACAAGAGGTGGTTATCGTGCCTCAGTGATCTAGTGGTAACGTTTTGGCATTTGAAGCAATAATCACTAGGTTTGAGTCCCTCCAGTGGGAACAACATCACTCAGTGGAGTGCATATACATTCAGGTGACAAGTCCCAAATAGGACAAAACGCGCGTTATGGATTCTACTGCTAGCTACTATCATGTAAATTGTCATAATAAACGTTAACATTGTTGAAAACCAAACAGAATGAATTTCAAATATTCACCAAAGGTCAACCCATAGAGGGAGGAAAACTTGAAGAAAATTGTCTTGATTACAGCTCAAGCATAGAAAGAAAAATGTGGTATTGATAGGAACAAATCTTCCATCCTATAGTTCAACAATGGAAAGAAAGATCAATTACAAAATCAACAGTTATGTTCATGTCACCACTAACATATGCAACAAATATTTGTGAATAAACATTTTCAAGTTGAAACTCCTCAGTCTTTAACATTCACAACTCACCTAGAGATTGAACTGAGAATTCCGAATCAACTAGATTGATGCACAAAAGTGAGTAGCGTTTACCAAGTCATTTCTCTCCTCAGGTTCAGTTCACAAATAGTTGATGTGAATTGAGGAGCAATTAACTCATCGAATTACAACTTCGTATGGTAAAGCTTGAATTTCATCACGATACTCGCCAATGTATGAAAAAATGATACGATTACCACCAATACTACTACTACTACTACTCACACTACTACTGCTACTACTACTACTACTACTACTAATACCACTACTACTACTACTCACACTACTACTACTACTCACACTACTACTACTTCTCACACTACTACTGCTACTACTACCACTACTCACACTACTACTGCTACTCACACTACTACTACTACTCGCACTACTACTGCTACTCACACTACTACTACTACTAATGCTAAATATTGGCCCGACAGAATGACTTAGATACTGAGTAGTCACCAGTTAACACGAACAGACGAAACACGCAATAGTAACGTGAACAACATATTTCTAATGTCTCTCATTTCAGCGCTGTGTAACACAATAACACGTTGATGATAAAAGCCAACAAGAACGTAATCTAAATTCCCGACTAACTGAATACTAATAATAATATATGCAACACCAAAAAAAAAACATACAGAGATTGTTTGAAAATTTTTTTGTAAAGTAGTCAATATTAACTGAAAAGTGTTCAATGTTTCCATGTCAATTTTATAGATTCAATCCCATGGCAAGGGGGATAGAAATTGATCTCCTCTGTTTGACAGCTGACGTTATTCAGTTCAAGTAAATATTAAATACAATAATGAATAAGAATAGTAGTGGTGCTTGCCAAAATTCATAGTCAATAAAACAAGTGGGCGAAAATAAATTTTAAACCCATTTAAACAGGACACATATTGTCAAGTCACCAAAAGTGTGATTCAAATCACAAGGAGAGTGGATAACGATACACATACACGTACACGTCTCTAGGGTGTCGCAGATATACACGTCTGAGGACTTCCAAACTAAGACGAAACAACTATCCAGTTCTCGAAGATTTCCAGTGGTTCTCCAACTTATATCAGTCTGTAATGAAAACTATCTTGAAAAGTAATCCATTTAGCTGTAAAGTCATTACTTAGTGGTCAGATATGACTGAATTCTAAGGTGACCCTAAAGACCATCCTAGCAACCAATGAGTTGACCAATCAGATTTCTTTATACAAGCTAATAATTAGGAAGACGTGACTGTGTGATTCTGTTAATTTAAGTGTTAAAAATCGGTTAGAAGGCGACCTTTTCAACTTAAGCTTCACGGTTGTTGACACTTATCACCAAGGCATAACTGTAAACTTGGAGAGACTCTTGCTACCTTGGTAACTTAGTCCTGGAGTAAATGATTTTTTCAATAGGCTATGCATCTCACAAATCCACCCTTGTATGATCTGAACCTGTAATTTTATAGAATTTACTCTTATCACACGTTGTTTACATGACCTTAAAAGCCATCACACGTTTTTGGCACCATTAACATTTCTCAGTATCTGTGTGAACTTAAATTTCAGCTAAAAATGCAAAAAAAATCAATCAAGAATCGATTGAAGCTAATCCTTACAAATTTACAAAAATCCAGGCTATAGTTGTTACGCATGTCGTGAAAGAAGTTGAGCTCCGAGTCAGGTAGATTCATCATATAGGCAAGTTTTAATATAATCCCAGCGTGTTTAGAAAGTCACCTATATAATGTATTACAAATTTGTATACTATTATTATTTATCCTTAGGGTTCCTAGTGGAACATAGGACTTCAGTAGCACGCCTTTACTGCACTCTGTTCTCTGCAATCTTCTGAACCTGGCTCCATGACAGCCCACAAGCTCTCATTTCTTCCTCACACGATCTCCTCCATGTCACCCTCGGACATCCAACTCGCCGTTTCCCATCTGGGTTTTGTATAACTTACAGTTAACTTTTATAAAAGAATAAAGACTTCAGAGCGAAAAAAATTGTTTTCGGCGAATTTATCTTCTTCAGCTGTACAATCATGTTTAGATATAGTTGGTCAGTGTGCATGTACCAATTCACCTGCTCTTCTGGAGCCAGATGTATAGGTCATTCGATGCGAGTGTTATCCAAAAGGGTTCAAGAACATTGTCCCTAGAGGTTACAAAGAGGTAACAATGAGGCAATAAGCAGTCCTATAACTGAACACATCGGGAACACGAATCCCCTATCTCAAGAACCTCCTAGTTTAAAGCCATCTATAAAGTGGAAAGAAACCTTCCAATGGTTGTATATCTTCGTATTCTCTGCATCATCGTAGCTCTTACCATCCATATGGAGAAGTCTGAACAATTCTGTGCACAAAAGAAGACTGCTCAACTTCTCCTTTCATGGTCTTAGTTTTCAGTCTCCTCTAACCCTCTCTTTTTTCTTTTTTTCTCTTCTGACATTATTCACTTAAGTAATTTGCTACTCATTCTTGTTGCTATGCACTGTCTGGTCACAATTCAGTTTTTAATTATATCATCGCCATCGTCTGCATCCGAATACTACCCATCAGCCTACTAACAGTGTGTAAAAGTAAAAGTTTATTTCCACCCTGGAATTCAGTGTAGATGCAGAAGATGAGGTGCTAACAAGCAAACTGTTAAAGGTTATCAGCAAACCATTCTATGGAGCCACTTTTCGAATCACAAATTCTCACTTCTAGCCACTCCAGTTTGCAAATATCAATTTACTTCCTTCTATCGAGCCAGTTACATAGGCTGTACATAAAGACAGATTATCCAAAGTCGAAGCCAACGCCTTCCAACATTTGACTGACGGTGGATACTCTTCCCTGAAGGATGTGAGAAAGCGTTTACCTTGCACTCCTGAAGCTTCGGCAGTATAACATTGGAAAGCAGAATTATGTATCCAGAAGCCATTTTGCCACTCCCTGGCCTTATTCTTTTCTTCATTTTTAAACTTTCCATCCAGTCTCCATATCTCTAACGTAATTTCCATTCCTATATTATTTTCATGACCACAAAGTACGAACCCGTATTGATGTATTAAGCTTGTGATTCTATCGATTCAGTCCTGACACTGACCTTGAACGTGATTGGTCTAGAATATATTTGCCCAGTCTCGCCTACTCAGTTCGCTTACATATACGATGAGTCATGCATCTGTATATACAACATACAACCAAATTACCTGACCACAACGCACCATAATTTATCAACATGAAACAGTCAATTTCAAGTGCAGAAAATGAGATAATGCACAATAGTGGGTTTCAGTCAACATGCAGTCATTTCCGAACTATAAGTCATGCAGATATAGATGAGGAGTCAATCGAAAGCTTTTGAGTCGAGTCAGTTATACAATAATGTTGCCAAGTCGGTTATAAATAAAATACTAACCGATCGATGACACTTATATGAGGGAATTCACATTTTCCAATTTACAAGAACAGTAAAAAGTAGCAATTCAGAGGGAGGATCACAAAGCAAGGACTGAAAAATAAATAGTTAATTTTAGATGGAGTTAAGAGATATTCAATTTCATTGGATATCAGTGAAGAATTTACGATTTTGCCAGTTTCTTGCTTTCATTATTATTGCACAATGTTGTATTGTGATCAATTCTTACCATGTGTGGTAAACCGTTAGTTATCGATATGAACGACTATCCACTTAACAGACAGTGTTAATAAGGGTTGAAATAATGAAGCCAGTGACGAATTTCCTTTCCTCGTTTGTGTCGGAAAAGATACTGTACATGAATTCTGAATTCAAAGCCGATTCAGGTGATGATATTCAAAAGAAACTGACTTCAAACTCTCTGGGTAAAGCATTCTTGACAGTAACGGTAAGAGTGACTTTTACCAACCACACACTATTCACTTACAAACAAAAAGGTAAGGTATCAGTTCAAATTACAATCGTATGTGTATACCATTTCATCTGCTCTTGTTGAGATAGGTATTGTAGGTAGTTTAGCAACCGTTATGTTGAAGACAATTCCAGAGCACCATCCTTAGTAATTAACCTCGCCTGGTTAACTAGTTCACCAGTTACTAGCCGGTCCTAAGCCCGGGTGAAGAGGGAAGGTTGGGCATACCGCAAGCAACCCTACACCAGAAAACCAATCTAACCGCTAAAGAAACTACACAGCACAAACGAAACATAAAAAATAAAAACAAAATTATTCCTCACTGGAATCCGAGAGGCAAAATGACGCCAGTTGGTGAAAGCATTCGAGAAGCCAATTGGCTCACGTGTCTTCTCTCGATGAAAGCGAAAGCAAACGTGGGGACATGGAATGTCCGTACGATGTTTGAACCCAGCAAGGCAGCCCAGATTGCACACTAGATGAAGAGGTATCACACTGAAATCCTAGGAATTTACGAAAGCAGATGGAATGGAGTTGGATTCTCCAAACTTTTAGTCTACTCCGGCCACCCAGACGACAATCACAGGCACACTCAGTTATGGAGTGGCTATCATGATGTCCCCAACAGCATCGAAGGCTCTCTCTCATGCAGTGGGAACCAATCTCCTCCAACATCACGATCACGATCATGACAGCAAGATTCAACTGAAAAGGAGGGACAGTCACAATCATACAATGCTACGCTATGCACCTACAAATAATGTTGATCAGGAAGAGAAGAAGGAGGAATTCTACAGACAGCCGCAATCAACATTGGGCAAGACCTCAGTTGGGGACATCAAAATTCTAATGGGTGGGGTGATATGAATGCCAAACTGGGAGCAGGTAACACAGGAAGAGAAGTGATTATGGGTCGAGAAGCACTCGATGAAATGATGAATGAGAATGGGGAACTGTTTGTAGATTTCTGAGCATTCAACGATTTGTTGATTGGAGGCAGTGTGTACAAACACAAGGATATTCACGAAGCGAGCTACATGGATTTGACTTCACCAGACACCAGGACACACTAAAATTCAGATTGACTTCATCTCAATGTGAAGAGAGTGGAGACTCAGTCAGCCTACTGGACCTACTGGATCAAGAAGTGGAGCAGATGTATGTTCAGACCATTCAATATCTAGTGCAAGGAACCTTCCAGATCAAGTTGAAAGCCTTCAAGGAAGCTGGTGATAGACCACAGTTCAAGTTAACACCCAGAACAGAAACTGAAGGACGAAACTACAAGGGACATATACACATCAGTCTAGTCATCAGGACAAAATGGGAGACATTGAGCAACATCCCTGAAGAAATCTTTGTGGAAGAACACTGGAACTCTCAGAAGGAGATGTGGAAGGAAACCTGCATAACCGTATTAGGAAGGAAGATGACAACGACAAGACAAGGAATGGATCCCGAGAGGCACATGGAAGCTGATAGAGGATGGAGAGGAATATGGTGATATTGAAGCAGAAGATAAACCAGTGCAAGCATGCACAACGACAAGAGGAACTGAGTACAATGTATAAAACACAACACTGGACAGAGAAATGAAGAAGGGTGCACAGAAAGATAAAAGATGCTTCCACGACACACTGGCAAGTGAAGCAGAACAGACTGCAGGTTGGAGAGACGGAGACCTGACAATATTGTATCAAATTACCAGGTTACTATCTACCACGGAAGAGATCAACGCAGCACAGATGAAACCAATAAAAGATGATGAAGAAAATTTAATTACTAAGGAAGAGAAACAAAGGAAACGATGAGCTGACTACTTTAAGAAGCTCTTGAATCGACCATCACCACCACCACCATCTCCATCTGCACTTCGTCCAGAAATACCACCTGCAGCCCGGCCACTCAACTACAAGTGAACATAAACTCTCTAAGAAAATTGGAAGTTCTGAACGCCATACAGCTGCTGAAATGTGGGAAAGCAGCAGGACCAGATGGAATCCCGCCACAAGCACTGAGAACGGACACAGAGACAACAGTGGACATGCTCACACCACTATTGCAGAAGGTGTGGAATGAAGGGAAGGTACCTGTCCATTGATTGGAAGGGCTACGTTATCAAACTGCTGAAGAAAGGAGATCTAAGTCTTTGCAGGAACTGGCGCGGAATCACTCTCCTGTCCACCCCAAGCAAAATATTTAGCCGCATAATCCTGGAGAGACTAAAGGATGCTCTGGATTCAAAACTACGACCCGAACAGGCTGGCTGGTTGGATTCAGGAAGTACAAATCATGTGCCGACCAAATTGCAACGCTACGCTTCACATCATCATAGAACAGAGTATAGAATCACTGGCAGTCAACTCAACTCTCTACCTCAACTTCATCCACTTTGAAAAGGCTTTCGACAGCGTCGACTGACAAGTAATTTCCAAACTGCTTCAACATTACGGAATACCACAAACCTTTATGAATCTCATTCAAGAACTATATGAAGACGCCACATGCCAGCCAAGTAATTCACAATGGGAAGTTCAGTGATGCCTTTGAAGTGAAGATAGGGGACAGGAGTAATACAAGGCTGTCTACTATCCCTGATCATCTTCTTGATTGTAGGGGATTGTATCATGCAACAAACAGTGAGGAGTGAGAAGAGGGGGATACAATGGCTGGACCGCAGAAAAGAACCTAGGAGATCTGGATTTCGCCAATGATGACTTGTGTCTGATGTCACACAAACTTGATGATCTACAGGTGAAAACTAACAAGTTGGCAGAAGAGGAAGGGCAGCGAAGGAAGACGGGACTTCAGGTGAATATAGAGAAGACAGAAGTGATGAAGATACCGCACCACCACCACCACCAACAACAAACTCCAATCGCCATCAACGGGAGAAACTTAAAGGAAGTAACCTCCTTCACCTATATAGGCGAGGTATCATCGTTTCAACTACAGGCGGGACAGACGAGGATGCCAAAGCCAGTCAGGATCGGAAAAGCAAGACAGGCGTTCATTAGCCTGAAACCAGTGTGGAGATCTTCTGCACTCAGCATGTGGAACAAGATCCGGATTTTCAACACCGACGTCAAGTCAGTGCTTCTGTCATGAAGGGGATTTCCAACAAGCTACACACATACATCTGCAACAGATGCCGCCTACGCTCACTTGGTACTGATACTGAAGATCAGATAGATACCCAGAATAATAAGAATAAACAAGAAGGAACTCTAGTTGACCTGCCAACGAAGCAACCAACAACCTATCACTCAACAACTATGCATAAGAAAGTGGGGATGGATTGGATTGTTTCACTCTTGTCTTCACTTCAAAAGCATCACTGAACTTCCCATTGTGAATTACTTGGCTGGCATGTGGCGTCTTCATATAGTTCTTGAATGAGATTCATAAAGGTTTGTGGTATTCCGTAATGTTGAAGCAGTTTGGAAATTACTTGTCAGTCGACGCTGTCGAAAGCCTTTTCAAAGTGGATGAAGTTGAGGTAGAGAGTTGAGTTGACTGCCAGTGATTCTATACTCTGTTCTATGATGATGTGAAGCGTAGCGTTGCAATTTGGTCGGCACATGATTTGTACTTCCTGAATCCAACCAGCCAGCCTGTTCGGGTCGTAGTTTTGAATCCAGAGCATCCTTTAGTCTCTGCAGTATGATGTTTCAATCATTATCCTGTATATTTTATTCATTTCAATGCATTGAAGATAATTTTAAATGTATCACGTACATGTTGTAATTCGTCATCACAATTATGACTTATCTTTAAAAATATGAATATCATTAAAATTAACCGTATATACGCACACACAAAATGCAAACTCTTTACAACTATTCAAGCATTCAAGCATACCTACATACATTTATGCACATGTAAGGAAGCATACCATAATAAGTGATTATTGTTTGTTTGTTTTTTCATGTTCAAGTCATATCTATCTCATGTAATCTCATTCATAGTTTATCATACAACTGATAGTATGATTATTCATCTATTCATGTTGATGATAATGATGACGAATTGTTGTATTTACATAGAAAAGTGGTCGTTGTATAAAATCACTTGAGTTCAAATAGTATTTAGGTCATTCATATGATGAAATATTTAGAATGAGCACGTTTGTGTATGTGTATGCGTATGCATGTGTATGTGTATGTACATTTATGTGTATGTGTGTGCATGTGAATTTACGCACCTGCATTTCACTTCAAGCAAAGATTTTTAAAATGGAAAAAAAAGCATCCTTTAGATAATGTTTAATTTGCAATAATTTTTTGAAGCATTTAGTATATATGGTACAAGATAATGGTGCTTATAATAATAATAATAATAATCGATTTATATCAAAGAAAAATCTGGTACAAAAAGAATCACGTTTAAGTAATTCAAGATTAAACGTGCATTACACGGATAAATGTTAGTTTATTTAGTAATTTGTTAATCACACCTCTTTTTATAATGAGTACACTATAAAGAATTCGATATTAAGCATCTCATCTTCTCCAGACATGATTGGTCATATTGACCTTGAACAATGTATAATCTGTTTCATGTATAACAATTGTTTCCTTCATAAGTTCAGGCAAATCAAAATGTTTTGTTATTTTAAAAGGAAAAAAAAATTCCTACAGATTGTACTTTTGTTAATTTAAGAAGTCTCTGCGATAATAATATGCCCCAGCTATGATACATATCTTTGTAACCAGTCAAATGATCACCAGTGAACCACAGCTTGTGGACTTTTATTAAATTCCTAAACTTAATGTCACTACTTCGAGGAGCAGCTGTCTGAACTCCCTGATCTAGTGGATAACACTCTGGCATTTAAAGCCATTGGTTCCAGGTTCGAGCCCTACTGGGAGGAAGGTACATCCAGCTGACGAGTCCCAAACAGAGTGAAACGTGCGTCCTAGATCCCAATGTCCATCATTTCTCTTAAAAAACATTTATACTCAGAAAATCAATAAAACTATGGTGATGTTGATAGCACAGCTAATCGATCGACTAACAACAACAACACAGACTAATGATGAAAAAATATAACTAGACTGTTGTATGAATCACAACAGTGTAACGGGTGTGTGTGTATGTGTATATAGTGAGTAAATATTATGCAAATAAGAAAAAATTTGATCTATGAATTGCTGTATTGTTTTGAATGTACCACAAAAGAAACTACTACACTTTTGAAATGATCCAGGTAAAATGAGTCTAATTGTTGAGAGATGAAATGAATGCCGAATTTCCATTATGTCACCCTATGACTTATCACTGTTAACCATTTCTAATTGAATGTACAATGACTAGTATCTTCATATCACTAATTCAAATAGTCGATCATGAAGGGGAAGGGGAGAGGGTTAAGCGCGTTGAATAAAGTCGGATATGAAGAGATATACTCACCAGTTCATGTTTTATGGAGTCACCATATGAGCAATGTTGAGGTTAACTGAATGGTACTAGACAAGAAGTAGATTGATGGAGTTATGAAACTACGGACTCGGGAGCGATCGCTTCAAATGTCACAGCGTTCTCCACTACATCACCGAGCTAAGATAGCCATTGGGTCAACATCCACTACTTCTGTCAGTTCACAAAATATACCGCAAACTCCATCCACTACTATCGTTGAGCAACTGTCCTCATGTTCGACTTAGTTGGCCCCAGTGGTCACAAATTCTTCTTGGAACTTCGAGAATCATCTCATGAAGCTAGTCAGTAACGTGTACTAAAATTACGCATTCACGGGAGAATCAACTGTCAGATACTGCTCTAGTTTTTTCTGGAAGTTGGAGTATTTAGAACACAGTGTTTAGTCAGCCAGTCACTGTGAATGATGTATAAACAATCAACATGAAATCTATACGGCAAGTACTACTTATTGACCGATATGAGTAGTTTTCTACTAAGCATTACAACCAGTTGTTGTCACTAGCCATAGATACATAAACTAAACCATTCATGATGTCCTTGTTTATTTGAAGTCTGGCTCATTAGCTATCTCGCAAGGTTGGAAGCTACCACACCTGAGCATCTTCTTTAGAATATGAGGAATCAACACTTCTGTGGGATAACAGGGCATTTACAATTCTAATGGATCCAACTGAGATAGATAGACAAACAGACAAATAGACATTGTTCTTAGTGCTAAAAGAGACTGAAGAAGGACTGTGGCCGAGTTGTATGTGTCCAGAGTTAACCAAGTGTTGAAAAAATTGAACTATTAATTGATTTACATTCTCCCCTCGACAACCATTCAGGACGGTGCTCACAGATATGTTTAGAAAGTGCGCACTTTGTGCGGCGTATGTGACTAGCTCCATAGAAGATGTTGGCTGCCAGAAGCAGCTTGTCTTAATGCACCCTGGCACCAATTGTTGACTAGAGAAGTTGATCTGTAGCTTCACAGAGAAGAATGTATTCTCCCGTGATTTTGACAGCCTGTTCTTTAGGATCTCTTCCTCCATATCGCCTTGGCAACCAACGTTCATAAATGAAGTCTTCTTTGGAACTTTGTAGATTGAAGTTGTTGCCTTACTACCGGAAAACACACAGGAGCTTTTTAATCAGGCTGAGAAGTGTCACACTCATAACTGTTAGATATGTTGAACCACTAGAGTTGCCTAGGATTACAGATAATTTGTAGTTTTAACTACATAAGAAAATCGGGTTACCCAGATGTCATCCATATTGAACTAAAATAAAGTAAAACAGTAACGGGAAAACAAATTGCTGTTGGTAGTAGAAACCAAAACACGCGTTTCGACCTATTTGTGACTCGTCACCTCCCATTGAATGATACTATTCTCATTATAAGTAGAGCTTAGGCACCATCATTTCAAGTGTTATACTGTTTCTCTCAGGTGAATGATATTCACCGCCTGAATGATGAGTTTAGTTTACTACTATTTACTATTCATGGTTACTTTCAATGTGAAAATACAAGGAGTACTGAGACATCCGAACAACAGCTCATATGACAATATGGGGCGATCAATTTGCTCCAGTCAACGACGGTAAATTACCACCAAATTGACAGTAATGAAGGAAATGAAGAGACAGTTCAGAGAAGAAAATTTTCTTTCTCGACGACGTCATCTCCAAAAACTGTACAATAGTATTTATGTGTACATTACAAACATATAACAGCCTATTATTAAACCATAGGATATAGTTGCATTATTAAGCTGGTTAGTGCTGAAAGGCGACTAAAATCAAGACTGGAGAAAAGTTACATAATCTATTAGACAGTAGTATGCACTTCATCGGTGAAAAGGAAGTGAAGAAAGAAACAAGACCCAGGAAAGAGATGAGAAAATGTGGCTTTAATCTTCATAATTGTGCTGGCTTGTGGATACCGATGCAGGACAGAACTAAGCTGTGTATGCATGATTGCTGTGGCATTTATGATATCAGTGTCATGCTCCGTACTGAACAGTAGAACTACTGATACCAGTTAATCCTTTAATTCCTACCTTATCGCTAACTCCTTCCTTCTGCAACAGAAATCAAACTAGCAGTCTACAAGTGGACGCTTGCCAGACGAAACTATCAGTGGTCTAAGTAAACCTAATACTTGGTCTGCAGATGAGGTCCCTAGCTCAGATGGTAGGTCACTCGGTGAGTAACGTGGAGGTCATGGGTTCGAACAGCGCCATAAACAATAATTACCTAATTCAAGCCGAAAAGAGTGTAGCAAAATGCAATCTATGCTGCATAGTTTGTTCTTCCTTGCGCTGTCCAATGAATAAATTTCATAATAACTTTCGGCGATACCCCTAAATGTATAGACCCACAATACAAATTATTCCACCAGAGCGAAGAGAATCATTTTCTCTCCAGAAAACAAAATTATATGCGCTTGTATGAGAACTATAAGTCGTAAAGCTGTAAATAGACGGTCACTCACCACGAATCTCCTACGTGGTGTATGCAGGGATTAAAGTATAGACCAACTGCTGGTGGATATTAGTCTAATCTGAAAGTATACTGTTGCAACCAGGGTGGAGAATAGCACAGCATGTGTAAGTTTGGCAGTCATAGTCCACTGACACTCCATCAGGAGAAACTGAAATACGACAGAAGCACAGAACAGTGAGGTGAACTGACGACTCAACAAGCACACAAGAGGCATGTCAATAACCTACGGCGAAAAGACAAGATAAGATGAGTTAGTGAGTGAGTGAGTGAGTGAGTGAGTGACAAACTGACAAATCAAACTTATTTTATCTGTATATTTTAGTCTGACATCTATCAAACATACTAATCGTGATGCCTCATAAATGGGACATAAACTTGATAAATATTATCTGATTTGACATTTAACATTGTTTCGGTGAAATGTTGACATTTTCATCGACTGGTTTATCGATTTACCAATCTATTTCACGCAAGAATGTGCAGCTCATTATCGTGGTCTTCTCAGTATGACCTTGAGGATCTTATCTTAGTCAATGATTATGCGAAATTTAACTGATTACTATGAAAGTTATTTGGCCAAATTGGCAAATAACCTTCATCACAAACCGATAGATCTGGAGATTCTCACTGCCGATTTATAGACGGTGATGCGTAAGCCTGTACATTTGGTCTGCTAGGTAAATGCCGACAAATGCAGTGCTCATATCTTAAATTGATCAACTATGAAACACAATATAACCAGAAAGCTAAGAAATACGGCATTGTATTGAATTTTACTTTTGTATCATAAAGTCTACACAAAGACACATAAGAGCTCGGATCAAAGACTTCTACTGATAGTCTCAGAAAATCTAAAACTCTTATTTATCAGTGAAGTATATGAAATTCGATACTAAACTGCAATAAGAAAACAGTGAGCTAAGTGTCCAATCACATCACAGTGACCTTGAACGGTTTGGAATGCATCCATTATCGGTACACAGTTGTCCAATCATATTAAATCAAAAATGAAAATCTGATTGAGGTGAGGAAATGTGGTATTTTCTTGATTAGATAATTGGTCGACTGTGTACCAAGTAGGACCGCGTTATTAAGGATACAAGGCGAGTGATTGGTTTCAATTGTAACTTTTATGAACAGTATACCAACAGTGCAACTCCTGGATTGACTCTATCATGTTGATATAGACTACTAATTGGCATCTCTTCCCGAGGGTGCATTAATGAGGCTTATAAAATCACTATTTATTACCTGTACTTCTGGAGACATTAGATGGAATTCGATTACACCTTTCTGTGTTGTGAATTCACTTAATCTTCAGCAGATCACTTGGAAATCTGAAACTTTAAATGATGATTCATCCATAGGACTTGACAATTGCATAGAAGAAAAGAAGTTTCATTCAGTGTTTACATAACTGAATGGCGTTATTCCAGGTGCAGGAGTTTTATAAGCTGCGCGCACACACACACACACACACACACACCGTGTACAAATGTAAACAAGCAAAGAGGTTTTACATATGATATGAACTCAAACACAGAAAAGGTGGAATGAGAGACGAAATAGTCAATATTTCACAAGCATAAATTCAGCCGAACAAAGCACTGACTTAGTAGAAAAGAATACGAATGAACTCAAATGCTTGGGTGGAATTCAGATAACTCAATGGTAAGGTCTGCAACTGTAGTACTGGACGATACGGGTTCAAACCTGTAAGGTGATATCATCTTCTTTCAGGTCGTATATATGACTCGTAGGAAAGCAGAGGGTTGAGTACAGCATCCTGTCAATTATGTTTCACTGCTTAAAATCGATAAAAATGCAGCATGATGGTAAACTGCCTAGTCTAGTGATCAAGTAGCAAATGATGAAGGAAATTCGCCAGAAGTTTCTCCTTCAAGCATTTCCTTTCTCCTCTTTAATACAATGTTCACACACTTCTTACTGGTCTCTGACTGGACAAAAGTTTTGGAATTCAGTTAACAGTCCAACTACTTATACGATGGACACTTCTCTAAGCTACAGATTGTATTTCTATAAGTCACAGCTAGTTCGTTTGGTACGGGAGTCTGGTCCCGAGCTCCTTCAGGGAAACAATTAAAATAAAAATATTAAGGACATCTACAAATGAATTCAAAAAAACGTATATTGTATCTTCTTGTCCAAACCTCTTCGTATAGTCATTATCTTTCTAAATTTAAAGCAACTGGTCCCTTTGATAAATTTAAACAGCGCAATGAGAAGACAAAGATTATCTGAAACATGTGTGGTGTATTAGCGCTATACACACTTCGAACAATCTGATCTCCTACACATGGACTTGTAGAACTATTTATATGAATATTCACCAAAAGGGTCAATTAAGTTAATAGGAAACATAGAGGAATAGGAAGGGAGAGAAAAAAACGTTACTCTTTGTATGAAAATTAAAGTCAATACACCACCAATGTAGGTTCAGTGTAAGTACAAATTGTGTTTGTATACATAAAGCAAGGGGTTTGAATTTACGGATGGTAAGAGCTTCAATAAATGTTGAGCACTCGGCTCTAACCACTTTATGGTGTAGTACATTATAGGCTGTTCTCATGTCTATCCTATGGTTAGTTTCTAGTATATGTTAAGTGATAGACGAAGATGGATATTTGTTACCTGGACTTATCTGATCTGTTGAGGTTATTTGTTTTTGAAGCCACTTAGGTATATGTTCAACCTTCCTTAGCTGCATATCACGATTACTCCTCCACATTATACGTATGTGTCCACATATACACGTAAATTGATAAACACAATGGGATATGATGTAATCGTTTTGGTTTGTGCTGTAACATGAACTTTGTCTTCTCTACGATGATGACCTTGACAGCATAATGCGTTTTACAGATGGCCGATCTAAGTCTTTTCCTCACAACAAAGCTATATGAAACACCTTGAAATGGTAATGAAATGCAGACATTTGTCTTAGAAACGGAACACTGTGTACTTTTTTCAATGGTACATAACTTTTACATCTGTTGATAAATTTCAACGGGTAGCCATTCTGTGTCAGAGTTGTCGTCAGTAAGATGGTTTCTTCCTCCTTGGTGCCATCGGTGCAGATGTGGTTTATCCTTTATGCATACAAAAGCAATTTGAACTCACATTGAACCTACATTGGTGGTGTATTGACTTTAATTTTCATACAAAGAGTAACGTTTTTTTCTCTCCCTTCCTATTCCTCTATGTTTCCTATTAACTTGATTGACACTTTTCGTAAATATTCACGTAAATATAATAATGATGAACAGTAGAATCCAGGATGCACATTTCGGGCTATTTGGGACTCGTCAGCTGGATGTACCTGTCTCCCAGTAAGTGTTGTTCACACCGGGACTCGGACTCGACAGAGGTCGCTTCAAACGCGACAGCTTTCTCCACTACACCACCGAGCCACAACAGCCGCTTCCTATGCGCTATGATATAGACTTAGTGTTATTGCTTGTATGACACCGTTGTTGATTGGACCGAATTGATTAGTCTCTGTTGGCATATGGGCTCCTGTGCAGATGCCTCGATATTGCCTGTGTTTTAATTATATATAGTAATGATGGGCAATAACACTAAAACTATGCCCCTACCACAAGAATCGGCTATCGTGGCTCGGTCGTGTAGTGGACGACTCTATGGCCTTTGAAGTGGTCGCTCCCGAGTCCCAATCCCAACTGAAACATCACTCAATGGCAGGCAGGTACATTCAGCTGACGATCCCCAAATAGCCCGAAATCTGCATCCTGGATTCCACTATTAGCCACCACCCATTATTATTACTACATCTTTAACTTCATTAAGTTTCAGTGTAGGGTATTTGTTGCACGAAACTAAACTCTTACATCATGTTTGTTGAGAATTCGTCTTATTTATTCTGAAGCCTCCTGATGGTATGGATTATGATAGTGCTTATCCAGTACTTCCGAGGGAATTTCGCCACATCCTTAATTTCAGTGTGCAACAAACTAACTTTAACTCCTCTTCTTTAACCTGTTTCTTTTTAACAAGACGGTTAACCAACCCTATTGATTAGATTCCGAGTGACAGTTACTTCAGTAGTCAGAGGATGTGTAAACTGATAATCGAGGTATCTGTCAGAATGTGTTGTTTTTCTAAAAATCTTCATCTTTACTTTGTTGTACTCTTGTCTTTCCATTATACATTCCATAAAGTTGGATTCATGTATCGTCTAGGCACCTTGACCAAATTCTTGGAGGTATACAGGAATTTGTTATTGGATTTGTCTCTAACAAATGAATGAACAAGTTATCTACTATTGGTGATAGTGCCGATCCTATTGCTATACCATCTGTCTGTCTGTACAGATCTCCTCTGAACGTGAATACATTCGATCGTGAGCAGAATTCCAGGGACTTCTGAATTTCTTCTGGATCTAATGAGCACCCTGAACTTAGGTCAGTATCTGACAGCAGTGGGTTATCAATGATATCTAATGCATGCTTAATAGGTAGGCATGTAAGTAAATAAAGAGCAAACATCGGAACTTGCTAAATCGGCTATGGGTGAGTTAGTGAAATTTACAACTGGTCTGAGATGTGTATCTATCCAAACAGTGCTATCAGCTTTACATCACATCTACATATCAAGAAAGATTAGTTAGTTCTATTCTCCATTGCTAAACACCTGAAGTATGCTTAATGAAGACTGCAACAAGTGATAAAAGGCGACGTTCACATACCTCACATAAAAATTTCCAATATCAGTCACAGGCCACAGAGTAGAACTCACAACATTTCTAAAGTTGTTCCTCTTGTCCTGTTCACTGTTACCATCGATTTCCCTTCAGTACACTGTGTCAAATTGCTGGACATCTGTTGGCAGATGAGCTTCCATCAGGATACCTCTAAACTGCACGAATATCCATTATCTTGTAATCTACATGGTGTCTACAAGTGCAGGACGCTTGTCTCGTCCTAATTGGGACTTGTCAACTGGATTTACCTACACCCTGGTGCAAAGTGATGTTGTTCTCAATGGGACTCGAACCCAGTGTTTATTACTCACTTGGTGTTCAACCCTCCCAACAACTCAGTCGTCGTCGAATGTAAATTGAATTTTCAGAATACACTTTTAGTGGTTTAGTGGTTAATGTCTTCTCAGTTTCCCGTGGTTACAACACAGATATCCAATACTGTTGGCAAGTGTTTCTGTCAAACAAGGGTTTGTAGCTGATTGGCTTTGAAATTAGATTAATTTTGATTGAAATCCACTCTATCTGTACTCTTCTGATGTTTAAACCGATGTAATTTCCTTCTGAAGGAAACTGTATACCTACACCTGGCAAATGGAATTTCTAACCGAGCTTACATGCCTTTATGAATACCACATTGGAGAGACAAGGGGTCTGTTAGTAGGCAGGTGTCGGTTTCCTGCTTATTAGGACCATTAGTAAGACGTTTCTGCAACAATGAGGAAATTAGTGTTCCCAGGTGATTCAAACCGATATCACTCACTACTGAAGGAAGTCACAGACATAATCACTGGATCATGCACACGAATTGGTTACAGGTAGACGTCTCGTGTGATTGTCAGTTGCTTGTTACTCGGGAGTATTTGAAATCAGTCGGTAGACTACGATATAACCCATATCAACTAGACACCGGTAACTAATCCACGTACGAAGGGCTCAGTAAATGGAAGGCATCTCCAGAGTTATTCCGCATAACAAATATATACCATATAAGCTGTTCATATTGATTACATCGTCTGGTTCGTTTATTCTAGACTCTTCATCAAGGTTCAAGCTCATTTAGTGCAATGAGTATTGCGCAGATATATATTGTGATAAAAGCTTTCTGTACACATCAATAGAAATGGCTTGAATTTGTCTTTCAGATACTCAATCGACTGTTTCGAGTTCATGGCATCTTTGTAAGTAAAGCTAGTCACTGTAACGCTTTTGAAGGCATACTCACTCACTCTGCAACCCACTCACTAACTCACCTTATCTTGTCTTTTCGCCGTAGGTTATTGACATGCCTCTTGTGTGCTTGTTGAGTCGTCAGTTCACCACGTCTTTCTGTACTTTTCTCTTCCATACTCTCGTGCTGAGTGTGAGAGAACTATTATCCCCGGACTTGTACATACTGTGGCATTTACCACTCTTCTTATAACAATGTACGTCATACGAAAACCTACTGACAACTGCTTCTATACGTATTATCTTCGACGTTCAAGTAATAGTTTAGTACCAGTGGCACTTCGGATACAATATATCGACAGATAGATTGTAGGTGCAGATGGGTACCTAAAGAATGCTAATGATTGTCTGTGTGTGTGTGTGTGTGTGTGTATGCATGAGAGAGAGATTTTATCATGAAGAGGTGAACTGTAATCAGTGAAGAGAAAACCCTGTGAATAAAATAGCAAAATATGAGAAGCAGTTTGTAGGAGTTACTCGAAGTAGGGTTAATAGTAAAAACCAAATAATCAATAAAATATGACATAAAAATGCATAGGAATTAACATAAATATTCATCGTAAAAATATTGCAGTATACATTTATGATAAGAAAATATGGAGTCAAAAGTTTTCACCATCATCTCATATATTTAGTTGACTTGGTGGGGCGACTGTAAAGGCCGATCTAGGCAACGGTCGAAATAAACAATCAGGTGCCCTCATATCAGCTGGGAAGGGAGATTTTCATAAAATACAGAAGTCTAATTGGTCACTTCAGTTGTCGCTAGGGTGGCCTTTAAAGTCACACTCCACTTGGTAAGTGAACTTAAGAGAAACTTGATGGGAAATGCCCTCCACTGGAGTTTTCCCTTCTTCCTATAGTCCATGACCTAGTGAACAGTTCAGTCTCATAAGTCAGTTGATCGAATAGAAGAGAAAATCACTCAGTTACCTTGTGCACATATTCGTGCATTAGCCAGTCAGCTACATTCATTGTATAAGGGCTGGCTAGTGATACTATCTAACCACCCAAACATCAGTAGGTGAAGCGTGGTTGGAACCCATGACCCACTTGGTTGAAAGTCATCTCCGTGAATCAATGAGGCAGAACTCCACAACTTAATTGGCAGACCATAAGGCCGGCGATTTGGAGGACACTGGGTCAAATTCTTCCACGACTCGGGGTGGTTTTGAGTTCGTATTTGTGTCCATTTCATTGTGTGGTTTGGACCACATTCTTCAAACGACATTAGCTTAGATGGCTCGTAAAGTGTTTGGATGTTTATACCTAGTTCCCTGTACCAACAAGATGATGGATTGTCGTACTTCCAAATTAGATAAAGCCTCTGAGACGTACATTCTTGGGTGAATGTTCATCAATCCTACTGGGTGGTCGTCTGTTAGCTGTCTTCATATGTGAACTGAGTTTACGAAAGTCTGAAGCTGGGCTTATTTAAACTCGAGCATACGGTGACAAGCCTGTCTTCTCCAGCATACCAAATATTGGGATTTACAAATGTTGAAGATTCATCAGTTTTACTCGGAGTTATTGATTATTGGTATCCACTGTGTGATTTAGAATTATTAATTATTGTTGGTAATTGTAATTTCCCAATGCTATGCAGGGCCGAATCGCCAGACATCTACTAGCAGATTGGGTTCTGTGTGGATGCCTCGATACTGCTGGATATTTTTGATGTTACAGTGATTTTGGTGACTAGCAGAAGAATTCAGGTGGCGTGTTTCGTCCTATTTTGGACTCGTCAGCAGGATGTACCTGCACCACAGTGAGTGGTGTTGTTCCCACTGAGGCCCCAACATAGTACGCAACTCTTAGAACGCCAGATAGTCTTCAACCAGTAATGACCAGCTGATATGGTTCAAACATGGCGATGCTAAAAGCTGATACCCGTTACACAAGAGGTTACTTTGGTGCCTCAGTTGCCTAGGGGACAACGACTTGACGTTTAAAGCGACGGGCATGAGCTTCGAATCTCTTTAGTGACAGTGATATCACAGGTATATCCAGACGATGAGTCCCAAACAGGTCGGAACACGCTTCCTGGATTCGACTACTAACCAACTCCGCTCTTTATCTCCTACTATCCTACATACAATATTACCTGCATTCTGTGTGAACATTCTCTCAGACTAAGTAAAACATCAACCTTCACTTCTATCTGCTTTAAACAAGAGACAATAAATAATCAATAATCAATACATAAATCAATCAGTAATCACTTAACAATATTGATTTATTCCTCATATATGGTTGATTGTTGAACCATTTGATGATCATTTATGTTTATTTAAACCAAACTGTCTGAACGTACGTAGTCAAAGACATAAAAACACTTTTTGTTGTTTACATATTGATTGTTTTGTTTACATGCTTGATATTCTGTAAAGCCTTAAAGTGTCTGTTGATGTGTCTATTCTAGGCAATACAGTGTGAATATCTTTGTGGTGAAACTTTGGATGAGTCAATGTTTAGTATAAACTGGAAGAACACAAAACAAACGGAATTATGGAAGCATCATAGACGAACTAGATGTATGATATTGGTATTATGAAATGAGAAGTAAAGCTTGTCAATACTTTGGATATTTTCTGTGTACTCATGAATAGCCTTCAGGCTGAAATACATCATTCAAAAACACTTCCAGATTAATGTAGGATAATTGGGAGTTTGTACAATTTTTGTCTCCTTTACTCATGAAGATGAAGTCTACTGGACTTCATAATGACAAGACTATACATGGAAAAACCGATCGCAACTAGTCCCACGAATTCATCAGCACTTAGGACTAGACAACACGAAGCTGCTTGCCCTTCAGTGACGAATTAATGTATCTAATCGTCCTACAGGAGGTCGGTTGCCACCCGAATGGCTCCCTGTTAACATCGCTGACTGTATCATCGGATGATGTGAGTTCAAACCTCATCAGTTACTTCAAGGCTGCAGACATACCTCAGGTTCAAGGCCTTCTACCAATTGCCTCCATGCAACTAACATCTAAAACAATTGCTCCTGTAGATGTCATTTTAGAAGTCTAAGTGATGCAACAACCTCGTCTTGTTAACCAGTTCACTAGTTACTAGCTGGTCCTAAGCCCAGGTAGAGAGGGAAGCTTGGGCATACGGATAGCAACCCTACACCAGAAAACTGATCCAACCGCTAAACAAACTTCAAAGCACAAAGAAATTATAAAAAAAAATAACAAACTTATTCCTCACTGGAATCGGAGAGACGAAATGACGCCAGTTGGTAAAAGCCTGCCTCAGGGGAGCCAATTGGTTGATGTATCTTCGCTTCTCTTGATGAAAGCGAAAGTAAGGATGGGGACGTGGAATGTCCACACTATGTTTGAAGTTGGCTGGCAAGGCCGCCCAGATTGCAAAGAAGATGAAAAGGCATAGCATAGAAGTGCCAGTCTGGGAATCTGTGAAAACCGATGGAATGGAAGTGGACCATCCAATCTGTCAACTGAAGAGTCGATAATCTACTCCGATATTGTCATCCAGACGACAATCACAGGCACACTGAGTTTGAAGTGGCTATCATGATGTCCCCAACAGCATCGAAGGCTCTCTCTCATGCAGTGGGAACCAATCTCCTCCAACATCACTATCACGATCATGACAGCAATATTCAACTGAAAAGGAGGGACAGTCACAATCATACAATGCTACGCTGTGCACCTACAAATAATGTTGATCAGGAAGAGAAGAAGGAGGAATTCTACAGACAGCCGCAATCAACATTGGGCAAGACCTTAGTTGGGGACATCAAAATTCTAATGGGTGGGGTGATATGAATGCCAAACTGGGAGCAGGTAACACAGGAAGAGAAGTGATTATGGGTCGAGAAGCACTCGATGAAATGATGAATGAGAATGGGGAACTGTTTGTAGATTTCTGAGCATTCAACGATTTGTTGATTGGAGGCAGTGTGTACAAACACAAGGATATTCACGAAGCGAGCTACATGGATTTGACTTCACCAGACACCAGGACACACTAAAATTCAGATTGACTTCATCTCAATGTGAAGAGAGTGGAGACTCAGTCAGCCTACTGGACCTACTGGATCAAGAAGTGGAGCAGATGTATGTTCAGACCATTCAATATCTAGTGCAAGGAACCTAATTTCTTCAAAATCAAGTTGAAAGCCTTCACAGAAGTTGGTGATGGACCACAGTTCAATTTCAACACCCAGAACAGAAACTGAAGGATGAAACTACAAGGGACATATACACATCAGTCTAGTCATCAGGACAAAATGGGAGACATTGAGCAACATCCCTGAAGAAATCTTTGTGGAAGAACACTGGAACTCTCAGAAGGAGATGTGGAAGGAAACCTGCATAACCGTATTAGGAAGGAAGATGACAACGACAAGACAAGGAATGGATCCCGAGAGGCACATGGAAGCTGATAGAGGAGGGAGAGGAATATGGTGATGGTGAAGCAGAGGATAAACCACTGTATTGCATTGCAGTGCAGTGTAGTGTAGTGCAGTGCAGTGATGAACAAAGAAAAGGGTAACACAACGTATAAAACACTACAGTGGACAAAGAAGTGGAGACGAGTGAGTGCAAAACCAAACGACACTCCTACGACACATTGGCAAATGAAGCAGAACAGGCTGCAGGTAAGAGAGACACAGACCTGACGACATTTCACTAAATCACCAACATACTATCTGGGAAGAGATCAACACAGATAAAGCCATTGAGAGATAGTGAAGGAAAGCTAGTTACTGAAGAGGAGAAACAAAGGAAACAATGGGCAGACCATATCAAAAACTCTTGAATCGACCACCATCCCCACCTGCAACTCGTCCAGAAATACCACCAGCAGCCTAGCCACAGAATTACCAGTGAACACAAGCCCTCCGACAAAAGCAGAAGTTCTGAATGCCACAAAGTTGCTGAAATCTGAGAAGTAGCAGGACCAGATGGAATTCCTCCACAAGCACTGAAAACAGACTCAGAGACATCAATGGACATGCTCACACCTCTATTCCAGAAGGTTTCCAAGGAAGGAGGGAAGGAAAGGTACCTATCGATCGATTGGAAGGATGGCTACCTTGTCAGACTTCTAAAGAAGGGAGATCTGAGTCTTTGCAAGAACTGGCACAGAATGATGCGCCACTCCTGTCCACCCCATGCAAAAAATTAAGCCACATCATCCTGGAGAGAGACCAAACAATATGCTGGATTCAAAATTGCGACCGGAAAAGGCTGACTGGCTGGCTGGCTGGCTGGCTGGCTGGCTGGCTGTCTTCAGGAAGAACAAATCATGTGTGGACCAAATGGCAACGCTTCGCGTCATTATAGAACAGAGTATAGAATGGCAGTCCACTCTACACCTCAACTTCATCGAATTTAAAAAGGCCTTTAACAGCGTCGACTAAGAAGTAGTTTGGTAGGCAGCTACTTCAACACTGTGGTTTTAGTGCCACAAACATTTATCAACCTCATTCAACATCTGTATGAAGACGCCACATGCCAGTCAAGTGATCCACAATGGAAAGCTCAGTGACGCCTTTGATGTGAAGACAGGAGTGATAAAAGACTGCGTCCGAGTGACGGCTCAATGCAGAATAACCAAGCAGAGTAAAACCAATGTTATACTAAACTAATTCAATATAGACTAATCAGCGTTATGAACGGTATAACAATGACCAGGCAAATGGTGAGTTATACCTGGTGGAATAGACTTCACATCTCACCAGTTACCATATGTCATCCCATCATATGTAGAATGACAACAGACTATTCCAAGGAACAAGATCAACTTGTTCGGTAAGCCATTCAATAAACACAACTGCTCATCATACCGTCAAATAAACTGCCAGTTGGTTATCTCAAAAATTCTCATTAAATATTCCAGAATGACGTCAATATTTTGGAAAAACCTGTTTCCATCTAAACACACATGTGTCAAGACATACAGACACACACAGACACAAACACACGTCCATCGCTTACCACAGAACAACCACGTGCTGTACACACAGAACGAAAAAAACACTTCTAAAGTCCAACTGCATTCCCGGATTTACTGCATCAGTAATTCTGGTGGGTACACGCACTTTCTATATTGATCAAAGTGAACATATCAGCGAAAAATATTGTGGGATGTGATTAGGATAGAAATAATACCATCTTATAGAGCAATTTGCATTCAACACTCCATAGTGAAGTACTAATGGAATAAGGTGTCAGTGCAGCACACATTCAATCAATCGATCATGAAAAGAATTCCTTTGCAGTTGGTAGGGAGGCAAGTACTATTCCATACATGATGCCACATTTCCTGCTGCCAACAAACCCCTATAGGTTTATCATATGGCCAATGGATGAACTCAGTTCAAGAACACTTCGTCTACGTCATGCTAACTATCAGCATGTTGAGGAAGGTGGGGCATGCTAAACTGCATCTGAAAAATGCTATTCAGTGCACAGTGATACCATGTAAGCCATTCAACAAAGCTGACAAGAAACACCAAACTCATTTGGTGTGGATTATTTTTCGTTAGATTTCCTACTCTGGTCAACTCGTACAGTTACACGAAGAAAGTCTCAACTGACTCTCAAACGGCATCTTCTCTACAACCCACTCCTCAACAAAGGAAGCAGACTACACGCAAATCTCGAGAGAATACGACTACAGGAATGTGAACACTGTGGTCGTTTACTTCCTTTCACTAGGAGAAGACTCGATCGAAGTCAACTACAATGTCTTGATCACACAAGAACAATCACAAACACAACACGGACAACTGGTATTCCTGTCAGTTCACATACACAACTCAACCACATTCGACTGCTCATTCCTTGCTTACTCGCACAGTTCGTCTTCCTCAGTATCCTAAACGCGTGGACCGATAGAACTGCTCAATATTCTGAACGCAGCTAATACAATTCCCCTCCCATATACACTGAAGTCTCCCACATCAACAAACAGATTATCACTGTCTTCAGCTAATCTCTCTGATGAGTGACAAACCAGTACGAAAACTAGGTGTAGAACAGCCTCTTGACAACTGAGGCTTAACACCCTACGTTTTCAAAGAGATAATCACACAATAAACTCGAATACACACATCAATATTTCAAAAGTCTTCAGTTGGTTAACTACAGAAATAAAGCTGCATAACACAACGCGGACAACCTGTACTCCTCTCACTCCACACTGAACACAATATTCCACTAATCAACCTTTCATCACTCACACTTTTCATTCATGCATTTTCTCACCTTAGCCTACAGAACAATCCACCAATCTTAACCCATCCCATCCCATTCAAACACACACACCAATCAATAAATCAACAACAATTCACGTGACCTTGTTTATTAGTGAATCACTTCAATAACCAGACAAACCATGACCTTTCATACCTCGCTATACCATACATACACAGTAAACAGTCTAACTTGTCTGTCAGTCAAGGTCGTTTGGATGCCACATTGAAAACATCCAGTTAGTGGATGACCACAACTAATAACTATCAATTTACACCTATCTTTGAGAAATGCAGGTGAACAATGCAGGGGGGCGGCTTTCACAAGAGAATGAGTGAATAATGAAGAGGTGACGATTTCACTTACAGTTGAGCATGCACATGTGACCTGGTGAATATTTTCGTTGAGACGAATTCAGATTCTCTTTTGCCTATTCAGAAACTTCTGTCTATCTGTCTGTCTCTCTCCACTGATTTCACCTCCCGTTTAACACCCACCACATGAGTGGCTGTTGATGAACAGTCCACATGTTGCAATACGTTACAGAGTAGTGTGTCACTTAACGAAACCAATGCGTGCAGTTCCATTTATACTGCTAACATCACTATCCCCACAGTTCCTCTCGCTGAAGTGCTTACTCATACGCTATACATCAATTCCATTTCCAAAGTGATCCTCACTGAGACGAAGCAGTGGGACAGTGTAAAGACATTGACAGTGTGCCTTCAACATGATTTCTCACTGACGAATGAAAATATTACTCACTGAAAAATTCTGAGTGGTTGTCATCCATCGACTGCCTGACTGACTGACTAGCTGACTAACTGATTGATTGCTTGATTGACTGACTGGCTGGCTGACTGACTGAATGACTGACTGACTGACTGACTGACTAACTGACTAACTGACTAACTGACTGACCGACTGTCTGAATTCAGTCGAGTCGATATCTACATATAGTGAGAGCTCACCAACAGCTTGTCACACTCATTCGTCATGATCCAAGATCACAAAGCCCATTCCATCTCTAGCTGACCTGAGTAACCACATACAGATATGCATGTTCATGCATATTCAGATACCAGTGATAATCCACGTGAATGTGGATATGCACATTAAGGTAGTCGGTGAGTCTGCAACAGTCTGAACATTTCGTCATGTTTACCCCCACCCCCCTCCCCTCCCCTCCCCTCCTGCACTACACCAAGTATAACTCGCACACAATTACGCCAGTCATACAACTGTCAACTCTCAGAAACCACTGAGGCTTCCACCACTCCTACCTGAGTCAGCACATCCAATTTAGACATCACACAATCGTGGACTATATGCAGTAAGTCATCAAACAATCTCTACAAATACTAGGACACCATCCCAGTAAACAGTCAGTTGGTCAACTCTGAAGTGATACACGTAATGGCAGTTGCAAAGATTCTCAACTACAGTGGTCATACAGGGTTGATCACACGACTCTCAGCATCTGAGTGGATGAATCCACATAATCAGCGACCTCCTATACAAAGCTGTTCAGTACCCTAACTCGTGTAGACAACACAATGTATTTCGCTGACAGAAGGAATCCCTCCGAATGTAACGAATCAAGCCGCGTGTACTTCATTCTCCCGTGATGTCCGGCATACACGAAAGCAGCTCACAAGCAACTCATACTCCGTCCGACGAGCCTTACACATCTTCAAACATGCGTTCCTCATCAAGACCAAACATCATCCATGGAGTTGACGACAACCGAAGTTTGAAGTGAGGGGCAGCAGTTTCGTCCTTCTTTTACAAGTCGGTGAGGTAGACAACCATGGCAGCTTCCAGGATGCTGTACGTGAAACTCACCTCTCACTCAAGTCACAATTAACAAGTCTGATGATTCTGTGCATTTTCCAATCACGTCACGGTGTGTTGTGATGACGTCACATCAAAGGATGAGGGTGTTCTCACTGACTACGCCTAACCGAAAAACAAACCTGTCTCACTGTCTATTTCGAAAAATGAAGCCAACATACACGCATGCATGACAGAGATGTGACACCACGTCTAGAAAGATGTATGTAACCTGCTGCAATATTCAAGATAATTGAAAGCACTCAGTCAAAACATCACACTCACAATATGAGTAGAGAGATAACAGAATTCTCATCATCTCATTTCTCACAATCATACCCCTCAGAATATCACAGATTTCATCCACACTCACTCAATATTGTCTCAAACCAGCAAGTCCGTGTGAAGAATTGATGTCCACGGGGATCCTCAATTGTGTCCTGATTCAGTCAGCTAAACAACAGACAACACAACAACAAAGTCATGAGTCATCACCACACACGATACACTGGCCATTCACACAAACAATCGAACCTGAGTACTTGAATTCCAGCTCGATGTCAGCAAATAATAAGTCACTCAGACATTCTACAACACAGTTCGACAGCTATCCCTTAAAATGGCAGTAAACTGATAAGACACACGTCTTCTAAAGTACACAAAACATCACTAAACACAAGCAGCGACTAGTGTTGAAACATCAGCAACAAGTTAAACAATACTGAACTTTATGCGAGTCATTTGGATGACTAACTTCACTGCTGTGATTCACCAACCTCGATACACACCCAAATCCAAATCAACCCCATCGAATGAATCACACTGACAACAGTCTTCATGAAAATCCACATTGTTCAATCCACCAACAAATGACAACCACCACCCAACAACACTCCATCACAGTCAAACCAACAGAAATGTAACTGATATGGAGGTTTGGAGAACACTACACAACCACTACTCTACATCACGAAGCCGATTCACTTGATGCCATCCTGTCAAGTCCTTTCTGAAAATCGGAAACATTCTCTGTGAGGAGTAACTCAGCAGATCACTCCATGCAAGCAGGAAATATTCATCTCGAAAACCATCAACAAATATCTCCAACTAGGCCACATCCTCACAGAGTGATTTATTCACTGATATCAGCAATGACAAGTAAGCATGAATGCTAGTTGAGCACAATTCACTCCTCACTGCATCATTCGCACTACACAAACGCTTCGACAAACAAGTACACCAACAACATCAATAACACACACACACACACACACAGAGTCATCTACATCAAAAAGTACAACACATACAAACACAGTCAGATCATTACGCTTCACTTCACTTCATTTCACTCATCGATCAACCAATCACTTGATGTACTTTATCCTAAAAGAACATTTTCGTGTCAACCAATACTACAATATATTGTCCTCAGTTAATCAAGTGATTTCAATCTGTGTTAGACTGACGTCGTCAGTTGGCACAATGATCATGTTGAGATATGCAGAACAGATGTGAAACCAGATGTTGAACATGAGACCAAATCACTCGCTCACTCACTCTGTAACTCACTCACTCACTCACTCTGCAACTCACATGCAGACTATCAACACACAACTGTTTCAGGTCAACAGAGTGCAGTGCAGTGCAGTGCAGAAGAAACAGATCGAAGTCATACAAAAGCATGATCAAGTGCAAGAATGCTGTATGCCAACTATGTGGATGAAAACGTGGATTGTGTGAGATGAACATCGCTAATTATGTTCATATTGAGACGTTGATGAGATGGATATCTATGTGTCGCGTTGATACACAGTATTCCCTTGAAGCTTTCTACTATCCAATACATCGAGTGAACGTGGAGGAAGTCGACAACCGGAGTGAATGCATACGTGACAACATGCAGTAGTATTTCATGTGCGTTCCAAAGAGGATTGTAGAAACACGGGTCAATATTGATTGAAGTTCTCAATCAAGTTTTCACACAAAACACACATGACAGGTGGAAGAGATTGTGGAAACCAATTTAAAATGTGGGTGTATGGATGAGGGAGAGTGCAGTCACAGCGAGAGATGATCCACATCCCAATACAAACCAACACTCCGACAGATTGTCCACCCAAATCATCCTTACTCATCAACGATTGATTTCATGGTGACCACATTCACAGTGATCACTGGAATGCAAATCATTCGATACTCGTCGTCAATGTTCTCCAAACACAACACCAACTAGATGATCAGCATGAGGAGTTCACTAGTCAGTGCGACAACAATTTGGACCACACGAAGACACTATGACCTCTGATAGTGTGGAAGGAATCTCTTGCCTCAATCCACACAACACGATATCTCGGTGTGTCTGCAGATTCCATTCAGTGACAGGCATCAGGGAATCATCTCAGACATGACGGATGACATGGCTACTGCAACATAGTGCTGACAGAGTCTGCATATGAGAAGTCAACATTGGTGGTAATACCACCAGTCTGTCTGTTTGGTGACTACTCAAAACACTGATGGTCTCTGACTAGCATCTCCATTACGCACCTTTCAACGGTGTGCTCACCTCAACCTCGGAGAGTGTGTCACTGTCACACACCATTCTCATTGATGTCACTCACACATAGCAATCATTGCACAACACCAACAAAAGACTTTCGTCACATTACATTCAAACCGATCAAATTGCACAACATCTCAGAATGAGCACATGAACATTTAATTGGATAAATATGAAAAAGTGATTGACAAGGCCACGGAAGTGTTAAATCCCTAGATTGAAAACACTGAAATGAGAGCCGAAGTGGTGACACAGTTAGTCCCCAATGACTAAACACCACAAATCCATCTTCCAGATGGCATTCAACACCCCCCTAGCCATCATTCAAATCTACACAGTGAATACGGAAATGAAAGCATCTACATCAATATGAAGCTCACAGGTAAGTTAACCTGCATCAAAGAATGTTAGAAGTAGGTCCTCCTCAATAGGCTTCCTTCCACATGTGGACAATAGTTTGATCATCACTATCAACAATTCACACTCATCTCAAGTACATGCACATAATCTCCACATCACTGTCATCACAAACATGACGTCTAACGTGCAATGTCGATTAGCGTTCCCACAATGACCTCCACATTCAACTTACAACAACATGACACTCAGTATCACCCATTCATCATATTCGTGGTAAATTCTCACAAATCACTCTGACACCAGCATCTCCCATTCATCAATGTGATAACAATTGAGCAAATGTAGGATGGTGACATATGTGAGATTCGCACTATTCTCATGTACATTACTCACTTATCTACCTACTCCTCACATATCAGCAGTCTAGTCACAGATCCAAGCAATAGCACTGATATATAGATAAGATACACATCCATCCATACGGATATCCAAATTCACAGGCTCTCCACAATTCTCAATCACCCAAAAACACTCCAACTACAATCACGCATACACATACGTTCACAGAAACACCCATCTCCTATGACGTAAAATCGTTGACATTCATATCTGTACATCACCACACTCCACCATGAATGCCGTGAGACCAATTCAAAATATCCACATGGGCGTGTGTTGCCATATCGACAAATTCCCTTCGACTACTGAATTCACATAGTCAAAATGTTAATTCATTTCGAAAATAACGGTAAAATGAAGACGAGAGAGAGAGTGAAAATCAACAACTCGCGTAAACAAAACACACACAGATAAAAAGTAAACAACTTAATTTCAGGTCAATCTTCATTCCTCCCTCATCGTGTAAACAATCCGTTAATCGATACCCTCTTCCTTCTCCTTCTGCCCTACACAATACCCACAATTGGCATTCGACATTTTCACATCGCATCGATTACCCATCAGATTGAAGTGATATTCGCATGAATTGGCAGAGGCAGTTGGTTTTGTAAACACAAGGCTAAATGAAGGATGAAATATTCCGTGTTATTATTCACTGTATATCATTACTACAGTTCAAATGTAAGCTTACACAAATGATGTGTTGACGAGAGACGAGGTGGAATTAACTGTCAGTTCGCTGATTGTCACCCAGTTGGTGGGTGGAGGAAGTAAGCGTCGGATGACTACATATAGGAGAGTGGATCGCGTGTGGCGTTTTGTGCGTCTGATATAGTGAAGAGTTATACACCATTATTCATTGAATGACATATGAGAAGTGATTTGTTGCCAACAATCGAATACTTGATGTTTGCATCGATCACGATTACACAATCCTCAGGATACCACCAAAGTCATCAAAGATCATCTTAGTTTTCTTTTGCATGGAGAGTGGTAGGATAGTCCAAACAGCATCACCATCACCTGCAATGAGTGCCCATCGAATGGTCATGTGTATAGACCAACTGAGCATTGAGGATTAGATAACAAGAAGTTGGTTAATCTCCAACCGTCTAGTAATGTATCTAATCCAATCCCATAAGAGGCCTGTCAACACACAAACAACTCACTGATGATGCCTCTAATTTCAGCATTGGTCGATATCGCTGTAAATCTCTCAGGTGACACTACTGAATGCAATTAATCTTCAAGATAGACCGTGGTGACGAGTGCCAGCAAGCAGTGAACATAGGTGGGAGAGGATCTCCAAACGACTGACTCCAATCATGAAACATCAATCAAGGTGCACCGTAATGCTCAGTCTCCTACTTGGGTGATTACATCACAAAATGACCGGTAGTATTCGATCGCCACTTATGACTAGACAATATGAATTTGATTACTCATCAATCCACAAATAATCTGTCCATATTCCCATTAGTTACAGTAAACTAGGTAGCCGAATTGATTGAATGTTTAGAGAGCCGAGTGATGTGAAGGTCGTTTACAATCAGAATTGCTATCAGCTAAGAAATGATCCAAGATACTCGAGCAATCAGTAGTACTAACGCTACTTCCTCAGCTGACAACTTTTACACTTCCTACGCCTATCATCTCCTAGTCTTAAATTCACCTTCTAATTATTTCACACTCTTGTCTGAAAAGATTCACATGACTCGTTTCCATCAACTGGATCATCAATTAATTCACCAGATCTAAGCGTACATGAACGTTTCAATCAGCATTTGTATGTCTATTTCTATTGTATCTCTCATTCACTTCAACTGATTATCATGAACAATGAGTTGGCTTTTCGGGTAAAGCAGTTGAGTTGTGTCGCCATGAAAAGTGAATCTTCCCTTTGATTCAATGGCATGAAAACTAGGCATTGCTCGAGTATCTTGGATCATTTCTTAGCTGATAGCAATTCTGATTGTAAACGACCTTCACATCACTCGGCTCTCTAAACATTCAATCAATTCGGCTACCTAGTTTACTGTAACTAATGGGAATATGGACAGATTATTTGTGGATTGATGAGTAATCAAATTCATATTGTCTAGTCATAAGTGGCGATCGAATACTACCGGTCATTTTGTGATGTAATCACCCAAGTAGGAGACTGAGCATCACGGTGCACCTTGATTGATGTTTCATGATTGGAGTCAGTCGTTTGGAGATCCTCTCCCACCTATGTTCACTGCTTGCTGGCACTCGTCACCACGGTCTATCTTGAAGATTAATTGCATTCAGTAGTGTCACCTGAGAGATTTACAGCGATATCGACCAATGCTGAAATTAGAGGCATCATCAGTGAGTTGTTTGTGTGTTGACAGGCCTCTTATGGGATTGGATTAGATACATTACTAGACGGTTGGAGATTAACCAACTTCTTGTTATCTAATCCTCAATGCTCAGTTGGTCTATACACATGACCATTCGATGGGCACTCATTGCAGGTGATGGTGATGCTGTTTGGACTATCCTACCACTCTCCATGCAAAAGAAAACTAAGATGATCTTTGATGACTTTGGTGGTATCCTGAGGATTGTGTAATCGTGATCGATGCAAACATCAAGTATTCGATTGTTGGCAACAAATCACTTCTCATATGTCATTCAATGAATAATGGTGTATAACTCTTCACTATATCAGACGCACAAAACGCCACACGCGATCCACTCTCCTATATGTAGTCATCCGACGCTTACTTCCTCCACCCACCAACTGGGTGACAATCAGCGAACTGACAGTTAATTCCACCTCGTCTCTCGTCAACACATCATTTGTGTAAGCTTACATTTGAACTGTAGTAATGATATACAGTGAATAATAACACGGAATATTTCATCCTTCATTTAGCCTTGTGTTTACAAAACCAACTGCCTCTGCCAATTCATGCGAATATCACTTCAATCTGATGGGTAATCGATGCGATGTGAAAATGTCGAATGCCAATTGTGGGTATTGTGTAGGGCAGAAGGAGAAGGAAGAGGGTATCGATTAACGGATTGTTTACACGATGAGGGAGGAATGAAGATTGACCTGAAATTAAGTTGTTTACTTTTTATCTGTGTGTGTTTTGTTTACGCGAGTTGTTGATTTTCACTCTCTCTCTCTCGTCTTCATTTTACCGTTATTTTCGAAATGAATTAACATTTTGACTATGTGAATTCAGTAGTCGAAGGGAATTTGTCGATATGGCAACACACGCCCATGTGGATATTTTGAATTGGTCTCACGGCATTCATGGTGGAGTGTGGTGATGTACAGATATGAATGTCAACGATTTTACGTCATAGGAGATGGGTGTTTCTGTGAACGTATGTGTATGCGTGATTGTAGTTGGAGTGTTTTTGGGTGATTGAGAATTGTGGAGAGCCTGTGAATTTGGATATCCGTATGGATGGATGTGTATCTTATCTATATATCAGTGCTATTGCTTGGATCTGTGACTAGACTGCTGATATGTGAGGAGTAGGTAGATAAGTGAGTAATGTACATGAGAATAGTGCGAATCTCACATATGTCACCATCCTACATTTGCTCAATTGTTATCACATTGATGAATGGGAGATGCTGGTGTCAGAGTGATTTGTGAGAATTTACCACGAATATGATGAATGGGTGATACTGAGTGTCATGTTGTTGTAAGTTGAATGTGGAGGTCATTGTGGGAACGCTAATCGACATTGCACGTTAGACGTCATGTTTGTGATGACAGTGATGTGGAGATTATGTGCATGTACTTGAGATGAGTGTGAATTGTTGATAGTGATGATCAAACTATTGTCCACATGTGGAAGGAAGCCTATTGAGGAGGACCTACTTCTAACATTCTTTGATGCAGGTTAACTTACCTGTGAGCTTCATATTGATGTAGATGCTTTCATTTCCGTATTCACTGTGTAGATTTGAATGATGGCTAGGGGGGTGTTGAATGCCATCTGGAAGATGGATTTGTGGTGTTTAGTCATTGGGGACTAACTGTGTCACCACTTCGGCTCTCATTTCAGTGTTTTCAATCTAGGGATTTAACACTTCCGTGGCCTTGTCAATCACTTTTTCATATTTATCCAATTAAATGTTCATGTGCTCATTCTGAGATGTTGTGCAATTTGATCGGTTTGAATGTAATGTGACGAAAGTCTTTTGTTGGTGTTGTGCAATGATTGCTATGTGTGAGTGACATCAATGAGAATGGTGTGTGACAGTGACACACTCTCCGAGGTTGAGGTGAGCACACCGTTGAAAGGTGCGTAATGGAGATGCTAGTCAGAGACCATCAGTGTTTTGAGTAGTCACCAAACAGACAGACTGGTGGTATTACCACCAATGTTGACTTCTCATATGCAGACTCTGTCAGCACTATGTTGCAGTAGCCATGTCATCCGTCATGTCTGAGATGATTCCCTGATGCCTGTCACTGAATGGAATCTGCAGACACACCGAGATATCGTGTTGTGTGGATTGAGGCAAGAGATTCCTTCCACACTATCAGAGGTCATAGTGTCTTCGTGTGGTCCAAATTGTTGTCGCACTGACTAGTGAACTCCTCATGCTGATCATCTAGTTGGTGTTGTGTTTGGAGAACATTGACGACGAGTATCGAATGATTTGCATTCCAGTGATCACTGTGAATGTGGTCACCATGAAATCAATCGTTGATGAGTAAGGATGATTTGGGTGGACAATCTGTCGGAGTGTTGGTTTGTATTGGGATGTGGATCATCTCTCGCTGTGACTGCACTCTCCCTCATCCATACACCCACATTTTAAATTGGTTTCCACAATCTCTTCCACCTGTCATGTGTGTTTTGTGTGAAAACTTGATTGAGAACTTCAATCAATATTGACCCGTGTTTCTACAATCCTCTTTGGAACGCACATGAAATACTACTGCATGTTGTCACGTATGCATTCACTCCGGTTGTCGACTTCCTCCACGTTCACTCGATGTATTGGATAGTAGAAAGCTTCAAGGGAATACTGTGTATCAACGCGACACATAGATATCCATCTCATCAACGTCTCAATATGAACATAATTAGCGATGTTCATCTCACACAATCCACGTTTTCATCCACATAGTTGGCATACAGCATTCTTGCACTTGATCATGCTTTTGTATGACTTCGATCTGTTTCTTCTGCACTGCACTGCACTGCACTCTGTTGACCTGAAACAGTTGTGTGTTGATAGTCTGCATGTGAGTTGCAGAGTGAGTGAGTGAGTGAGTTACAGAGTGAGTGAGCGAGTGATTTGGTCTCATGTTCAACATCTGGTTTCACATCTGTTCTGCATATCTCAACATGATCATTGTGCCAACTGACGACGTCAGTCTAACACAGATTGAAATCACTTGATTAACTGAGGACAATATATTGTAGTATTGGTTGACACGAAAATGTTCTTTTAGGATAAAGTACATCAAGTGATTGGTTGATCGATGAGTGAAATGAAGTGAAGTGAAGCGTAATGATCTGACTGTGTTTGTATGTGTTGTACTTTTTGATGTAGATGACTCTGTGTGTGTGTGTGTGTGTGTTATTGATGTTGTTGGTGTACTTGTTTGTCGAAGCGTTTGTGTAGCGCGAATGATGCAGTGAGGAGTGAATTGTGCTCAACTAGCATTCATGCTTACTTGTCATTGCTGATATCAGTGAATAAATCACTCTGTGAGGATGTGGCCTAGTTGGAGATATTTGTTGATGGTTTTCGAGATGAATATTTCCTGCTTGCATGGAGTGATCTGCTGAGTTACTCCTCACAGAGAATGTTTCCGATTTTCAGAAAGGACTTGACAGGATGGCATCAAGTGAATCGGCTTCGTGATGTAGAGTAGTGGTTGTGTAGTGTTCTCCAAACCTCCATATCAGTTACATTTCTGTTGGTTTGACTGTGATGGAGTGTTGTTGGGTGGTGGTTGTCATTTGTTGGTGGATTGAACAATGTGGATTTTCATGAAGACTGTTGTCAGTGTGATTCATTCGATGGGGTTGATTTGGATTTGGGTGTGTATCGAGGTTGGTGAATCACAGCAGTGAAGTTAGTCATCCAAATGACTCGCATAAAGTTCAGTATTGTTTAACTTGTTGCTGATGTTTCAACACTAGTCGCTGCTTGTGTTTAGTGATGTTTTGTGTACTTTAGAAGACGTGTGTCTTATCAGTTTACTGCCATTTTAAGGGATAGCTGTCGAACTGTGTTGTAGAATGTCTGAGTGACTTATTATTTGCTGACATCGAGCTGGAATTCAAGTACTCAGGTTCGATTGTTTGTGTGAATGGCCAGTGTATCGTGTGTGGTGATGACTCATGACTTTGTTGTTGTGTTGTCTGTTGTTTAGCTGACTGAATCAGGACACAATTGAGGATCCCCGTGGACATCAATTCTTCACACGGACTTGCTGGTTTGAGACAATATTGAGTGAGTGTGGATGAAATCTGTGATATTCTGAGGGGTATGATTGTGAGAAATGAGATGATGAGAATTCTGTTATCTCTCTACTCATATTGTGAGTGTGATGTTTTGACTGAGTGCTTTCAATTATCTTGAATATTGCAGCAGGTTACATACATCTTTCTAGACGTGGTGTCACATCTCTGTCATGCATGCGTGTATGTTGGCTTCATTTTTCGAAATAGACAGTGAGACAGGTTTGTTTTTCGGTTAGGCGTAGTCAGTGAGAACACCCTCATCCTTTGATGTGACGTCATCACAACACACCGTGACGTGATTGGAAAATGCACAGAATCATCAGACTTGTTAATTGTGACTTGAGTGAGAGGTGAGTTTCACGTACAGCATCCTGGAAGCTGCCATGGTTGTCTACCTCACCGACTTGTAAAAGAAGGACGAAACTGCTGCCCCTCACTTCAAACTTCGGTTGTCGTCAACTCCATGGATGATGTTTGGTCTTGATGAGGAACGCATGTTTGAAGATGTGTAAGGCTCGTCGGACGGAGTATGAGTTGCTTGTGAGCTGCTTTCGTGTATGCCGGACATCACGGGAGAATGAAGTACACGCGGCTTGATTCGTTACATTCGGAGGGATTCCTTCTGTCAGCGAAATACATTGTGTTGTCTACACGAGTTAGGGTACTGAACAGCTTTGTATAGGAGGTCGCTGATTATGTGGATTCATCCACTCAGATGCTGAGAGTCGTGTGATCAACCCTGTATGACCACTGTAGTTGAGAATCTTTGCAACTGCCATTACGTGTATCACTTCACAGTTGACCAACTGACTGTTTACTGGGATGGTGTCCTAGTATTTGTAGAGATTGTTTGATGACTTACTGCATATAGTCCACGATTGTGTGATGTCTAAATTGGATGTGCTGACTCAGGTAGGAGTGGTGGAAGCCTCAGTGGTTTCTGAGAGTTGACAGTTGTATGACTGGCGTAATTGTGTGCGAGTTATACTTGGTGTAGTGCAGGAGGGGAGGGGAGGGGAGGGGGGTGGGGGTAAACATGACGAAATGTTCAGACTGTTGCAGACTCACCGACTACCTTAATGTGCATATCCACATTCACGTGGATTATCACTGGTGTCTGAATATGCATGAACATGCATATCTGTATGTGGTTACTCAGGTCAGCTAGAGATGGAATGGGCTTTGTGATCTTGGATCATGACGAATGAGTGTGACAAGCTGTTGGTGAGCTCTCACTATATGTAGATATCGACTCGACTGAATTCAGACAGTCGGTCAGTCAGTTAGTCAGTCAGTCAGTCAGTCAGTCATTCAGTCAGTCAGCCAGCCAGTCAGTCAATCAAGCAATCAATCAGTTAGTCAGCCAGTCAGTCAGTCAGGCAGTCGATGGATGACAACCACTCAGAATTTTTCAGTGAGTAATATTTTCATTCGTCAGTGAGAAATCATGTTGAAGGCACACTGTCAATGTCTTTACACTGTCCCACTGCTTCGTCTCAGTGAGGATCACTTTGGAAATGGAATTGATGTATAGCGTATGAGTAAGCACTTCAGCGAGAGGAACTGTGGGGATAGTGATGTTAGCAGTATAAATGGAACTGCACGCATTGGTTTCGTTAAGTGACACACTACTCTGTAACGTATTGCAACATGTGGACTGTTCATCAACAGCCACTCATGTGGTGGGTGTTAAACGGGAGGTGAAATCAGTGGAGAGAGACAGACAGATAGACAGAAGTTTCTGAATAGGCAAAAGAGAATCTGAATTCGTCTCAACGAAAATATTCACCAGGTCACATGTGCATGCTCAACTGTAAGTGAAATCGTCACCTCTTCATTATTCACTCATTCTCTTGTGAAAGCCGCCCCCCTGCATTGTTCACCTGCATTTCTCAAAGATAGGTGTAAATTGATAGTTATTAGTTGTGGTCATCCACTAACTGGATGTTTTCAATGTGGCATCCAAACGACCTTGACTGACAGACAAGTTAGACTGTTTACTGTGTATGTATGGTAGAGCGAGGTATGAAAGGTCATGGTTTGTCTGGTTATTGAAGTGATTCACTAATAAACAAGGTCACGTGAATTGTTGTTGATTTATTGATTGGTGTGTGTGTTTGAATGGGATGGGATGGGTTAAGATTGGTGGATTGTTCTGTAGGCTAAGGAGAGAAAATGCATGAATGTGTAGGGACGCGTGTTACAATTCCGTAACGTTTGATCAACCCTACTTAATTTGATGTGCTCTAGTACCTGCTTAACCAGTACTTTACCTAACGTGTAAGTACTGGTAACAAAACACAAATCAAAAGAACTGATACGCAATGTATTTAAAGGAGCTATGTATTTAAGGTAAATGTAATAATAATGAATGAGGGAAAAGTTTAATCAACTTATCTGGCTTGTAAGGCTGAACTAGGGACTCGGAGTACGTGCGTGGTGATCAGCACAATGGAGCGCAAAAATGGCGTCCAAGCCTGCTCGGATGCATGCTCGTTAAAACAAAACTTAAAACACCCTAAGCATCCGGAGGCAAGCTAGAGATTTATTTAGTTAATTTAATTTAAACTATTTATTTTAGCCCTAGTTATATTTTGGTGCCAGGAAGGTGCACTACAGGTTATCCCCCTCCTAGAAGGTTGTTGGGATACCGGCAACCTTCGATCCTAGGAGGCGACTGCGAGGCGGACACGCAACACCTTTCCATATTGGTGATGGAGTAGGTGACGTGTGGGTCTCCGAAGCTAGTGCAACTATGCACACCTACGAGGTAAGATAACTTTGCGTCTAGACGCAACCCTTCTCGCAGTGGTGGAAGGTGACCCAAAGCCTCCGTCTACTTTTCCCTATTGCTTCTTAATCTACCGGGGAGTGTACAGGGGGAAATTGGTACAAAGAGAACCGAAGAACGATCCAAGTAGCATCGTCAGCGGCCAATTGTATCCAATTTTCAACGCATTTTCTAGGTTCTGCAAGAAGAAAGAAATGGGACATTAGAGTGCTAAGAAAAGGAAAACCAAACAATTCGAAGTGGGAGGAGTACAGAAAAAAAATAATAACCAACCAAAAAAAATTTTTTGGAATTTAAATTGTATTTTTGGTTTTTTTTTGAAAAAAAAACTGTTTGCAAAGTAGTAAACATGACTTTTGAAAACTTTAGGTATGAAAACGCATTGAAAGTGTATGCCACGACAAAGTAGTTGAAACTCCGAATTCACCAAGTGTGAAGTTGCTCTGGGGCTAATTAACGAACTCGGCGTATCGCTTGGGCCAATGTACACGCCTCCCAGCACGTGTAGAGGTTACTGGATCAGTGTTACTAGACGTGGCTCTTTTAGAAGGTTCAGGATACGCGCGACTAAACGAGTCTGTTAGGGAGTCCGGCGGCAAGGGTCTGGGTGTGCCTGTGGAGGTGTCGCACAATATTGACACTTCACTGTTCAGGAGCGGTAACGCTGTATCTTCAGAGAGGATGAGTGTTGAAGTTTTTCAATCTCCTCGTCTGAATCCTGAAGTTCGGCAATCTTCCGTAAGTCGACTGCTCGAGGCAAAGTAGTGGTGCAAACGCGAGACAGTGCGTCCGCGACAGGGTTATTCACACCAGAAATATGACGGATGTCCGACGTGAATTGCGAAATATAATCTAGGTGACGTAATTCACGCGGTGAATATCTGTCAGTAGTGGTGTGTAAGGCATACGTCAGAGGTTTATGGTCGGTAAAGATGATGAAGTCACGACCTTCCACAAAATGACGAAAATGTTTCACTGAGGCATATATGGCGAGCAGTTCCCTGCCGAAAGTGCTGTACCGCATTTCGCAGGTGGATAACTTCCGGAGAAGAATGCAACTGGGATCCAAGTGTGATCCGAAAGTTGTTGCAACACAGCTCCAATGGCCGTGTTAGAGGCGTCAACCGCAATGCTAAGAGGTAGGTTTACGTCTTGATGCACCAGCATCGTGGCGTCTGCTATTGCGGTTTTGATCTTGCGAAATGCTTCTAGTGCCTCAGGAGTCAAGCTGAAAGTTTTACATTTACTTTTCAGCAGGTCGGTCAGTGCAGTCAAAATGTGTGCACATTGGGGAACGAAGCGACGATAATAGCTCACCATACCCAGAAACACACGCAGAGCTTTAAGTGACGCTGGGACTGGGAAGTCTTGGATCGCCTGTACCTTTTCAGGTAGTGGGCGAATGCCTTGCTCGTCGATAACGTGTCCCAAAAATTTTAGTGAACGAACGCCAATTGGCATTTGGCCAGGTTGACTGTCATCGAATGCTCTGACAGTCTGGCGAAAACCTGTTTCAAGTGGTTAAAATGGGTGTCTTCGTCAGGACTAGCGATTAGTATATCGTCTAGGTAGGCATAGGCGAAATCGAGTCCACGTAAAACATCGTGAATAAAACGTTGGAAGGTTTGTGCTGCATTGCGAAGACCAAAAGGCATACGGAGGAACTCAAAAAGACCAAACGGTGTAATGACGGCTGTCTTGGGAACATCATCAGGATGAACCGGGATCTGATGATATGCACGCGTCAAGTCAAGCTTACTGAAGATAACCGAGCCTTTTAAAGATGCAGTCAAGTCGTGAATGTGAGGGACTGGGTAACGATCTGGAATCGTTTTAGCGTTGAGCCTTCGGTAGTCACCACAAGGCCTCCAGTCCATGCCATTGTTCTTGGGTACCACATGCAAGGGTGAAGACCATGGACTGTTGGATGGTCTGATTATTCCCATTTCAAGCATGTGTTCGAACTCGGCTTTTACAGCACGCAGTTTCTCCGGGGATAATCGCCGTGGTTTCGCAAACACTGGCGGGCCAGTCGTCGTTATGTGATGAGAAACGTTCGAAGTCACACAAGGGACACAACGACTTGGCTTAAAGACATCCGGAAAGGACTGAATGATAGACGCGTAGGGACTAGAAGCGTCCGTCGTGCAGTACACGGGACTGAGGGGCGGCGTCTTTGTGACTATACCGGAAACAGAGAGTGTTGTGGTAGAATCTATCAACTTATGCTTGCCAGCATCTACCAGCAGCTGATAGTGCTGCAAGAGATCCATACCAATAATGCCGGTGGTCACATCTGCCACTATGAAAACCCAACGAAAGGGACGACGCAATCCAAGGTTGAGATCGAGGAATCTCCGACCATAGGTTGTGATGGGCGAACCGTTGGCGGCACGAAGTTGCAGAGACATTGGCCGCAGACGCTCTTCCTTCGTAGGTGGGATGACGCTAGCTTCTGCCCCAGTGTCAACTAGGAAGCGTATCCCAGAATGTCGATCAGTGACGAAGAAGAGGCGACATGGAAGTGGCTCGCCAGCGACGTTAGTCGCCGTCACGTGCTGGCTCACACGTTTCCCGCCTGGTTAGCCTCGAAGGTGCAAGGTCGAGTGCACTTTTGGCATTGGCACCATAACGTTTATGGTACCAGCACAACCTGGGTTGGGATTGTCGCGATTTGGAACGTCTGCTACCGGTACGGGAGGCAGACCTGTTGCGCGAGCGAGACGTGCGACCTTTGTAAGAACTACCAGACCGCATTTCGTTCCTGATGCTGCACAACTCTTCATACAATTTTGAGATGTGAGTTATAACATCGAAACTTGTTGGCTCAACAGCCGAGGGAGGGTTTTTGAACGAATCCGTGGCAGTAGACAGTGCAGCTGAGATACTAGTGTTGGGTTTCGTAGCATCCACAGCTCTGTCAGCCGCTTCCGCCAACTCTATTAAGGGACACTTATGGAAGGGTGCGAGGATCCCTTGAACCGACTGTGGTAACCTCTGTAACCACAGTTGCTTGAGAAATGCTTCATCAATGTTGAAGTCAGCAATCAGCTGCTTCATCTGACGAAGCAGTTGCGTCGGCTTGCGATCACCCAGATGCACATCCCTGAAAAGTTCTTGCACTTTCTGCTGGTCAGTAAGTGCAACACGTTTGATGAGGGCGGTTTTGAGGCGATCGTAAAGATTCGGTGCTGGGTCATCTAGCACATCTGAGACGTCTTCAATCACATTTTCCGGTAAGCTGACGATGACTAAGTTGGACTTAGTTTCTTGTGATTGAATGTGTCTCAAGGCAAACTGAGCTTCCACATGGGAGAACCATGCAGATGGTCTGTGGGCCCAGAAGGTGGGAAGCTGGAGGGTTACGGCCATCTGCGCAGTCGAGTCGTTATCCGCCATTGATCAGGGAATTAACGAGGCACGATAGTGATAATAAAAAAATTACAATGCAAAAATAACCAATGAGGAGTGCAATAATATAAAAAAAACGCTAGACGTGCCAAAAACAAAATTAGGCCAGACAAATCAACGCAAGAGAACAAAGGTACTAGACAAAATAAGAAGTGATACTCGGGCTCACCAATTTTGTAGGGATGCGTGTTACAATTCCGTAACGTTTGATCAACCCTACTTAATTTGATGTGCTCTAGTACCTGCTTAACCAGTACTTTACCTAACGTGTAAGTACTGGTAACAAAACACAAATCAAAAGAACTGATACGCAATGTATTTAAAGGAGCTATGTATTTAAGGTAAATGTAATAATAATGAATGAGGGAAAAGTTTAATCAACTTATCTGGCTTGTAAGGCTGAACTAGGGACTCGGAGTACGTGCGTGGTGATCAGCACAATGGAGCGCAAAAATGGCGTCCAAGCCTGCTCGGATGCATGCTCGTTAAAACAAAACTTAAAACACCCTAAGCATCCGGAGGCAAGCTAGAGATTTATTTAGTTAATTTAATTTAAACTATTTATTTTAGCCCTAGTTATATTTTGGTGCCAGGAAGGTGCACTACAAATGAAAAGTGTGAGTGATGAAAGGTTGATTAGTGGAATATTGTGTTCAGTGTGGAGTGAGAGGAGTACAGGTTGTCCGCGTTGTGTTATGCAGCTTTATTTCTGTAGTTAACCAACTGAAGACTTTTGAAATATTGATGTGTGTATTCGAGTTTATTGTGTGATTATCTCTTTGAAAACGTAGGGTGTTAAGCCTCAGTTGTCAAGAGGCTGTTCTACACCTAGTTTTCGTACTGGTTTGTCACTCATCAGAGAGATTAGCTGAAGACAGTGATAATCTGTTTGTTGATGTGGGAGACTTCAGTGTATATGGGAGGGGAATTGTATTAGCTGCGTTCAGAATATTGAGCAGTTCTATCGGTCCACGCGTTTAGGATACTGAGGAAGACGAACTGTGCGAGTAAGCAAGGAATGAGCAGTCGAATGTGGTTGAGTTGTGTATGTGAACTGACAGGAATACCAGTTGTCCGTGTTGTGTTTGTGATTGTTCTTGTGTGATCAAGACATTGTAGTTGACTTCGATCGAGTCTTCTCCTAGTGAAAGGAAGTAAACGACCACAGTGTTCACATTCCTGTAGTCGTATTCTCTCGAGATTTGCGTGTAGTCTGCTTCCTTTGTTGAGGAGTGGGTTGTAGAGAAGATGCCGTTTGAGAGTCAGTTGAGACTTTCTTCGTGTAACTGTACGAGTTGACCAGAGTAGGAAATCTAACGAAAAATAATCCACACCAAATGAGTTTGGTGTTTCTTGTCAGCTTTGTTGAATGGCTTACATGGTATCACTGTGCACTGAATAGCATTTTTCAGATGCAGTTTAGCATGCCCCACCTTCCTCAACATGCTGATAGTTAGCATGACGTAGACGAAGTGTTCTTGAACTGAGTTCATCCATTGGCCATATGATAAACCTATAGGGGTTTGTTGGCAGCAGGAAATGTGGCATCATGTATGGAATAGTACTTGCCTCCCTACCAACTGCAAAGGAATTCTTTTCATGATCGATTGATTGAATGTGTGCTGCACTGACACCTTATTCCATTAGTACTTCACTATGGAGTGTTGAATGCAAATTGCTCTATAAGATGGTATTATTTCTATCCTAATCACATCCCACAATATTTTTCGCTGATATGTTCACTTTGATCAATATAGAAAGTGCGTGTACCCACCAGAATTACTGATGCAGTAAATCCGGGAATGCAGTTGGACTTTAGAAGTGTTTTTTTCGTTCTGTGTGTACAGCACGTGGTTGTTCTGTGGTAAGCGATGGACGTGTGTTTGTGTCTGTGTGTGTCTGTATGTCTTGACACATGTGTGTTTAGATGGAAACAGGTTTTTCCAAAATATTGACGTCATTCTGGAATATTTAATGAGAATTTTTGAGATAACCAACTGGCAGTTTATTTGACGGTATGATGAGCAGTTGTGTTTATTGAATGGCTTACCGAACAAGTTGATCTTGTTCCTTGGAATAGTCTGTTGTCATTCTACATATGATGGGATGACATATGGTAACTGGTGAGATGTGAAGTCTATTCCACCAGGTATAACTCACCATTTGCCTGGTCATTGTTATACCGTTCATAACGCTGATTAGTCTATATTGAATTAGTTTAGTATAACATTGGTTTTACTCTGCTTGGTTATTCTGCATTGAGCCGTCACTCGGACGCAGTCTTTTATCACTCCTGTCTTCACATCAAAGGCGTCACTGAGCTTTCCATTGTGGATCACTTGACTGGCATGTGGCGTCTTCATACAGATGTTGAATGAGGTTGATAAATGTTTGTGGCACTAAAACCACAGTGTTGAAGTAGCTGCCTACCAAACTACTTCTTAGTCGACGCTGTTAAAGGCCTTTTTAAATTCGATGAAGTTGAGGTGTAGAGTGGACTGCCATTCTATACTCTGTTCTATAATGACGCGAAGCGTTGCCATTTGGTCCACACATGATTTGTTCTTCCTGAAGACAGCCAGCCAGCCAGCCAGCCAGCCAGCCAGCCAGCCAGTCAGCCTTTTCCGGTCGCAATTTTGAATCCAGCATATTGTTTGGTCTCTCTCCAGGATGATGTGGCTTAATTTTTTGCATGGGGTGGACAGGAGTGGCGCATCATTCTGTGCCAGTTCTTGCAAAGACTCAGATCTCCCTTCTTTAGAAGTCTGACAAGGTAGCCATCCTTCCAATCGATCGATAGGTACCTTTCCTTCCCTCCTTCCTTGGAAACCTTCTGGAATAGAGGTGTGAGCATGTCCATTGATGTCTCTGAGTCTGTTTTCAGTGCTTGTGGAGGAATTCCATCTGGTCCTGCTACTTCTCAGATTTCAGCAACTTTGTGGCATTCAGAACTTCTGCTTTTGTCGGAGGGCTTGTGTTCACTGGTAATTCTGTGGCTAGGCTGCTGGTGGTATTTCTGGACGAGTTGCAGGTGGGGATGGTGGTCGATTCAAGAGTTTTTGATATGGTCTGCCCATTGTTTCCTTTGTTTCTCCTCTTCAGTAACTAGCTTTCCTTCACTATCTCTCAATGGCTTTATCTGTGTTGATCTCTTCCCAGATAGTATGTTGGTGATTTAGTGAAATGTCGTCAGGTCTGTGTCTCTCTTACCTGCAGCCTGTTCTGCTTCATTTGCCAATGTGTCGTAGGAGTGTCGTTTGGTTTTGCACTCACTCGTCTCCACTTCTTTGTCCACTGTAGTGTTTTATACGTTGTGTTACCCTTTTCTTTGTTCATCACTGCACTGCACTACACTACACTGCACTGCAATGCAATACAGTGGTTTATCCTCTGCTTCACCATCACCATATTCCTCTCCCTCCTCTATCAGCTTCCATGTGCCTCTCGGGATCCATTCCTTGTCTTGTCGTTGTCATCTTCCTTCCTAATACGGTTATGCAGGTTTCCTTCCACATCTCCTTCTGAGAGTTCCAGTGTTCTTCCACAAAGATTTCTTCAGGGATGTTGCTCAATGTCTCCCATTTTGTCCTGATGACTAGACTGATGTGTATATGTCCCTTGTAGTTTCATCCTTCAGTTTCTGTTCTGGGTGTTGAAATTGAACTGTGGTCCATCACCAACTTCTGTGAAGGCTTTCAACTTGATTTTGAAGAAATTAGGTTCCTTGCACTAGATATTGAATGGTCTGAACATACATCTGCTCCACTTCTTGATCCAGTAGGTCCAGTAGGCTGACTGAGTCTCCACTCTCTTCACATTGAGATGAAGTCAATCTGAATTTTAGTGTGTCCTGGTGTCTGGTGAAGTCAAATCCATGTAGCTCGCTTCGTGAATATCCTTGTGTTTGTACACACTGCCTCCAATCAACAAATCGTTGAATGCTCAGAAATCTACAAACAGTTCCCCATTCTCATTCATCATTTCATCGAGTGCTTCTCGACCCATAATCACTTCTCTTCCTGTGTTACCTGCTCCCAGTTTGGCATTCATATCACCCCACCCATTAGAATTTTGATGTCCCCAACTAAGGTCTTGCCCAATGTTGATTGCGGCTGTCTGTAGAATTCCTCCTTCTTCTCTTCCTGATCAACATTATTTGTAGGTGCACAGCGTAGCATTGTATGATTGTGACTGTCCTTCCTTTTCAGTTGAATATTGCTGTCATGATCGTGATAGTGATGTTGGAGGAGATTGGTTCCCACTGCATGAGAGAGAGCCTTCGATGCTGTTGGGGACATCATGATAGCCACTTCAAAACTCAGTGTGCCTGTGATTGTCGTCTGGATGACAATATCGGAGTAGATTATCGACTCTTCAGTTGACAGATTGGATGGTCCACTTCCATTCCATCGGTTTTCACAGATTCCCAGACTGGCACTTCTATGCTATGCCTTTTCATCTTCTTTGCAATCTGGGCGGCCTTGCCAGCCAACTTCAAACATAGTGTGGACATTCCACGTCCCCATCCTTACTTTCGCTTTCATCAAGAGAAGCGAAGATACATCAACCAATTGGCTCCCCTGAGGCAGGCTTTTACCAACTGGCGTCATTTCGTCTCTCCGATTCCAGTGAGGAATAAGTTTGTTATTTTTTTTTATAATTTCTTTGTGCTTTGAAGTTTGTTTAGCGGTTGGATCAGTTTTCTGGTGTAGGGTTGCTATCCGTATGCCCAAGCTTCCCTCTCTACCTGGGCTTAGGACCAGCTAGTAACTAGTGAACTGGTTAACAAGACGAGGTTGTTGCATCACTTAGACTTCTAAAATGACATCTACAGGAGCAATTGTTTTAGATGTTAGTTGCATGGAGGCAATTGGTAGAAGGCCTTGAACCTGAGGTATGTCTGCAGCCTTGAAGTAACTGATGAGGTTTGAACTCACATCATCCGATGATACAGTCAGCGATGTTAACAGGGAGCCATTCGGGTGGCAACCGACCTCCTGTAGGACGATTAGATACATTAATTCGTCACTGAAGGGCAAGCAGCTTCGTGTTGTCTAGTCCTAAGTGCTGATGAATTCGTGGGACTAGTTGCGATCGGTTTTTCCATGTATAGTCTTGTCATTATGAAGTCCAGTAGACTTCATCTTCATGAGTAAAGGAGACAAAAATTGTACAAACTCCCAATTATCCTACATTAATCTGGAAGTGTTTTTGAATGATGTATTTCAGCCTGAAGGCTATTCATGAGTACACAGAAAATATCCAAAGTATTGACAAGCTTTACTTCTCATTTCATAATACCAATATCATACATCTAGTTCGTCTATGATGCTTCCATAATTCCGTTTGTTTTGTGTTCTTCCAGTTTATACTAAACATTGACTCATCCAAAGTTTCACCACAAAGATATTCACACTGTATTGCCTAGAATAGACACATCAACAGACACTTTAAGGCTTTACAGAATATCAAGCATGTAAACAAAACAATCAATATGTAAACAACAAAAAGTGTTTTTATGTCTTTGACTACGTACGTTCAGACAGTTTGGTTTAAATAAACATAAATGATCATCAAATGGTTCAACAATCAACCATATATGAGGAATAAATCAATATTGTTAAGTGATTACTGATTGATTTATGTATTGATTATTGATTATTTATTGTCTCTTGTTTAAAGCAGATAGAAGTGAAGGTTGATGTTTTACTTAGTCTGAGAGAATGTTCACACAGAATGCAGGTAATATTGTATGTAGGATAGTAGGAGATAAAGAGCGGAGTTGGTTAGTAGTCGAATCCAGGAAGCGTGTTCCGACCTGTTTGGGACTCATCGTCTGGATATACCTGTGATATCACTGTCACTAAAGAGATTCGAAGCTCATGCCCGTCGCTTTAAACGTCAAGTCGTTGTCCCCTAGGCAACTGAGGCACCAAAGTAACCTCTTGTGTAACGGGTATCAGCTTTTAGCATCGCCATGTTTGAACCATATCAGCTGGTCATTACTGGTTGAAGACTATCTGGCGTTCTAAGAGTTGCGTACTATGTTGGGGCCTCAGTGGGAACAACACCACTCACTGTGGTGCAGGTACATCCTGCTGACGAGTCCAAAATAGGACGAAACACGCCACCTGAATTCTTCTGCTAGTCACCAAAATCACTGTAACATCAAAAATATCCAGCAGTATCGAGGCATCCACACAGAACCCAATCTGCTAGTAGATGTCTGGCGATTCGGCCCTGCATAGCATTGGGAAATTACAATTACCAACAATAATTAATAATTCTAAATCACACAGTGGATACCAATAATCAATAACTCCGAGTAAAACTGATGAATCTTCAACATTTGTAAATCCCAATATTTGGTATGCTGGAGAAGACAGGCTTGTCACCGTATGCTCGAGTTTAAATAAGCCCAGCTTCAGACTTTCGTAAACTCAGTTCACATATGAAGACAGCTAACAGACGACCACCCAGTAGGATTGATGAACATTCACCCAAGAATGTACGTCTCAGAGGCTTTATCTAATTTGGAAGTACGACAATCCATCATCTTGTTGGTACAGGGAACTAGGTATAAACATCCAAACACTTTACGAGCCATCTAAGCTAATGTCGTTTGAAGAATGTGGTCCAAACCACACAATGAAATGGACACAAATACGAACTCAAAACCACCCCGAGTCGTGGAAGAATTTGACCCAGTGTCCTCCAAATCGCCGGCCTTATGGTCTGCCAATTAAGTTGTGGAGTTCTGCCTCATTGATTCACGGAGATGACTTTCAACCAAGTGGGTCATGGGTTCCAACCACGCTTCACCTACTGATGTTTGGGTGGTTAGATAGTATCACTAGCCAGCCCTTATACAATGAATGTAGCTGACTGGCTAATGCACGAATATGTGCACAAGGTAACTGAGTGATTTTCTCTTCTATTCGATCAACTGACTTATGAGACTGAACTGTTCACTAGGTCATGGACTATAGGAAGAAGGGAAAACTCCAGTGGAGGGCATTTCCCATCAAGTTTCTCTTAAGTTCACTTACCAAGTGGAGTGTGACTTTAAAGGCCACCCTAGCGACAACTGAAGTGACCAATTAGACTTCTGTATTTTATGAAAATCTCCCTTCCCAGCTGATATGAGGGCACCTGATTGTTTATTTCGACCGTTGCCTAGATCGGCCTTTACAGTCGCCCCACCAAGTCAACTAAATATATGAGATGATGGTGAAAACTTTTGACTCCATATTTTCTTATCATAAATGTATACTGCAATATTTTTACGATGAATATTTATGTTAATTCCTATGCATTTTTATGTCATATTTTATTGATTATTTGGTTTTTACTATTAACCCTACTTCGAGTAACTCCTACAAACTGCTTCTCATATTTTGCTATTTTATTCACAGGGTTTTCTCTTCACTGATTACAGTTCACCTCTTCATGATAAAATCTCTCTCTCATGCATACACACACACACACACACGCAGACAATCATTAGCATTCTTTAGGTACCCATCTGCACCTACAATCTATCTGTCGATATATTGTATCCGAAGTGCCACTGGTACTAAACTATTATTTGAACGTCGAAGATAATACGTATAGAAGCAGTTGTCAGTAGGTTTTCGTATGACGTACATTGTTATAAGAAGAGTGGTAAATGCCACAGTATGTACAAGTCCGGGGATAATAGTTCTCTCACACTCAGCACGAGAGTATGGAAGAGAAAAGTACAGAAAGACGTGGTGAACTGACGACTCAACAAGCACACAAGAGGCATGTCAATAACCTACGGCGAAAAGACAAGATAAGGTGAGTTAGTGAGTGGGTTGCAGAGTGTGTGAATGAGTGAGTGAGTGAGTGAGTATGCCTTCAAAAGCGTTACAGTGACTAGCTTTACTTACAAAGATGCCATGAAGGCGAAACAGTCGATTGAGTATCTGAAAGACAAATTCAAGCCGTTTCTATTGATGTATATGGAAAGCTTTTACCACAATATATATCTGCGCAATACTCATTGCACTAAATGGGCTCGAACCTTGATGAAGAGTCTAGAATAAACGAGACCAGACGATGTAATCAATATGAACAGCTCATATGATATATATTTGTTATGCGGAATAACTCTGGAGATGCCTTCCATTTACTGAGCCCTTCGTACGTGGATTAGTTACCGGTGTCTAGTTGATATGGGTTATATCGTAGTCTACCGACTGATTTCAAATACTCCCGAGTAACAAGCAACTGACAATCACACGAGACGTCTACCTGTAACCAATTCGTGTGCATGATCCAGTGATTATGTCTGTGACTTCCTTCAGTAGTGAGTGATATCGGTTTGAATCACCTGGGAAACACTAATTTCCTCATTGTTGCAGAAACGTCTTACTAATGGGTCCTGATAAGCAGGAAACCGACACCTGCCTACTAACAGACCCCTTGTCTCTCCAATGTGGTATTCATAAAGGCATGTAAGCTCGGTTAGAAATTCCATTTGCCAGGTGTAGGTATACAGTTTCCTTCAGAAGGAAATTACATCGGTTTAAACATCAGAAGAGTACAGATAGAGTGGATTTCAATCAAAATTAATCTAATTTCAAAGCCAATCAGCTACAAACCCTTGTTTGACAGAAACACTTGCCAACAGTATTGGATATCTGTGTTGTAACCACGGGAAACTGAGAAGACATTAACCACTAAACCACTAAAAGTGTATTCTGAAAATTCAATTTACATTCGACGACGACTGAGTTGTTGGGAGGGTTGAACACCAAGTGAGTAATAAACACTGGGTTCGAGTCCCATTGAGAACAACATCACTTTGCACCAGGGTGTAGGTAAATCCAGTTGACAAGTCCCAATTAGGACGAGACAAGCGTCCTGCACTTGTAGACACCATGTAGATTACAAGATAATGGATATTCGTGCAGTTTAGAGGTATCCTGATGGAAGCTCATCTGCCAACAGATGTCCAGCAATTTGACACAGTGTACTGAAGGGAAATCGATGGTAACAGTGAACAGGACAAGAGGAACAACTTTAGAAATGTTGTGAGTTCTACTCTGTGGCCTGTGACTGATATTGGAAATTTTTATGTGAGGTATGTGAACGTCGCCTTTTATCACTTGTTGCAGTCTTCATTAAGCATACTTCAGGTGTTTAGCAATGGAGAATAGAACTAACTAATCTTTCTTGATATGTAGATGTGATGTAAAGCTGATAGCACTGTTTGGATAGATACACATCTCAGACCAGTTGTAAATTTCACTAACTCACCCATAGCCGATTTAGCAAGTTCCGATGTTTGCTCTTTATTTACTTACATGCCTACCTATTAAGCATGCATTAGATATCATTGATAACCCACTGCTGTCAGATACTGACCTAAGTTCAGGGTGCTCATTAGATCCAGAAGAAATTCAGAAGTCCCTGGAATTCTGCTCACAATCGAATGTATTCACGTTCAGAGGAGATCTGTTCTGTACAGACAGACAGATGGTATAGCAATAGGATCGGCACTATCACCAATAGTAGATAACTTGTTCATTCATTTGTTAGAGACAAATCCAATAACAAATTCCTGTATACCTCCAAGAATTTGGTCAAGGTGCCTAGACGATACATGAATCCAACTTTATGGAATGTATAATGGAAAGACAAGAGTACAACAAAGTAAAGATGAAGATTTTTAGAAAAACAACACATTCTGACAGATACCTCGATTATCAGTTTACACATCCTCTGACTACTGAAGTAACTGTCACTCGGAATCTAATCAATAGGGTTGGTTAACCGTCTTGTTAAAAAGAAACAGGTTAAAGAAGAGGAGTTAAAGTTAGTTTGTTGCACACTGAAATTAAGGATGTGGCGAAATTCCCTCGGAAGTACTGGATAAGCACTGTCATAATCCATACCATCAGGAGACTTCAGAATAAATAAGACGAATTCTCAACAAACATGATGTAAGAGTTTAGTTTTGTGCACCAAATACCCTACACTGAAACTTAATGAAGTTAAAGATGTAGTAATAATAATGGGTGGTGGCTAATAGTGGAATCCAGGATGCAGATTTCGGGCTATTTGGGGATCGTCAGCTGAATGTACCTGCCTGCCATTGAGTGATGTTTCAGTTGGGATTGAGACTCGGGAGCGACCACTTCAAAGGCCATAGAGTCGTCCACTACACGACCGAGCCACGATAGCCGATTCTTGTGGTAGGGGCATAGTTTTAGTGTTATTGCCCATCATTACTATATATAATTAAAACACAGGCAATATCGAGGCATCTGCACAGGAGCCCATATGCCAACAGAGACTAATCAATTCGGTTCTACTCTCGGTTTCATCGAGAGAAGAGAAGACACATCAACCAATTGGCTTCTCGAAGGCTTTCATCAACTGGCATCATTTCGTCTCTCCGATTCCAGTGAGGAATAAGTTTGGTTTCATTTTTTAGAATTTCTTTGTGTTTTGAAGTTTGTTTAGCATTTGGATCGGTTTTCTGGTGTAGGGTTGCTATCCGTATGCCCAAGCTTCCCTCTCTACCTAGGCTTAGTATCAGCTAGTAACTAGTGATCTAGTTCACCAGGTGAGGTTAGTGGTTAACGCTCATACACTGGTGTCGGTTACCGCTTCGTGAACATTTCATGTACCTAATCTTTATCCACTGATTTCCTCGATTTTACGTATCATCAGACATGAATCTATTCTAGTTAGGTAACAAAAGCGGTGCCGTCAGCTGTCTTAGTATTTATGAACACTCAATTTACTTTATGCTTAACTACTGAAGCAAGATATTAAGAATTCCCATGTGCCGAGTGTACACCAAAATTTTTCCTCTCGAAAGCCTATCTACCCACTGTTTCATACCTCATATCTGTGATATTGAACGTGATATTTCATATTCTCGCCAGTCCTCCTTCTGTATAGTTCTTCTTATATTCATTCACACTTCTATGAACTTCAGTCTCATTAATAACATCACCACCCATTTGTATACAATTATTTACAGCTGACAAGTCCAATAAAGTTCAGAACTTGTTTTCTTAATTCCACTTTACCACTGATGGATAGTACCAAGTGATATTATCAGTGATATTTATCTAATCGTTACATTTATCCTAACAGTTAACAGTGAAGTTTTGTGGTCACATGAGTAGAACTTAATCTGTTGAACCTGAAGTGTTTCTATTAACTTTGAGCATGCATCAAAGACAATATTATACATATACATAGTTTAAGGAATAAATTGTTGAGAACATTATTTTGCATGCATACTAAGCTTTTTATAATCATCATGCCACATGAAGTGCACTTTTTTCTTTATGTTTATCATCATACACTACTGAAATTAATTAGTAGTATGTGGTTGTCCTTGACTCAATATTGACAAATCGATATACACACCTGCACTCAAATGTTAGTCACTCATTCAGTCTAATTCTCTTCATCAAAAGATCGAAAATATTTGAATTTATTGATTTTGTATATGCATATATTTATACTGGAATGCTATAGCTTAACGGATTTATTGTCACGTGACTGTGCACAAAACATGTTTTGCCATGATTCATTGACCCTGAAATTAAAAAAATTATGCATGTATAAGCCAACACCTGCTTATTATCAATGTAATGTAAATTAGATGATTAGAGAGAAAAACAATCACAGAAAATAAAGTACACCAGGGAATAATTCTTAAGGTTATTTTCTTTGAATTTGTACATAATATATACAATATATTTATATTTCGAACGGCTATTACTCTATTTGAATATTTAATGAATTAATTGACTTATTTATGAGATGGAAGAAAAAAAATGTAAATATCAAGGTCATTTTTGAAGAAAACGTCATCACTAATCGATAGCATAGTGCTTTTCGTGTAATTTATCGTTTTGCATAACATTCTGTACAGAGTATGCCTACAATCCCTTCAGGGATCATATTTTTATCATATGAGAAAGATGTTTAAATCGATTGTCTTCAATTAACTGATATTCATCAAAGTGTACTGCGAAGTTGAGGGTGGATCAGACAATATGGAATTGGCAACTCTTCAGTGATTGGTCAATACATTCGAGTACTTCATTTCACATATTGTAGCCAATTTATTGATCTATCATAGGATTTTACGCCAATCGGACATGTTTAAAGCCGGTAATTCTACAAATGGATGTCATTTCTATAAACCAAATAAAAGAAGAAACTATTGTCATTTTCTGTTTAGCTGGTGAGTTCACAAAAGAGGGAACCAGTGAAGAATAGAAAATGATGACAAGTTTTTTTATCTGTCTGGTTATGCAGACGATATAAGATGTTAATAACCGTAATGCCCGAGAAAGCTCTGAGAACCAAATAATTCAGAAATGACAAACCAATAGCCTCTAGGTTACTAGTATGCTCTTTGACTGATGTCAGCCAGCTGGAGATAATTGGCAGGAAGATCTGCTTGGCTTAAATTTCATGCTTATTGGTACTCGTTAGGAGCAAGGTGTATTTACAACCTCAACGGAAATAATATCCCCTGTGTGGTTTGAACCCGCGCCACGACGATCAATACACGAAAGATACCAAGTCGATGGGACACTTGGATAGGGACTGTTCTCTTCCAGTACCTGATACTTCATTGAGTCACGAAAATATCAGAGAGTAAAGATCGACTATAAGAAAGACACTTTATTCAACAAAATGCATCATTTATATACTTTTCTTGAAGATATAAAACCTCTAGTTCAAAACTTAAATAGCTTACTCTGATTGGCCAACTGTACGGTAAAATTGTCCAATAAGCTTTTTCCTAACCACACACCGACAATGAAACAATGATTGAAATACAAACACTTTTATCTTAATGGCTGATAACTTAAAATGTTGATTACCATTTAACACACTTTCTATTACTTTCCATCTGTGTACATCCAATGTCACCCCATTTCTCTCCTGACTGCATTGGCAGCTATAAGGATGTTATAAAGACGTGTGAATTTCCTATTGATTCACCAGTATGACATACATTCAATGAGAATTTGTAGAAGTCAAGAACTTCAAAGTGAACAAACTAAATAAGATGAATAAATATACTGTGTTTCGTCATGTTTTCTACAGCTGCTTAAAAAAAACCATGTATTGACTTGTTTCTCCCCTAGTTAACTATAGTTGTTGAGATTATTATTATTTTTCGAAATGTAAATTGTTTCCCTAAAGAAATACTCTATTTTTGGTTAAATAAAAATTTTTTTTACCGGTCGTACGTGTTGGCCAGTTCCTATTGGTTGTTTCATGTTCAAATACTCCATTATTAATCTTATTTCTATAGGTAATGGCTGAGGCATAGAAAAATGACAATGATAGTCTAGCTTTAAACTACGACGACTGATTTCATACTGTGAATGTACTCGCCACTAGATTCGGTTGAGAAGAGCTGAATTCAAGTCTTCTATGGTTCATGACGCATTAATCAATACTCCATCATTACCAAATGATTCTCATCGACTTTAATTTAGATGTTTGTGAGAATTTATCTATTAATTTCAATGTGGAATTCACAATGGACTGATATCAACTGGAGAAGCATTAGACAGCCATTTCGTCCTAGTATGGGACTCTTCAGCAGTCTGCTTCCACGACCTTACCAGAGGTCGAACCCAGGACCTTCATTGTGAGAAAAATCTACTGGTAGTGCAGTCGACTAGAGATAAATTCGTGAAGATTTAAAAGGGAAATAGTATGGATTTCAAATCCAGCCAGCCTAACTACAGAATGACTCGTAAAGGCACCTTAGCAACAACTAAAATAGTCATTTAAGCATTTTATTCCTATTGGGAAGGCAGATTTTCATAGAATAAAGCAGTCTGGTTAGTTATTTCAGTTGTTGTTGCTAGGGCGGCCCTTAAAATCCCCTCTAACCGTAAGATTGCCACCGTAATTAAGAAAGGGTAGGTTCCGCGCTCACAAAGCAACTTGGAGTGTAGTAAAACGACTTTAAGATCCTGTAGGAAACAACATAGAAGTAGTTATCAGCTTCAGCTGATGTTGAGGCCAATGTTACTGGTCGTAGGTTGATTCATCAACCCTATGTGAATTACCATTCCGCTCACTTGCTACATTCGAAATAATCCTACTGCCACTGAAATCACACTGCAACTGACTCAAACAGAAGTCAAGTCTACTTTACGAGACCACAATGAATCAATAATTATATATTATGCAGAAGGCATTTGAAGGCGTGAAAAGTGTAACAAGCGTAAACGGTCTGGTCAGCATCTTAGCGAATAAGAACGAAAGGCAATGGACTCAAGGTCACTCACCACTGATTGGTTGTTGCTGTCAATCACCTTGGGCAAGGATATAAGAGAAGTGTTTTGGGATACATGTCAGTAGTATTAGTGACGAAGCCAAAAAAAGGACCACAAGAAAATATGGAAATAATTATGTAAAAGTATTTGTAGCCCAGGTGGATGATTTTTGTTGAATTGCATTCTCTGAGCTGGGTTGTTTCATCGTGATGCTTGCATTGCCCTTCTAGCCAACATCACCGGCCCAGACGACATGTTCTTCGGAGATGAGAATCTTCCACAAGAGAACAGCTATCTTTTACCTAACGAGTGTCTACGTCAACAGGTTCTGTCAAAGTGTGTGAGATGTAGGCCACCATCTGACTGTCTAAATGGGAAAGAAAATCAATGAACAAAACAGAAGACAATCGGAACAACTGACTATCAGATCCAAAGGCAAGGTCACAAGAGCGGCCAGTAGAAAAATATATGTAGTCAGGGGCCCACAATCAAATGGAACTGTCAGTGGCACACTACGTCATCACGACAAACTGATGAGTCACCCGTGGTGTCTAAGAGGACAATGAAAGCTTCTCGATTAAACCGTGTCGCTCAGAGAACACAAAACACAACCAAGAAATGCACTGGCATGAGCAGTTCTTGATCACTCGCACCGATTGGCAGTGTGTCCTAGGCGATCAAGGTGATCTAAGCAGTGGACGGCTGTTTCGTTAGTTAAGGATGGAGCTCATCAGCGATGTAGCCGGATTGATTTATGTTAAAGAGCCGGATTGTAAGAGGTCTTATATACAACTTTTTGCTCGCAACGTTAACACTAATTGTGGTATCAAACAGAGCATATAATGCAATATATATTTATAAAAGGAAACGGTATTACTTACTAGATGACGTTTAGGATACCACTTATTTTCTAAAGATGTTATAAGCCTTTACAGCAATGAGAAATGAACTCAGGCTAAGCAGCAGCCTACACTTAGGACAAAAGTACCAATAGAGAAAATTATCTTAACGGTGCAATTTCACTTGACTATCTTTAAGTTTGAGAAGTGATAGAAAGAGTAGACATGGGATCACCAATATCCTCGACTATAGGAGATGCATTTGTGAGCAGTTGGGAATGCATCACTCCAGAGACATTTAACCCTACCACGATAGTCTGGTTGAGATACATAAACGAGATAGATTTGCCGTGTTGAACTGTATGCACCCCATCTAAATGAATATAGGACCAGGCATTACCGCACATCGGTCCAAGTTGCCACACCTCATATCAGTTCATCAAGTAAAAAGGCAGTGAAGTGGAAGATCAAGAAGAGAAAATTCATTTGGAAGAGATATAAAGTACTAAAAGAAGGAAAGAAAGAATGAGAAAATGGTGAGATTCGGTATAGCGTTAAAACGAGGGTAATGCGTGCATACATTTGCACCACTGACCTTCCAGTCGTCCTAAGCGTTTTTCCAGCCTGAACATACTCCGACCAACATTGTGTGACAAGGCAGAAGGTGATAAGGCATACGTAACAACGCATGTCGGAGCCAACCATCTCAGTCGATCAAGGTTCACAACCTCACCAACTGATTTACCTCTTCTCTCTAAAACTTTACACCTGACGTCTGCGTTACTCACGGGATGACACCACGGAATACGGTCTGATCTATACTACAAAGGTAACGGTGGTCAAACACTTCAAGCCTTCTCATGTCTTCCACCTCCAATGGCCATGTTTCACGGTAATACAGTGGGACAGAGTGGACTGCTGTGCAGGTGCAGTACACGCCACCCTTAGTGGACAACCGGATATCACGGAGGTGCCACAGGTGGTGTAAGTTGGCAAAAGCCAACCGAGTCTTTCATATTCGTGCAGAGACTTCATCGGCCACTGAGACACCAGGGCTGATCCTACTTCCCAGGAAGGTGAAGTTGTTAACACACTCAATCACTACACTCTCTATTGTTAGCCACGGTGGGGCACTGTTGAAGACCAGTCGTAGGGCAACAATTTGCATTTGGATGGTGAGGAACACCTCCCAAACATTCTCAAATTGCCACTCAGAGTGTTCAGAAGACCCTGCATCTTGTCAGCGTCTTCATCTAACAGGACTATGTCATCTGCATATTCTAGGTCTAATGAGAATTTTCCTGAGATTAGGTCAACCTCTGTGTAATCAGGTGACGAGAGGGAGACCTCCATAAGAATATCTATGATAAAATTGAATAGGAATGGAGACAGTGGGAACCCTTGGTGGACACCACTCGATGAGCATAGCTCCCTGGACATCTCACCATAGACTGTGACACGCCCACAAGTGTTCAAGGAGACAGCCTTCAATGAATTGATGTGCTTACTCGGCACGCCTTTTAGTGATAGACATTGCCATAAGACTTCTCGATCAGCGGAGTCGAATACCACCTTCAGGTCGAGAAATACAGGTATTGTCGGGTGTTGGTAAGCTTGTCTGTGTTCCAGAACCTGGTGCGGTGTTGAAATCAGAACCTATCGACACATTTCTTTCTTACACAGATGATGCAGTCCACTTCACCTATGAAGTAAAAAGTGACAAAGGCGGCACTTAGACTTTAGGTCATCTCATTGAATGTTAGGGGACGAAGACCGGCTAGTAAGGCAGAAAAAGGGGAAGGCAGTTTATAACCGTCATAATTTTATCGGATAAGGAATGGACACGATAAGCCGTACATAGAGTTTTCAATGAACCAGGCGTTTGAGTTGCCTGTAAAACTACAAACTCATTAAAAGAGTGAGTAAACTATATCGTCTAAAGAATCCTATGGAATCCATTAAACACAATAATTAGTTCTACCGACTGTGAGGTCGAATACATGGGTGGTGTCACACACAATCATGCTAAAGAATGTGGCAGAGTGACAGTTTCACGAACTGATGTAGGTAGGTGTACAAAGAGAGGAGAAGATTCGTAACTGAAGCTTTGCTCATCAAACCAATACCAGTCGTCACATGTAACAGGAATAACATCACATCACTTCTCGATATGTAGAAGATTTTACTACCTAATGAACTAAAGAATGAAAATCAACGGAACTGTAAAAACCAGACGAGAAAGTTGTATGCTAGCCTTGATTGGATTATGGGTAATCAGTAATGAGAATGTCAATAATTTACTTCATAGTTCCAGCTTGGTTATTCAAGTAAATCTTCCAATTACTACACGATTCAATTGACTACTCTCTTGACCTTCAAAGTTATCAAACTTTTTGGTTAACTACCCACTTTCAAATTAAAATTTGTCAGAAATCAATGGAAATCATTACAGAATTGATTTTGTGTAGAATATTTTTTAACCTCGCCTGGTTAACTAGTTCACTAGTTACTAGCTGATACTAAGCCTAGGTAGAGAGGGAAGCTTGGGCATACGGATAGCAACCCTACACCAAAAAACCGATCCAAATGCTAAACAAACTTCGAAGCACAAAGAAATCATAAAACCTAAAAACAAACTTATTCCTCACTGGAATCGGAGAGACGAAATGACGCCAGTTGATGAAAGCCTTCGAGAAGCCAATTGGTTGATGTGTCTTCTCTTCTCTCGATGAAATCGAAAGTAAGGATGGTGACATGGAATGTCCACACTATGTTTGAAGCTGGCTGGCAAGACTGCCCAGATTGCAAAAGAGGTACAGTTTTATTCCAGCCTTTTTCTGATATTACTTTTCTTTATGTCAGCACGTTGACCGAGTTGGTTGAAATGAACCTCAATAAAATACTGATAGTGTTATATGTTTTGAGTTGACTGGAGAGAAGTCCTGTATCAGCTCTGATTTTGTACTTATTGTGACTCATCAGTGGGATGTATCTGCAGCTGTATGACAATCCATGCTATCTTGGAGGTGGAAACCTCTGACACTCAGTACTGAATTCAGAGGGTTTATCAGTAAGGTGTTCATACCAGGAGTGATTTCATGTGGCACTCAGCTGTGTACACAAGTTGACTAACGGTTGGCGCTGCTGAATTTTGCGCTTGGTCGATAGATTTCAATAAGAACTTAGGACTAAAGAAAAACTTTGTGGGTATAAGTGCCCCAACTTATATATGTCATTCTGCACAGCCTCCTTTGAGTCCCCCGAGGATACTCGCATTAACAGGTAACAGACATCTCAGTACCCGTACATGTGACAGATTACTGATAACAGATTAGGCAACAAATGTTCTCAGAACAGTGAAGACAACTGAAAGCGTCTATTAGGGGTGGTATACGCTTAACAAAAGTTTCTGTTGCAGATTATTGTTGCTTCGTTAACCATCTACTTTGAAGGTTTAGTCTACAGGATTAACCCAGTTGAATAGTGTCCAGCCATAGAATCTAAAACATATCTCATCCTACTTAATAATGGCTATCTAGATCCACCTGCTTCTGCTGGGGGTCGAACCCAGAAATGATCGTTTCAAGCACCAGAGTTTGCTAATCACTAAGATGTATAATTAAGACAAACACATCTTGTTCAACATGTATCAGTCAGTCATTTGACTTACTGTCTCTGAGGTGGTTAATATTCCTGGACACGGTGGGGGATATAGATTCGGGTGATAGCTCCAAGTTGAGAAGAAGTGCACAAACTGAATTCCACTGCAACCTACTACCAGATATGATTCAGTTATTCTCAAAGTCGCTTTAAAGGTGAACTGACAGAAGTATGAGATATGTATGAACCATTAGTTTTCGACCAATCTTTGGCTCAATGGTAAGACGCTGGCCACGGAACCTTAAGGTTCTGGGTTCAATCCCAAGTGTGGACGGGGTGATGAGTGGTCACCTCTGAAGAGTCCCATACTAGGACGAAACAGCTGTCTAGTACTCCCAAGTTTCCATTATCTCTCCAACTGATGCCAGTCGATGCTGAATATCAACTTTAAAGATGTCTTTAAACGGAGGCCAAATATCAACAAAAACTGATCAATTAAGTTCGATCGATCACTAATGTGGAAGATCAAACTTTTTGATGTTGAGGTGAATAACGCTTTCAAATCTGAAATCTCTTCAAAAATTGATGATTTTATTTAGATCCCATCTGAATGTAAAGCAATATACTTTTCCATGTATGTTGCCAGGGATCACTGGAAAGCTGTTTAGCTTTGGTTTCGAGGTCTTCAGCTGGGTACATCGACTATCCAGTAAGTGATGAAGCCCAAGACTGTGAAGTTTCATAGATAACATATTATCATACACCCACCGGGTTTCACTCTGTTTTAATTTTGCCTCTTGTAACAAATCGAATATCTACACCTATGCTCGTTGCGCATTTCTCGGAGATGAGCAATATTTTGATTGGTTGTGAAGATTTTCGTGAATTTTGGGCTTCTGTAAGGTTTTTGGTCGGTAATATTACACACTATATAAAGAAGGTAGGTGAGTAATCCTTAGAAATCATGAGTACTTCAGTTGTGAGCATGGCTCATTCCTCCATTACTAATGCATTAAGCTAGGCTGGTCAACTTTTCAAGTGGACCGGTCATATTATATTGGATTGTAGAATAGAACAGAAACAAGTTGGGAGTTTAGACACCAGTGTTTACAGAAAACCTTTACATTCAAATCGTCTCACTCTATGTCAATTGAAGTTGGCTTAATAAAATGTCTAAGTAACAGGGCCAGAAAACTTACTATTTTAGAGAGATGACTATATATCACCGTTATATTGACGACACATTCGTTATCCTAGATCAGAAGGTGGATACAAAAGAAGTGTTAAGAAAATTTAATGAAGTGCACCCTTCACTCACTTTCACTTGTGAGGAAGAAGATGCCAGTAAACTACACTTCTTGAATTTCTTGCTAAGCAGAAGAGAAGATAGTTCACTCAGTAGATGTGTTTATAGGAAGACGGCATCTATACGTCAGTATACACATTTTATTAGTCATGTACTAATTCGGTACAAAGCAAACGTAGTCAAAAGCCTCACCAACAGAGCACGAAAAATATGTTCGGATGATCAAGTACTGAAGGAGTTAGATTATATCCGTAATTCATTGCTTGAAAGGGACTGCCCTAACAGTTGCATAAAAAGACACGTGGACAAAGCCAGGGGGAACAAACCTGGTACTATTATCATACAAAAGAAACCTTTATTTATGAAATTGCAATTTAATGGGGATGTGGCTAGAGAAGTTTTATACCAGAGACTCTCTAGAGCCAATAAAAGGACCTTTTACGCCACACAACTTTGTTATGTCATTTTCCAGTCAACCAACTGTTACTGCTCAGACAAAAGTGATCTAGTTTTGCCATTTCTATGTGTATTTACAAGTTTAGCTGCTCCTGTGGAGTAAGGTATATAGGGCGTACTACTAGACCATTTAACAAACGTGTTGTTGAGCATCTACCTTCATGGCTGGGAAAGGGATGGATAAACTCCATCAAAAGCTCAGTTTTATCTCACCTCGTTCGATAAGAACATTGCTTTCACGATTGTACACCGCATACCATCTCATCTGCAAAAAGGTATTCAAGCTCGTCTTTTACACATGGCAGAAGCTGTGGGAATTCGAGCTAATAATCCTAGTCTTTGTATTTAGAAGGAGTTTGTACATCTCTTATCTCTCCCTTGGCCAGGGATTACTTAGTTAATTACTTTATCACTCAGTTTTCATTACTCTTATTATTTCCTACCACTTTTTTGATTATTCACCCCTTTCATATACTTACTGTGTTTGTCTAGGCTTTGTATGTCCATTTACCTCATCCTTTACTATTACGTAATTCTTATTTTCACAAGCTTTTGACCAATTTTGATCATTGGAGTGCCTACATTTTCATGCTGCTATTTTGGTTCCTATCATCATCATCATCATCATCATCATCATCATCATCATCATCATCATCATCATCATCATCATCATCATCATCATCATCATCATCATCATCATCATCATCATCATCATCATCATCATCATCATCATCATCATCATCATCATCATCATCATCATCATCATCATCATCATCATCATCATCATCATCATCATCATCATCATCATCATCATCATCATCATCATCATCATCATCATCATCATCATCATCATCATCATCATCATCATCATCATCATCATCATCATCATCATCATCATCATCATCATCATCATCATCATCATCATCATCATCATCATCATCATCATCATCATCATCATCATCATCATCATCATCATCATCATCATCATCATCATCATCATCATCATCATCATCATCATCATCATCATCATCATCATCATCATCATCATCATCATCATCATCATCATCATCATCATCATCATCATCATCATCATCATCATCATCATCATCATCATCATCATCATCATCATCATCATCATCATCATCATCATCATCATCATCATCATCATCATCATCATCATCATCATCATCATCATCATCATCATCATCATCATCATCATCATCATCATCATCATCATCATCATCATCATCATCATCATCATCATCATCATCATCATCATCATCATCATCATCATCATCATCCATATTGTATGTGCTTTAGTCAAAGTTACTACTTTTATCGATTTCATTATTATCATTTGTATTATTATCTCCATCGTTATATTAAACATTTATCACATCAACCGACAAATCTACATGATTGGTTTAACTAATTAGTTATATATATATATATATATATATATATATATATATATATATATATATATATATATATATATATATATATATATATATATATATATATATATATATATATATAATGCTATTTGTATTAGAGTAAAGCCAGAGGAGGATCTAATTGAAAACAATATTGTTCCCTTATATGTCTTGTTCTAATTTACATGATGGGGATTCTTAAAACTCTGAAAACAGAAAAACTAAGACAAGAAAATAGATACATTAAAGACACCTTACTCATCAACAACTACCCACCTAAATTTACTGATAAGTTATTTAGGAATAGTAAGAAAAATGGGACTAGTATTAGTAGTACAAATGTTAATCGTAGTAATAATTATGTTGGTAACAGTAGTGGGAATACTGTGAAGAGAGAGAGAGAGAGAGAGAGAGAGAGAGAGAGTCCGAAGCCACTACAGTGTAACCAGACAGAGAAGGCAACTCAGGAACACTATGTAGGATTCTTAATAAGGCTGGTTGGCATCACATTGGCATTCAAACCTACAAACTCATTTATAAACAAGCTTTGTAGGTTAGAAGATCCTATTAACCCAATTAAGCAGAATAACTTAGTTAGCCAAATCCCTTGCAACAATTGCGGAGTCAAATACATAGGTCAGTCAAAGTAGTCGACTCAGGTCAATCAGGCTATGAGGGCACAAAAACCTAGTTAGGTCAAAATTGGTATATCCAAGTAAGGTAGGGAATTTAGAAAGAAGCTTAGCCGTACCTATTCATGCAATTACACACAACCATATAATAGGATGGGACAGGGTGAGAAACTTTAAAACTAACATAGCAAGTTGGAGGGACAGATTGATAACTGGGTCTTTGTATATCGAATCAACACCTAGTATATGTAGCTACAGGAATGACTCAGCACCTGTTCTGCAGATATCGAAAATCTTACTACTCATGTCACAAAGGGGTCAAGGAAATTAGAACTAGCTATATAAATGATCTCTGAAAGTTGTGTAGTTATCTTGATATGATTCTGAACAACATAAATTGTATCCGAAACGTTATCCACCACCATGTGATAAATCTAAGAAATCAGTTAAATAGAATCTTCATTCTACCATTTTGCTCAAGTTTAACCCTTATATTGACATGTCCTTAGTAATAAGACTAATCGATTTCCTTACTGGTGTTAATGAAAACACTCAGCAAGTTGCTGGCTCGAGTTTCAGTATACGTGACAATACTTTTTGGGAGACGTATATACTGAGGGACTGGCACAGAAATGTAACAGTTCAAGGTAACGAGTAAAAAAAGAATAAGAGTGAAGTCAACTAAAACGTATGAGATGGGGGAGGTGGGTGGTCAATAAATGCCGAGTAATGGAACATTGAAGATGACAGATAGTGTCTTTATCCGAACCATTGTGACAGAATCGTAGCCGTTTCACAAATAAATAATCGTTAACCACTGATTCCCGTCATCTCAAAGATCTCACCGAGGGTAACCCACACTTCCTTACATGCCTCAGACCAGCTTTCAAAAACTTCATGGACTCATGTCATGTCTTGGCCTATTCACACTCAGCCTTCTGCTAACCCACTCCTATTTTGACTAACATGGCCTCGAGTACAAGTCAGTCAGAGACCTCCTCAATTAGACTGCCTATCCTGCTAATATCCTACAATTAAATCAATAGTGATCTAACGGTATATACCCCACAATGGCAAATATATTCGATAACCTCCAGCCTCCTTATCTTTCACAGCTGTAAAACAGTCTGGTACGGGTTTTTGTACAGTATACTAGTCCGATGATGTCCACTCTCTTGTCTCGCTAGTATTATAGATGGAGTAGGGTAGAAAATATTAAACTGGCCCCATGTGTACCACCTGGGATTTCGTCAGTAACCTGCCCACTGTGGTTGGCGCGAACTGTCGAATAAGTGGGATGGCCAAGGAGTTCCATCATTTCACTATGAAACCTTTAATTTGGTATAGATACACATCATTTGTGAAGAATAGTCTTAGTTGGTTACTGAGTATATCAAGATTTTCATCCTGGATTTGATCATCAGTTTCCATCCAACGCTAGAGGCAAACATATTCAGCTGATGAAACTTAGATGGGACGAAATGCACCTTTTGTATCCTCTTAATGTTCAGTATCCTTTTAAATTTTTAAAAAAGTCTGTTTTGTCAAAACGGGACAAAAGATAGTAGGAATATGTGAAACATGAGGAGCCTGTTTCTTGCTTATGCATTCAAACTCCCTATCATGCCTACTTAAGCTTATACTTCGATCAAAATTTAACCGGTTATGATTATTAGTGTTAGTGCTTGTATTACACGGTCGTTGGTTGGACCGAACTGATCAGTCTCTGTTAGCGAACGGGATCCTCTGCGGAAACCTCGATATTGTCCGTGTTTTAATTATGTATAATAATGATGGGTAGTGGCTAGCAGTGGAATCCAGGATGCGCATTTCGTCCTATTTGGGACTCGTCAGCTAGATGTGTCTACCTCCCAGTGAGTGATGTTGTTCTCACAGGGATTCGGGAGCAGTCGCTTCAAACGCCAGAGCGTTGTCCACTACACCACCGAGCCACGATAGACACTTCTTGTGCGACGAGTATAGTTTTGGTATAATTGCTTATACTACACCGTCCTTGACTGGATCGAATTGATCAGTCCCTGTTGGCATATGGGCTCCTATGCGGATGTTATGACCATTGAATATTCTTTAAGTGATTCATGATATCGATTTTTCTTGGAAATAAATGTATTAAAGACGGTTATTGATTACTATATAAACGTGAATATCTTGTGATTTTTTTAGTAGGGCGCGAACAGTTGTTTCTCATCAGCTGTTTACAGCCAAAAACAATCTAAGGCGGAATCCAGTCACTGATAAATCCCAACAAGTAGAAGTATCAGTTGATAACAAACAACCGCCTCTAGAGGAGAAGTGGTTCTCGTGACTAAATAGCCTACTGAACATTGTCCTGGCATTTCGGGTGTCAGTGGGAACAATATCACTCACTAGAAGGAAGGTATATTCAACTGAAGAGCCTGATGTAAGACGGAACTCATATCCTGGTTTTTTCTGCTAGCAAATTACCTGTAAACAACGGTCTGAGCAAGGTAACATTGATCCACTTAAGTTCTCTTTTGCTCATCAGCTGTTTACAGCTGAGAACAATTTAAAAATCACTGAAACACTGGGTTGGTTGCATCAAATGTCATCAGTGAGCACCCACCTTGCTTCAATGGGTTCCTATTGCTAAAAGCTCTTAAAAGCAGAAGAAGCAACGGTCAAACATCCCAGATTTTCATACACTCATTTCCCATAGTGAAGCTGGATGCAGAGTAAGATGATATCACTTCATTTCATACGATCCTCATCAACCGCATAAAACCTGAAGTAACAAGTAAATAGTCACTATGACGGTTAGTAGCATATTCCAATATGGGGATGGGCTACTTAAGATACTACCAGTTAATATTTCGAAAGTTCCAGTGAGAGGAAAGGTATGACACACACTTTAGAATACAAAGGAGGAGGTTTACGTCATCAATTCGGCGAATTTACACACACGTTACTTAGGGCGGAAGGTGAGGAATGCTTACGAATGAGTGAATGAGAGTAGAAGTGGTTACGCAATGACATAGAGATGTTATGTTAACAAAATGCACTTAGCACTCCTCGTAGGTAAACGCCTGTCTTTTTTTGTCTACGTACCTATTTTGGCCGATAAATATGAATCAATAACACCTTAGAAACCAACGACTGGACTTGAGTACTGGAATATTCAAAAAACTTGACATAATCCAATCGATTTAGTAATAACTTATTGACCTAAATGAGAAATAACCCTAATGTTACGCAGTTGAATTGAGTAAGTAAATTGACAAAATGTAATAATGTATTTTTATGTTGTTGCTTATAGAAACAATATCATCCCCTCTGGAAGGCGGTTACATCCAGCTGACGAGTCCTAAATGCTACGAAACGTGCGTTATTGGATTCCATAGCTAACCATCATCCATCATTACTATAAGAATTAGTGTATCTGCTTACAGGAAGACTCAACAAATATTCGAGACCGGAAGTTGGACAAAAAGGGGGACAGTATTAAAAGGTCAGAAGATTTCCATTAGGAGGAAAGGTAATATGAGCAGAATTCAGACAAACTAGTGAAATAGAAATGACGATAAATGTGTATGTATCAATAATGATGCAGTTGTCCAGTGCTCTCAGGTTTCCACTGTCATTACATGATGATTTTTCAGTTAAATTCTTGAAACATTCTGTCAATACCTATTGAGGGGCTTAGAGCATCACTAAAGCCTTAGAGATATCCAAATACTCAGTAGCCCACCTTACACTATTTCTCAGTTAGAAGACATACCAGACATATTTTTGCTCCCAGTTATCTTCATAGTAACTTCTTGTGTGTAAGTACGTGTGATAGAAGTACACCATGAACGGTCTTGAACTTAGGCATAGTGTTTTAGTTACTTGTTGGCATGTATCTATAACCTTGTGTTGTCTCTCCTGAGACTCCAACCCTAGTGTCGCAGACATTGGCGTTGCCACTAAGCTTTCCAGGTGACAAGTTACTTCGTGTAGGAGTATTCCATCTATCGCATTATTCATTCGGGAACATCACACGCTGGTCTTAGAGTGGAACCCAAATGGGAAACGATGAGTTGGGAGTCCAAGGCGAGGGTGACATGAAGGAGATCATGCAAGGAAGAAATGAAAGCTTCTTGGCAGTTGTGGAACCAGGTTGAAAAGATTGCAGAGAACACAGTGCAATGGAGACTCGCTACTGAAGCCCTATGTTCCGCTAGGAACCCGAGGAACAAATAAAAATAGAAATAATAAATTAGGAGTGAATTATGAACACTTCACTCAGTTGGATGTAACCATTTTGCAATATGGTCACCGAGTTAGAACAGCTTTCTGCAGATTGCTTCTAACTAACTAACATCACTTCAAGAATAAACAGTATGATGAGCCTCCTAGTTTGATGACCACACTGATAAATTGCTGGGAATCGGGCTAAAACGAAATCAGTATTCCAAGTCATTAGACATTAAGGTAGAAGTTTTAGATTTCAACCTTGACTTCAAGTTACTGTGATTGGACAACTTTGTCCTTTAGCTGACCAGTCAAAATAAGCATCCAAATGATGAAATCCAATCAACACTGAGGACGAGACAACATGAAATTGGTCGGCCAATCAATGAATTATGTTTTCATAACAGACGGTTAATCCATTTGTGCACTTCGCAAATCGTTGCAACTCTAATGGTTCCACAAAAACTATTTATAAGCAAATATTGATCACCTTGACGTTTCTGATATTATCTTTAACAGGGGGATGGTTAAATGAGATCATATATACACTGCTAACCAAAGTGAGTCACAGAACCACATAATCTCACTACAGTATTCCAAACACTTAGTGGCTCTTTCATATCCTCGCAGTTGGTCTTTCTACCCGAAGGAATCCAACTCATTCAGAAAATGCATCTATAAGATCAACTGAAGTCGATTAGTTAACTCTGATGGAGTGGTGTGTTGTCAAATAGATGAAAAGTTTGCAAATTATCACAGAACTTCAAGAGATAAAGGACCAACCAGTGTCTCATAGACACAAACTACTCATATATTTCAGTAATATATCTTGTTAACTTACAAGACTCTTTCGTTTTGTTTGATAATATAGTTTATGAATCTACACAGTTCGTCTGCCTCTTATGTCTGTGTGTGTGAGTGCGGTGTTGACTCCCATGACTGGAGTCCACCTTGTTAGGGCTCGAACCAAAGTATCCTGTTTTGTCAGCCGTTACGTTTCTATTTCCACTTCATTGCCTATACACTCATGTCCTTCCTTTTACTTCTTCTCAAGTTTATTGATTTTGTCCATTTATATTATGACAACCAAAAAGGCAGAGAACGTGAGTTCAATTTATTCAGTATTCTGTTTCTCTAATGTTACGTCTTTCTAGAAATGTCTAAACTGAGACATTATGTAACAACTAAATAGAAATTTAAATTATGATCAATACTACTTTATCGTATTGATTTTTAATTTTAAATATCTTGCAGCTGCTTATATAATAAGTAGATGAACAATCATCATTTATACTTTGGAGCGTTAATCAGTCAGATGAAACAAATAGAAGTATTTATCACAGGTGGGAGTGAAATTTTTGATAATATAAATATTCATTATCCAACCATTCTGTTTTATTATCAAACCAATCAGAAGTGAATCATTAGATTGCCTTACATTCCATACCCCTTACCAATGAAAAGGAGTAGGCGAATTTGAATGATTGAGTAGAATAAATAACTATTTTAGAGAAACTTATAAAGACTGATAATCGAAAGAAAGGGAATGTTAGTTGTGACTGTAACATGTCTAAGAGGAAAGTCAAATCCTCTATAGTTTTGAAGTATAAAGAAGGCATATCCAGGATTTTATGTGGAATTCTTAACAATGTTGGCTAGGATTAGGGTAGCAGCATTGAAACCCAGAAAGTCGCTTAGAGAGGAACTTTGTAGGCTTATAACAGATATCATAGAGACAATTAAGAATAATAACATAATCTATCATATACTATGAGTGAGTGATGATTTTGCTAGCTAGGAGCAAAGATGTGACAGTAAAGGAAAATTTTCTTTTCAATGATTTCAATTTCGTAAATTGTTTAAGAATACATCTCAAGACTAGTGTGTAAATGGTAGCGTATTCTGGAAAACTGTCGCACTGTACAAAGAATAGTCTGGAAAAGGAAGGAAGATGTGCATAGAGATATTATGTATATTACGTGTGAAAGTGAATCAGTCAGTTTAAACCACAATCAAAATGAAACAGAATACAATGAGATAACATGATAAGACAACAAGAAAATTTTGTTTAATAGGTCAGCTATTACATTTGACTACAAGGAAAAAGTCATTATGAAGAATCTTGAAGGTACAAGATGAAGTAAATGGTCAATGAGATAATCTTCTGCAATAGGTATATTTATGATGCATTCTGTGTTTGCGACCGCCTGAAATATGCCTCCTATTTACTTGGTCTATCCAACAACAAACCACAGGAAGTGAAGTTTCACTTCAGTGATCTCGGACTTCAACGAGGTATCGATGATAACATACTTAAAAGTATTCATGATAAAGACTCTTAGATTAGAATGTATCTTAACTTTAACAGTTTTTGTCCAACTAGTCATTAGAAACGGCTGATGAGGACACTCTTCAGCTGCATACAACATCATTGTTCAAAGGAGACATTGGAAGAAGAAAAGAATATTGTTGAAAATTGCCACCGGGAAAACCGATATCTACAGAAATTCATCAATAATCATAAGAATTTGAAACAGTTAGTCCCTTTTATGGATTTCGATAGCGTAATTAGAAGACGAAGTTTATCTGAGCAATGTGATGTATTTGAGCAATACATTTCGAACAGTATGATGAAACATACCTTTACTTGTCAAGTCAATATATATTAAACCGAGGACTGGGGGGGGATAAATACAACAACTAACACAATAGGGGATTAAAATTAAGAAAGATGAGAACAAACAGGAAGTGACATAGTTGATCTTAATCTTGGTAAGAAAACAAAGTTTACCAAGGGGTAGGTGTAGTGTAATAACAAACTGTTTTTGTACACATGAGGGTGGTTTAGATTTGCGTATGGCCTGACTTGTGAGAAAGAGAATAGTAATCAACTGCCATTCCTGGATATACTTCTCAGTCGACGAGAAGATGGTTCAATAAGACGGTCAGTTTACAGAAAGCCTTCATGGACAGGACAATACCTGAATTTCCACAGTTTTAGTCCAATACAATACAAGCGAGGTCTAGTAAAATGCCTGTTTAACAGGATCTATCCTATCAGTACACGAGATGAGATTGATGAAGAAATCAAATTACTGACCAAAGCGCTTATGGGAAATGGATATCCGACGAAGTTTATAAACCGTTGTAGAGGTCAAGTAGCACCGAAGCCGACTCTATCAACTGTCCTTAAAAAAATGTCCATATCACTCTACCATACATAGGGGAGCTAAGTAGTATCATTTTGAGACGAAGGCTGACATCAGCCATCAAGAAAACGTATTACACAGCGAATCTTACCATTGTGGAGAAAACAAAACACATGCTTCACCAAAAACCTAAACACTGCATCAGTGATTAAGTCACATCCCATTGTGTTTACTAATTTACATGTGTGTGTGGTCACATATACATAGGGAAGAGTAATCGAGTCATGCAGTTGAGGGTGGGAGAACATGTGCCTAAATGGCTTCAAAAACAAATGGAGTGTGAAATAATGATAAACACTGGTGGGAGACGACCCTCTTCATCTATAGCTAAACATATCATAGAAACAGATCACAAAGTTAATGTTCATACAGCTTTCAAAGTTTCACATAGAAACAGTCAGAGACGTATTCTGAGATTTGAGGAAGCCATAGCCATACACAAATTTAAACCACCCTCATGTGTACAAAAACAGTTTGTTATTACACTACACCTACCCCTTGGTAAACTTTGTTTTCTTACCAAGATTAAGATCAACTATGTCACTTCCTGTTTGTTCTCATCTTTCTTAATTTTAATCCCCTATTGTGTTAGTTGTTGTATTTATCCCCCCCCCAGTCCTCGGTTTAATATATATTGACTTGACAAGTAAAGGTATGTTTCATCATACTGTTCGAAATGTATTGCTCAAATACATCACATTGCTCAGATAAACTTCGTCTTCTAATTACGCTATCGAAATTCATAAGAATGTACTGAATAAAACCTTAAGGTGTGATACAGTCAAGGAGAAGCTTGTTTCAAAGTTGATGATATTTCCTATAGAAATAATTACAGAGTAAATGTTGCCTCAAAATGGACTTATCAAACTGCTACCTTAGTCTTGCTCTACCGAGTGAATTCCTCACTGAGACAATCAAAAGGTGACAGGTCCTCTCGTCATGTTACCGCCAACTGTATCTACCAATTCACATATACGTCCTGAGGCATATACATTGGACAAAGAGAAAGAAAGGTCTGTGACCACCTGTCTAAGCATATTTCAAGGAATTCGAGAATGAGATATGGAAAAGTCTCCGACAGTGTTAATGCTTGTCACCTTATTGATCGTGGACATGAAGTCGATATTGAAAACTCAGTCAAAATAGTTAGTAAACAGATGAAGTCGAACGATTAAAACCGGACATATATTCCGAAAGAAACAGTTATTAGTAAAGACTTTTATTTTGTTGAGAATCTTCATCCTTTTTTACAGGTTACCGTCGATTTATACAAGTTGGGTGTTCTTTTGTTCTTTGTTACTTTACATTTCACATCCGTGAGCTAATTATCTGAATTACACTCAAATTAGTTAACATGATGGACGTGAGAATAAATACTCAACGATGATATGGAGTGATGGTCACGCTGTATCGTGGACTGATAGAAGTTGGAAATATGGACCATTGGATTCTGACCCAATGTTGGCAAAATGGTAACGCGAAGGCCGCAGGACCTGAAGGTCCTGCGTTCGACCCCTAGTGGGGTAAATTGATGGGTACATACTGCTGAAGAGTCCCATACTACGGCGAAACAGTGGCTGTGCCGTGCTACCAGGTTTCCAATCTTTCCCCAACTGATTGATATCAGTCCATGATGAATGTCAACTTGGAATAAATCTTTCATACATTTTGTGTAACCTTTCTGATTAATCTTGTGATTACATTTGTCTCCTTCTCTTAACCAACTTCCTCTCTGGAATATTCATGTAATCCTTCTACATATTTGTAAACTTGGTTCTGCATATTTATTCACTCGATTAGTGTGTTTTCAATTACTCCATATGAATTTCACCTTCATTTAAAGCCGGCACTTTCTTATCAGTCTGCTTCAAGTATGCAAACATTTTTGTGAGCTGGTGTTAAAATAGTTTTAAGTTGTAAGCTGCTGATGAAAAACTGTGAAATAAAATGGATCCATTCTATTGTATGATAAGATCTTCATACTTGAAATGCCAAGGATTCAGTTATGTATGGATGACTCAGTCAAAGTCCTACGGAATTGTAGACCATGGCTCTGTAAATCTCTTTGAAGGAACTATTGGGATGGGCTGGATACGTTGACATGTTCGACAATAAAGCGGTTGATATTCATTAATGTGGGTGCGCTGTGGCAGAATTTAATTCCATAGTAAAACTGTTTATTTGATATATACGCCACACAGTGAGTAGTATTTGCTTGATGACCACGTCTCAGGCATAAATTATTATTGCTCATAATCATATCAAAGTAATCACACTCCTTTCGATATTTGATTTTTATAGTTACATCACCCCATATATTTTTTTTTTATTGGTAGTAAAGTTTTCCATATCTCTGATACTGGTGTTGCATCATTCCTATTAAATGTGTTAGGTGTTGGCTGATTCGATGAATAAAGATTCAGTAATCAACCCCTTTCTCTCTCTTCCTAATTATATTGAACTAACGTACAGTGGTTTTATCCCACTCACTCTATTGTGTGATTGTGTGTTAACGTAAACATTACAATAGCTGAGTTCTTTTCCATATAATTGACCTAATTGAGGTCTGTCATTCTATATTCAGCTAAGTCTTTATGTTCTGTTATTCTAACTGACCTTGACCTCATAGTCATTGCAAGGGTCCGATTATTTCGCTTAATTGCAGTTTGTTGGCTCAAATGCCACCTTAATTCCAGTCTTCCTGAGAACCCTATGTAAAGTTTCTGATGTACCTTCCTTATACGCTAATACAATCGAGGTTGTGAACTCATTTCTACTCGTCTTACTGCTACCTTTTCGTTTCTTGTTTGTTCGTACGAATCTATTAATATACTGCAGAGGATAAGTATTAACTGTTACCACTTCTTTTATGTGCTTCAATGCCTTGGTTAAGTCCTTGCACTGACTAGTCAGTTTTCTGGCTCTGTCACTCAGACATTTGACCAAATCTGCCTTAACTGACATTGTATGAGATGACTTAAAGTTTAGATACCTGTTAGAATGTGTCGGTTTCCTGTAGACTGCAGTATTCTAACCATCGTTTGTCCTTCCTTCGATCCTATAATCCAACTTGGGTAATTCTGCTTGTTTATTTTCTACCTCTTCCTAAGTAAACTGTACTGCATTCAGTACTGAGTTTATCTATGTGCGAGAAAACTGTCGATATGTTCTGATTTCAACATAGTAAATGTGTCAACCACGTATCGCCACCATATCTTAGGTGGAAGATTATACGTTTGTAAATCCGTGTCCTCCCAACTATCCATAAATATGTTTGCTACCGTAAAAAGCCATAACGACTGATGAAATGATGTATCATTATATTGTATTTATTTGTCCCTTGGGTTCCTAATGGAACATAGGGCTTCAGTAGCACGTCTCCATCCCACTCTGTTCTCTGAAATCTCTTGAACCTGCCTCCACGACAGCCAAGAAGCTCTCATTTCTTCCTCGCACGATCTCCTCCATGTCACCCTCAGCTGGGATGCCCAACTCATCGTTTCCCATCGGGGCGCGTGATGTCCCCAGTCGGTCTTCTCAGTGCATGTCTGGTCCAATCCATCTCCACCTCCACACACACAAACACATAAGAAGCAAAATAATAACAGTAATACAAATACAAATAATAGCGACAACATAAGTAGAAAGGAAATCAACACCTCTATTGTGATACCATACAAGGAAGGAACATCAGAAACTATACGTAGGATTCTCAACAAGGTTGGAATTAGGGTGACATTTAAACCAACAAACTCACTTAGAGGTAAGCTTTGTCGGCTAAGAGATCCGATAGAACCAATTAAGCAAAATAATATAATCTACCAAATTCCATGTAATGACTGTGAGGTCAAATACATAGGTCAAACTAGCCGGTCGGGGTCAGTTAGATTAGCAGAACATAGGAATTTAGCTAAACATAGAACGACAGACCACAATAAGATCAATAACCTAGAAAAACACTCGGCCATTGTATTACATTCATTAACACACAACCACACAATAGGGTAGGACAAAACCACTGTACTTAAGTCTAATATAACTAGGTGGAGAGAGAGACTAATTACTGAATCTTTGTTCATCGAATCCACACCCAACACATGTAATAGGAATGATGCAACACCTATACCAGAGATATGGAGAACTTTAATACCAATCAAAAAGCAAAGAGAGATCAGGTGACAGGACTATAAAATCAGATATTGAAAGAAGTGTGATTACATTGATATGATTATGAGCAATGATAATTTATGCTCGAAACGTAATCAAGTAAATAATAGTGTATCACTGTGCGCTAAATATCAAATAAACAAATATAATATGGAATTACATTCTACCACAGTGCCGAAGTTTTACACTTATAGCCTTGTATTACTCCTGTCCCCTATCTTCACTTCAAAGGCATCACTGAGCTTTCCACTGTGAATTACTTGACATGTGGCATATAGTTGTTGAGTGAGATTGATAAAGGTTTGTGGTATTCCGTAGTGGTGAAGCAACTGTCAAATTACTTGTCGGTAGACGCTGTCGAAGGCCTTTTCAAAATCGATGAAGTTGAGGTAGAGCTGGGTTGACTGCCATTCTATACTCTGTTCTATGATGATGCCTAGCATGGTGTTGCGATATGTTCCGCACATGATTTGTACTTCCTGAAGCCTACCTGTTCCGGCCGTAGTTTTAAATTAGTCATTTTCACATTGTGTTTCATCTCCTCTTCTTCTCCTATCTCCCTTTCCTCTTCATACGCCCACAGTGTCTCTTGCGTTTCTCTTGGCAGAATATTCACCCATCTCTGGTAATTCCCTGTGACTTCTCCCACCCTCTCAACATATACAACTTATATCCACTCTGACCAATACCATCCATTGCACAACGATTCAGAATGTTGATAATCCTATTGCAACTCCTTCTGTTCTTATACAATAAATTCCTATGTTCCGATAATCTTACCGACTCCGATCGGCTAGTTTCACCTATGTACTTGACCTCACAGTCGTTAAATGGAATGATATATATATATATATATATATATATATATATATATATATATATATATATATATATTATATATCATTCCATTTAACGACTGTGAGGTCAAGTACATAGGTGAAACTAGCCGATCGGAGTCGGTAAGATTATCGGAACATAGGAATTTATTGTATAAGGCGTATTTTTATTTGCGTAATCCCGGTGAAGTATATTACAACAAAGAAACAAACAAATATTAAGTATACCAACCAGTTGGACAGTAGTCGTTAAATATGCTACACCTTGCACTAAAACCGTCATTTGCAAAATGTGCTTCATTTGCCCTTCTGCTTCTTTCTTGATTTGCTCCTCATACGGCTGCCTTGTTTCTTGCGTTTCTCTTGGCGGAATCCTTGCCCATTGTTGGTAATTCCCTATGATTTGTGCCACCATCTCAACATATAATTTAAAAAATCACTGAAACACTGGGTTGGTTGCATCAAATGTCATCAGTGAGCACCCACCTTGCTTCAATGGGTTCCTATTGCTAAAAGCTCTTAAAAGCAGAAGAAGCAACGGTCAAACATCCCAGATTTTCATACACTCATTTCCCATAGTGAAGCTGGATGCAGAGTAAGATGATATCACTTCATTTCATACGATCCTCATCAACCGCATAAAACCTGAAGTAACAAGTAAATAGTCACTATGACGGTTAGTAGCATATTCCAATATGGGGATGGGCTACTTAAGATACTACCAGTTAATATTTCGAAAGTTCCAGTGAGAGGAAAGGTATGACACACACTTTAGAATACAAAGGAGGAGGTTTACGTCATCAATTCGGCGAATTTACACACACGTTACTTAGGGCGGAAGGTGAGGAATGCTTACGAATGAGTGAATGAGAGTAGAAGTGGTTACGCAATGACATAGAGATGTTATGTTAACAAAATGCACTTAGCACTCCTCGTAGGTAAACGCCTGTCTTTTTTTGTCTACGTACCTATTTTGGCCGATAAATATGAATCAATAACACCTTAGAAACCAACGACTGGACTTGAGTACTGGAATATTCAAAAAACTTGACATAATCCAATCGATTTAGTAATAACTTATTGACCTAAATGAGAAATAACCCTAATGTTACGCAGTTGAATTGAGTAAGTAAATTGACAAAATGTAATAATGTATTTTTATGTTGTTGCTTATAGAAACAATATCATCCCCTCTGGAAGGCGGTTACATCCAGCTGACGAGTCCTAAATGCTACGAAACGTGCGTTATTGGATTCCATAGCTAACCATCATCCATCATTACTATAAGAATTAGTGTATCTGCTTACAGGAAGACTCAACAAATATTCGAGACCGGAAGTTGGACAAAAAGGGGGACAGTATTAAAAGGTCAGAAGATTTCCATTAGGAGGAAAGGTAATATGAGCAGAATTCAGACAAACTAGTGAAATAGAAATGACGATAAATGTGTATGTATCAATAATGATGCAGTTGTCCAGTGCTCTCAGGTTTCCACTGTCATTACATGATGATTTTTCAGTTAAATTCTTGAAACATTCTGTCAATACCTATTGAGGGGCTTAGAGCATCACTAAAGCCTTAGAGATATCCAAATACTCAGTAGCCCACCTTACACTATTTCTCAGTTAGAAGACATACCAGACATATTTTTGCTCCCAGTTATCTTCATAGTAACTTCTTGTGTGTAAGTACGTGTGATAGAAGTACACCATGAACGGTCTTGAACTTAGGCATAGTGTTTTAGTTACTTGTTGGCATGTATCTATAACCTTGTGTTGTCTCTCCTGAGACTCCAACCCTAGTGTCGCAGACATTGGCGTTGCCACTAAGCTTTCCAGGTGACAAGTTACTTCGTGTAGGAGTATTCCATCTATCGCATTATTCATTCGGGAACATCACACGCTGGTCTTAGAGTGGAACCCAAATGGGAAACGATGAGTTGGGAGTCCAAGGCGAGGGTGACATGAAGGAGATCATGCAAGGAAGAAATGAAAGCTTCTTGGCAGTTGTGGAACCAGGTTGAAAAGATTGCAGAGAACACAGTGCAATGGAGACTCGCTACTGAAGCCCTATGTTCCGCTAGGAACCCGAGGAACAAATAAAAATAGAAATAATAAATTAGGAGTGAATTATGAACACTTCACTCAGTTGGATGTAACCATTTTGCAATATGGTCACCGAGTTAGAACAGCTTTCTGCAGATTGCTTCTAACTAACTAACATCACTTCAAGAATAAACAGTATGATGAGCCTCCTAGTTTGATGACCACACTGATAAATTGCTGGGAATCGGGCTAAAACGAAATCAGTATTCCAAGTCATTAGACATTAAGGTAGAAGTTTTAGATTTCAACCTTGACTTCAAGTTACTGTGATTGGACAACTTTGTCCTTTAGCTGACCAGTCAAAATAAGCATCCAAATGATGAAATCCAATCAACACTGAGGACGAGACAACATGAAATTGGTCGGCCAATCAATGAATTATGTTTTCATAACAGACGGTTAATCCATTTGTGCACTTCGCAAATCGTTGCAACTCTAATGGTTCCACAAAAACTATTTATAAGCAAATATTGATCACCTTGACGTTTCTGATATTATCTTTAACAGGGGGATGGTTAAATGAGATCATATATACACTGCTAACCAAAGTGAGTCACAGAACCACATAATCTCACTACAGTATTCCAAACACTTAGTGGCTCTTTCATATCCTCGCAGTTGGTCTTTCTACCCGAAGGAATCCAACTCATTCAGAAAATGCATCTATAAGATCAACTGAAGTCGATTAGTTAACTCTGATGGAGTGGTGTGTTGTCAAATAGATGAAAAGTTTGCAAATTATCACAGAACTTCAAGAGATAAAGGACCAACCAGTGTCTCATAGACACAAACTACTCATATATTTCAGTAATATATCTTGTTAACTTACAAGACTCTTTCGTTTTGTTTGATAATATAGTTTATGAATCTACACAGTTCGTCTGCCTCTTATGTCTGTGTGTGTGAGTGCGGTGTTGACTCCCATGACTGGAGTCCACCTTGTTAGGGCTCGAACCAAAGTATCCTGTTTTGTCAGCCGTTACGTTTCTATTTCCACTTCATTGCCTATACACTCATGTCCTTCCTTTTACTTCTTCTCAAGTTTATTGATTTTGTCCATTTATATTATGACAACCAAAAAGGCAGAGAACGTGAGTTCAATTTATTCAGTATTCTGTTTCTCTAATGTTACGTCTTTCTAGAAATGTCTAAACTGAGACATTATGTAACAACTAAATAGAAATTTAAATTATGATCAATACTACTTTATCGTATTGATTTTTAATTTTAAATATCTTGCAGCTGCTTATATAATAAGTAGATGAACAATCATCATTTATACTTTGGAGCGTTAATCAGTCAGATGAAACAAATAGAAGTATTTATCACAGGTGGGAGTGAAATTTTTGATAATATAAATATTCATTATCCAACCATTCTGTTTTATTATCAAACCAATCAGAAGTGAATCATTAGATTGCCTTACATTCCATACCCCTTACCAATGAAAAGGAGTAGGCGAATTTGAATGATTGAGTAGAATAAATAACTATTTTAGAGAAACTTATAAAGACTGATAATCGAAAGAAAGGGAATGTTAGTTGTGACTGTAACATGTCTAAGAGGAAAGTCAAATCCTCTATAGTTTTGAAGTATAAAGAAGGCATATCCAGGATTTTATGTGGAATTCTTAACAATGTTGGCTAGGATTAGGGTAGCAGCATTGAAACCCAGAAAGTCGCTTAGAGAGGAACTTTGTAGGCTTATAACAGATATCATAGAGACAATTAAGAATAATAACATAATCTATCATATACTATGAGTGAGTGATGATTTTGCTAGCTAGGAGCAAAGATGTGACAGTAAAGGAAAATTTTCTTTTCAATGATTTCAATTTCGTAAATTGTTTAAGAATACATCTCAAGACTAGTGTGTAAATGGTAGCGTATTCTGGAAAACTGTCGCACTGTACAAAGAATAGTCTGGAAAAGGAAGGAAGATGTGCATAGAGATATTATGTATATTACGTGTGAAAGTGAATCAGTCAGTTTAAACCACAATCAAAATGAAACAGAATACAATGAGATAACATGATAAGACAACAAGAAAATTTTGTTTAATAGGTCAGCTATTACATTTGACTACAAGGAAAAAGTCATTATGAAGAATCTTGAAGGTACAAGATGAAGTAAATGGTCAATGAGATAATCTTCTGCAATAGGTATATTTATGATGCATTCTGTGTTTGCGACCGCCTGAAATATGCCTCCTATTTACTTGGTCTATCCAACAACAAACCACAGGAAGTGAAGTTTCACTTCAGTGATCTCGGACTTCAACGAGGTATCGATGATAACATACTTAAAAGTATTCATGATAAAGACTCTTAGATTAGAATGTATCTTAACTTTAACAGTTTTTGTCCAACTAGTCATTAGAAACGGCTGATGAGGACACTCTTCAGCTGCATACAACATCATTGTTCAAAGGAGACATTGGAAGAAGAAAAGAATATTGTTGAAAATTGCCACCGGGAAAACCGATATCTACAGAAATTCATCAATAATCATAAGAATTTGAAACAGTTAGTCCCTTTTATGGATTTCGATAGCGTAATTAGAAGACGAAGTTTATCTGAGCAATGTGATGTATTTGAGCAATACATTTCGAACAGTATGATGAAACATACCTTTACTTGTCAAGTCAATATATATTAAACCGAGGACTGGGGGGGGATAAATACAACAACTAACACAATAGGGGATTAAAATTAAGAAAGATGAGAACAAACAGGAAGTGACATAGTTGATCTTAATCTTGGTAAGAAAACAAAGTTTACCAAGGGGTAGGTGTAGTGTAATAACAAACTGTTTTTGTACACATGAGGGTGGTTTAGATTTGCGTATGGCCTGACTTGTGAGAAAGAGAATAGTAATCAACTGCCATTCCTGGATATACTTCTCAGTCGACGAGAAGATGGTTCAATAAGACGGTCAGTTTACAGAAAGCCTTCATGGACAGGACAATACCTGAATTTCCACAGTTTTAGTCCAATACAATACAAGCGAGGTCTAGTAAAATGCCTGTTTAACAGGATCTATCCTATCAGTACACGAGATGAGATTGATGAAGAAATCAAATTACTGACCAAAGCGCTTATGGGAAATGGATATCCGACGAAGTTTATAAACCGTTGTAGAGGTCAAGTAGCACCGAAGCCGACTCTATCAACTGTCCTTAAAAAAATGTCCATATCACTCTACCATACATAGGGGAGCTAAGTAGTATCATTTTGAGACGAAGGCTGACATCAGCCATCAAGAAAACGTATTACACAGCGAATCTTACCATTGTGGAGAAAACAAAACACATGCTTCACCAAAAACCTAAACACTGCATCAGTGATTAAGTCACATCCCATTGTGTTTACTAATTTACATGTGTGTGTGGTCACATATACATAGGGAAGAGTAATCGAGTCATGCAGTTGAGGGTGGGAGAACATGTGCCTAAATGGCTTCAAAAACAAATGGAGTGTGAAATAATGATAAACACTGGTGGGAGACGACCCTCTTCATCTATAGCTAAACATATCATAGAAACAGATCACAAAGTTAATGTTCATACAGCTTTCAAAGTTTCACATAGAAACAGTCAGAGACGTATTCTGAGATTTGAGGAAGCCATAGCCATACACAAATTTAAACCACCCTCATGTGTACAAAAACAGTTTGTTATTACACTACACCTACCCCTTGGTAAACTTTGTTTTCTTACCAAGATTAAGATCAACTATGTCACTTCCTGTTTGTTCTCATCTTTCTTAATTTTAATCCCCTATTGTGTTAGTTGTTGTATTTATCCCCCCCCCAGTCCTCGGTTTAATATATATTGACTTGACAAGTAAAGGTATGTTTCATCATACTGTTCGAAATGTATTGCTCAAATACATCACATTGCTCAGATAAACTTCGTCTTCTAATTACGCTATCGAAATTCATAAGAATGTACTGAATAAAACCTTAAGGTGTGATACAGTCAAGGAGAAGCTTGTTTCAAAGTTGATGATATTTCCTATAGAAATAATTACAGAGTAAATGTTGCCTCAAAATGGACTTATCAAACTGCTACCTTAGTCTTGCTCTACCGAGTGAATTCCTCACTGAGACAATCAAAAGGTGACAGGTCCTCTCGTCATGTTACCGCCAACTGTATCTACCAATTCACATATACGTCCTGAGGCATATACATTGGACAAAGAGAAAGAAAGGTCTGTGACCACCTGTCTAAGCATATTTCAAGGAATTCGAGAATGAGATATGGAAAAGTCTCCGACAGTGTTAATGCTTGTCACCTTATTGATCGTGGACATGAAGTCGATATTGAAAACTCAGTCAAAATAGTTAGTAAACAGATGAAGTCGAACGATTAAAACCGGACATATATTCCGAAAGAAACAGTTATTAGTAAAGACTTTTATTTTGTTGAGAATCTTCATCCTTTTTTACAGGTTACCGTCGATTTATACAAGTTGGGTGTTCTTTTGTTCTTTGTTACTTTACATTTCACATCCGTGAGCTAATTATCTGAATTACACTCAAATTAGTTAACATGATGGACGTGAGAATAAATACTCAACGATGATATGGAGTGATGGTCACGCTGTATCGTGGACTGATAGAAGTTGGAAATATGGACCATTGGATTCTGACCCAATGTTGGCAAAATGGTAACGCGAAGGCCGCAGGACCTGAAGGTCCTGCGTTCGACCCCTAGTGGGGTAAATTGATGGGTACATACTGCTGAAGAGTCCCATACTACGGCGAAACAGTGGCTGTGCCGTGCTACCAGGTTTCCAATCTTTCCCCAACTGATTGATATCAGTCCATGATGAATGTCAACTTGGAATAAATCTTTCATACATTTTGTGTAACCTTTCTGATTAATCTTGTGATTACATTTGTCTCCTTCTCTTAACCAACTTCCTCTCTGGAATATTCATGTAATCCTTCTACATATTTGTAAACTTGGTTCTGCATATTTATTCACTCGATTAGTGTGTTTTCAATTACTCCATATGAATTTCACCTTCATTTAAAGCCGGCACTTTCTTATCAGTCTGCTTCAAGTATGCAAACATTTTTGTGAGCTGGTGTTAAAATAGTTTTAAGTTGTAAGCTGCTGATGAAAAACTGTGAAATAAAATGGATCCATTCTATTGTATGATAAGATCTTCATACTTGAAATGCCAAGGATTCAGTTATGTATGGATGACTCAGTCAAAGTCCTACGGAATTGTAGACCATGGCTCTGTAAATCTCTTTGAAGGAACTATTGGGATGGGCTGGATACGTTGACATGTTCGACAATAAAGCGGTTGATATTCATTAATGTGGGTGCGCTGTGGCAGAATTTAATTCCATAGTAAAACTGTTTATTTGATATATACGCCACACAGTGAGTAGTATTTGCTTGATGACCACGTCTCAGGCATAAATTATTATTGCTCATAATCATATCAAAGTAATCACACTCCTTTCGATATTTGATTTTTATAGTTACATCACCCCATATATTTTTTTTTTATTGGTAGTAAAGTTTTCCATATCTCTGATACTGGTGTTGCATCATTCCTATTAAATGTGTTAGGTGTTGGCTGATTCGATGAATAAAGATTCAGTAATCAACCCCTTTCTCTCTCTTCCTAATTATATTGAACTAACGTACAGTGGTTTTATCCCACTCACTCTATTGTGTGATTGTGTGTTAACGTAAACATTACAATAGCTGAGTTCTTTTCCATATAATTGACCTAATTGAGGTCTGTCATTCTATATTCAGCTAAGTCTTTATGTTCTGTTATTCTAACTGACCTTGACCTCATAGTCATTGCAAGGGTCCGATTATTTCGCTTAATTGCAGTTTGTTGGCTCAAATGCCACCTTAATTCCAGTCTTCCTGAGAACCCTATGTAAAGTTTCTGATGTACCTTCCTTATACGCTAATACAATCGAGGTTGTGAACTCATTTCTACTCGTCTTACTGCTACCTTTTCGTTTCTTGTTTGTTCGTACGAATCTATTAATATACTGCAGAGGATAAGTATTAACTGTTACCACTTCTTTTATGTGCTTCAATGCCTTGGTTAAGTCCTTGCACTGACTAGTCAGTTTTCTGGCTCTGTCACTCAGACATTTGACCAAATCTGCCTTAACTGACATTGTATGAGATGACTTAAAGTTTAGATACCTGTTAGAATGTGTCGGTTTCCTGTAGACTGCAGTATTCTAACCATCGTTTGTCCTTCCTTCGATCCTATAATCCAACTTGGGTAATTCTGCTTGTTTATTTTCTACCTCTTCCTAAGTAAACTGTACTGCATTCAGTACTGAGTTTATCTATGTGCGAGAAAACTGTCGATATGTTCTGATTTCAACATAGTAAATGTGTCAACCACGTATCGCCACCATATCTTAGGTGGAAGATTATACGTTTGTAAATCCGTGTCCTCCCAACTATCCATAAATATGTTTGCTACCGTAAAAAGCCATAACGACTGATGAAATGATGTATCATTATATTGTATTTATTTGTCCCTTGGGTTCCTAATGGAACATAGGGCTTCAGTAGCACGTCTCCATCCCACTCTGTTCTCTGAAATCTCTTGAACCTGCCTCCACGACAGCCAAGAAGCTCTCATTTCTTCCTCGCACGATCTCCTCCATGTCACCCTCAGCTGGGATGCCCAACTCATCGTTTCCCATCGGGGCGCGTGATGTCCCCAGTCGGTCTTCTCAGTGCATGTCTGGTCCAATCCATCTCCACCTCCACACACACAAACACATAAGAAGCAAAATAATAACAGTAATACAAATACAAATAATAGCGACAACATAAGTAGAAAGGAAATCAACACCTCTATTGTGATACCATACAAGGAAGGAACATCAGAAACTATACGTAGGATTCTCAACAAGGTTGGAATTAGGGTGACATTTAAACCAACAAACTCACTTAGAGGTAAGCTTTGTCGGCTAAGAGATCCGATAGAACCAATTAAGCAAAATAATATAATCTACCAAATTCCATGTAATGACTGTGAGGTCAAATACATAGGTCAAACTAGCCGGTCGGGGTCAGTTAGATTAGCAGAACATAGGAATTTAGCTAAACATAGAACGACAGACCACAATAAGATCAATAACCTAGAAAAACACTCGGCCATTGTATTACATTCATTAACACACAACCACACAATAGGGTAGGACAAAACCACTGTACTTAAGTCTAATATAACTAGGTGGAGAGAGAGACTAATTACTGAATCTTTGTTCATCGAATCCACACCCAACACATGTAATAGGAATGATGCAACACCTATACCAGAGATATGGAGAACTTTAATACCAATCAAAAAGCAAAGAGAGATCAGGTGACAGGACTATAAAATCAGATATTGAAAGAAGTGTGATTACATTGATATGATTATGAGCAATGATAATTTATGCTCGAAACGTAATCAAGTAAATAATAGTGTATCACTGTGCGCTAAATATCAAATAAACAAATATAATATGGAATTACATTCTACCACAGTGCCGAAGTTTTACACTTATAGCCTTGTATTACTCCTGTCCCCTATCTTCACTTCAAAGGCATCACTGAGCTTTCCACTGTGAATTACTTGACATGTGGCATATAGTTGTTGAGTGAGATTGATAAAGGTTTGTGGTATTCCGTAGTGGTGAAGCAACTGTCAAATTACTTGTCGGTAGACGCTGTCGAAGGCCTTTTCAAAATCGATGAAGTTGAGGTAGAGCTGGGTTGACTGCCATTCTATACTCTGTTCTATGATGATGCCTAGCATGGTGTTGCGATATGTTCCGCACATGATTTGTACTTCCTGAAGCCTACCTGTTCCGGCCGTAGTTTTAAATTAGTCATTTTCACATTGTGTTTCATCTCCTCTTCTTCTCCTATCTCCCTTTCCTCTTCATACGCCCACAGTGTCTCTTGCGTTTCTCTTGGCAGAATATTCACCCATCTCTGGTAATTCCCTGTGACTTCTCCCACCCTCTCAACATATACAACTTATATCCACTCTGACCAATACCATCCATTGCACAACGATTCAGAATGTTGATAATCCTATTGCAACTCCTTCTGTTCTTATACAATAAATTCCTATGTTCCGATAATCTTACCGACTCCGATCGGCTAGTTTCACCTATGTACTTGACCTCACAGTCGTTAAATGGAATGATATATATATATATATATATATATATATATATATATATATATATATATATATCATTCCATTTAACGACTGTGAGGTCAAGTACATAGGTGAAACTAGCCGATCGGAGTCGGTAAGATTATCGGAACATAGGAATTTATTGTATAAGGCGTATTTTTATTTGCGTAATCCCGGTGAAGTATATTACAACAAAGAAACAAACAAATATTAAGTATACCAACCAGTTGGACAGTAGTCGTTAAATATGCTACACCTTGCACTAAAACCGTCATTTGCAAAATGTGCTTCATTTGCCCTTCTGCTTCTTTCTTGATTTGCTCCTCATACGGCTGCCTTGTTTCTTGCGTTTCTCTTGGCGGAATCCTTGCCCATTGTTGGTAATTCCCTATGATTTGTGCCACCATCTCAACATATACTACTTGTATCCATTCATATCAGCAACGGCCACTACAATAGGACTATAAAAATCTGATATGGAAAGTAGTGTGATTCCACACTGGATATGATTATGAGTAGTGGTAATTTATGCTGGAAACGTCGTCATCAAGTGAATAATGCTCTATCATTGTGTGTCATGCATCAAACTGAAAAATCTGATATTGTATTACATTCTGCCACAGTGCGAAAGTTGTCCACTTACATGGAAATTATCTCTAACGTCTGCCTCAACAATAATGTTGAATGGAAGAATAGCTAGAAACTGTGGATAACCGTCTCATCGACATACAACTGACCTTCTTATCATTTAGTCGCTCTCTTCCACAATTTATTCCAATATACAGATATCACGTTATGTTTGTATAGACAGTAAAGCCTACATCAAAAGTATTGACAATTGTCCTTAAATCCTACAATGTACAGCCACTTACAAATAAAACCACATGAGAAGTTAGCAGCTTCAATCCACAGAAGTCCTCATTGGGGAACATTCTTCATGGTCAATATTTGGAATAAATTGAATATATACGCTCTATTGACAAATTCAGAAATGATTAATTGAATTTTAAATTTAGAAGTAGTATTCATCATGGACTGACATCAGTTGGGGAACCATTGGAAATCCGGGAGCACTGGACAGCTGTTTCTCCATAGTATGGGACTCCTCAGCAGTACGCACCCATGACCCGGCTAGGGGTCGAACTCATTCCCTATTCATCTCAAAAATACATTACTGTGTAGTGCTCATTAGTGACTTGCTTCCAAATGGATATCATGAAGCTCTAATGAGAAGTCGTGACCTGTAGGGTGAACCAGTCGGAAGTGAAGTGGATGCTAACTGAAGACCTTGGGTGACAGTCGCGCTATATCATTGTGAATTGACAGAAGTTGAAAATTGTGAACCACTGAGAACTGACCCAGTGGCTGAATGGTTAACCCGTTCGCCGTGAAACCCGGAGGTCCTGAGTTCGACCCCTGGTCGGGTCGTGGGTTTGTACTGCTGAGGAGTCCCGTACTAGGACGAAATAGCTGTCCAGTGCTCCCAGATTTCCAGTGGTTCCCCAACTGATTTCCGTCCATGATGGATACTACTTCTAAATTAAAATATCCCCATTCATCTCAAAAATGAATTTGAAATATTTTTCCGTTCCAATGACTACCTACAACCACACTCACACACACACACACACATTGGATGCTTAACTTTTCAAAAATGAAATTCCTAATTTTTAAACACCGGAAATGTGAACTTATCACAATGTGATAAGTTGGCGGTAAACAATTTTCATTTCACCGGCATATAGTTGGAGGGATGATAGCGATACTACTACTACTAATAATAATAATTATTATTATTATCAAATTATAATTTACATATTTTAATGGGACCTTAAAACATTGGAACACATAAAATTATTTGGAAGATAATGTGAAAAATAGTTACACGAAAGGTTTGATAAAAAAGTGTCATTCTACTTATTTTCCGTAGGTTTGTTATTCTGAGTGCAGCGCACTTGAATTGCGTGGGCTTGACGTTACGTTTAAGTTTTTCTAGGTAGTGTTAATTTTGCTATTTCAGGAGACTTTCGACTTAAGAGATTATTCGTTTCGATCTTGGCTGATAGGTCGTTTCCACCGAAAATCATGTTGACAACATAGTTGGGTGTCAGACAAAAAAAAACGACTCAGTTGTGAGAAATGTTTCAACCTGAACCGTGTAATTCGTAAATCATTTGCAAATCGGTTATCCAATTATTAGATATATTGGTCCACTGAAGTTAGCTAGTCAGATAGATTCAGGTGATTTGGAGTAATTCAGCTGTATGAGCTACTTTGGTTACACTGCTGATAAGATTGGCGCCGACCAGGTGAACTGGTCATCCGTTTCCTAGATCACACTAATATGAGTGACATAATCTACAGATCAGCCTCACAGATTTTTCATTACTCAAGTTGTTCAGTAGTATATATTAATGTATTCAAGAGGTAGAAATGAACCGAAAAAATTATATTCGAAATTTTTTTCATTTTACCTAATCATGTGCTTTTTAATAATGTTTACATAACTGACCACCAACGCCAATAGGTGCGGTTGCATTCCTAGTCGCATACAAGGTCATTCAAGCGGAAACCGATAAACAAAATCAACATGGATTCTCATAACATACATTGATTCATTTCACGTTGCCAGTCAACAGAATACTTCACTGAGGGTAAATTGATGAAGAGAAAACTGTCCAGTTGAAATTCCCTCTAGATTTATCATCTTCCACTATGACTGATAGATGGAAAGCAGTGGGAATATAAAAACCACTCTTCTTTTAAAAGCTGCGTGATTACCTTGATGTAGTGATGGAGACAGTCCCCGCACACTTGTGTCACACTTCTTAAACATGAGTATGGTAACATGTAGGCACAATTTTCTACAACGCCAAGGTCCCAAGGTCCAACCTTCAGTCGTTGTGGTAGAATGTTATGGGGTTTTTGATGTAGGATGCATGTAGACCACCGGTAGAAAGAGCTGAAGTATCCGCGTTTCACACTGTTAGTGTTTTTGCAACACTAAGGACAATAGCGTCACTTCCTAGAAGTGAATCCACCTGATTCAAAGAGGCTACTCTTTGACAGTTCCGTCAGCTACTGACATCCTTCATGATTGAGTTGTACGATGAATACTAAAATGTTCAGATATCATGTTAGAAGAGACCAAACTTTTCGATAGCATTCACCGTTAACAAGTTTGCTTCGAATACTTCGTAGTGTCAAGTACAAGTGTCTGAATAAGTAGTTCTTAAAGCCGGTGAAGTCAGATTTTCTAGAATGATCCACAGAATGCACACAAAAGTTTTTTTAGTGATAATAATAATGATAATGTATCTGTCCTGAAAGATATTTCAAGGATGCTGTACAGAAGGTTTAACATGTCATATAACATCAACTGGACAAAAACGGTGTACATGTATAGATAATAAATTGAAATAAGTAGAAATTACACGTGAGCCGTAGCATATGAGCTCCTGTGTAGATCCGTCGATATTGCCTGTAATTTCATTCTCATGGTAATGATGGATAATTGCTTGGAGTGGAATCCAGGACGTGCGTTTCGTCCTATTTAGAACTTGTTAGTTGTGTGTGCCTGGCTCCCAATGAGCGATATTGTACTCACCAGGACAACATTAAAACTATACCCGTCACACAAGAAGTGGTTATGGTGGCTGGGTGGTCTAGTGGTGTTTGAAGCAATCTATCCTGGGTTCGAGCCCACGTGGGACGCAGGTAGATTCAACTGACAAGTCCCAAATACAACGAAATACGCGTCTTGAATTCCACTGCTAGCCACTATCCATCAATAATATGTAATTCAAACACAGGCAATATCGAGGCATCCATGCAGAAACCCATATGCCAATAGAGACCGATGAATTCTGTCCACTCAACGATGGGATAATATATGCAACAACATTATTACAGTGAATCTTTTTTAGTGTTACGAGCTAACCAATCATTGATGAGGACGGAAATCTAATCGATTCTTAGGCTCATGACTTCAACCAGTCAGAATCGTTGTTCAGGTATGTTCAAGATTTTCACTGGATGCAACAATTATTTAGAGTAATTGCCTTACGAAACGTCATATCTGTTCAGCCCTACTCAAACCTCATTGAATATGGCGTTCAGGATGTTGTTGAACTAACCGTTTGCAAACAGTCGCTATAGCTCAGAGCACATAATCCACACATGCAAAACAACCAGAATTGATCTATCCAAAAGTACAAATGTAGTATTACGCCTGTGGTATTCGGGATCCCCTTAGCATTGATATTTTACAACAGAAACTAAGAGGTGTCAGTAAATGCCACCTGACGAAAGAAGCTACCTTTGGCATGTGTTTCTCTTCCCATTACTAACGTGCATCTTTCAGCTACACCATAATATAAATTTAGTAGGCCAGATCCCAATTATTATTATTATTTGTCCTTTGGGTTCCTAGTCAAACATAAAACTCCAGTAGAACGTCGCCATTTCACTCTTTTCTCAGCACTCTTCTCAACCTGGCTCCACCACCCCCCACAAGCTTTCATTTCTTCCTAACACCATCTCATCCATGTCACCCTCGCCTCCGATGCCCAACTCGTCGTTTACCATTTGGATTCCACTCGACGGCCTAGTCTGACCTGACGCGTGATGTCCTCAAACCGTCTTCTCAGTGTACGTTCAATCCAGTCTACGTCCATTTTCTACTACGGCATACTCGTTGGGCGATGGGCAGTTGGATTGTCCGCTGCCAGGCCAGAGTTCCTTCTTGCTTATTCTTATTATTCTGCCTATCTATCTGATCTTCAGTATCAGTATCGAGTGTGAGTAGGCGGCAGCTGTTGATGAATGTTTGCGTTTTGTTGGAGATGCTTTTTGTAACGCACCACCATGTCTGTCAACGATCACATAGAAGCACCGACTTGACTGACATTAGTGTTGAAAATCCGGATCTTGTTCACACTTTATGCTGAGTGTAGTGTAGTGCAGTAACCTCGCCTGGTTAACTAGTTCACTAGTTACAAGCCGGTCCTAAGCCCGGGTAAAGAGGGAAGGTTGGGCATAGGGCTAGCAACCCTACCCCGTAAAACAAATCTAACCGCTAAACAAACTTCAAAGCACAAACAAAATATAAAAAATGAAAACAAACTTATTCCCCGCTGGAATCGGAGAGGCGAAATGACGCCAGTTGGTGAAAGCCTTCGGGAAGCCAATTGGCCGATGTGTCTTCTCTCGATGAAAGCGAAAGTAAACGTGGGGACATGGAATGTCCGCACCATCTTTGAACCCAGTAAGGCAGCCCAGATTGCAAAGGAGATGAGAAGGTATAACATCGAATTGCTTGGGATTTGCGAAAGCAGATGGAATGGGAGTGGACTCTCCAAACTGTCAACTGGAGAATCAATAATCTACTCCGATCACCCAGACGCCAACCACGAGCACACTGAGGGAGTGGCTATCATGATGTCCTCAAGAGCATCGAAGGCTCTCATGCAGTGGGAACCAATCTCCTCCAGGATCATGACGGCAAGATTCAACTCAAAAGGAATAAAGGTCACAATCATACAATGTTATGCACCTACAAATAATGCAGAGCAAGAGAAAAAGGAGGATTTCTACAGACAACTTCAATCAACACTGGACAAGACGTCAGTTGGCGATATCAAAATTCTAATGGGCGACATGAATGCCAAACTGGGAGGGGACAACACGGGAAGAGAAGTGATCATGGGTCGAGAGGCGCTAGGTGAAATGAATGAGAATGGAGAATTGTTTGCAGAATTCTGTGCATTCAACGATTTGGTGATTGGAGGCAGTGTGTTCAGGCACAAAGATATCCACAAAGCGACACGGATTTCACCAGATGGACACACTAAAAATCAAATCGACTTTATCTCAATCTCAAGAAAATGGAGACGCAGTCTACTTAACACAAGGTCAAGAAGAGGAGCAGATGTAGGTTCACACCACTCACTGTCTAGTGCAAGGAACCTTCCAAATCAAGTTAAAAGCCTTCAAGGAAGCTGGTGATAGACCTCAATTCAAGTACAACACTCGGAAACTGAAGGATGAAACTACAAAGGAGATCTTCAAGGCAGCCATCAAGACAAAATGGGAGACATCGAGCAACATCCCCGAAGAAACCTGTGTGGGAGAACACTGGAAGTCTTTGAAAGCTATGTGGAAAGAAACCTGCACAACAGTATTAGGAAGGAAGAAGAAAGAAGACAAGGAATGGATCTCGACGGATACCTGGAAGCTGATAGAGGAGAGGAGGATGGTGAAGCAGAAGATAAACCAGTGCAAGGATGCTCAACGACAAGAGGAACTGAGCACAATGTATAAAACACAACACTGGACAAAGAAGTGAAGAAGAGTGCACGCAAATACAAAAGACACTTCTACGAAACACTGGCAAATGAAGCAGAACAGGCTGCAGGTAAGAGAGACCTGACGACATTGTATCAAATAACCAGATTGCTATCAGGGAAGAGACCAACACAGATGAAACCAATAAAAGATGAGGAAGGGAATTTAATTACAAAAGAAGAGAAACAGAGGAAACGATGGGCCGACCACTTCAAGAAGCTCTTGAATCGACCACCACCTACACTTCGTCAAGAAATACCACCTGCAGCCGCTGAATTACAAGTGAACATAAATCCCCCAACGAAAATGGAAGTCCTGAACGCCATAAAGCTACTGAAATGCGGGAAAGCAGCAGGACCAGATGGAATACCGCCAGAAGCACTGAGAACAGATGCAGAGACAACAGCGGACATGCTCACACCACTATTGCAGAAGGTGTGGAAGGAAGAGAAGGTACCTGACGATTGGAAGAAGGGTTACCTTGTCAAACTGCCGAAGAAAGGAGACCTCAGTGCTTGCAAGAACTGGGGTGGAATCACTCTCCTGTCCACCCAAAGCAAGTAAAATATTAAGCCGCATCATCCTAGAGAGGCTTAAAGATGCACTGCATTCAAAACTACGACCGGAACAGGCAGGCTTCAGGAAGTACAAATCATGTGCAGACCAAATTGCAACGCTTCGTATCATCATAGAACAGAGCATAGAATGGCAATCAGCTCTCTACCTCAAATTCATCGACTTTGAGAAGGCCTTTGACAGCGTCGACCGACAAGTAATTTGGAAACTGCTTCAATACTACGGAGTACCGCAAACCTTTATCCACCTCATTCAACAACTATATGAAGATGCCACATGCCAAGTAATCCACAATGGGAAGCTCAGTGATGCCTTTGAAGTGAAGACAGGAGTGAAACAAGGTTGCCTACTATCCCCCATGATATTCCTGATTGTGGTGGACTGGATCATGCAGCAAACAGTAGGCAGCGAGAAGAGGGGGATACACTGGACGACGGAAAAGAACCTAGAAGACTTGGATTTCGCCGATGACTTATGCCTAATGTCACACAAACTTGAAGATCTACAGGCAAAAACTAACAAGTTGATAGAAGAGGCAGGCAGCGAAGACGGGACTTCAGGTGAATATAGAGAAGACAGAAGTGATGAAGATACCGCACCACCACCACCAACAACAGCAACAAACTCCAATCACCGTCAACGGAGAAACTTAAAGGAAGTAACCTCCTTCACTTATCTAGGAAGCACTGTTTCAACTACAGGCGGGACGGACGAGGACGTCAAAGTCAGAATCGGAAAAGCAAGACAGGTGTTCATTAGCCTGAAACCAGTGTGGAGATCTTCTGCACTCAGCATGTGGAACAAGATACGGATTTTCAACACCAACGTCAAGTCAGTGCTCCTGTATGGTTTGGGGACTCGACGCGTTACGAAAGGCATTTCCAACAAACTACAGACATTCATCAACAACTGCTTACGCTCGTTACTGAAGATCAGATGGCCAGAAAGAATAAGCAACAAGGAACTCTGGGAACGAACCAACCAAGAACCTATCACGCAGTAAATATGCAGGAGGAAGTGGAGATGGATTGAGCATGCACTGAGAAGGCCGACTGAGGACATCACGCGTCAGGCCAGCTGCTCGAGTGGAATCCCCATGGGAAGCGACGAGTTGGACGTCCGAGGGTGACATGGAGGAGGTCGTGCGAGGAGGAAATGAGAGGTTGTGGGCTGTCGTGGGACCAGGTTCAAAAGATCTCAGAGAACAGAGTGTACTGGAGGCGTGCTACTGAAGCCCTATGTTCCACTAGGAACCCAAGGGACTAATAATATAATAATAATAGTGTAGTGCAGTAGATCTCCACACTGATTATTTCAGATTTATGAAGGCGTACCTTGCTGTCTTTTCGATCCTGGTTGCTTTGACATCCTCATCTGTGCTGCCTCTGCCTGTAGTTGAAAAGATGGTGCCGTGCCTAGGCAGGTGGGTGAAAGAAACAACTTTCTTCAGGTTTCCCCCGTTCGTGGTGATTGGTGCTTGCTGTTGGTCGGTTGGTTGGGTATCTTCATCACTTTCGCCTTCTTTTTCTATACGCTCACCTGAAGGAAGTCCTGTCTTCACTTCAAGTTTGTGCAAAAGACATTAGACACAAACTATCATCGGAGACGAAATTCAAATCTTCCTCTGCGGTCTCTTCATCGGTGCAGTCAGCGTATGCGCATCTTCTCACAGCTCCTCACAGTTTGTTGCGTGATCCAATCCGGTCGACCACAATCAGGCAGATCATTGGTGACAGTAGGCAACCTCGTCTTATTCCTTTCTCCACTCCAAATGTATCACTGAGCATTCCATTGTGAATCACTTGGTATGTAGCATCATATAGTAGATGGCTGCTGTTGAATGAGGTTGTTAAAGATTTGTGGCACTAAAATCCGTAGTGTAGAAGCATCTGCCTGTCACATTACCTTTCGGTCAATGCTGTCGAAGGCCTTTTCAAAGTCTATGAAGTTGAGGTAGAGAGTTGACTGCCATTCTATGCTCACTTCTCTGATGATACGTAGCGTAGCGTTGCAATTTCATCTGCATATGATTTGTTCTTCCTGAAGACAGCCAGCCAGCATTTTCCGGTCGCAATTTTGAATCCAGCACATTGTTTAGTCTCTCCAGGATGATGCGGCTTAATATTTTGCTTGGGGTGGACAATATTGGAGTATGATTCCTCGCCAGTTCTTGCAAAGACTTAGGTCTCCCTTCTTTAGAAGTTTGACAAGGTAGCTCTTCTTCCAATCAGTCGACAGGTGCCTTTCCTTCCCTTCTTCCTTGAAAATCTTCTGGTATAGTGATGTGAGCATTTTCGCTGATGTTACTGAGTCTGTTTTCAGTGCTTGTGGAGGGACCCCATCTGGTCCTGCTGCTTTCCTGGCTTAGACGAATCTATTAGAGATATATTACGTCACCGATTGATTTAGATCAAGAATTTCTACAAGATTAGTACTTATATATGTGTATGATAATCGATTGATTGTAAATTCAATTTTGGATATGATCAACAGTGCTGCCTTTGTTTTCAGATTTGTTTTGATTGGATGTACTGAAATCTAACCGTGTGGTTTCTTGCCTACCTTCTTTATTGGCTGATAGATTGAATTGATGTCACTGTATCTATTGGCTGCTAAGCCAGGAGTTTCCGCGAATCCTCTATTTCTCTTTTGTCTCTTCACTTCAGTATTTCCGTATTTTTCTAATCAAGCTCATGCCCAACATTGCCCACATCCATCACCTCTGATTGTCTATTAAGGGTGGCGTGTACTGCACCTGCACAGCAGTCCACTCTGTCCCACTGTATTACCGTGAAACATGGCCATTGGAGGTGGAAGACATGAGAAGGCTTGAAGTGTTTGACCACCGTTACCTTTGTAGTATAGATCAGACCGTATTCCGTGGTGTCACCCCGTGAGTAGCGCAGACGTCAGGTGTAAAGTTTTAGAGAGAAGAGGTAAATCAGTTGATGAGATTGTGAACCTTGATCGACTGAGATGGTTGGCTCCGACATGCGTTGTTACGTATGCCTTATCACCTTCTGCCTTGTCACACAATGTTGGTCGAAGTAGGTTCAGGATGAGAAAAGACCCGAGGTGGCCATACTAAAACATGGCATGGCACCAATGTATGAAATCATTGACTGTTGGTTTCAACCATGTGGGGCGATGCAGACTAGCTGATTAGGTTCGGCAGGAGAAGAGGAACCAAAGGTTGGAGATTGACTGCAGGTGATCACATGGCTGAGAACCGATGTCAGTGGCACAGATGTATCCCCCACACATTATTCTTTTCTTAACGCTATACCGAATTTCACCATTTTCTTATTCCTCCTCTCTCTTCTAGTACTTTATATTTGTTTTTGACTGAATCTTCTTTTCTTCCTCTTCCACTTCACTGCCTTGTTTACTTGATGTACTGACATGAGCTGGGACAACTCGAACCGTTACTCAGTAATGCCTGGTCCCATATTGACTTGGATGGATATATGTATGGATATTTATCGTGTCAAATGTAACAAATGACGCTGTAACCAACTATGTATTCCTTAAAGTTGTTGTAGTGTTGTGTGTAGGTAGATATTTATGACAAAATTGCAGAGAATTTTCAATTGTATGCTGTGTTATTACAACAGGCTACTATTTAAATCTCCCACTGATGAGTTTGTTTAAAACGTCAGTCAGTTTAAGATCTATCTATATAAGCTGAGTCATTTACCTCACAGAATACAACATCAACAGAATAATCAATCGATGCGAAAAACCAACCCACTCTGTGTTTGTTTGTTCGTTTACATATATATATACATTATGACAAAAATATTTGAATAATGTTCAGTGTGTACAATTAGATTAATTTAGCATCACGAATATTATTGTCATTATTAAAATGAGGACAACGATGATCAATGAAATGAACGATATCGTCTTACGATATTTTTTGTGTGTTCTTAAAGGTCAAGATTATCGTTTCGAATTACCTAATGACTATGTATTCAAAACTCTGAAATTGTTTTAAAATAAAATATTGGTTGGTGACAAATACGAATGGTGTGCGATAAAGTAGTAAGAAAATGTTAAAATGTACAAATCATTGTAAGTATGCGAGAACAGTGTGATTTACATTTTGATTTTAAAGTCAGAAATGATAGATAGATATATGAAGTTAGAATTAGGGATGAGAGATGAAAATTCTTGGTGGTGTCCGGACTCGAACCGGTAGTGTTTGGATTACAGGACCATCACCTTATCACATGAAATAGGTCTGTCAGCTGGTCTGAATCTATGACTGTCCCAAATAATCTCACCAAGAATGAATTATGTTTATCCATTTGGAATGATCCAGTCATCTCTGAAGTCAATCAGTAATGTGATTAGTGGTAAAACCCCGAATTTAGGGACTAGATGCAGAAACCAGTAGACCACAGATACACGGTTTTTCTTCGGTTGGTAAGAAGAAAAACGGAAGATATATCAACTTGAGGTTATTTGTTTCAAACCTTGTAAGCTACTGAATGGTGATAGAATTAGCAGCTGTGGTGTGATTCACCTCCATTGAAGTCGATCGATGCAGCTTGGGATGTGCATATCATTGACTTAGTGATATAACAGTTGAATACACTATGTTTCGGTGTAAGTGTGTTAGTATGTACTCAAGTCTTTGGCAGACTTTAGAAAGCGGTTAGAACGCGAACACTAGATGACGAACTGGTCCTACGTTGAATTGGTCGTATTTTTACTTACTTATCAGCAACTTATCTAACCACGTACTAAGTAAAGGGTTTTCGAATCGTTGACTGGCATGGATTCCATTGGAACGGTGAATTACAATACCTTATTCTTTAAGCTTAAACCTAGAAAATTGTTTTTGTTGTCACCGTGCACACTTTCAAGTTAGATACCGACCAATTGTTGCTTTCTTCAGTGGCGTACACACTTACATGTTGACTGGTCAAAGCGTCGTCTGAATTAAATTGTGACTGTACGAAGTGATTACCAGATGATATTTGTCACTAACCACGAGAGATAGGGGGGTGTATTCATTGCTGTCAGCAAAGACTTCGTCAAATAGCTCTACTACAGGAGTAGTTTATTGATCACAGGACTCGAACCTATAACGTCTTGGTCACTGGGTTAGCTCACCTGGAAGTTTCAATCTCACATAAGTTACTTCGTGTTTTACAAGGCCAAAACCAAGATGAGACCACAGGGTTGAGTAGTTCAGCAGTTCAGTAAAGCTGGATCGTCTCCAGGTTCACAGACTATATTTAAGTATTACCTGTTCTATGAATCCAGGTTAGAATTTTTCATGAATTGATTTCAGTTGGAGGAACACTGGAAACATGGGAGCACTGGACAACCCTTTCATCTCGTTATGGGACTCCCAAGCAGTGCGCATTCAAGAGCTTACCGGGATGGAGCTTAGGACTTTAAAGTTTCGCGGCCAGCACGTTATCATTCAGGCACTGGTAGCGCTATATCGTGAACCGACAGAAGTAGGAAATGTGGACCGCCGAATTCCAACCCATCGCCTCACTGGTAACATGTTTGCCGCGGAACCTGAAAGTCCTTGTTTCGGTCCCTAGAAGGGCGGGATGGTGGGCGCGCACTCCTGAAAAGTCCTGTACTAGGAAGAAACAACTTTCCAGTTCTTCCAGATTTCCAGTGTTCCCCCAAATGATGTCGGTTAGTGCTGAATTCCAACCTGAAATCAGCTGATAAATCTCCACAAACCTCCAGGTTGAATTGACAGGAGTTAGACATGGTGGGTAGTCAAGTGCTTGAGAATTAACATGGTCACTGATGGACTCCATAGTTACGAAACCTATGTTGCAAGTAGTTCATAAATTAGACCCATTAGCTGTTTAGCGTTCATTGGTTCTCTAGGTGTTAGCGCAACTCACAGACAACCCAACTGAACAGGATACCAAGAGTTTATGGCTAATTTGGCCATCGTCAGCTCACTAATGCTATACAATAGATTGAAAATTCGATCGGTCTTCACAGTGACTAAAAATGTAGCTTTATTAGTCTGATAACTTTAAAATTATTTTCTTTTAAACTTTACCGTGCTAAACCCATTTTTATTCGATGATACAACTTTAACCGGACTCTGTTTATCTGACTTGGCTAAATTTTATCTGACAATGTTAGCCTCCATTCCCACGACTTATGTATGGAATGTCCAATTTACGCTCCATAGAGAAACATTATGAAGTATAAATTTAACTACTCATAAGTAGACAACTTTGTGCACGATAATTTCTAGATTGACTTTCTCACTTTCCAGAATCACTGAACATCATTTTTCGCGTTAATCTTGTTTATCCATCACAGTATTTTGCTGCCACTGACCTTATAATTGGTTAATTTAAACATAAATTTATGTCCTCTCATGAGTCAATGTAGAAATTTTACTTTATAAGTGAATATTTAGACAGTCTAGTTGAAACATCGTTTGACATACTTTTGTTTCATCGGTTCAAGGACGTATGCATAGGGTACTTCACCTTTCTTGTTATATATATATATATATATATATATATATATATATATATATATATATATATATATATATATATATATATGAAAAGCAAAACAGCAAAAAGTTCTGAACTTGGGTTTTGGTGCTTTCGGGATCTCATCAGCTGAGTGTACAACCAATTTTGAATGAACTGGATGGGCAGTTATTTCTTACTTGTATAGGGTTCCTCAACAGTGTTCAGCAATGGTCCCAGTAAGGGTTACGCGGTCAGGACGTTGCCAATGAGCCACTGGGTCGGAATCCAATGGTCCCCATTTCCTACTTCTGTCAGTTCACGATATGGTGCAACTTCCATCCAATGCCATCGTGGAGTACCTGTCCTGATGTCCGACTTGGTTGGCAGCAGATATTCATGGGATCACGAGGCAATACCCGAAATTTCAACACAAGGTGATTACGTAATAATCGATGGGATGATGGAACAGAGGAAAATTAAGGAAGTCCTGTTGAAATCAAAAACTGTGGAGTAAGAAAATAGGTTGAAAACAATAATCTCGACCAATAAAATATCTTCGGGAGGCTATGACCACGATGAATAGATTGAATGCAAAGATCAGATGTGAACCAGTAAATTATTAAGGCTTCTGGAGTGTTCTGTTGATGAGTATGCGCTTCCTTCGAAATATTTGATTTGACTTTATAAGTGACTTTAAAGGAAGATATTAGGGAAGCAGAATGATCAGATGCTCATGAATCGAGCTATGAATGACATTAAACTTCCTTTTAGACAGTGCTGTGATAGAACGTGCTTTATGCGGCCTGTGCAAACCAGTGCCACAACAGCAGTTTAATCGGTAAACACAGACATGCATTCTAGACATACTCCAGACGTTTCCGTACATATTTCACTACCAACATAGGTACTCAGCAATAATTAGTGGTATATGACTAATATAACAGAATATTCTGGTAGCCAGGGTGACTGTTTTGAGCTGTAGTTAAATAAAAGTTTTCTAAAGTCACGTTGGTGGATTATAAGTTGTATCACGATATGAACTGATTGCTGCTAAATATGTGACAAGAACACTCATCCTAGGCTTACAACAAAATTATTGAATATATCGATTGTTCACACTACAGTCAAAGAGTATCGAGTAGGTATTTAATGTTCACGAAGTGAAAAATTTTCAAAACTTTCTTTGTGAGATTAAAAGGAACACTGCAATGTTTAAATTTGTAACCACTTTACGTGTTGGTTGATATCAGAACATTCAAAAATTTTGAAAAGCAATCAGTTAAATGAATAGATCATATTTAATATCTGCTCCATATATGCCTCCAGATAACCTACAACTCAATATGAGCCTCCTAAAATCATGTGATAATCCAGAAAATTAGCGTGTGCCAGTATGATGTTTATAACGGACTGTTAGTTTTAGGATTCTGTAGACTCTTTTATCTTTTGTAGTCCGTGTTGAAACTTCATTTAGGATAGACTAAGTTAGGTCTAAGATGATAACTAAAAATTCACATTTTACAATTTAGAGTAAATTATTGTACACCAGTAATGTTTTCAAATTCAATGCTATGTAGACTTTCTCTCATAGATAACATTATTATTAGTAATAATAATAAAAAGGATAACGGTTATAATGGCTAATAAACTGACATTCCTTGAGTGACTTTAAAGGCCACCCTAGCAATAATCGGAATAACTTATTGGACTTCTTTATTCTATGAAAACTTGCTTTTTTAGCTGGAATGAAAAACCTGATTGGTTATTTCGATCGTTGCTAGAGTGGTCTTCAAAGTCTCCCCCATTCATTGACACTAGGTTTTTGAACTGACGTCTGCAAAATAGAAAACTCCGGTTTCTTGCACATCCCACCATCTGAACATAGCTGTACCCACGCATATAAGTCACCAACTAAAATGAACACGATTTGAGTTATTTGCTACCCTTTGACTATCACTCACCTCCCCTACCACCCCGCTGCATGAAGAAAGATCAAGATAGTGTGATTTTGAAGGTCACCTCAGCAATGACTGAAATAACCAATCAAGTTTCTTTATTTAGACTAGAAACTTATTTTTCTCAAGTTGGATAGTTGGATAGTAATTAGGGAGGTGACCTTGAGAGTCACTCTCACGACTGACATTTTCATAACCCTGTATTCTGATGGTCTAAGTCATGCAAATACACACAATTGATCACACGAGTACAAGTACATTTATAAGCTTACATACACTTACGATAGCAAGTACACTGGAAAGACTGAGGGTGGTAGACGGGCGGACAAGTGGGGGTTCATCAGTTTTGGTTTTTGAGTAAATTCGGAAGGGAAGTGAGATTCAGTTAAGTTAAACTTAAGAGACAGTAAACAATACGAAGAATCAATTAGACCAGAGGTGGTGAAATAGTGTTTGTTACAAACAGACCAGTGACAGCTGGATCACTCATTCGCCCGTAAAAACTTGAAAAACCTTGGTTAATTCTGATACATTTCTAGACAAAATTATTTTAATCTCAGATTTCCACAGAACCGGTAAAGTTTATCTTTGTGTATTTTAGTTATGTCTATGGATTCTAAGGTCATCGAGTTAAGAACTAGGCAACAAACCTCTAGGTGATTAACACGCGCTTTGAAAAAAATCACTTGATATGCATGGAATGCTAATTAACTTGGAATGAAACGCTGGGTAAAAAGGATTAAGAATTTAGGTTATTGTCCAGTCTTGGTGTACACAGCCTGCCAGTAAATCTGACTTGCTCACTTTTGAAAAAACAAAATCAATTACTCTCTGTTTCTTCATTTAGTATGGTATCCCTGAATAAAGTTTAATAATATTCATATCCCATGTAAATTGATTTGATAGCTGACCCTTTTTAGATATTAATTAGGACAAGGCATGTATCAGCAAAGAAATATTTCTTTTCAACGACTTCATTATCAAGCTGTACAGTCGTATTTATACTGACAGATAATTGCACTAAAACGAGATGCTCAGTCAATATGCAAAATATACAGTCGGTGGAGGGGTGGTGGTATTTGTTCAAGTGGGAGAGATAGACAATGGGTCATTGAATGAAGAGGAATGAATTGATAACAAGTGGTGACATGAGGGATAACTGTGCTGTCAAAGAATTGTAAAACGGTGATAATTAAGCTGAAACATGTACAATAAGTCAATGATTAGGGAATGAATTGATATTAAAGAGTGGAATATGGTTCAAGTGTTGTCAGTGAAGTGAAAATTGGTGATAATGGTGATAATAAAAGACAAGTTATACCAAAATCAATACAATCAATACAAAATCAATAAAATGAATTGTTAAGGCCAAGGTAGAGAAAGTGGTTTCACAAAACGTTTTTGAATGTAAAGTTTCGGTTTTTGTTCATGTATAGCTAATGTTTCAGTCATATATAAGTGGTGGAAGCGTAAACCTTTGGACGAATCTCGAGGTGCTGAGTGTCCACATTCAACAAGGTGTTCACATATGGATGAAGTCGTTTTCCTTTGCTCGCCTCTGGTAAGCCAAACCGGGTAGTGTTCAGCAACACGTTTTCGGAGTGCCCGCTTACAACGTTTAATATAGTCAGCTTCACAGGAACATGTGAACTTGTAGATACACATAGAAATGAACATAAGTGGAAGCCTATCCTTCACGCATTGACGAATAAGAGGGCGGCTGGAGAATACTAATCTCAACCTAGCAGCATAGAAGCTACTATTGATACATCTTGACCGACGGTTTTTCAACACTTCCGCTGTGGTGTCTCCTCTGAATTCTAGATCCATGGTTAAAATTTTCTTAGGGACTGTAATGGGATGAGGAGTGGTTCGTTTCTTCAGATTCTTATCAATAAATCTCCTAGGGTATCCGTTATTAGATAGTATTATTCTGCGAGATTCGATTTCAGCATCCACCGTATCTTCTGAACATATTCCATAGATTCTAGAACACATTGAGTGAATGAGATTTCTCTTACAACCAAGACGTACCCAACTATTAAAGTTAGTGAACTGACTGGTCCAGGTTGGTTTACGATAGACTGACCTTTGTATAGAGCCATCATCCCTTCTCTTTAACGTTACGTCTAGAAAGTGGAACGATGAGTTTAACTCTTCTTCTACAGTGAATTTAATGGACGGGTGACAATAACTGAAGCGTCTTAACAGCTCCTCCACAGAAACAAGTCTCGTCGCAAATAAGATACTTCAATATAACTTTCTAAATCAGCGCTCACCTCATTGGTCAATTAGGCTGAGGTCAAACTCGAATGTGATTGGCTACTACAAATAGGCCAGAAATACTGAAGGCACAGAGATGGATGATTTCGCTTCATATATATTTCTTTTCCTATATGCGGTTGAATAAAGACATTAGAAGAAGGTAATTTACGCATTTTATTTCACTGCTTTTCCTCTGTTGTAAACAGTTAAATTTCACAAAATTTATCATATTCAAACAATAAAATATTTAACATACTTTGTCTGTCTTAGGCAAAGGCCAATTTCACAATGACTAGCGGTGCAAACCATGACGGGTGTTTCGTACTATTTTGGACTCATCAGGCGGACGTAAATGCCATCCGACTAGTGATGTTATCCCTGCCAAGACTGGAACCGAAGGACCTATGGTTCTAAGCATCGGGGTGTCGCCCAGTGAGATATGATAGGGTTAAACTAAGAGAAATAGCCAGGTCAGTGTGACGTAAACCATACTATCTTTTTGTACACAGAGATCAGGTCGCAACTCTTTAATTGCAATTGACTCTACACAAAGCAAGGTAGACTGGCTACTTTATGCATTGCAGATTCCAAATTATCGATCGAGTACCTCTGACGCTTCCATATTCTGGGGTTAATAAGGATTCTATGGATTTCAAGTTAGTATTCATCATGAACTGAGATCAGTTGGGGAACCACTGAGAACCTAGGAGCACTGGGTAGCCGTTTCTTCCTAGTGTGGGACTCCACAGCAGTACGCACCCACGACCCGGCTACGGATCGAACTCAGGACTTTCAGGTTTCTTGGTGAATGCGTTAACCATTCAACCACTGAGTCGGAATCCAGTGATCCACTTCTATCAGTCTGCGACATACAACAACTATCCTCCAAGATCTTCAGTTGGCATCCGTTTCAATTCCGACTGGCTGACCCCGCGAATAGTGGCTCCTCATTAGAACTTTGGGATATCCATCACGAAGAATATATCCTAAACTGGCAGAAGTAAGCCAACTATGAGCCAGTGAACTCTGGCTTTCGTTTATCTCGTCTAAGATAGGTAATTTCTGGGTCTTCGAAATACACTCTTACGCTAATTTCTGTAAATTTCTTCTCTCCTTCTACCCACATAAAGTCTGTTGTGTGTCTGAAATTTCAAGTTGTATGCAGTTGATGAGGTCTCACGAAGAAAAATGAGGTCATTTTACTTGTCAAATCTGTTTGTTCATGTAGATCACGTGTAGTTATCAAACAGTTAATTCATTATCTTTAATTCTGACAGGAGAATACACACACACACACACACTAGTTGTAGGCATTTGTGTAGAAGAGAATACAGATGCCTACCTTATTGGTTGTGTTCATCTATAGCAAGTGAGCTGTTGAAATATAGGCACTTTAGTAAGTGTCCAAGAAATCTAAAGTTTTCGATCTGGAACTGCTTAAAAACCTCCAAAATTGAATCACTACTCAGTGCTGATTAGTGGCCTACTTCAAGAGGTGAGATTTCTAACTCATACAGGGGAATGAATACTCATAGATGGGACTGTATGATGGTTGAACTATATCGCTAATTGACAGGAGTAGAAGACTGAAGGCTATGGGTTCGACCCCAGAGGTGTTGTTAATGCAAACTATTGAGGAGTCCCCTACTGTTTACTCCTCTTAGATTTCCAATGGTCAGTTAACTGATATCAGTCCGTGATGAATATCAACTTGAAATCTAAAGTATACCGTCTCCGTTCTATTCTGTTAATTGTTGATACAAATGAACATAAATTTGTGATAAGAATTACACAAAAATAGGATAAATGTCAACTTTCGGCAATACACATCACATGGTTTCTATGTCAAAATATCTACAAAGCGATTATAATCAGAAATGTATAAAGTTATGGATAATGCACCATTATGAATTATTATTATTTTTCCCTTGGGTTCCTAGTCGAACATAGGGCTTCGGTAGCAAGTCGCCGTGTCACACTCTTCTCAGCATGGCTCCACGACTTTCCACAACCTTTCATTTCTTCCTACCGTGATCTCCTCCATGCCACCCTCACCTCCAACACCCAACTCGTCGTTTCCCATTTGGACCCCACTCAATGGTCTGGCCTGACGCGTGATGTCCCCAGTCGGCCTTCCCAGTGTATGCCCAATCCGTCTCCACTTTCTTCTTCTGCATATTTGTTGGGTGTTAGGTTCTTGGTTGGTTCGGTTCCAGACTTCCTTGTTGCTTATTCTTGTCATTTCGGATATCTGATCTTCATTAACGAGTGAGAGTAGATGGCAGCTGTTGAGGAATGTCTGTAGTTTGTTGGAAATGCTTTTCATGACGAGCCAAGTTTCTCAACCATCACATAGAAGCACTGAATTGACTGTTATTGCTGTTGAAAATCCGGATATTGTTCACGCTTTATACTGAGTGCAGTAAATCTCCATAGTGATTTCAGATTAATGAAGGTCTGTCTTGCTTTTTCGATCCTAGCTGCTTTGACATTCTCATCTGTGCCACCACCTGTAATTGAAACGATGCTGCCTTGCCTAGGTAGATGAAACAGACTACTTCCTTTAGATTCCTCCCGTTTATCGTGATTGGTGCTTGTTGTTGATGCTGTTGTTGGTTGGGTATCTTCATCACCTCCGTCTTCTCTACATTCACTTGAAGTCTTGCCTTTGTAGCCTCTTCTGTCAACTTATTAGTTTTATGCCCGTAGTTCTTCGAGTTTGTTTAAAAGACATTAGACACAAATCATCATCACCGGCGAAATGCGAATCTTATAGGCTCTTTTCTTCGGTCAAGTAGCGTATGTCCATCTTCTCGCTCCTCACGGTTTGCTGCATGATCCACTCAAACACAATCAGGAAGATGATGGGTGATAGTGGGTGGCAACCTTGTCTTATTACTGTCTTTACGTCGATAAGCTTTCCGTTGTGGATCACTTGGCATGTAGGATCATATAGTAGATGGCTGCTGTTGAATGAGGTTGATAAAGACTAGTGGCACTCCGTAGTGTTGAAGCAGCTGCCTGAGAAATTACTTCTCGGTCGACGCTGCCAAAGGCCTTTTCAAAGTTGATGAAGTTGAGTAAGAGTTGGGTTGACTGCCATTCTATACTCTGTTCTATGATGATGATGCGTAGCGTTTCAATTTGACCCCTATATGATTTGTTCTTCTTGAAGCTAGCCAGTCAGCCTGTTCCGATCGTAATTTTGAATCCAGAGCATCTTTAGTGTCTCCAGGATGATTATTATTATATTATTATTCCCTTGGGTTCCTAGTGGAACATAGGGCTTCAGTAGCACGCCTCCAGTGACCTCTGTTCTCTGAGATCTTTTGAACCTGGTTCCACGACAGCCCACAAGCTCTCATTTCCTGCTCGCACGACCTCCTCCATGTCACCCTTGGACGTCCAACTCGTCGCTTCCCATGGGGATTCCACTCGAGGGCCTGACGCGTGATGTCCTCAGTCGGCCTTCTCAGTGCATGGCCAATCCATCTCCACTTCTTCCTGCATATTTGTTGCGTGATAGGTTCTTGGTTGGTTCGTTCCCAGAGTTCCTTGTTGCTTATTTTTTCTGGCCATCTGATCTTCAGCAGCGAGCGTAAGCAGTTGTTGATGAATGTCTGTAGTTTATTGGAAATACCTTTCGTGACGCGCCAAGTCTCTGAGCCATACAAGAGCACTGACTTGACGTTGGTGTTGAAAATCCGTATCTTGTTCCGCATGCTGAGTGCAGAAGATCTCCACACTGGTTTCAGGCTAATGAATGCCTGTCTTGCTTTTCCGATTCTGACTTTGACGTCCTCGTCCGTCCCGCCTGTAGTTGAAACAGTGCTTCCTAGATAAGTGAAGGAGGTTACTTCCTTCAAGTTTCTCCCGTTGACAGTGATTGGAGTTTGTTGTTGTTGATGGTGGTGGTGCGGTATCTTCATCACTTCTGTCTTCTCTATATTCACCTGAAGTCCCGTCTTCGCTGCCTCTTCTATCAACTTGTTAGTTTTTGCCTGCAGATCTTCAAGTTTATGTGACATTAGGCATAAGTCATCGGCGAAATCCAAGTCTTCTAGGTTCTTTTCCGTCGTCCAGTGTATCCCCCTCTTCTCGCTGCCTACTGTTTGCTGCATGATCCAGTCCACCACAATCAAGAATATCATGGGGGATAGTAGGCAACCTTGTTTCACTCCTGTCTTCACTTCAAAGGCATCACTGAGCTTCCCATTGTGGATTACTTGGCATGTGGCATCTTCATATAGTTGTTGAATGAGGCGGATAAAGGTTTGCGGCACTCCGTAGTATTGAAGCAGTTTCCAAATTACTTCTCGGTCGACGCTGTCAAAGGCCTTCTCAAAGTCGATGAAGTTGAGGTGGAGAGGTGATTGCCATTCTATGCTCTGTTCTATGATGATGCGAAGCGTTGCAATTTGGTCTGCACATGATTTGTACTTCCTGAAGCCTGCCTGTTCCGGTCGTAGTTTTGAATCCAGTGCATCCTTAGCCTCTCCAGGATGATGCGGCTTAATATTTTACTTGGGTGGACAGGAGAGTGATTCCGCGCCAGTTCTTGCAAGCACTGAGGTCTCCCTTCTTCGGCAGTTTGACAAGGTAACCCTTCTTCCAATCGTCAGGTACCTTCTCTTCCTTCCACACCTTCTGCAATAGTGGTGTGAGCATGGCCGCTGTTGTCTCTGCATCTGTTTCAGTGCTTCTGGCGGTATTCCATCTGGTCCTGCTGCTTTCCCGCATTTCAGTAGCTTTATGGCGTTCAGGACTTCCATTTTCGTTGGGGGATTAATGTTCACTTGTAGTTCAGCGGCTGCAGGTGGTATTTCTGGACGAAGTGCAGGTGGTGGTCGATTCAAGAGCTTCTTGAAGTGGTCGGCCCATCGTTTCCTCTGTTTCTCTTCTTTTGTAATTAAATTTCCTTCTTCATCTTTTATTGGTTTCATCTGTGTTGGTCTCTTCCCTGATAGCAACCTGGTTATTTGATACAATGTCGTCAGGTCTCTCTTACCTGCAGCCTGTTCTGCTTCACTTGCCAGTGTTTCGTAGAAGTGTCTTTTGTCTTGCGTGCACTCTTCTTCACTTCTTTGTCCAGTGTTTTATACATTGTGCTCAGTTCCTCTTGTCGTTGAGCATCCTTGCACTGGTTTATCTTCTGCTTCACCATCCTCCTCTCCTCTATCAGCTTCCAGGTATCCGTCGAGATCCATTCCTTGTCTTCTTTCTTCTTCCTTCCTAATACTGTTGTGCAGGTTTCTTTCCACATAGCTTTCAAAGACTTCCATGTTCTTCCACACAGGTTTCTTCAGGGATGTTGCTCGATGTCTCCCATTTTGTCTTGATGGCTGCCTTGAAGATCTCCTTTGTAGTTTCATCCTTCAGTTTCCGAGTGTTGTACTTGTTGAGGTCTATCACCAGCTTCCTTGAAGGCTTTTAACTTGATTTGGAAGGTTCCTTGCACTAGTGGTTGAACCTACATCTGCTCCTCTTCTTGACCTTGTGTTAAGTAGACTGCGTCTCCATTTTCTTGAGATTGAGATAAAGTCGATTTGATTTTTAGTGTGTCCATCTGGTGAAATCCATGTCGCTTTGTGGATATCTTTGTGCCTGAACACACTGCCTCCAATCACCAAATCGTTGAATGCGCAGAATTCTGCAAACAATTCTCCATTCTCATTCATTTCACCTAGGCCTCTCGACCCATGGTTAGTTCTCTTCCCGTGTTGTCCCCTCCCAGTTTGGCATTCATGTCGCCCATCAGAATTTTGATATCGCCAACTGACGTCTTGTCCAGTGTTGATTGAAGTTGTCTGTAGAAATCCTCCTTTTTCTCTTGCTCTGCATTATTTGTAGGTGCATAACATTGTATGATTGTGACCTTTCTTCCTTTTGAGTTGAATCTTGCTGTCATGATCCTGGAGGAGATTGGTTCCCACTGCATGAGAGCCTTCGATGCTCTTGAGGACATCATGATAGCCACTCCCTCAGTGTGCTCGTGGTTGGCGTCTGGGTGACCGGAGTAGATTATTGATTCTCCAGTTGACAGTTTGGAGAGTCCACTCCCATTCCATCTGCTTTCGCAAATCCCAAGCACTTCGATGTTATACCTTCTCATCTCCCTTGCAATCTGGGCTGCCTTACTGGGTTCAAACATCGTGCGGACATTCCATGTCCCCACGTTTACTTTCGCTTTCATCGAGAGAAGACACATCGGCCAATTGGCTTCCCGAAGGCTTTCACCAACTGGCGTCATTTCGCCTCTCCGATTCCAGCGGGGAATAAGTTTGTTTTCATTTTTTATATTTTGTTTGTGCTTTGAAGTTTCTTTAGCGGTTAGATTTGTTTTACGGGGTAGGGTTGCTAGCCCTATGCCCAACCTTCCCTCTTTACCCGGGCTTAGGACCGGCTAGTAACTAGTAACTAGTTAACCAGGCGGCATAATATTTTGCTTTGGGTGGACAGCAGTATGATTCCGCGCCAGTTCTTGCAAAGACTTACGTCTCTCTTCTTTGGGAGTTTGACGGTACCCGCTCTAATCTGCAGGTACCTTTCCTTCCTTCCAAACCCACTGCAGTAGTGGTGTGAGCATTATGAATTCTACTACTCATTAATAGTAAGTAGCATCACTTGATATCAGGAATTTATGAGATTCAGTATTCGACTTCATAAAATGTCAAGAATATGAATGTTAAAGACAAGAGGATGATTTCAATGGATATAACATCACTATAAAAAGAGTCAACTGCGTTAGTGAGTAGATAAAAGAACGATAGATAGATGCACGAATTTTGCCTGAAAGAGTTAAGGAATTGCTGCTAAAATGCACCACGAATATCCGATTTATGTTGAATAATGAATTCTACAGACAGGTAGATGGAGTTGCAATGGACTCTCCTTCGGGCCTGTGCTTGCGGATATCTTTCTCACTTGGTATTTATCATGGACTGACATCAGTTGGAGAAACATTGGAAACCTGGAAGCACTGGACACATGTCTCGTCCCAGTATGGGATTCATCAGCAGTGTGCACCCATTACACCGCTCCGTCAGAGACTGAACCCAGGACCTTCGGTTTCCGCGGGCAGCATATTACCATTGAGCCACTGGTTAGGAGTCCAATGGTCTATATTTTCAACTTTTACCAATTCACGATATACGGTGACCATCACCCAATGTCATCGTGGAGATGAGGACAAATACTCATCAATGACCATTAGATCCCAACCCAGTGTTGGCTCAGCGGTAACGTGCTGGTCAGGAAACCTGAAGGTCCTGGGTTCGGTCCTTAGTGGGGCAGGGTGATGGGTGAGCACTGCTGATAAATCCCATACTAGGACATGTGTCAAGTGGTTCCAGGTCTCCAATACCCCTCCAAATGATGTCAGTCCATGATCAGTTAAAATTTGAAAAATCACTAAATCCCCACAAACACCCAAATCAGATATCTTTTTGGCCAAACTTGAAAATGGCGCACTTAGAAACTCACTTGATAAACTTGACTATTATTGCCGAAATATATATGATACGTTCATCATTTGTAATAATGGCTACAATAAAGATGATCTCTAGAATACCTTCAATACTGTTCACTCAGCTATGAACTTCACCTGTAAGGAAGAACAAGGGAATAGTATTCCTTTCCTAGATGTCTTCCTCAACAAGAAAACGGATGGGTATATTAATAGGAATATTTTTCGAAGTAACATATGGATTACTTGTATTCACTTTCATAGATTCATACCGATACAATATAAAAGAAACCTGGTCAAATAACCGAGTTACAGAAAAAGAAACAAATGTTCTGATGACTGTATTGAAGAATAAACTGAAGATAACATTGCAGCAAAATTGTTATCCACAAAAACTTCACAAATGAACACATTTCGAAACCCAGAGAGAAGATAAAGAAAGACAATGTAGTTAATAAACCTATATATCTTAGCCTAAGTCCCAAAGGTGATATTTCCTCGGATGTCTTAACACATCGATTAAGTAGAACAGTCTAAAAGACATTCAATATAACGAAACATTTTGTCAGCTGCTCAGCTAAACCATTACTGACACACCGAACCAAAGAAAGGTTACCTATGATGGTGACTTCAATGTACATTTATGAGTCCAAGGGCACTCGTGAATATATACCAGCTTCTGCGTCATTCCTCTCACATTTAGTAGATAACAGACATCAGATCAAGGTAAATCACGCCTTTTCTGTGGTATATCGTGTCCCTCCCAATCTGCCTAAAGATGCACGACTGCGCATCTTATCCATAGCCAAAGCCATGGATATCAACGCAGAAAAGAGGTCCTATGTGTTCAAAAGTAATATGTACATCCGTTTTGCCTACCTTGGCCCACAGCAGGGTCGACACGTTCTTTTAACCTCCTACTCCTTACTTCTATATTTTCATTACATTGATAAACATTCCGTTTCTAATATTGTTAGTTTTATGTCCTTCTTTATTCATGCCACTACCAGTAGTCATTTTCAATCATGATGTAACATTTCACATTTGTTATTCTCTATTTTGTCATGGTGTTCATATGATTTTCAAACCACTTCGATAATTCGTCGCTACATAATTATTATTTGACCCTTAGTAAACAAACATACACACATTCATGCCCCAGTATATACATATAAATCATTGTAGCTGGTTGGAATCCGTCCGCGGTCTAAATTTTCATTTCACATTCGGTCATCACCCAGTAATTGGAAACAATTGCCCACTCAAAATATTCTTGTTCTGAAAAGTTAAGATGTAAAAACGATGTGACCTGGAATTCGTTGTAAGGGGTTTGGTAAAGTAAATTATTCCGCTTAGTTAGATCGGTAGGGCGGCAGAATAAAACAGAAACAAGTTGAGCGTTTAGACACCAGTGTTTACAGAAAACCTTTACATTCAAATCGTCTCACCCTATGTCAATTGAAATTGGCTTAGTAAAGTGTCCAAGTCACACGGCCAAAAAACTTACTGGTAAAACAGAAAAACTAAGAAAAGGAAATAGATACATTAAAGACACCTTACTCATCAACAACTACCCATCTAAATTTACTGATAAGTTATTTAGGAATAGTAAGAAAAATGGGACTAGTATTAGTAGTACAAATGTTAATCGTAGTAATAATAATGTTGGTAACAGTAGTGGGAATACTGTGAAGAGAGAGAGTCCGAAGCCACTACAGTGTAACCAGACAGAGAAGGCAACTCAGGAACACTATGTAGGATTCTTAATAAGGCTGGTTGGCATCACATTGGCATTCAAACCTACAAACTCATTTATAAACAAGCTTTGTAGGTTAGAAGATCCTATTAACCCAATTAAGCAGAATAACTTAGTTAGCCAAATCCCTTGCAACAATTGCGGAGTCAAATACATAGGTCAGTCAAAGTAGTCGACTCAGGTCAATCAGGCTATGAGGGCACAAAAACCTAGTTAGGTCAAAATTGGTATATCCAAGTAAGGTAGGGAATTTAGAAAGAAGCTTAGCCGTACCTATTCATGCAATTACACACAACCATATAATAGGATGGGACAGGGTGAGAAACTTTAAAACTAACATAGCAAGTTGGAGGGACAGATTGATAACTGGGTCTTTGTATATCGAATCAACACCTAGTACAACATTTGAAGAGGTGCGAATTTCTTCTAATCTTTCGTATTATCCAGTTATTTATCACACTACATCACATTCATACAGTGACATCTAGGTATGTTGATAAGTATGTCACTATTGAGGCTTTGCAGAATATGTTAACTGACTGACATCAATGTTGGACACAACTACTTAGCTGTCTAGTAAATTCACATTCTGCAAATATATTTATTATTATGATTTTATGTTTAGTTTGTAAACTAATATGACAAATAATTACGTTTGTTGGTAGCCGGTAGTGGAACCCCCTGGCATGAATTTCATCTTATTTGGTACTCATCAGCCAAATGTACTTATGTTTTCAGCTAGGGTCTTATTTGGCAAACGTTTCAAGGGCATGCTAGACATTATCAACAGAATTTCACAAGAAAGTCAAGCAACTGGTTTAGCATATATATGGAGTGCAATTTGACTGGTTAGTTAAGGAATAGGAGCGTGGGTGTATAGTGAATTTGTTGGTCAATCTTCTAACTCTAGTTTACTCAGTGATAAGTCACATTGTTCTCAACACAAGAATCCTAGCCATTAGACTCGTAAATTACGACAACCAAACCATAGAAAGCAGTTCATCAGACGCCTCAATCCTTCTGGCTGTCTGAATATAACTCTGTTAGAATTCAAGTTCATGGATTTGTTTACAACATAGCTGACAAGTTTGAAATAGTACCAAATGGGGATACTGGATTCCCCTGTTTAATATGTCAGCAAGATAAGATGACAGGTAATATGGCGACATCTGCTTAGGAACCCGTATGGCAACACAAACGGCACGAATCAATCCTGCGCACCAACAGCAAGAATAGTTCTTCCGTAAGAATATCTGAAGCTTGGTCCAACTCCACAAGGCATGCAGATGTTCGTGTTTCCTAGTTCTTCTTGGGTGTTGTGAAGACAAAAAACTTTCTAGCTTAAAATCGGGAATTTATACTGACTCAAAACCAGATAAGGTATACTGTTTTACACCCAGGAAACATATTTTGTGAAATAAATCACACTATTGTTTTTGATATAAGTAGTTTGTAGCTTGCTTTTCATTTCAGAAAGCTAGTCACGGTAAAAATTGGATACACTTCTTTGCATATCTCGGGAAACACGGAACAATCGTCACCATTTACAATACATTCAGACAGTAACGAGAAAGATTTCTGCTAAATTAATTTTTTTACGACAATATGTTTGATATTTCGATCGAAATGATTAATGAAACGATCCATAACGGCTTTTATGTCGATTCCCTCTGCGGAATTTGTGAGCTCTGAGAAGTGTACACAGTACTCAATAATTTCAATCGGATGAGGTCATTTTGAAGACTCAGGAATAAGAAAATTGTGATGTAAACAGAATTTTAAGGCACAAAAGAACAAGAAACAAAAAGATGCACAGACATTTTTACTACCGATTATAATTATTATAATGATTTCAGGATTCTTTTTGCCAAAAATTTATTAGCTGGTAAATTATAAAAGAAATAATTATAAAGGAATAATCATTTCCTTATTTCTTGACGCCAAATTGTGAAGTCATTTTCTTGATAATACCAACCGGATGCAGCGAATTCTGATGATGTCATCAAAAGTCTGTTCACGATGAACTCAGATGTCTTCAATGAAAGATTGATGGATTTTAGCAATTCATCTTCAGCTGACAAGTTTAATTGTACCTGTGGTACAAGTTCAACCTGATTTCGTAGAATAAGAGTAAAATAAAAAGTTCTATTGTTACAAATGAAATGAATTCGATGCATACAAAAGATATTTGTAAAAAGATGGATGGAATCATTACAAAAACTTGTAATATACTATGGAATAATATATCAGTATTATTATTTGTCCGTTGGGTTCCTAGTTGAACATAAAGCTTCAGTAGCGCGTCACCATTTCACTCTCTTCTCCTCAGTCTTTATAACCTGGCTCCACGACTGTCCACAACCTTTCATTTCTTCCTCACACGATCTCCTCCATGTCACCCTCGGACTCCCAACTCGTTGTTTCCCATTTGGATTCCACTTGAGGGCCTGGCGTAGCACGTGATGTCCCCAATCGGCCTTCTGAGTGCATTTCTAATCCAATCCAATCTTATTATTCTGGCCATCTGAACTTCAGTGTCGGTACCAAGCGTAGGCAGCAGCGGTTGACGAATACATGTTTTGTTGGAAATGATTTCCGTAACGCGCCGCCAAGTTTCTCAACGATCACATAGAAGCACTGACTTGACTGATATTAGTGTTGAAAATCCGGATACTGTCCACACTTTATGCTGAGTGCGGTAGATCACCACACTGATTATTTCAGATTGGTGAAGGCGTGTCTTGCTGGCTTTGACATCCTCATCTGTACCATCTGTAGTTGAAAAGATGCTGCCTCGTCCAGGTAGGCGGAAGAGACTACTTCCTATAGGTTTCTCTCGTTGATGGTGGTTGTTGTTAGTTCGGTATCTTCATCATCTGTCTTTTCTATGTTCACCTGAAGGAAGTGCCATCTCCACTGTACCACCTCGCCTCTTCTGTCAACTTGTTAGTTTTCGCCTGTAGATCTTCGAGTTTGTGGGACAAGCCATTAGACATAAATCATCATTGGTGAAATCCGAATCTTCTAGGGTCTTTTCATCGGTACAGTGTATGCCCATCTTGTCATAGCCCCTCACGGTTTGATGCATGGTCCAGTGAAGTCGACCACAATCAGGAAGGTCATGGGTGATAGTAGACAGCCTTGTCTTACCCCTATCCTTCCTTCAAAGGCGTTACTGAGCTTTCCATTATGGATCACTTGGCATGTGGCGTCGTCATATAGCTGTTGAATGAGGTTGATAAAGGTTTGTGGCACTAGAACCGTAGTGTTGAAGCAGTTACCAAATTACTTCTCGGTCGACGCCATCGAAGGCCTTTTCAAAGTCGATGAAGTTGATGTGAAGATCCAGTTGAGTGGCATTCTATGCTCTGTTCTGCAATGATGTGTAGCGTAGCGTTGTAATTTGATCCTCACATGATTTGTTTCTCCTGAAGCCAGCCAGCCTGTTCCGGTCATAATTTTAAATCCAGAGTATTTTATTGAATAACATAAGTTTTGAGATAAAACTGAAGACAACCAACAGGATGCTCTGCAGAGGGATGTGACAGACAACCGGATGGTTCAATCCATGAGTGAAAAAAACTCAATTCACAGGATGAAGATGTTCACACTATCAGTTGGATTGGGATAAATTAAACGAATAATCTTCTGAAAAATGTGTCCAAAGTAAGCACTTTAACTGACTGATAACCGGTGAAATCAATCTGATCGAAATACCAGTTTTCGTACTCTAGATTAGTGGCTAATTCTATATCCCCAGTGTTGTCATTCATCTGCATGGCTCAGCAACCAAATATTCACTTTCATGCACTAGGAAATCAGCGACAACTATTGTGTAAAGTGCCGGCTTAACGTTTGGTGAGTGGAGAGGAGTTGGAACACATGGTTTAGCATGGATCAGAAACTAAGCGTTTAAACTAGACAGTGACGTCATTATTCAGTTAAAGTCAGACAGAATCAACGTAGAACCACACTTCACAGTAGTATACAAAGAACAAGTGAATAGAAAAAGAGTGATATAATAGTAGACAAAGTTTTGTGCGAAAATAAACAATATCAAGCTAAAAGTTGATGAGAATACTCAAGTAGTGAATACTTCTAGGCCAGTATGACCGGTTTTCAACCATATCACCAAGATTCCTCAACCACTGATTTCTGTCGTCTCAGATACCCCAACCAGGTAGTCTACATCTCAACATACGGCTAAGACCAACAGTCAGGGACTCCATGGACTAATGCCACATCATGTTTTGACCACCCTAAACCCTTTTTCAACGTAATCCACCTTCCCTTAGCATGGCAAGTCGAGGTAGGTGGTGGCTTGGCATGTACAATACATGTCCAAGCCATATCAGTCGACTACGGTTTAAAACCTCATCAACTGAATGGCTTGCTTATCTCGTCCAGTATCCACGTGCGAGACGCATGATAACGTCATAGTGGACAATTTTTAATTCCAACCAACCGTGGGGTGGCGATTTTACTTCATTGATAACCATACCTTGTGGATGGTTAGAAAGAATTAATGACGATTCATTCATCTATAATCTGTAAGTCACTGTAAAAGCAGATCTTGGTTACTGTGGCAGAGTGTAATTCATAATCCGATCCTTCAGGAGGTCAGCTGCGGCTAAAATAGCTCAGTGATAACGTGTCATACTGCACTATTAGGTGACGGGAGTTCGAATCCCAGGTAGGACATAAGATTGTAGATACACCTTGCCGACGAGTGCCAAAAAGCACGAACCTCAGATCCAAGGCTTTCTGCCAATTGTCATTATTCAACCAACAGAGTATAATTCCCCACATATAGGATTGTACGTCAGTGCGTAATGAAGTACACAAAAGCATCCTACTTGACACTATCATCTTTATCTAACCTGAGACATGATTCGGAACAGTCATATAACGAACAAACTTCATCCCCGTAACTCCCCGAGTGCATGTCAAGCAAATGAGGCTAATTTGCAAATAATTTACAAATTGTGTACGGTTCAGGTTGAAAAATTTCTTAAGCTAAGTAGTTTTCCAATTGCCACCCAACTGTACTGTTAACAAGGTTTCTACTGGAAACCAGTGTCGTCAGCCAAGATTACAAGTTGTGATTTCTGACACAAAAGTGTCATGAACTAGCAAACAACTTGAGCAGTGGGAAACTACTCAGACTGATCTGTAAATTTTGCGAGACTCATCTGATTTGAACAATTCAGCTATGTGAGACCAATTTGTCTGGATACACCCCTGATGAGCTGGTTCAGCTCGCATAGAAGCGAAACGCGGATCTAGTGATTAGATCGGTCGTTTGGCGTTTGAAGCGATTGGCACTAGATTCGAGTCCCACGGGGAAAACCACCACACACTGGAGTGCAGGCATATGCAGCTGAAGAGTCCCGAACGGGACGAAATGTGCGTCTTGGGTCAGTATGATCCAACAATCCAAAATGGGTCCTCATCAAAAAACCGAACTGTTGTTTAGCTGACCACGTCTACGTACTCGGCAGTAATACACAACAAAAAGGTGTATCTGAAATAAAATAAGTGTGAACGACACATTAAACAGCTTATCAGGCAGTTGAGGATAATAGGCAGGTCAGTAAATGGTCAATACATGTTTAACGATCGGATCTAAGTTTGCTTTTGAGTCCTCATTAAGTCAGTAGAATCCATCCGCATATCAAATCCACAATAAAGTATGACAGGAACCTGTGCCCGGGCTCACCCTTAGTGGTGAGCCGTTGGTAGTCGAAAAACTCATATATCTACGTAGTTGTGTGAGTGGTGAAATTTCCAGCAGCATATCGAAAGTCAGAGTGATATATGTCAATCCGGGCCAACTTTGGTGCCGTCACCACGTTAGTCTGACCGTAAAACGTCGGGTTTACAACGCTTCGATGTAAGGAGTTCTACTTTACGCCTGTGACACCGCCTTTCTAAGTTCAGGACGTGTGACGACTCTGTATTCGATCATCGTTGTTTCCACAGCATTGCTCTTATCGAGTGGCAACACCAAGTTAGTAATCCTGAGGTACGACAACGTGTATTTGGGCATGATGGAGATCGTCAGTCATGCGATACGCATGTCGTCCCAACGGCTTCCACACAGTTCACTGTTTGCTAACGCTGCGACTAGATGGAAGAAGCAGAGGGGTGGTCAGTATATGATGTGGCGCCGTAGGATGAATGATAGTTGTATTGGGTTAGCATCTGTTAGTTCATCACAACTCCCTGGGGAAGGCGTTCGAGAGATCACACAACTCCGTGGTTTGAGACGCTATTAGATATGGCTGAGAATCGAAACCAGTGGTGGTCATGCAGTAACTTCCTTCTGTTGCTGAAAAGTAATGAACATTTCGTTTCTAATGTACCTTACTGGACTGTCCTTTTAATCATGCTATTCTTATTGTGTTTTTCTTTCTTACCCACTTCTCTTTGTTCTATATCTTTACAGTGTTGTTATATTATTTTGTGTGGCGCATTTCTTGGTGCCCATTCCTGTTCTAGTAGTAATAATACTAATACAAGCAAGACGAGATGGCGGTTTGAGACATTCAAGAGCTGAACTAAGAATTTTACTGTACTTTATGATAATATTATTGACTGAATAAGATACAGTATTCTTAAATTTCAGCAAAAATAAACAAGTCTTCAGTGTCTTTTTTGCTTTAAACATCAATAACTGTCAGTTTGACTATCTGAGATAGCGGGTGAGTTATGGAAAACTTGCATTGTTGATACTGAGTGATGATTGAAGAGGAAATGAAAGTCTGCTCTACAACAGGATTAAATACGTCTGTCAAACCACGCCTATCTCAGATAGTTGGACTGATAATCAATATGATGCTCCATCTCTCCCTCTCTCTCTAATTCAGTTACATTTGGATTGGGATGAGAAGTCTTGGCTAGACTGAAAAGCCAGTGTGAATACGGTCCAGCGATAGTAACATGTCACTAATTCACATAGTAGTCGGGCAAAACCCCTTGACGACTGAAGGGAAATAAAAATCTGGCCAGCGGTCGAGGTCTCGTAGACTAGTTGGTAGGAAGGCGGGTTAGAAACTTGCTAGTCGCTGGTTAAAATCCTGCCGCGGCTTCAATCATCCCCCCAGTACCGATGAATTTCACCATTATCACTACTGTCTTGAATAAAAGGATCAATCAATGTAATCAAAATTGAAATGACCAACAGTGTCAAGGCATTCACACAGGAGCTCATACACTGCTACTAGTGATCCACGACAGGAATCTATAAGCTATCACATCAATATTTTCTTTTATTCATTAAAACAAACCTCATTAAATATACTATTCCGTGAACGTTCAACAAATTGTAGCCGATTCTTAAAGAAGTGCATGCTTTCTTTATTATTTATTGATACTTTAGCGACAAGAGAAGTTAATTTGATTGATAAATGCCTTCCAGAATATTCAGTAATACCAGCCAATGCTTCAGCTGCTAAACCTTGACCACGAAAATCTGGTTCAGCAATCATCACAGATAATTCACCTGAAATAGAAAATGACTAATATTAAAGGAGACAAACGTGTTTGAGACTAGAAGGAATCTAAAAACTAAGACATTTAAGCTTTAGAGGAGGCCAAAAAGTGAATATATCTGCGCCGTTATTGTGGCTGATTTGCAGCCATATCACCAAGAGTCAGTCCTCAATTACTGATCTCTATCGTCTTGTGAATCTCAGCCAGGTAGTCTATTCCTTCATACACGACTCAAACCAACAGTCAGAGACTTCATATATTAGTACCATACCTTGGTTTGGACACTCGGAGCCTTCTTTCAACCTAATCCTAGGATCCCACATAGAGTGAAGTGGTGGCTTGGTATTTGCAGCACACCTCCAAGATATCTCGGTCGACTAAGGTTCGCAACCTCACCGACTGATTTTCCCTTCTTGCTTAGTACCCTTCGCCTAACCTCCATACGGTGATCCCCATTAACCGGTTCAAGAACACCTTACTTCTCTTTAATATAATAGTTATAACGGATTTCGATTATATACTGCGTGCATGTCTCTCAAATTAATTCAGTCTTCTCATAGTCTAGTAATGCTGAAGTGTCTGAATAAGTGAAATCTATTTCTCGTACATATTTAGACATAGATGTAGACATCTAAATCGCTGCTTCAAGTTTCGTCTAAGCATGTATAAACATATACGCTAAAATTTCTAACCATCAGGTCATGGGTTCGAACTCCGTTCCGTTTAAGGCGCTTACTGTATTACCCTGAGTAGTATTCTCAACACGGTTGAGAGTGGGTAGGCATATAAACCTACAAATTCGAGGAGCAGGTCAAAATGCAATCAGTAACCTTGTGCGCATCTGTATAGTAGGCGATGAGGCATACCTACCGTGTGAAGGCTTATAATACTACTACCGACTACTCAAAACTCGATAAGTTGCACGGGGCTCGAAATCGTCAAGTACCCAAAACAAAGAACAAGCTCCCATCTACAAACTCATTCACACACTAACTTTGTCAGCTTTCTATGAAGCCTCGAGTAGAAATAATTTGACGTGAGATTAAGCTAACCAGTGGGGATCAGTTAGGTTAGTAGAGCAAAGAAATTAGCTGAATTTAGAATGATAGATCTAACGACCGTAAGTAAACTAAAAGAAAAATATCAGCAACCCCTATGCATGTGACGCATTCGGAATCCTAGTCATTCACCTTCCAGTTTCGATTTCTAGACTCCCTCACCTCTTTGTTGTCAAGCTCTAACGTTTGTCAGTTATCTTTTATTATTAAATATAAGTCTATCCTGTGTACTAACGGAGTCGTAGGTTCATCTTTTCCCTTCCAGATTCTCATGGCCACCACTGAACTCACACTACTCTACGCATCCCTTTGCAACAACGTACTTACCTATCTACCTATAGGCTGGACGAAAATCTCTCAACAGCTAGTCGTTACATACGAATTAACACACATAACCATACATTAAGGTTGGACAAAGCGAAAGTTTTAAAAACCTATGTAATAAGGTGAGGCAAAAGTTTGGTCACCGAATCCTTGCTCATGAAATCAACACTAAACTCATGCAGTATTGAGAATGGTTTAATACCAATTCTGGATACTGAGAAGATTGAACTACTATTGAATTCAGAAAATGAAAGATAATAAAGTTTTATAAAAAAGGACTAGAATGTTGTAAGATGACTTTGAAATGACTGTGGATAATAATTTGTGCTCGAAACGTCATCCAGTAAATAATTCTGTACGACTGTAGTTTATTCAGTGATTATTTTACTGGAACGAATTGATCGGTATCTGTTAGAGAGTATAGTCATTGAACGAATGCCACAAGTTTTATCATAATCCATTTAGCATGATGACGGCTGGTAGCAGAATCCATAACGAGCGTTTCTTTTATTTGGTACCGGTCGGCTGGACTTATTTGTATCCCAATGAGCGATGGTGTTCCCACCAAGAATGGAAGCCAGCATTCATTGCTCTTATGAGTCAGTAGGCTGGTGAATAACGCTTTGGTACCTGTAGAGATGCATACTGGCTGTGTTCCGGTGGAAATACAGCCATTCACCATGCCACAAGTACATCCAGCTAATGTGTCTCAAGTGGAACGACATGCTAGTCCTGGATTTTACTGTCAACCACCAGTGTCAGATTAAAACTAACCTCAGTGTATACCAGGGAATGATGTATATCAGTGGTTGTGTTTATCTCTAAGTCACTTTTTTTTATTCAGGTCTATCATTTTAAAATTTGACTGAGTTCCTACGTCCCGATAACTTGTTTCATAAGGATCGGTTACTGTGACCTATGTGGTTTACCTTACAGACACTAAATGGCATACTAGCTTATTTCATTACCTCAGCTGTGATGAAATAATCCACAAGCCGAAGACATTTCTAGGTTCAAATGGATTTACTACTTAGTTGGTGAATCAGGGGATAAGAAGCAGTGGGGCTGTAAACACCGAGTTTAAAAGGTTGAGTGGAAATATATCCCACCGGGATGTCCAAGTTAGGCGCTTTGTATCATATCAAGGTATTATTTATCATGGATTCACATCAGTTGGAAAACTATTGAAAACCTGGGATCACTGGAAAATTGTCCTGGCCTGATATGGGACTCCCCAGCAATACGCACTCACGACCCCATCGGGGATCGAAATTAAGACATCTGGGTCTCGCAGTGAACGGATCAGTTACTGGGTCGGAGTATAGTAGTCCACAGTTTCTAACTTGTGTCAATTCGTGATACAGCACAACTATCTATCAAGGTCCTCAGCTAGCATTCGCTTCACTTCCGACTGACTGATACATGTTACGGGTTCTCTTTAGAACTTCGGGATATTAATCTCGAAGTATGTAACTAATAAGTACTATACAGTGATACAGTTTAAGGTTTCAGGGGGTTTGTTGATTGATTTCAAGGTAATATTCATCACACACTGACGGACTTGGAGAACCATTCAAAATCTGGGAGCTTAGGATTATGTCATTGAAGTCAAACTGAAATGCACTCACGAACCATAATGTGTGTTCTTGGAATAGCCGATGTGATACATCTGTCGTCGGGGACTAATGATATCTACCATCTGGCTGCTCAAAACTCAGTAGGGGCATCAGGGTTGGGACCGTACTGACTGAAAGTCAAGTACATGGACTAATGAGCCTCAGTCAGTTTTACACTTTACTGAATAACTATATCGAACATTGTTGTTTCAGTTGGTGGTTGAAACTATAAAATGGAGTAGTGAATTAAGTTTATCTTAATTCATTCAAATTTTTACTTGTAAACTCATAGACCTACACTTCATCTTACTTGCACTTGTCATTATGCATTGACGTCAGCCAGAAAATAACTATTAGGAAGAGAACACTGAACATTCTATGAGAATGCTACGATTTATTCATCACTAAGCTCGATAACACTTTCTTACTTTAGTCTATTAAGAGTATATGACGACTGACACTATCATCGGTTGGTATGTGAACTTTTACACTCTACTAAACCGACCGTACAGGCTACAGCTTCCAGGTTCAAAAACTCGAAAATAAAAAATACCAAAGTGTTATACAACCAGATGTTTCACGGTGGACTAATTAGTTTCACAAATGAATCATCCAAGCAACAATTAAAATATATGGATTTCTCAACAGTTGACTCTTCCTGGGCCAGGATTCCCCCAGAACACAAACAGGATCACGAACAAAATGATTGTGGCGACCAGGTAACATCACTAATTGACTTTAGTTGCAGTGAATTCCAATCCAGTAAGGTATTCATCATCAGGTTTGGTGATTTCTAACTTGATTGTTCATGAGTTCTATGAAGTTCTGAGGATGTTCATTTAATACTGGGTGAAGAAATGTTTGCATTATAAACTTTGTCAACAGACGTCACTTAGCAGGCTTAAAGACTGAAGACGACATCGCTTATCATCAAGTTAGCACGAGTGATATTACAAACAGATTGTTGAATTTCAGAGTATTATTTCGTCTAGCTCCCTTAAAAGCATCATCCACATACAGTGTCAAACATAATTAGGCAATCAACTGACAATACAATGCTATCTAGTTCAGACTGATGATACATCTTATGAATCAAAACCAGGTTTGCTGATTCAGTGTCGTTTTTCACCATATTTAGTTTTTGATAGATGATGACACTTGAGTCACCTAACCTACTTTCTCATATATCCTATGCACTCATAGATGAAGAATGAGGCACCAAATCAGAAATATTCATTTTTCTGGTCTCGACTATGAGTCGTACATTATTCTAAAAGTCAATAAACTTGTTCAGAATTTTAGTCCAACTATACTACGTTTTCCCTTGCCTCTCTCCTTCTCAAGCTATCGCAGTTTATCAAGGTAGGTAGGTAAGTGATGCATAAGACATATCTGAAGCATTTCATTCGATCTGACTTCTTCCTGAACTCTATGGTTTGATTACACGTAGCTAGTGTTTATAAAAGTTAATGATCAGTATGTTTTACAGCTACCGCAGAATATCATATTTATTTCCAAAAAACTTGATAATTGGAAGCAGATTACAACAACGGTGGTCTTATAACTTCATCAGACAACCGTTAATAGAAAGATAATCGCTAAAGGGTATCAACTAAACACTTAATTGATTTGATTTTGAGGAAGATGGCTCTGAACGTCACTTGTTGGGGTAGTGACAGGTTGATAGCAAAATATAGAATTCACTAACATTGCATGATCCGGCACACATTCACTATTTTAACCTGTATATTTTGCAAACAAAATATAAGGATGCTTACTACAAATCCAGTAGATTCAAAAGCGATACACCATATTCTAATTAGTCAGTGTTCTGTACATGTTTGTCATACATGTGAAACACATCCAAAAACTATTGATCACAGGTGTATTTGAAGTGCAGATAATGTACGTTGAAATCACGCAGGTAGAAACAGCAACGTTAGGTGTAAAGCGACAAGTATGAGATATAAATTCAATGATTGAAGTAACAAAATGCCTCAATCTATGTGAGAGTGTCTAGTCAGTGCCGTATCGAAACTGAGACGATACGAAGCAGCTGTATCTAAAAGTTTGCAAGCTCAAGTTTTCAAGGATGGAGGTAGGATGTTGCTGGTGTGTGTGTGTAGGGCAATCAGAGGTAGTGTCGTCAGATTAGTCTACTTCACCGATCATCCGAGTCTATAAGAAGAGAGAAAAGTCCTCTTGTGACAACCACAAGGGAACCATTTTGACTAATATTGTGCCCAACATCCTAGGATCTATAGTTATCCGATGCCTAACTGGAGCTCAAGAAAACCAGGCAGGTTTCAGACCTGGACGAAAGTGTATCAATCATATTTAAGCCTCCGAATGTCCTAGAACACAGGTATACCTATTTGCCAGTGGCCGAAACTTGGCATATTTCTTGACCTGAAGGCGGCATTTGATTGTCGACCGTCATCATCATCATTATCAACATAGGACCAGGCATTACTATGTAACGGTACGCGTTGCCACACCTCACGTCAGTTCATCAAGTAGAAAGGTAGTGAGGTGAAGGATGAAGATAGGTGAATGCAGTCAAAAGAAAGATAAAGTACGAGAAGAAAGGAAAGAGGAGTGACAAAATGGTGAGATTAGGTATAGTGTTGTTAAGATGAGGATAATGTGTGTATACATCTGCGCCACTGACTTCGGTTCTGAGCCATGTGATCACCTAGAGTCAGTCTCCAACCACTGGTTCCTCTTGTCCCGCGGACCCCAACCACCTAGTCTGCATCGTCCTACATGGCTTAAACCAACAGTCAGAGACTTCATACATTGGTGCCATGTTTTAGTCTGGCCACCTCGAGCCTTTTTCCAGCCTGGACCCACCTCAGTCAACATTGTGGGACAAGGCAATCGGGATTGTCGACCGTGGTGTTGTGGCAGTGTCTGTGAAAAGAATACCAAAGACCAAGTTAATCGAAGCTGTATACTCGAACTTACGCGGCTGTGCAAGGGTTTATGGAGAAATTTCGTCAATTTTGATAACAACTAGTGGTGTCCGCTATCACTGTTCCTATTTTACTTCGTTATCAACTTACTAATGGACATAACCTTAGGGATGTTTGAGTTCACAAGGATTGATCTACTCCCTGAATGTCAACTGGTTGACTCGGAGTATGCAGATGATATCGCCATGCTGGGTCAAGACACTGACAAACTGCAGGCTGGATCTTCTGAACGGGTTGAGCAGAAATCTAAATATGTGAAGTGTGGCAACTTGAGCCGAGGTTCCTGTCTTTGTGGTTGGTTCTACGTTGGCTTTGTCAGTCAGTGCTTAGAATAACATCCAATATTTGTAAGAGAAAAAACAACACCAGTTCACGATGTCTTTGACTGTAGATATATAAGGTGCATAATTGTTTCTCGATTATAAGGGTTACAAACAAGCATCAGGAACTCAGATTCACATGCTTTCTTCCTCTAAAACAATGTCCTACCTCAAAAGACAGGCGGATATGTCCGAAGTTCTAAGTTGTTTCCGCCTATATGTCGACATAAGAGAGAATTTGTGATACAAACAGTATGTCCACGTAAAACAAAAGCAGTTCGTGATGTAATATTCAAGGTAATGAATGCGATAACTGCTAATTACCTTCAAAACCATTGTCACCACCAGGAGTAAGAAAAAGGTTAACATCTCCAATCATGGCAAAGACTTCAGGATTCGCATTATCCAAGGTCTCATAAACACTTAGACGGGATGACGTATCTATCTCATTCTGTACACTTCCTGATAACCAGTATTCTTGAATAAGTTTTTTACTTAGTAGAATAAACGTCAATCGATCATCGGAGTTACACCACTTCTGTTGTGCGTCGAGCTCCTTGGCAAAAAAAAATGGAACAAAACTGCATAAAACCAACAGTTAGCAGAGGTTCAGTAACAGAAAAAAGTAGGATGCGTATAGCCGATATCGAAAATAAGACAGATCTGAGACACATTCATGACGCACATGAAACTGACTAACATAGTGGGGTGATTGCCGCTGAGTAACAGAAGTAAGCTTAAGCTAGAAGAAGGTTCAGCGTAGCCAGGCTACAATATGGCATCACTATATGAAATGTTTGACTGTTGGCCTGAGTCATGTGGACTTCCGGGTTGAGGTCCACGTGATAACACAAACTATGTTTAGAGGATCTAGATGATATGGGTCAAAAAAGACATCAGCAGCATAGCTGCATCCACACACCATCTTCATCTTGACCATTTCGCTGAGTTCGGCATTTCCTCATTCCTCTCTTACACAACTTTTGGCCGACTTTTCTTCCTTTAATATGTCACTTGTCGTGCTAACATAAGGTGTGGCGACTTTGAGAACTATGCAGTGATGCCTAGCCCCTATATTGGCTTTGTCGAACTGTTTGAAGGTAACACTGCAAAAATGTTATCCCACTAAAAATCACTTATCTATGACAATATTCACTGATTTAATGATGCTAATCAATATTTTAGAATTAACCATACTATGCTCTATAGTCTAAATTACCAGATTTAGATTCACACTGTTTTTGTGATCTATCACTACCCAGACAACTGATAGCTTCTTCCTGTAGTCAGTAGCCAAGTTATGCTAACATTGCGAAGTGCTACATTGAGTTTCCCATCTAAGACGTTGGATAAATCTCACGTTTATTGTGAACTATCCTTATCCAAGGGGTGTCATATTCGGTATATCGACTTATTCTAACCTTCAACACATATGGAAAATCATGATCCCCCTTTAACGAGTCTCGTAGAAATCAACTCTAAAGACGTTTTAAAAAAATGTTAATTTAAAAAGCACTTCTTAGGCGACTTTTGACGGTAGGTATCTTTATTATCTAAGAGAAAAAACCAATTTGACTGTTTAACGGAGTATTCTTTAGGGAATTTGTAGGAGAAAACTCAAGTTGCAACTAGAAAGCCAACAGCATCAACGATAGGTGTGCAATGAGTAGGAAAAGATGTCTACTTCACCAAGTGGCGAACTGAGCTAAAACATGGACGCCTTCTTCGTCAGGCAACCGCCAATATCCGTAGACGATGTGGCAAGTTGGGATGTATAACCGATACGCCTCAAAATACAGCTACCTACATTACTTCATCCAGAGGAATCTAGTGAGTGGACTATGTAGTCTACCATGGATTACTTCTCTTCACGACACGAAAATATAACGGCCACCAGCAAATCGCAAGCTTCCGTGCTCAACGAGCTGGTAAGGAGACCAACCGCAGATCTGCGTATTACTCCATAGGGCAGGTAGCCGTACAACTTACTCCATACAGGCGAATCATTGGACAGACACCCAGAAGCTGCAATCACTGTGTGCGAACTGCAGTGACGTCTAGTGCGGTTGTAAGGCAGGCATTCAACAAGTAGCCCCTCATCCGCATTCAGCACACACGTGTAAGCTTGTGTGTCATTTCATGAAGTCACCTGAATTAGATGATGTACTCCCCGTTCCAGGTTTATTTAGGAATTATTATATTCTTAGGTCTCGACTGGCGTGTCACCCACGTTAACTGGTGGCTGTTGAACATCTTATTTCTGGGTAAAATCTTAACGCACAGTCTCTGAAATTCCGTTTAAATCGCAAATTACCAGTCATACAACTCACAATACCTCGTCAAGTGACAGTAGATCTGACGATGTGCTCTCCCTCAACTGAGGATTTTCCATCCACTGGTGGTACTTCACTACATGAGTGTGAAGATAAGGGACCATGAACAGGCGGGTTGTCTCCAGCACGGTTTCTTGATTCAACAGCATCCCTACACAAAATACAGTTAAGTAGTACATATCCCATTTCTAATAAACCAAAAGAGTAGTCTGACTACCAAATGTGTATTATCATACAATTATTCAGCCTTCGTTGTCCTTGTGTATATCTGTTGCGAATTGTGTTTACACACCATCTTTATTGAACCTAAAAGAGGATTAAGGACAGACAAGTAACTAACAAACCTCGTCGCCATAGCTCCTCAAGTGCATGTCGAGCAAGTGAGGCTCGAATTTTCAAGCGCTCTGATACTACTGAGGGCGTTATGACCTTGTACTGTGGGACTTCTTTCAGAAGCTTATCAAAAGTAGCTTTGTCAAAAAGAACCATATTGTTGAGTTTGTCTCGAACCTTCCCTTTAGACCACTTCTTCTTTTTGGCTTTCCCACCACCACCTTCCTTAGGCTTCATTGGCTTTTTCGCAGGTTCCTTCTTCCCACCTTTCGGCGCCTGCTTTGGTGGCTGCAAAACATAAGATTTAACGAAACAACGCGGCTTACCATGATGAACAGGCGTGCGCTAGCAAACTTGTTTTGACCGCTGTGTCACCCGCTAGAAGCAGGGAGAGCAATTCAATGTTTCACCTAAACCTCCATTATCCAATCCATAACGAGATACAGTTTTCGTGAATTTGACATCCATGCTCAAGGTGTTGAGTAAAAAGCATGAGGTCCTGCCTGTTCAAATTGAAAAGTCTTTCAGTTACAGCAACGTATGCCAGCTGTTCTTAACCACCAAGTGTTGTATTTCTGTCAAAATCCGCCTTTCTCTATATGACTTAGGTACGAACTGGCTATTTCGATGGAATTTTCCTCAGGCGAATATGTCTATACAGTTTTCAATACCACCAATACGTCATCAAGGGATGAAAAGGCTTTGAAAAGCAGCCGCAACACTCGACAAGTAGAGACTTCTCAGTTTTCATCTTGGTGGATGAAGCCTCTCAGACCTGGGTTGAACGGTTTCAGATGGATTCAAGGGATTGATAATGTGGTGAAGAACTTTCTTTTAACTGACCCCCGTGTCTTGAAGTAGCGGGCCACAAGTTCTTCCAGCAGGTAATCGAAAAGAAAAGAATAGAAAAAAATGGCGGTCCAGGAGGTAGAGCAAGTTGGTAGTCGTTGAAATTATGCCTACATCGTTAGTCAGTGTTCATAGGTCCCAAACGAAGTGTCCTGAACCAATTTTACTGAGAGAGAATCCTAGGACTTAACAACTCTTAAAGACTGTCAATCACTGCAGTTTTCCAGCCACCTCTCGAATCAATTACTCGATGACGCAAGCAGCGACCTTTCTAGAAGAGGATTTCAGGTGTTGACCACCCGAGGTAAAGGGAGATATCGCACATAAATTCCCCTAATCTCTGGCTACTAACAAAATTTGTATGATGCAGAGTCACACACTTCTCCAGGGTCAATAGCCCAGGGTCCGGCGAGAATCGACATTGATGCTGACCTTCATGGTTTAACTGGACTCCCTAAGCTGAAGGCACCCGGTCAAGCATCCACACCACTTGGCACGTCGTCGCGTTACGTTGCACTGTTCGTAATCGACCCTCTAGCCAGTTGGTTGGAGCGGACTGGTATCTTGGCACGACCACACAAATATACTATTCCATTCGACTACGCTATCGTGTTCTTTCTTGGTCTCACATTCATGGGTATGTATCAAGTACGAATAACTAGTGATTGGCCTATGCGTCTGTCGAGTTCTCACAAGGATAATTCTTAAAACGGTTACATAAGCCTATCACTTCCGTGTATCGATGGCTGTGCTTCCTGACACACTTCCTGCCATCCGAACACCAACGTGATTATGGAATCATCTTCCTTCCTCGTAACCCACGGCAACCTGACACCATTAGTATTTTGGTTGAAAAATTCGGCAATTGAAGTGTTCAGCTTTCATCGTCGATCTTACATGGCTAGCTGCAATACTGTCTCACTACTTCTGCACGTGAAAGAATAAAGTCAGCGATTAGGATGACAAGGAACTGAGAACCACATCACTGGGTAGTGCAATCTTGTTCACGATGTCCTGCCAAGCCACAAGCCAGGAATGTGAGCAGTTCGGGGTTGCAATTCAGCCATCATTCAGACAAAATATGTTGAAGACGGGCGGAAACCAAATGACACCGAAGTGTGCAAAGGGCGATGATTGACTTGACACCTCATCACATAAACACAACAGGCGCAACTTACCAACTCACCAACTCACCATTACCCAAAATGAGTACAGTCCATGGATCGATCAACAGGTAATGCACCACAGCCCCATGGTGATCATTTGACTTGAACAACCAAACTATAGGGCCTCTTATTCACTTAGAGCTATCAAACAAGTTCGCACGGACTAGTAAATGTTTCTGGCACCACCACAGATGTGCAGGCAGTGTAGACCAGGTCTCGAACACATGCATTCTACTGAATCTGAAATTGTACGCAAACGTCATTCCGACCATAACAAAAATACCAGACGTCTGCCAAACTCTGAGTACACCCGACACGCAGGAAATCTCTCAAACTTTGTTTTGCAGACCATTCGCGGCTAGTGTTGATTTTATTTGGAATAAGGATGTTTACATGGATACAGAGACGTTTCCAACCGTAAAATGACCTCTACTGCCGGATAGCACTTTCTGCAGCCAACCAGTATCAACGTGGGACCTGAAGATGCAGTTTAACAGTTGAAGCTTCTACACCTTGTGCAGGCTAATTGAGATGGAGGGAAGAGTGATGGCTGTCAGAGTAACTGAAAGCTGTGAAACCAAAATTCATAGAAAGCTGCAAGAATGGGTAGTAAACGAACAATGAAATGTGATACGACGATTAGGATGAAGCTAACCTGCAGAACGGTCTACAACATCTCACACGGTCTCTAGTCATTGATTTTGGCTGTCACACGAATTCCAACTTGGAAGTTTGCACCTCTTCATGAATCATACCGACAGCTAGAAACCTCGTTGACTGATGCCGCACTTCAGTGTTGCCGCCGCCAACTTCTTTGTCGACTAAAGCTGCTTCAACCTCAGTTGCTGCACTAGTTCACTGGTCATTTGGCTCAACATCTTACCCCAAACAGGCGAATCAGTGTACACAGACGCCCAGAGGCTGCGATCACCGTGTGCCAACTGAAATGACGTCTTCAATGAGACCGCAATTTACCGACTTCCTCGTCGTTTCTGAGGTGGCGCCAGTTTTCCATTTTTGCATGTCTTCATGCTTGTGGGTTATCGTTGTGCTCATTAAAATTTCATTTTGGCTTTGTTATTCGGTTGGGCCAGTGCCCATTTAATTTTCTTCGCCCATATATCGCTATTCCTGCCTTGGACAGTTCCCATTTTCCTTAGCCTCCTCCTACTTTTGGGCTGTGGGCCTTTCCATTTACGGGATTTCTGGCGTCCAAGGTGAAACCCTATCAATGGGAATTTCGTGTTAGCCTACTGGCAAGTTTGTTGTTTTTATTAATGTAGAAATAAAACTGGTGCATTGTGTGTAGGGTAGGACGGTCGAGGAAAGAAACCGGGAGGCTGAAAACTCAGGCCAACTCACTTCTCTTTTTCGGGGAGAAGTCGGGGCGCTTAGGGAGTGGCTTTGGAGACTGCGGAATCCGCCGACCGATCAAAAGCTGATGAAACGTAATGCGATCCATTAGAAATGCATAGACTCCTGAGTCAGGTGGCGGTTCTCGCTAGCCCAAGCACTTGTATAATTGATTGCTAACGTGCGGCTTTCCCTCGCTCACGGATTTTGCCTCTTCAGATTCCTTATATGTGATGAACGTTAGTTTCGTCTCACCTTTTTATCATGTGCATTGGAAATCGAAACCGGATCACTCGCCGGATGAAGTTTTAGGGTGAGTTCATCATCCATGTTAGTATCAGGAAGTGAAACTTATTTCTTTTCCGTACGAAAGTCTCTTATTGCGGTCCAAAAGTAGCTCAGCGTTTTTGGCCGGATCTAACAAACCTTTCCTGGGTCTGGTACACTTTACGTTGAAGAACGCATACGAACGTCGACCATAACTGATATGGTTATGAAGCAGTGAATTGTATAAACCAGAAGGCTAGCCCGGAAATAAAGTGTCCTGAAGTCTATCTGACTGTGAAACGCGGTCCATAACTTCTGTGGAAAACGTAGCTTAACATCCGATTACACTTACGGTTTCATCCCTCACAAAATCAATACCAACTCACTTCCATCGAGTGTTGTTAACTTGCAGACAATGTAGCATAAACTTGTTGAGAGTATGGGATAACAGGGCCCTGACAATACATCCGAAAATACCCATTCGTATTGGTTCTGTTCACCCCTCTGAGGCATCGGATACAGCCAGTCGCAATCTGATGTGCAGCAAACTTCAGATTGTGTGTGTACATGAGTGATTACTTAGCTGGCTTGGACAAGACCTTTATGACCGACTGCACTCGGTCTCCTTTGACTTCTTTTCTGACTGGTTTCTGGGGCTCAGTAAGCCTCCTAAAGGTTCCACCTCCATCGACTGATATTTGTTGCTATCATGGATGGTTTAGCTTACAACCTCGAGGTCACCGTCGCCGTAGGATGGGGATGTTTCTCATTTTAGAAAGAAATATAGGGGTCGGAGGATGCCAGTATCTTCCAGGACAATCCAACTACGGTCAGAAACGGAACAGAAAAACCTGTTCCCATCTAACACGGGGAAATGTGCTATAATGTTGCCACAAAGGTCATGATCGAGTTTGTTTCTTACAGCTTTGATAAAGTAGGTACATGCTTTTGCGAGTTCACTGTGTACAACAGTAGTTGTTCCAAATGACCTCATATCAATACAGATACCATGGGTAGACATCACCTCTGTTCGACCAGAATGCCCACGACAGTGGATTTGAAGAAAGCTATTAGTTGTGCTTTGTTATCCAATATACACAGACAGAGTGGTTTCGCTAAGAATGTAATATTTTTATTTAGGATAACTGCAAAGATATTCGGTCAAAGTTACATGGGGTAGTCAGTTTGGTTTCCTTATGAGAACGCCAAAATATGAAACTGAAGTGTTCCGATGGAAGAAATAAGTACTCGTGATAGGAGTGGCGACTGGTGCGTGTTTAGTATCATGCTGGAATGCGATAATCAATAGCCGTCTTCTGTTTACTGATACTTGTAATTTCCCGTTGCTACACCGGGTCAAGTTCCTCCATCGTTGCCGAAAGATGGGTTCCCACATCAAGACCTCGACACTGTCCGGACGTCAATTTTATTGAGCCTATTCGGTGGCCAGCAGTTGAGTCCAGGGGAGGCATGTCTTCCCATTTGGGACTAGCCAACTGGATATACCGGCACCCCAGTGAGTGATGTTCTTCCCACTGGGACTCAAATCTACTCTGAGGTATTGTACCGCACTGGCCTGGTGGACCGATTCCTGTCAGTGGTGGTGGCCGATGAGATGGTAAAGTTGGATATCCGATAGTTTATCAGCGGTTTGGTCAAAGTGGCTGGCCCCGGAACAGCGGCAGGACTGCGAGCGAATCGATCTGTGCATGTGAGGAGATGGCTGAAACTGATGGAAGGAGGCAGTGTCCCAGTTATATCTACATGGCTGTGCTTGAATCTGGACGTGGAAGTGAGGAACTGACCGAGTGAAGGCTTGATGTGGCTAGGGGTTTTTACTCTTCTATAAGTAAAACAAACTTTCGTCCACTGTCTTACACCATGGTTAATATCTGGCCACGCAAATCTCTCATTGATTGGCTTGGGTGAGACATTGATTCTAGGGTGTGGCAGCTTATGAATGTCAAACCGCTCTGGGAACAAATGGATGAAGTTTCACAATAGAGGTATCTCGCATAATTCTAAGTGTTCAGCTGAACCCCGGCGAAAACTAAGGAAGTCCTTCTAGAGGACATTAACTTCTCTAATTCCAACTAATCTTTTCGTAGCTCAGCCGGGCCTAGGTAATCAGCTTCCTGACAGGGCACGTTATCGACATATATGCATGATAATTCATCAGCAACTTCGTTTCTGGTATCTTTCATGAGTTGAACATCAGAAGTAAGCTGCTTTATGAACTCCAGGTGTCGCTGTTTTGCCCAGCTGATGAGACCCCGCCCAGTGCCTTATGATCTGTGAAAACCAAAAATGGTGCCCTCTAACATCTGCTTGAAGTGTCTGGTAGGTAGACGTGGAGCTGACTACTCCCTCCAAATGCACTGCCGCTGCACTGAGGTGGAATCAAGCATTTGGGAACGAATCCTAGCTGTTGCCATTTATCAGGCGCTTTTTGTTGCATAACTTCTCCAACGGTACCACTAGAGGGGTCTATCATGAGTGATAATGTGGTGTTTATGTCCATCCTGAAGACAGTCATCGTTTCGCTGAGCAGCTGTTTACTCTTTTTGAATGATTGAACTGATTCTCAGATGGGTGAGAGCGGGAATGTTGCCTAAACAAACAGCTAATAGCTGCGGAACAGCGGCACTGTTCAGAATAAAACGACGGCAAAAGTTGACTAACCCTGGGCAAAGGCGAAGTTTCTTAAGTGATTACTGCAACGAGCGGTCTTCTCCCATTTGTATTTCATCTACGACTGGATTAATAACTCTTTTGTTAACTGAGTGCTCAAGGAATTTCAATGGCGTTTTTACAACCCATGTTTGCCGAAGTTATTCAGTATCCCTTATTTGTCTAGTCGTTCGTAGATGGCTTTTGCATGATTCGTGCGTTCTGTCTTTGCCGAACTAGCAACGAGTAAGTTGTCAGTGTGAGCATATAGAAAAGGAAGTTTGCGGATCTGATCTATGAAACTTTGGAATTCCATTTTTACCCCTATTTTAACGGAACTGAAATATTTCAAGTGGTTATTCACCGTAGACTGGCATCAGTTGGAGGAACAAAGGAAACCTGGGAGCACTGGACAGCTAGCCATTTCGTCTTAGCATGGGACCCCTCAGCAGTGCGCACCCAGGGCCCCACCAGGGATCGAACTCGCGACCTTCAGGTTGCGTGGGCAGCACGTTACCATTGAACCACTGGGTCAGAATCCAGCGGTCCATATTTCCAACTTCTGTTAGCTCACGATATGAGGTAACCACAACCCAATGTCATCGTCGAGTCACTCCTCACGACCGTCGGGCTTTGCCCCTGCGGGTCACGACTTCTCATTGGAACTTCGGGAATACCTCTCGAAGCTAGTCATCGATGAGCACCACTTGAAATATTTCCAACTCCCCACAACCCCCTTGAAATTCAAACTTTGAAATGTCTGAGGGCGCGCATATGTCCCAGAGGCCTGCAGGCAACGTCACATAGGCCAAAAGCAGTAATAGTAGCTGTCTCTGGGATGACGCCAGGACTAATGTGAGTATGCTGATAGACTGACAGGACCTGTCTTTGACAAGACATTGATATGGGTAGATTACCAGCGAAGTCATGAATATGGGTGATGGATATCGATCAAAGGTCCTTTATTTATTCCAATTTTGGTATGTCACATGGGTGGAAGTTAGCGCCAGACTTGAAGACCATATAGAGTGGTGAAAACCATGGACCCTTAGAGGGTTGCATCATACCAAGCTCGAGCATTTTATTGAATTCTGCTTTTGTAGACACGCGAATGTGGGGATCAGGAGACCTAGGGAGTGCAAACACTAGCGGTCCGTTTGTTGAGACGTGGTGAACGCCGTCGTGCTTCACGTTTGATTGGAGGCAGGTACTTTGCACAGGGCCGGGAAATAAATGGGGAAACTTGGTGCACGGCGAGGTGGTTGCACTAGTAACTGCCAACTTCATACGTGTCGAGTTAGTGAGCTTTCCACCAATGTAGGCTGTTATATCTGAATTTATCAGCCTGTGGCTCCACGCGCCAATCGAAAGCCATGGTGGGGTAGGAAATCACTCTCAGTAGTAGGCTGTGGCACACCTGTCAGTGCAAACGACCAGTAGACATCAACATCGGAAACCAGTGTCGTAGAATTTTATCCACGAGTAACATTATTAGACTTACGTACCGCCTGCGGAGATAAAGCCAGAACGTCGACGTTCGTAGCCGTTGGGAGAAAAGGGGCTCACTTCGTCTGCGATGTCCACAAAAGAACACCACTATTTTTATACTACACATAACAAGCGTGCGTTGGATTTTCCGGTGCGACGACGGAAATCGTTGCAGATTGCACAATTTTTCGTTTCTCGAGAAGGGTCTATGTGTATTCTTAAAGTCGCGCGACAGTAAGCGACGTTAGGCATGACTGCCAAGCTCTTTTTGGTACCAGCGGATGTCAGTGGTATCCCTCAGTGTCTCAGGTGTGCATGATCGGCGTCGGTACGACACATTTCGGTTGTGGTTGGATCTGTAGTTTGTTGTTGATGATGCCACTTGGTCGGCCCGGAGGCTCATTTTTCTCTCTTGCGGCTACATTCCGACCTGAGGGTCACCTACTTTTATGGTGAAGATGGTGGCAGTGGACACAGTTCCTTCTCACATGCTGTCGCCTGTTGTAAGGGGCCTGTCACTGTCCGTATCATTATCATCAAGTGCGAGAACCCGTTGAATAGTGGCTGGCAGCCGTCGCGAACACATCTCATACAAAGACCTTCCATCTGCTTCTTGGTTTGCAGTTAACGCCCGTAGCTATTTCAGTAGCTCTAGAGGAGATTTATCTCCTAGTTCTAGTCAGCTTAACGAACGCACTAACGCTTGCCCATCAGACGATGGGGTAAATTGGATGTCTGTTTGCCTAGGGTCGTTGCGCTGAGCCTCTGTGTGTGGTGTCTTGGGGCAGTTAGTCTGCGGTATCGTCCAGTGGAGTGGTACTGGGACGATCAAAAAGTTGCACCGTGAGGTTAGTCAACTCTCAGTGACCAAGCAGCGTGCTTAACCCAGTCCTGCGGGAGGTTAACCACGGCCCAAATAGCTCAGTCACAGCGTCTCTGACTGCATGACTGATTGACGCGGTTGGAATCTGGAGGGTGATTTTGTTCGTGATAAAATGGGCCCCTAGCCTGGCACATTATAACTGGGAGTCTTCAAGGGCGAAAATTAGAACATTGAGGGAAAGAACGTTGAAGGATACTGGTCCTGAGGAAGTATTAGCACTAATGCCTGATATTATAGTAACCGTGAAGACACGAAGCAAAGTCGAGACGAAGGTAGATGTGTACGGGATTTAAATGAGAGTTAACTGCTTTCCAAAAGTAAAAGCAGGTTTGAATGAAACAAAAGTTAGTAGAGAATGAGTCCGAAATGCTTGATGTGGATTTTATCGTCAGGTCCAAAACATACTATGAACAGCCAGTTGCCCTGGATCTGTATCCTCAGGAGTACAGAAGGCTAAGAGGAGAGTTGTTCATGACTTACAACATTCCGAGCACGCCTGGCCACCCACTCCGTCACTTATTACATCTTAGCTGCAACGCTAATCTTAGAGGACATGCACAGAAACTAAGCCTGGAACATGGCAGGCTGGATGTCAGGCACAACTTCCGTCCCCCAAGAGTTGTTAAACCCTGGAACGCTCTTCCTGAAGATGTGATCCAGGCTACTTCGTCTGAATCTTTTAGACGCCTACTGGACACTCACCTGATGTGTGTTTGGGATCTGACCGGAACTAAGTGAATTTTCACATTTTAATCGCCATCTTTTCACCTTCCTTTACTTGTACAACAGGTTAACAACCAAGAGGAGTAGCGATCCATGGATTGTAGACGCGGAAGCCAGTTAAGCGCAAGCTTCTTCTATTCCGTCAACAACCATTTGAACCATTTGATGAAATGCGTGAGGCCGATGTCAAGAGCCCGACTGCTCAGGACTAGTGTCCATGACTTTTGTGAAACCTGTATGCAGAACAGCAGTAGTTTCACATGAGTTCCTAAGTTAACGCAGGTGGCTAGCTCCTTCGTTCGACCACAATATTACAGATGTAATCCTAACAGACAGGTGCCAGCAAGAAACACGACGACAAGCAAAGCACAGAAATCATGGCACAGCATTTGAAGTGATTCTATTATTAATACTCTGATATCCAATGTACCCAAACAGAATAGTTTCATCGTTAGTATTATACTTTTACGAGGGGTATCGGCAAAGGTATTTGAATAAAGTTACATGGGGTGAACAACGCTATCATTCAAGCGTAACACTATCATACTATACCAAATAGCCCCAAATCCCCCCATTCCTTAACGATATCTAATAATATCCACTCGGGAGTCCTACGTTGGATTCGCCCTCCAGTTATAGAGTTTAGGAAGGCATGAACGAAGATTCATGCCAAATGGTTTGGAGTTGAGATCAGTTAGTTGCGGGATGCCTTAAGTGTATTTTTCTACAGCTCCCCAGCCTGCATTTGCTTTGGGCGCACTATATAAGTTTTGAGCAGCCCCCCAATTACTTCTAGCTGAAGTGGAGATACGCACAAAATTCCGTGAAACTTCCAAAACTTTCCTCCGAAAGCATTAAAAGTTCCAAAGTGCTCACAAGTACTCAAAACTTAACAAGTTATTCCGAAGTAGTTTTGGGCTAAAACCCGAAGTTTACAAGGTGCGCTGGAAGTAAATGCTGGCTTCCCGTCCCGATGCTTTTGAAAGTGAGTCAGATACCTATCCAAAGTTGTTCAATGCAGGTAAACCGTACCTGAGAAACGTTTTACCCCCTAAAGGTCAGCGGATAGGACTAAAACCAGAAGAGAGCTCAATAATCCTAGCTGATCACCTCTGTCACCTCAGGTTTCCCAAGACTAAGAGGAAAATTCCAGAAGATCGAGGAAGAGCGTCCTCACCATCATATGTAAAGAGCTTGGGAAACGCTGTTTGGTATTTTTGCAACCAGGAGCATAAACAAAGGTATTACCCGTTGAAGTGCGTGTTCACCATTTAGTGTTTTCAAGAAATTAAGCATACGGGAGACTTTCCTGTTTTCACATGTTTGAGACAGCCCTCTTGACGAGCGTCATTTCAAACGATGTGAGAAATACTTGGTGAATCTTTCAATTTGTTTTACTGGACTTATGGGCTACTGTCACACTGTTTCAAAAAACAGAGCCATTAGGGGTGTCTTTGGTTTTAGTGCGCTATATCATTAAATAAAGTGGATAACCAGAAACACCACAGTAATGGGTGTGCCGGATATATTTTAAAAATAGAATTTCACGTTCCGAGAGTTATGGATATATTTGGGGGTACGTTGACTTTGTAAATTTAATGTTTTGTTACCACTATCATACTGCATAGTTTTCTATCAGATCGAATAATTATCTTTGATTGCTTGAATTCTAAGACGATAAACGTAATGGATACTTGAGAGTTCAAGAAACAGCTTAAGTAGTAGTATTTCTTATTCCAGCTTTGTCTTGTTGATGTAAACCTAACTATTTTTCTCACTGAGGCCACACAAATTTTGCACGTTGACTCTTGATTGTCTCTAGTCCCTGCCATACTCTGAGAAGCCCTATAGGCCAGTCTTTCAGGTTTTCAACTCAACGAACACCTGGAATGGACAAAGTGGAGGAAGTCATTAAGGTTTAACTACGAAGTATAATAATCAGTTAAATTGAGCTACTATCAAAAGAAGTAGAACGAATCACCACTAAATTCCTCACTCATTACCTGACAAGATGTAGTCTCTTAAGATTCGAATCTGTCCGCATTCATAAAGTGCAAATAATTAAGTTCCTTGTGAAGCTATGTTCAAAACGATAAAGTCGTTTACTAAAAGATGTTTTCCTGTGAAATTTCAAGCTTGATGGGCACTGTGCTGCAAAACTATAATTAACTCCCCGATAAATCTGTTTTCTATGGTAAATGTCCGACGTAGATCATTCCCTTATGTAAAGTGGACGACATAAATCAGTGGTGAATCTGTGAAATTTCAAATGAAACTACTCGTAATTAATTTAACAAACTAAGGAATTAAATTTTGCAATCGACAACAGTGAAAGTAGATGAAAATTCGACGTTATGGCAATATGGGCTCCAGGACTACCGCCACGTCTTGGTCTGGGTAGCCTGAATACTGTCCCGATCGAATCCAACTTCTAGCATGGCATATTAAGGTAGGTAGATAGATCGACATGCGCATCACACGCCCAAGACACGTCACTCCGTGAAAGTATACAACCACACCGACTGACTTACTTTTCTTGGGTGGTACCCTTCGCCGGACCTAAACATTGCTTATATGGTTGTCCCATCATACATGAGGAATAATGCGAAGACACTTGTCGTCAAAAACCTGTAACCTCTTCATATCCTCTACTTTTAACGATCATGTCTAACAACCATATAGTATAACAGAGCAGACTGCAGCGCAGTATACTCCTTTAATGGGTAGATGGATATCGCACTAGTCGGTCCCAGAGATTATATAAGTTGGCAAATACCGAACGGGTCTTCTGTATCCGAGATGAAATTTCGTCACCAACCAACACGTTCGAGTTGATACATCTCCCCAATTAAGTACTAACCGACCCATTGAACCCCTTAACTTCCTACTCTAAAATAGCAGTATCTAAAGACCAGTCCCGAAGCGTCATCTTCCATCTGGCAGGTGCAAAACGCGTGCCAAACATACTCAGCTTTATGTTCAACGTATTCAGAAAAAGCTACACTTTGCCACTGTCAGCCTAACACAACACTGTCGCCTGCCTACTCCAAGTCAGTTTGGTACCCTCCAGGAGGTAGGTCAACCCCTGTGAACTCATATCTGAGGTTATGTATATTAACTTATTCATGATGGAGGTAAATAGAAACAGTGACAACAGGCATTCCTAACGGACGCCATGGTCAATTCTGATGAAAACTCTGCATGAGCCCTTGAACGGCTGGATGAGTTTGAATAGACAGCTTTGAGTAACATTATACACTTGCTCAGTACCTTCTTTACAGTCAGACATTGCTACAACACCTCTCAGTTGACAGTTAAACGCCGCCTTCAGGTCAAGAAATATGGCATGTGTCGGTCGCCGATAAGTATACTTGTGTTCCATAACCTGTCGAAGGGTGGAGATCTGAATGATGCTTTTTCATCTAGGTCTGAAAACTGCCTGGTTTTCTCAAGTTTGTTGTTCTCAAGCTCCAGTTAGGTGTCAGATAGCTAAAGACCGTAGGGACTTAAACACACTGTTAGTTAAACTGACCCCCAATAGTTGTCAAACAACCAATACCAATATAAGACCAGGCATTGCTGCGTAATAGTTCAAGTTGCTACATCTCATATCAGCACAACAAGTGATAAAGTCGTAAGATGAAAATGAGGAACGCTATTCTCCTTCCCTATAAAATCTAATCATCAGCGATTTAGGCCAGCCTGCCATGATTGCCTCTGATTACCATACATTACCTAGTAAATCCATTACTCTACTCAGTAACTTCCAACCTCTATCCTTAAATACTTCGAGTGATAAACCATCAAATCCTGCTGTTTTGCATCGTTCTAGGTTTGAAACGACCTTCTCAACTTTGAGGAGAGCTGGGGAGCTGACATCTACGGCCCATTCAGGTTTGGGTTGGATGTTGGGCAACTTGAGTGTGGATGTAAGCTAGTTGAACCGCGCTTCAGTATCCCACCCAACATCCTAGCCACCTTGTTGAAAGTTTATCAGCGTCCCATTCTTTTTGATACTTGTTTCATTAATCATCGTCTGCTTCTTACCGGTATCCTTAATAAACCTATATAGTTGCCGGGTATTTGCTGCTGATACCTCCAGCATCTGTGGAGTTGTGGTTCATTGGTTTAGGGAGATGTTTTTAGCCCAGTGGTGAGTCATATGTTCGAGCCTCGCCCCACCGACCAAGGTCTGGGAAACTAGGTGATATCATTATTCCTCACGCAATAGGTTTGGCTCATTGCCTACAGTACGTATGTGTACGAGGTTGCTAAATGAATCTTTTCCACTTCTCTATCTCTTTCGCCTTCGCCACCCACCACTGCTCGCGATCATCGAAAAGACTCTCGGTCCGTTTATGTTTAATTTGCTTTCGCTCTTCATTAGCTGAAATGAGTCTTCTCGCATCAATCAGTTCGGGTGACATTTTGGAAATACATCGACGTTTAGTAACCATTGGGTGTAGGTTGCCAACTGTTTGTCTCTGTTTCTACAGCAGACTGGATTTCGCACCAGGTTTCCTCAGGATGAGGATTGTGGTCACGTTTAGATAAGGGTTTAGCTACTCCTATATATTTCACGTTATCATCTTCCAATCGAGCACACCTAGGCTTGCTGACATCTGTTACTGGTGAGGCGCAAATATACATGTGCCCGTACTAACGCGTAATTGGATTCTGAACAGATACTCCATAAAGTGGCAATCCTCCACCGATCCTGTCGAACGACGGTCTATGGCACTATGATCTTTATGTCCCTCTTTGGTTTGATATCGGCGGACACCATTTGGAAGTATCTGGCGTTATCATTGAAATTAGTTCTGACTAGAAACAAGTAAATGTCAAGACAAAATTGCAACAGGTTGTATAGTTGTCGGTTAATTAACATGGCATCCCGTAGATACCACCGCTTTTGCTCAGTTGGCCTGCTTGAGTGTTGAAGTCGTTTGCTATTTTTACTAGATCTGAACGTAGGAAAATTGACAGTTTCTGACAAAATCTATCCTTTGAGTCATCTGGATTGTAGTTGCTGTATTCGTAGACAAAGACTGCGAATAGACATCCGCTCATCATCAAGGTCAACGTAGGACTAGGCATTACTGCATAACGGTCCAAGTTGCCACACCTCATATCAGTACGAGTAATAACTCAATAAAGTGGAAGATACAGAAGGAAAGAAAAATCGGTCAAAGAAATTATCAGCAGAATGTAGTAAAAGAGATGAAGGAGGAATGAGGACAGTAAGATAAAGAATAGCGGTTAAGATGTGTATGCATTTGCTCCACTGACATCAATTCTGAGCCATATCACCCAAAGGCAGTCTCCAACCACTGGTTTCTATTGCCACGTAGACCCCGACCACCTTGTCTTCATCGTCCTACACGGCTAAAACATACAATTAGGGACGTCATGCTTTGATGCTATGATTCGGTCTGTCCATCCGGAACCTTTTTCCAGCCTGAACCTACTTTAGCCAAGATTGTGTGACAAAGCAGACGGTAGCTAAGTATGCGTAACACATGTCCAAGCCATGTTAGTCTATAAAGGTTCTTGGCCTCATCAACCGACTTACCTATCCTCCCTAAAAATATAAATCTGACGTCTGAGTTACTCACGTAATGACATCATGACACACGGTGTATGCTACGAAGGGAGTGGTCAAACACGTGAAGCCTCATATCTTTTACCTTTAATGCCCATGTTTTACAGCCATACGATGAAATAGAGCGGACTGCAGCACAGTACACTCGATCCTTAGTAAATGACCGGATATCGCGGTGGTGCCACAGATGGCGTAAGTCAGCAAAAGCTAATCGAGCCTTTTGTATGTGCAGAGAGTTCATCGGTCATTGACCAATAGTACTAGGTCTGATCCGACTTCCTATGTAAGTGAAGTGTTCAGGGCGCTCAACTACTTCACTCTATTGTTAGTCTGGGTACAACTGAAGACCAGTCATGGCGAGAAACGCATCCGAAACATTCTCAAATCGCCACTCAAGGTGTCCAGAAGTCTACAGTGACATCGGTCAGTCTCATTATTCTTCCTAGTTCTTACAAATCTATTCAGTCGAACAATGGGTATACTGCTGTTGACTGGTATTCAGTCGAAGAGTGAGCTTCCTGCTCTACAAATTAATACTGATGCTCTGCCTAGAACAACGAGACCACGAACACTTAAATTGAATTTTACAGATTCACCGCAATGGCCAAGTGATGTCAGGTTAATAACCAAACTCAGATCCTTCATACGCGTCTCAGAGACAGAATACACCTATGCCTCAAGATTCTAGATTTCTGGTGAGCGATGCCTGTCGTTGAATTTGGCACAGGGTCCGGACGCTGAAAGCCCTAGTATGACATCTACAGTGGGATTTCGGGAGACGGGTTGAGCTTTGATGTCTGATTGTTGGCAATGGTCTTAGATTGAGAAGTCGAGAAAGTTGTCAGAATCCTAATATTGGTACCAGATGAGAAAAGGGAGAGGACAGGTAAGTAGCATAGGTTGTTTTTGATTGGGTCTTCTATACCACTGGAAGGCAGGTTTCAGACTTAGATGAGGGTGCATCAACTATATTTAACCCTCCAAATGTCCTGGAACATAGGCATACCTACCAGCCAGTGGCCGACACGCTATATTTCTTGACCTGAAGGCGGCATTTGATTCTATCGACCGTGAGGTGTTGTGGCAGTGTCTGATTGTGGAAGTAGTGCCCAGCAAGTATATAATGCTAATCAAAGCTCTCTACTCGGACTCATGCAGCCTTGTAATGGGTTATGGAGAGTTGTGTGAATTAACGACAACTAACAGTGTCCGCCAAAGCTGTCCACTGTTCCTATTTGACTTTGTTATGAACGTTTGAGTTCACAGGGATTTGTCTACTCCCTCGAGGTCACATGGTTGACTTACAGTATGCATACGATATCGTCCTGCTGCATGAAGACGCTGACAAAGTACAGGATCTTCTGTACGTGGTGAGTAGAAACCTTAGGATGTTTGGTACACGTTCCGCACCTGTGAAGTGTAAGATGGCGCACGAAGACTGGTCTGGAACCACTCCCAGTTTAATGATAGAGAGTGAAGTGTTGGGATATGTAAGCCTCTTCACTTACTTGGGGAGCTGTTTCAACCCGAAGCGGTTGGTTGCTGAGGAAATGTCAGCTCGGATACAGAAGGTCCGTTCGGTATTTGCCAACTTGCGTCATCTGTGGCGCCACCTGGCGAGACATTTGACTATTTATCAAATAAAGTGTACACTGCGCTGCAGTTCTTCCTATCCCGTCACATAGCTTTGAGACATGGTCGTTAAAAGTAGAAAATATTAAACTAGTACAGGGTTCCGATCACAGATGTCTTCGCATCATTGCTTGTATATGGCTGAATTACTGTGTGAGCACTGTTGAGGTCAGGAGAAGAATACTAGGCAGGGGCGGCAAGTCGAATGATGCGGTTGTGAACCTCAGTTTACTGAGATGGCTTGGACATGTAGTGGGCTTGATGAATCATCGCCTACCTCGACGTACCATGCGTGAAAAGGTTGAATTCGATTGGAAGAGGGTTCATAGTGGCCCAGACGAAGACGTGGCACCAGTCGATAAAGTCCTTGACTGTTGGTCTGAGTCGTATGTGAAGATGTAGGCTGCCTGGCTGGGGTCTCCGAGACGATAAGAACCAGTAGTTGGGGGCTCTTGGTGACACGGTTAAAACTAAGTCACAATGGTGGCGCAGATGTATTCACTCCTTGATATCTGCTAAAGCTTGAATATCTGCACTAATTGTTATCTTCAAATTGTTTATTCTCCCACACAACTTTATCTACTTTGCTATCACTTTCCCTATCCATGTATATTTTGTGCACTACTGTGATGTGTAGCAACTTGAGCCGGTTCACTTGTGTGCGAGGTTTTATGTTGATTTGTCTGTCCGGCAGGGAAATGTAGAATTCGCGGTTGGGGTTCTCATAACAACAAAAATCAGTGGTTGAGACTAAGTGATGTGGTTGGGAGTCGATGTGGAGCACAGGTGTATCCACATTGTCTTCATCTTTATACTCATACTGAATTGAGTATTTTCCTGTTCCTCGTTATCTTATCAACACTTTCTACCAATCTTGACTATTTTATGCACTACTACTTTATCTTTTTCCTTTTTCCTTTGTCGCTTGATGTGCCGATATGTGGTGTAACACTAAACCACTACTCTGTAATGTCTAACCTTATGTTGATCTTGTGTGTCTGGTTAACATTTTGCGTAGTACTCAAAGAAGACATAATTCACTGACTATTTTTACGCAATGTATGGGTGCTGATGATGAAATACAATCATTTGGACAAACCTCTCAATTTTCCTGTAACTGCTTATGACTTTGTCTAAATTGTTTGTACAATTATCCATGTTACTGTTGTATGGATAATGCAGAGTTAGTAAGACTGGTTTGGCTTTGCTGGTTAGTTGATTGGACATTTGACTGCCCCAGCATTTTGGCTCAGGGTGGTTTACAAGTTGAAGATTATGTTTAAATCTGGATAATCGAGTAGTACAAATGGTCGTCAAACGGTAGACTGTATAGCCTATCACACGAGTTCGATAATGGTTGCTGAGCTGTATACTATTCTGTTTCTATTAAAAAGTTTTGTGGAAGCACCGTCACGCTCATATTAATGAGCAACTTTATTCTCTAAGATCGACATCCTTAATTTTGTTTTACGGTATTGAATACTCAACAAACGTCTGCGATAAATATTGATTATTCTTAAAATCTACTTGACTCTCAATACATAACTATTTTGTGGGCAGCCGATGTATGTTTGTTATCCAAAAATCTACAATCTTCCTGGTGGGCATAAAAAGGCTTCCGGTAGTCGATTATCCTTGCTTACACAGTATTAACTGTCTGAAACCACCGCGTTTGTAATGCTGGAGTCAGACATCGAGTTTTAGATGAAGGAAGTTAGTTGATGATAGACAAATAGACAGGCAGAACACAGAACCTAGCACAAGAATGCATCTATTCAAGTTGTCACTCTTTACAGTAAAATACAGAGATTAAAGGGATAGGCAAGAATGATATCAAAGTAGATCAAGGTGTATGGAAAGAGAGGGAATTTAAAAATTAAGGTTAAGCAAAACATTCAAGCTTGAGAATAATTAAAAGAGTGAATACACAGCCGATGAGGTTTTAGACCTTTGTCGACTCAATTAACTGCGACATGTTTCATTCTTGTACAGCCACCGTCTACCCGGATATCCGATATTGACTGACATGCTCTGAGACTGGAAGGCTATTGAAGGCGGCACTGCTAAAACATAACTCATTAGCCCTTAAAGTCTTTTATTGTTTATCTGAATCACGTGGAGGGAATGCAGAATTCCTTCGCGTTCACTTTTCACGAATTTCTACCGCTTTTGATAATCTCCCTCCAATCTTTTCATTTTGATACCATCGACTTTAATGTACTGATATGAAATGCCGCAGCTTGGATTGTAGGAGTGGCTAAACCCACTCAAGCAGGCCAACTGAGCAAAAGCGGTGGTATCTACGGGATGCCGTGTTAATTAACCGACAACTATACAACCTGTTGCAATTTTGTCTTGACATTTACTTGTTTCTAGTCAGAACTAATTTCAATGATAACGCCAGATACTTCCAAATGGTGTCCGCCGATATCAAACCAAAGAGGGACATAAAGATCATAGTGCCATAGACCGTCGTTCGACAGGATCGGTGGAGGATTGCCACTTTATGGAGTATCTGTTCAGAATCCAATTACGCGTTAGTACGGGCACATGTATATTTGCGCCTCACCAGTAACAGATGTCAGCAAGCCTAGGTGTGCTCGATTGGAAGATGATAACGTGAAATATATAGGAGTAGCTAAACCCTTATCTAAACGTGACCACAATCCTCATCCTGAGGAAACCTGGTGCGAAATCCAGTCTGCTGTAGAAACAGAGACAAACAGTTGGCAACCTACACCCAATGGTTACTAAACGTCGATGTATTTCCAAAATGTCACCCGAACTGATTGATGCGAGAAGACTCATTTCAGCTAATGAAGAGCGAAAGCAAATTAAACATAAACGGACCGAGAGTCTTTTCGATGATCACGAGCAGTGGTGGGTGGCGAAGGCGAAAGAGATAGAGAAGTGGAAAAGATTCATTTAGCAACCTCGTACACATACGTACTGTAGGCAATGAGCCAAACCTATTGCGTGAGGAATAATGATATCACCTAGTTTCCCAGACCTTGGTCGGTGGGGCGAGGCTCGAACATATGACTCACCACTGGGCTAAAAACATCTCCCTAAACCAATGAACCACAACTCCACAGATGCTGGAGGTATCAGCAGCAAATACCCGGCAACTATATAGGTTTATTAAGGATACCGGTAAGAAGCAGACGATGATTAATGAAACAAGTATCAAAAAGAATGGGACGCTGATAAACTTTCAACAAGGTGGCTAGGATGTTGGGTGGGATACTGAAGCGCGGTTCAACTAGCTTACATCCACACTCAAGTTGCCCAACATCCAACCCAAACCTGAATGGGCCGTAGATGTCAGCTCCCCAGCTCTCCTCAAAGTTGAGAAGGTCGTTTCAAACCTAGAACGATGCAAAACAGCAGGATTTGATGGTTTATCACTCGAAGTATTTAAGGATAGAGGTTGGAAGTTACTGAGTAGAGTAATGGATTTACTAGGTAATGTATGGTAATCAGAGGCAATCATGGCAGGCTGGCCTAAATCGCTGATGATTAGATTTTATAGGGAAGGAGAATAGCGTTCCTCATCTTTCATCTTACGACTTTATCACTTGTTGTGCTGATATGAGATGTAGCAACTTGAACTATTACGCAGCAATGCCTGGTCTTATATTGGTATTGGTTGTTTGACAACTATTGGGGGTCAGTTTAACTAACAGTGTGTTTAAGTCCCTACGGTCTTTAGCTATCTGACACCTAACTGGAGCTTGAGAACAACAAACTTGAGAAAACCAGGCAGTTTTCAGACCTAGATGAAAAAGCATCATTCAGATCTCCACCCTTCGACAGGTTATGGAACACAAGTATACTTATCGGCGACCGACACATGCCATATTTCTTGACCTGAAGGCGGCGTTTAACTGTCAACTGAGAGGTGTTGTAGCAATGTCTGACTGTAAAGAAGGTACTGAGCAAGTGTATAATGTTACTCAAAGCTGTCTATTCAAACTCATCCAGCCGTTCAAGGGCTCATGCAGAGTTTTCATCAGAATTGACCATGGCGTCCGTTAGGAATGCCTGTTGTCACTGTTTCTATTTACCTCCATCATGAATAAGTTAATATACATAACCTCAGATATGAGTTCACAGGGGTTGACCTACCTCCTGGAGGGTACCAAACTGACTTGGAGTAGGCAGGCGACAGTGTTGTGTTAGGCTGACAGTGGCAAAGTGTAGCTTTTTCTGAATACGTTGAACATAAAGCTGAGTATGTTTGGCACGCGTTTTGCACCTGCCAGATGGAAGATGACGCTTCGGGACTGGTCTTTAGATACTGCTATTTTAGAGTAGGAAGTTAAGGGGTTCAATGGGTCGGTTAGTACTTAATTGGGGAGATGTATCAACTCGAACGTGTTGGTTGGTGACGAAATTTCATCTCGGATACAGAAGACCCGTTCGGTATTTGCCAACTTATATAATCTCTGGGACCGACTAGTGCGATATCCATCTACCCATTAAAGGAGTATACTGCGCTGCAGTCTGCTCTGTTATACTATATGGTTGTTAGACATGATCGTTAAAAGTAGAGGATATGAAGAGGTTACAGGTTTTTGACGACAAGTGTCTTCGCGGTATTGCTCGCGTATGGTGGAATCAACATGTTTTATGTAAAGTTTTAGGATAGAATATCTGGAAATTAAATGTTAGCTGAGTCATGATGGCTGTGAAGCAGGGCGACTCTTGTGAGATGGCGTGATGTCAGTCGTGGATATTTAGGACTCTTTTTGTGATATATGTTATTGATTTCGGACCTCATGGTTTGTGTTTCTCCGATGCTGAGAATCAAGGGTTGGGGATGTTTTCTGAATTGGCCGAGGGTCGATAACAGTTGCATAGATATATTCATTTTGGAATGTTGTCGTGTATCTTTGATATTTATTTGCATTATTCTATACAATTTAGTTTTCTGTAATATCCCTTGCATCCAGTTGTCCTATGTATGTCGCTACAGTGTGGGGCAAATTGAACCTATTCACTATTGTGTGAGGTTCTTCGTTGATTTTGTCTGTTTTTGAGATCCGTGAGGTCATTAAAAATGGATAGTGGTTTGGAACCCATTTACACGTGGCTCAAGATCCAGCAAAAAAATCTATCTGTATTTATTTGATACCGTTTTTGAATTCTCACTATGTTCATTACCTTACCTTATTTGTTTTGTTTCCTCGCTCTTTGTGTGAATATTGTTTTGTCGACTTTGAATACTTGAATATTTTTAATATTGAGAAACTGGGCAATGTAAAGCAACTCTGTTTTGTGCAACATCATATTATGTTTTGCCTTCGTGGTAGAATCTTAGATCTATGCAGATAGACAAATCAACTTATAACCTTGCAAAAAAGTGCATTGAGTCAAGTTGTCGTTCGTCTTAACAGCTTGCAGATGAAACTAGATTGAAGGGAAGTGATATTCAGTGGGATGACTGTATACGGGAGTAGACAGATATAAACGGTTGTTGGTCAGTTTTCAAACTTTAGTAGTCAAAGAGTGAATACATCTACGTCATCGTATCAGATTTTCAGCCGTTACCAACGGTCTCTAGTCATTGATTCCCATTGTCACAAAAATTCTGACCAGTCAGTCTAGACCTACGTACATGGACCAGACGGATAGTCAATGGTTTCATTGACTGGTGCCCTTTATTGGTCTATTCGCCTTTAGTTTAACACACCCTTCTAGCGCGTTATTCAGGTGTTGAATTAATTAGTGACCAGTTGTTGAGTTGGCACTATTATCGTTAGCTGTTTACTGCGTCGTATTAAACATTATTCGTTGGAACATATTAGTTTTTGAGTTACAGGACCTTGAGTTACACCTACTGTCTGGGTTTGAATGACCCTAACCAGTTAGCAAAGCATTATTAGGTGAAGTGACAGACCAGTGAATAAATGCATCATCGAGCAATAAATAATTTTGGACGAAAGTTATGACCAACTAAACATTCAATGGTTTTGATTCAAACCACGGAGATCATTTAAAAGATTACAGACGTCAAACCTGACCTTCATGGGAAACATAGAACTAGTCCTGTGACGGGCGAATCGCCGCAATTGGCCAGCTCAAAAAATGCGCTATTGCTGAGTCCTTCCCAAAGAGGGATGAACATATCCCTTGTTTCTCTTACTTATTGCGCTTTTGAATTATTTCCATTCGTACCTTGTTCCGTGAAGGTTACATTTCGGATGACTCGCTACTGCTCTCGGTCGCTCCTATTACTTTTAATGTACTAAATACCTCTTATCGTTCAACACCATTTTAATTCTCTATATATTTTGCTAACCTTTACTGATTCATTTCTTCGGTTCGAGATGCTGTAAACTCAATTGAATAATGGTCTTCTAACTTAGCTATCTGAATCACTTGGGCTGAATATCCTCAACTCTTGGACTCGTAATCGCTACTTGTTCCCGTTTGTTCTCGCAATAATGACTGGCAGACGGCATGTTAGGATCATCAGATTGAATTGAAGTGATATCATGTTGAAGACTTAGTAAACGTTGGTATTCGTTTAGTATCTTGTCCAGAGTCAATTTAGTGTTTTGTTCCAAGCGACTAAGTAGATTTGGATCAACGATTTGCATTGATCATCAAATAGTACCTCTATCAACTTCATGCATTGTAAGCATTTTTAAACTGAGATGAATGATCACCAACATTTTAATTCAGCGATTTGATTGTTTCGTCAGATGTGCATTCACGTAGGTTCTGTGGTAGTATGTATCCTATTCTGTTGGACAAAGTTTTCGCTGCAAAGTTGAATTTTTTCTTCATCATGCTAAGGAAATCAATTTTGAAGAGGTCTTCAAAACGACTATATCTACTGTCGAATGGATGCTGCGCGGACTGTGTGCACCGGAAGTCATATAGTCTTCGATTCAATCTAAAGACCGCTGAATGGAAATTTCATGTAATGTGGTTATTAGGACAGCATATACCGACTCGGCTCACCAGGTGGAATCGTTTCGGTGGGTAAAATAGTGAATGGGGATATTTAACAATTGACAATTCACTTTTACCTTACACGTATCATGCATGAACCACGTTGACGTAATTCCTGTTTTTTTCACTGACTTAATAAAGTAATTGGATTTTACGCTGAGCTATTAAAGTTCTTTTCTGTTGCGGTATATATGGATGCCTCGGTGAAAAACTTTTCTCTACCGATACGGTGTGGGACTATATTTCTGCCTAAACCTGTAGAAAGTTCATTCTTACGGCTGCCGTAACTGAGGCAATATATCCAACTGCATATCAAAGGACAAGTGGACTGGGCAGCGGATATAACTATGTTCTGCTCTGCGGCCGAGGACTGGGCAATAGCTGCTAGCTTGACGTGTTGGTCGAACTTGTATATCGCAATGACCCAACTAGCTACGCTGGTAGAACGCTTGCTCCCTCAAGGTCCTACCATGTCAGTAAGGTCTGCTGAACAATGGTTGGACAAAATAACAGTTACCACTGTAATGTAATATGCTACGCCATGATGGGGGTCTGTGGGCGAAGTCGTACTGCTGGTTGGATGGGAGTGTAACAATGCCGTACTGACACTACCTTCCCTATGAGAAGGGGGGTTAGAAAAGGTTGGCTTAAAAGTAGCACTCTCTCACTACATCATGGCATGCTGGTGTCGGAGGCACGGGTTCATAGACGAACTCGATCGCAAAAAATCAAAATCTCAAACTCGCAAGAGGCCATGTGTGACCGGCCTCAGACAGATGTCCTTTTGGCTTTACGGTTACGCACTAACCCTTCTTTTTCAGGCACCTCAAGAAAAAATAGCTTTCCATGGTGTAGGCAACCGGGAAGTCTCAACCGCCCTCACGTCTTTTTCAGTATTCGAGTTCCTTCAAGTCATTGTCCACTTTTCACGTCTTTATCTTCTACTCTCCTTTCATATCTCTCGGTCAATAATCTTACATCATCTTTAATTCCTTCCAACTCTAGAGAGCGGTCTGAGCTCACGGAACAGCATCGCTGGTTTGTTGAGACTCCGTTTCAGGTTACACATTGGAGCTTTCGATGTACACACCTGTCAAGTCGAGCAACAAGCTTCTCCAGCCATCACTCTAGCAACCTAAACCGTGGATGTGTCCTGAGCTTGTGAGACACTCATACAGAACCTAGGTGCAGCTATTCACTTAAACTCACCTGGCCAATATTATGAATCCACAAAATTCACTCTTCGTGTTTCTGAAGATTCGATGGTCAGTTCTTGTGTTCTTTAAGATGTAGGTATAGGATTGAGCACTAAGGCGAAAGTGCACTGCTCAATTGGATCTCAGTTGACAGTCGCTTATGTGCTGTTTGACTGAACGGCACAGTGAGGACGAAAAAGAATATTAAGACTCACCGTTCTCTTTATAATCTGCACTAACGCACCTACTGGCTGCAGTTCGGATGAAGTGAAGCATAAACTGTCAAGCCTCCTGCTAAAAGCCAAGGGTTCAGAAGTGCTAATTGTTGCAAGTGATTTCAATACACAAGTGGGTAGGCTGAGTCAGGTAGAAAACGCTCCAGTGGCACTTTCAGAATCCCAGCCGAACGGACGGATAACAGTGGTCGTCTGCTATAACTGTGCTCAGACAGCCATTTATTTCTAGCTAGCACAAACTAAAAACATAAAGAGATGTTGTCTGGCGTGGTGTCTGAGGAGTCCAGTTCAGCGGTAGACACAAATAGACGTTTTTGGTGTGCTGTCACTGCAGATGGTCGGTGGAACTTTGCAGCTCCTGGAGTACGTACTTGAACAGCGACCGCTCATTGGTTCGAGCGCGTTTGTGTATGCGTTTAAATAGATGTAGAAAAACTTAAGCACCAAGGTCATTACGAGTGCAGCTGGACAACGAGAGCATTAAGGCCGCTTTCAGTGAGTAACTGGCTTAGCAGTTATTAAGGAAGAACACTTTCACTCATCCAGAAGAAGCTTGATGCCATCTCCAGTCTCCGATAAAAAACAGCGTTGAAAACCGTAACTGACTCTCAAAGAGTGGTTAAAAAGAGCCAGTGGATATCAGCAGCTTCTTCTGGATTAACACTAGGTAGTGGAGTGGTTGAGTGCGTTGGACACTTCACTTACATAGGAAGTCGGATCAGACCTAGTACTATTGGTCAATGACCGATGAACTCTCTGCACATACAAAAGGCTCGATTAGCTTTTGCTGACTTACGCCATCTGTGGCACCACCGCGATATCCGGTCATTTACTAAGGATCGAGTGTACTGTGCTGCAGTCCGCTCTATTCCATCGTATGGCTGTAAAACATGGGCATTAAAGGTAAAAGATATGAGGCTTCACGTGTTTGACCACTCCCTTCGTAGCATACACCGTGTGTCATGATGTCATTACGTGAGTAACTCAGACGTCAGATTTATATTTTTAGGGAGGATGGGTAAGTCAGTTGGTGAGGTTGTGAACTTTCGCCGACTGAAATGGGTGAGACATGTGTCACGTATGCCTACCAGCCGTCTCCCTCGTCGTACAATGTTAACTAAAGTAGGTTCAGGCTGGAAAAGGACTCGGGGTGACCAGACTAAAGCATAGTATGAATACGTGAAGTCGTTGACTATTGGTTTTAGCCATTTAGGACGATGAAGACAAGGTGGTTGGGGTCCACGTGGCAATAGAAACCAGTGGTTGGAGACTGACTCTGGGTGATGTGGCTCAGAATCGATGTGAGTGCAGTAAATGTATCCATTAATCGTACTAATCTCAATCTCTATACTGAATTCAACATATTCTCATTCCTTCTTTGTACTGCTCTCGACCGATTTCGCTCGCTCTATTCATCTCTCATCTTATTGCGTTTTTACATGATGTGCTGATATGACTTGTGGCAACTTAGATCTTTGCGCAGTAATACCTGGTTCTATTTTGATATTGATGATAGTGCTCTACGGTTGAGATACGATTGTTAGAGATAGACGATATGAGGAGAGTGAGTATTTTTGACTGCATGTGTCGACTTAATGTACACATTCATATTGTTTATATTCGCTTTCATATCTTCTATCTGTTCATAGCCTGTGTACCTTGATGCAATGCGTGGCTAAGGATAACTCTGATAACTGAATAGATGGCTACCTGATTAACTCAAGAAATAGAGGGAAAGGGACGGGTTTGCAGTGACAATTTTCATCTTGGTAAAAAAAAACTAGCTGGAACACTTAGAAGCATATAACTGTAACCATCCAGAAATAAATCAATCCCACACTTTTTTGTTGGTTTGAGTCACTTATCATTCTACTGTTCTTGCTAATCAGTGCATTTTGCATCACTTTTTATGATGATCGTTCAGTGCTCTTCGAACTCTGATATATGATAGTGCTAAACGTTCGTGATTCTCATCCTAGGTGAAAAATCTTTCACATTATTTCAAATCCACTTTTTGTATTACTAAAGCTTCAAACTATGTAGATCTAGATCGGTTTAAAGATGGATCTTATTTTACATCGTATATTCTTTGACGAAATATGACTCCTGTCACAGATTAAATCAGATAATAGTACTGTTATAGTTAACTTTTGAATGATTCTATTTAATAATTTTCAAGTTGTCATATTAGCATATTCAATGATTATTTGTGTATTTCTTTTTGACCAGACATGTATATAATTCTGCAACCATTGATTTTGGTATTAAAGAAGATAGAGTGGATTGTGTTGCGTTATTCAACCCGATAATTATGATCACTCCAAATGAATCTCAACACAGTGTAAATGTGAATGTATTCCCGTCTGTCTCAGCTAATCTATACTGTTCCCCTGCAAAAATGGCTGCTATTGCTGCTTCTCAGTCGCATTGTACTAGACCATCCTCTGTTCCTGGTTGTTTTGCTCATAGAGAAGGTTTCAATGTTTCAACAAAGAGTCATTTATCTCCTGTTAACGCCAACCAACTGTCACCGTATTTCACAGCTAGTCCAGTTTGTCAGTTGCCTTTATCACCAGCTATCAATACGTGCAATGAATATTATTTATCTGATTTAAAAGGTTTGTCTCCTGTTTTTTCCCCCACCAATACGGTTTCTGTGGTTTTGTCATCATCAAAATCAACATAGGAGCAGGCATTACTGTTTGACGGTCCAGGTTACCACACCTCATCTCAGCACATCAAGTGACAAGACAGTAAAATGAAAGATGAAGAAGGGGAAAAAAATCTGTCAAAAACAGTAGAATGGTGAGCATGATGTGTGTAGGTATCTGAGCCACTGACATTGGTTCTGAGCCATATCACTTAGAATCAGTCTTCAACCACTGCTTTCTCTTGTTCCATGGACCCCAACCGGCTTGTCTTCATCGCCGTACATGGCTCAAACCAATAGGCAGCGGCTTCATGCACTGATGCTATGGATTAGTCTGGTCGCCCCAAGCCTTTTCAGTTAACATTGTGCGACGAGGCAGACGATGACTTAGCTTTCGTAACACATGTCCCAGCCACTCAGTTGATGGTTACTTCTCCTCCCTAAAACTCTACGTCTGACTTCTGCGTTACTTGCAGGTTTTATCAGTACTAGTCTTACCGTGGTTCGAGACTGTTACACACCTAACCATAACGGTTAAAAAGCTTTATAGTAATAGATTCTACAGAGGAAAATGGATTCATTTTTAGTGATTAGTTTCAAATGAACTATCAAGCAAACTAAGGAAGATGAGACCTTACGAGATATTTTATTGACTAACTCAAGTCAAATTTCATGGAAGCAGAGATAAACGAAGGACACATGAATCTATAGTTATTTAGAATGCTTATCACTTAGGGTATAGAGAGAGGGATAGGGAAGAACTAATCGTAAAAATTGTTTTGGTTCTCGATTAACGTGTCCCAAGTCTCAAATCGTCATGTGAAATTCATTGAGATAGAACATATTCCCGGTCAAGCAGTCAGTAACATGTTCGTATGTTAATGTTTATACGTTCTTCAGGCAAGATTTTCCCCGCTGAAGATGGGGACATATTGTAAAGTTTCTTTTAAAAAAAATATCACTGCATAAACTTGTGCGCAAAACTTTACCGGCTCATCAGATGGATACACCTTTCCCAAAGACACTGAAATGGAACATTATCAAAAGTAAATTAATCTGTTCGATAGACAGTAAATGATATTCGTAAACTCATCTAGTATATGTTATCGTGTCACTCTTTTATTGTAGATGAAACAAAGGAATCTTACAGTTGACTTGATTGTGGCTAGCAGTAGAATCTAGGATGCTCGTTTCGTCCTATTTGAGACTCGTCAGTCGGATATGGCTATACGCCCCTGGAAACTCAAACCTCGTACTCATCACTTCAAACGCTCAGTCGTTATCTACTAGACCAATGAGACACTTAGGTACCTCAGTGTCTTACTGTGATACAGGTACAATTAATGAACAAGAAGATGCAATTCATCAGAAGACAAATGAAGTTTCTAGTGATAACATATTCAAAGCATTGAGAAGTGAATGCATCTATGATGTCATTAGTTTTGAGTTCTAGTATTTAGGAAATTATAGATTGTTAACTTGTTGAATTCGAATAGAGAAAGAAAAACACGCGTCTACCGATATGTTAGTGTTGTGATTATATCTCAGTGTGATAAGTTGAGTGTGTCAACTATATCAGCATTTCACATAATTTTACTCGTCAGTTTACTCACTAAGATATTCGCCCTTTTGGATATTGTAGAGTAAGTGAACCGAATTCGATCATAAAGGTGAAAAATTAACTATTATTTAGTACATCATAAACTGATAAAAGTATGCAGTATAATAGGCGCGGAACCTGAGGGTCATGGGTTCGATCTCCGGTGGGGTCATGGATGTGCTCCAATGAGGAGTACTATACCAGGGCGAAACAGCTGTTGAGTGTTCTCAGGTTTTGAATGTTTCTCAAACTGATGTCAGTCTGTGATGAATATCAACCTGAAATCAATAAGTATTATATAATTAGACAACTTTTTGAAATAACGTATATGAGTAGTCTCCTGCTTTATGAACACCCTTTAGGTGGCGTCAAAGAAGCCTATGCATTAGTCTTCGTATGGAGGGAAGCGAACAGCTGTGCATTTAAAATCAACTGCAAGAGCCTACCAGTAGGAAGAAAAGATCATCAGTAGACTTCCATACAAGCGTAAATTTACAAAATATGGTGTACATCTAGGTTTGTACTGTTGTTTTCAGTTAACCTGGCTTTTGGGTTCCACTTGTGTCAGCTCTCATGTCATTCGTTTTTCCGTTACATTCTCTTTGTATCCTGCTGTTGCAGTTTTGTTCCAGGTTCTACGTCTGTCTGCGTTTGTCTGTCTTATAATAACACTTGGTATTTTTTAAACTTTCATACAGACTCATCCGAAGATAATGAGACTTCCCATAAAAGCTGTGTTCCTGTTATTTCACCTCAGTCCTCTGTTGTTGCTTCCAACTCAGGCAGAGAAGGCAGTATTGTAAGTTTATATTGTTATCTACTAGTTCTTACAGTTTTATCTAGCTTTCAACTCATTATTCCCTATTTTTTTGACAAATTAGTATTTACGATTATTTCTCAATCAACTTCAATAGGTCGATATAATTACTCGGTAACCCTTTTTAGCTAGGGACACTGCCATATGACCCTCGATCGACGGAATCAAATGCCGCCTTCAAGTCAAGAAATACAACTAGTGTCGGACGTCTGTAAGTGTGCCTGTGTTCTCGAACCTGATGGAGGGTAGATATCTGGTGGATAAATCTACGGTCAGATTTGAAGCCTGCTTGGTTTTCTCGCGTTTTCGAGATCCACTCGGATGTCTAACGTTTATAGAATGCAGAATCTTGGACACAATATTCATTATACTGATTCCTCTGTAGTAATCACAAGAGGAATTCAGGCCTTTCTTGAAGACTGTGGCAATTAGTGATTGAGACCAATCAGAAAGGATCATATCTGACTGCCATACACCAGTTAACATGACTAAAACGCCTCAACTACCGTCCTTAAATACCTCTGGAACTAGTCCACATGACCCTACTGCTCTTTCTTGTTTTGGGTTGCCTACAGCTTTCTCAACTTTTGTAAGTGTTGGGTGCCTTATCTCGACGTTCTATTCAGGCTCCGATTAGTTAGTGGGCAAGAGAATAGTAACTGGAGACCGGTTAAATTGTTCGGTCCATCGTTCCCTATCTAACAACTTCTGCTATTTGTAACAGTCATATTGCTTCGTGTTGATGAGTTGTCAATATATCCTGAAAGCTTTATGAATAAATGCTTCGGTGGTTGGTTTTTCTGAATGTTGTTGGTAGTATTACTTACTCAAACTGTCATTTGTTGTTGTTGATTTTGAATGATCAACAATTGTTTACTGAAATAACCATATATGATCGTATCACAGACAGCCTTCATTAAGCATTAGCCTGTTGAATGATTTATGTTGATAAATATCGATCAGAGACATCCCTGTTACGTTATACCCAAGGAGGAATGACTATTGTGGCCAGAAAGAGTGACTTATGGGTTTAGTTATCATCATAAGCCCTTATGCGATAGTCGTAGTACACCACCAGATCTAATGAAGGGATGCATTTGGTAACTAGCCAATGAACTGGACATTTTTGTCACTGTTTTCACAGCCCCTTATTCTGGACTATGCTGTTGTGTATCATTTAGAGTGGATTGTGTTAGTATTACACATCAGAAGATTGTAGACACTTTTTAAAGTTTTTGTTGTTTCCACTGAATGCGATTACATCATCAGCAGAAAGCCTTGGTTAAATAAAGTATTTTATCAGTTGCCTGCAAACAAGTTATTTCTTGATGCCTATTTCCTAATAATAACTATCCCTTAAACTGTTTTATCTGACATTTTAGCCTTCTCCAGTTCATTCAATCTCCCCTCAGTCACATAATTCACCAGTTAGTAGTAGTAATAGCCCTGTGGTCACTACTCCTTCTGTATTGGTCGAAAACCAACGACATAATTCACCTGATCACAACAGTAAATCGGACCAACTGGTAATTGACTTCCCTCGAGTGTGTACAAAATCTGATGGCGGCTTTTGTCTGAATCTACCAATGGATGTTGTTTTACCAAGAAGTAGAGGTCAAGACACATGGAATTATTATCAACACTTGTTGGATGTGATTGTAACTGTGATTAATAGAAGCGGACAATTATTATATCACGAAAAGTAATTTTAATTGTTTTGTGATTATTCTTGGTATTATTATTATTATCGTTAAATAGTTCGAACTGAATTATTTATCGCCAAACTTATCTCCGAGTTATAAGGTAGAAAACAAGGATTGATCTATTCTCGGGAAGGCATATAGTTGTCTTGCATTATGGAGACGGTATTGTCCCGCTAGACGAGGACGCTGACTAAATCCAGGGTCTTTTGAACAGAAATTTGAGTATGTCTGGCATGCATTTCGCATTTGTCAAGTAAAAGATGATGATCCAGGAATGGTCTGCAATTACTTCCAGTTTTATTATAGGAAGTGAAGTGGTGGAATGCATGGGCCACTTCACTTAATTGGGAAGTCACATCAGCTGCCGAACGGACTGGTTGCTGAGGGAAAATCAGCTCGAATACAGAAGACCCGTTTAACATTAGCTAGCTTACATCATCTCTGGTTCCGTGTGGAGAGACATCCTACTATCTATCAGAAGACGAGTGTACTGCACTACAGTCCATTCTCTCCTGTTGTACAGCTTCGAGACATATCCGTTGAGAGTGGAAGACATGAAGTGGTTGCAGGGTGGTTGGTAGTATTGCATGTATATGGGGGAATCAATCTACTTGTGAATTTCAATTCATCAATCTGGTCTAAAGGCATGAATAGTGTGCATAATAACCAGATTTGCTAAGTAATTTTTAAAATTATTATTTATACTAGCAACAGAAAAGAATATACGGTCTGGTAGTCGTGTACAGATTTTCCTACTCTGTAAACCCTATTCTATATTGGTGTGGATATTCAACGTACTGTAGCTTGAACGATTTCACTTCTGAACAGTGAGTTCTAGGCTCAAATCCGGCCGCATCTGGTTCAGTCTGAGTGATCAATCAATCAGTACCAACATGCGACATGGCGTTTCGACCTTTAACGGTCCAAATTGCTACACGATAATGTCAGCACATCCATATAAAAGATAAATATAAATAGGTAGAAGGTAAAGAAATTAGGAAGATAATCAGTGATTTAGACCATTCAGAGGGGAGCATATCCATCTCACATACACTAGTTAACACTTCAGCTTACTTGACTAACAACACTCTACCATGGTCCTTATGTACCTCAGCAACTAGTCCATTTGAACCTGATGGCCTTCCTCGTTTCAAGTCATCTACCGCTTTCTTGACTTCTGTAAGTGGTGGTGAGGGGGGGTGGTGGCTATCTCAATGTTCCATTCAGGATCTGGGTAGTGTCGTAAGTCCTTCACACAATAGGTTTAGCTGGGCCTTACCAAGAAAAACACGTTTTAACTTCAGTTTCATTATTTAGTTTTTTTTCTCTTGTATTGTATAAATATGAAGTGTATTGCTCAGTTGTTCGAACTGTTGTGTGGTAATCGTGTGGCTAAATGCTTGAGGATGGTTAGGGTGATATTCCTTACGCGAACATGTGTATGGATGTATTGTTTCATATCATCAAGAATAGTTTATTTCTCCATTGTGAAACGTTTTTCAAGAGTTGCTTTTGTAAAGGATCTACTCAGCAAGATTGTGACATTGAGGAAAATAGACAAACAGACGAAATCAACGTAGAACCTCGCACGCAATGCACCGATCCAATTTGCTACACTTTACACTAGTTTAAAGAGAACAAGTGGATGGAAAAAGAGTGATATCAAAGCAGATAAAGTTGTGTGAGAGGGAAATAAACAATTTGAAGATGACAATTAATGCGAATATCCAAGCCTTCGAAGACGTCTAGGAGTGAATACATCTGCACCACCAGTATGACCCAGTTCAGGTCATGTTACCAAGAGTCAGTCCTCAACTCAACTACTGATTCCTCTCGTCTCAGGGACGCCAACCAGCCTATATTTCCCTACACAACTCAGACCAACAGTCAGAGACTTCATGGACTGGTGACACATCTTGGTCTGGTCACCCTGAACCCTCTTCCAACCGAATCCAACTTTTTCGAGCATGGCATATCGAGGAAGTGGTGACTTGCTGTGTGCTCAGAGACTAAAGGTTCCATTAAAACTCAGTGCCTGTTTTTGCTAACAATCCAGTCTATCTTTTGTCTGGTTAAGTTGAGCCCTATCAAAGAAATTCGAGTACTTAGTTTCACAGTGATGATGATGAATACTCATATCTTGATTTTTCTCTATCTAGGCATTTACTAACTCAACATGATTTACGCATGAATGATGAAGACTTTCAAACGTGTTGTAACACTTGGAGTGATAATGTTCTGGATATTGATTTAGCAGTTTGGGAGAAATATTCATCGAAAAGTAAGTGATTATTGGATCATGAAATTAGTTTTGTTTATATTTTAACTTTTTCTTTAAAAGAGTAGATGATGGAAGATACTTTTTAAAAATATGATCGCTGTAAGCAAGCAAGATGTAGGGATGTGGACGTTATCGGTATCGGTTAGAACCATATCATTATCATATGGGATCGTTATTCTCTATCAGTTTACTGAGTGACTTTCTTGATTATATAGTCAGTGATTGAGTTGCAGAGTGAGATAGTCAGTCGGTCAATACCAACATTACTGCATAACAATTCAGGTTGTGACACGTCATATTGTATCATCAAGTGAGAAGTCAGTAAAATGAAAGATGGAGAGATAAGAAAGATTCATCAAAGTGGTAAGAAGTTATAATCAAATAGAGAAAGAAAGAATAAGACGATACCGAAATTTCATATGATGACTAAAATGAAGACGATGTGTGCATATTACTTGGAGCCATATTACCTTAGAGCAGACTCCTTAACCAGCGATTTCACTTGTCATACGGAAACTACATTTCTCTATGCATTTCAAACTGATATCCACTGACTTCATGAACTGATGCCATAATTTAGTCTAGCCTCGTCTAACCTTTTTTTTTCAAGACTGGGCATACGTAACACATATATCTCAACCACAGGTGTGTCAGTGAATATTTCGATTTTGTTATCATGTTTTTAAAACTAACTAAATCTGAAATTTAGTTGTTCTCGGCATACTTTAACATTTATGCGCATTTATGACGATTCATTGATTTCAACATTCGAGTTGATACCTATTACATTATGAATTATTGAATTTTATACTAACTGCAAGTATACAAACGTGTACAGAATTGTTGAGTTACAATTCAATGACTACCTCTTCATTTGTTTTCATTCACAATCTGATATTCATGAAGTAATCATTGAATCTTAGAAACCAATGAGGCTGATCATAAAACTTTCAGATATCCTAGCAAAAACAGTTTAGTTCCATATGTGAAACCTTTTTGCAAAGTACACTATGGTGTATGTATACCTTTCGGATAGGTTCACTCGACGTTATAGTTTTTCATTTGTTTATAAATAACGGTTTACCAACTATTAGTTTATGATTATTATTTGTCCCTTGGTTTCCTAGTGGAACATAGGGCTTCAGTAGCACGTCTCCATTCCACTGTGTTCTCTGAAGTCTTTTCAACCTGGCTCCACGACAGCCCAAAAGCTCTCATTTCCTCCTCGCACGATCTCCTCCATGTCACCCTCAGACGCCCAACTCATCGTTTCCCATCGGGGTTCCACTCGAGGACCTGGCCCGACGCGTGATGTCACCAAATGGTCTTCTCAGTGTATGCTCAATAGATCTCCTATTCCTTCTGCATATTTGTTGAGCGATAGGTTCTTGGTTGGTTCGTTCCCAGAGTTTCTTGTTGCTTATTCTCATTATTCTGACCATCTGAGCTTCAGTAACGAGCCCGCGTAGACAGTTGTTGATGAATATCTGTAGTTTGTTGGAAATGCTTTTCGTGATGCGCCAAGTTTGTGAACCATATAGAAGTACTGACTTGACCGAATTACTGTTGAAAATCCGGATCTTGTTCTTTGTGCTGAGTGCAATAGATCTCCACACTGGTTTCAGGTTAATAAACACCTGTCTTGCTGTCTTTGCGATCCTGGCTTTGACGTCCTCGTCTGTACCGCCTGTAGTTGAAACAATGCTGCCTAGGTGGTAGGTGAAAGAGACTACTTCCTTTAAGTTTCTCCCATTGATGATGGTTGGTGCTTGTTGATTATGCTGTTGTTAGTTGGATATCTTCATCACCTTTGTCTTCTCTACATTCACTTGAAGTCCCGTCCTCGCTACCCTGCCTCTTCTGTCAACTTGTTGGATTTCGCCTGTAGATCTTCGAGTTTGTGTGACATTAGACACAAGTCATCGGCGAAATCCAAGTCTTCTGTGTTTATATATATATATATATATATATATATATATATATATATATATGTAGAGAGAGAGAGAGAGAGAGAGAATAGTATATAATATAGTATAGTCTATGGCTTCCATTTCTTAAAGATTATTTTTGATTGGCGATATATGTTAACTGAGAAAGTTCTATGCTTGTTTTTCTGCTGCTATACATAGGTTAGTTATGTTGTTCTTGAAATAATTTTCAAAGTTACTATGAATCAGCTAATCGATCCAACTGATGTGTATCTACCAGTTCACCTGCTTCTGTAGAGAAAAGTATATTGGGCGTAGCCAGAGATTGCTTTCATTATAATCGTGTCTGGTTTTATAAAGGTGAGAAAGGAAATGCATTGCAGAAGAGAAATTCTATCTGTGAAGAAATAATCGATTCCATCCATTCAACCGACCTGAGCGGTGAATGATTTTAAGGTTAATTATCGAATACACTAAAACATCTCATGTTTTCTCCGTCTTCAACTTGTCAAAACACTAGAGGCCTTGGCTGTAAGTGAACCGAAGCCTGACCTTAGCAAAACAAGTATGTACAGTCTTAGTCTCTACCTTGGCCTTAATTTGGTCTTGGTCCGTTTCGTTTCTTTCCCGACTTCTCCTTTTGTTAGATAGATTAATCATTATACTCTTATGTAAGTAGTATCAGTAGTGTTATTTTAGCATTTAATAGTTTCCGGGGTTGCTACATTTAATCTTCCCCAATGATTGCAACTTTTGACGAAACGTCTTCAATTTATCTCAATTTACTTGTCTCATCCATATTACCTAATCAATCATTTGATTGTTTATTAATTTTACCATGTTTTTATCTCTTTTCTAATCTATGTACGCCTTAAAAACTATTTAAAAACTCTTACGCAACTTCTTATTGTAATCATTCAACCTTCATGTCATCAACTAGCAACATTATTATTATTATTATAACCACCATCATTGTTATTTCAGTCACCCAGTATCAATACAGGTCTGCCAAACTACGGCTATCTCACCCAGATAATCAAAATGATAATCAACTCGATGCTCTCTCTCCCCCCTAATTCGCTTACATTTGGATTGAGATGAGAAATCCAGACTGGGCTGGTAGCCACAGTTAGTACAATCAAATAATAGTAACGCTTCACTAATTCACATAGTAGTCGTCGAGCGAAACGCTTGATGATTGAAGTAAAATAAAAACCTAATCAGCAGTCGGACATCGTAGCTGAGTTGATAGAGTACAGTACTGGAGACCCGATGGTTGCTGGTTTGAATCTGGGTGCTGTCCAAATTTTCATTTCACCTTCAATCATCACCCAGTATCAATTTCAATCTCTCATTATTTACGTTTAGTCTTTCTTGTGGATTGGAATCTTTAAACTGTTTTACTGCATAAAATTCTTCATCGTATTTGTTGTCATTGTTGCCGAAGCGTTTTGCATAACCGCTCATATATATTTATATGGTAGTATTGATCACGGACTGACATCATTTGGAGGATAATTTAAAACCTTGGATCACTGGACAAGTGTCTCGTCCAGGTATGAGATTCCTCAGCAGTACTTACCCACGACCCAGCTAGGGATTTTCAGGTTCTGTGACCAGCACGTTACCGTTGAGCCGCTGGGTTGGAGTTCAGTGGTCCACAGTTTTCTTACTTCTGCCAATTCGTGATATAACATAATTATCCACCAGTGTCTTCTTCCTTCTTTTGGGATCCACTTCACTTCCGAATGGTTGACCCTAGAGGTCACGGTTTCTCATTACAACCTCAACATATCCATCTAGAAGCATGTCAGTAATGAGCACTATGTAGTAGTGTAGTTTGAGGCTAATGGGCAATTTATGTTTGAGGTAGTGTTCATCACGAACTATTAGCAACTTCAGTCCACGGAAAACGTTATTCTTGAACATTCTCACTTACAATAAATCAAATATTCATGCTCTGTTGACAAACTGGGGATCATTGAACTTTGACCTAGTAAGTGAATGGTTAACGTATTCGTCAGGGAACCTGAAGTTCCTGAGTTCAACCCCCTAGCAAAGTCGCGGATGCATACTGCTGTCCAGTGCCCTCAGGTTTTCACTGGTTCTCCTTTTAGGATCAATCAGTAGTGATGAAAACTGTTTTCACAGATTTTCTTATCTTTTTAACTGTCCAAATTTTGATTTTATCCAAACTTTTTATTTCTTTAGCATTGAGTGAAGCATCACGATGGTGCCGTGCTAGAAATGCCTTATTACATCCAGAAGATGAGAATGTTGTATCAACCACAGGTGGTTGTAGTAGTAGTAGTAATGCTGGCGATAGTGTTTCAGTTTCTTATGAAAATTCACTTAAACGTTATTTATTGGAATCTTCTATATACCGAATAAAATTGGGTGAAAAATGGTTTTATATGCATACATTCAGTTTACCTGTATATCGTATTACTGATTCACTTGGATTTGGAGAATTGCCAGTTTTTGAACCATTAGTAGCGCATTATCATAATCTTCTCAGGTTAGTTCTTTGATATTCACCATTGTTTTTTTTCTTAAATTTTATATGTTCATTTTCACGTATGTTTGAATAGAATTTCTTGACACTAAGAAATCATGTAGGTTTCAATTCTGACCTTGGGTTTATTGGCTAGGACTTGAGCTGCTATGAGATACTTACTGAACATGAGTACCTAACGATGGTTATGTTCTTCAATCAGGAGGTGACATTTACTTGCATAAAAGGGGGGAAGAAGTCTGTCAATTAACTCATCCTCGTAAAGAGTCTGAATTGAAACTTAAATTGTATGCATACTCATGCATTCAACAACTAACCACACATGTTTTACTAGGGTATATGATATCCCCTGGTCTATCCAAACCTTTATGTAGAGAGGAATGAGGTTGGAACACTTGTGGTCTATGGTGAATTATTCAATAAAGTGTCTACTCCAACTGGTGTCTTTAATAAATATCCACTTTTCCTATTTTTATACATCTTTGTCACCCTCTCTTCGCTTAGGTTTATAGTTGAATCACAGTAATAGTTTTGTTTTGTTGAAGACATTAATAAGAAGCAGTGTCTTTTAGATGTGTTGGATTTAACTGATTGAACTGATATATCAATTGAGAAAATGTAAGTTTCTGCTTCATAACTGATATATGTCAATAATTCATCTGACGACAACAGGGTATAAAATCATTGAGAAAGTTAATCTTTTCACTCATCAGTTGGGAGTTCTGATCAGTCAGTTGACAATGAAATCTTGATACGGGTGTAAAATGTTCTTAAGGCGTTTACTGACTTAACCTTACTCTGGTATCGGTGAAATATCTGACTATAAGCTTTCATCAAGTGTACACTGATAAAGGAAGTGCTTAATAACCATAACCAGTGAAGTGAAGGCTGGAGGGTTAAAAAAAAAGTAGTAGTGATAAGTAATAGTAGACATCTGTTTAGACTTATCAAGTAAACTAGGATAAAGACAAACGAGGATTGGTGAGATTATAGTAGAGCTAGGTGGATTTGCAATTCACTCACAGGAGAGACGACTGGATAGATAGATGGAACACTTTGAAGAATAGTACAGTAGACCCTTTGGCTACTTTTCCAGTTACTTACTATCCAATCGATCCTGAAACCGACTCTCTAACGTTTGCAAAAGCTGGAAAGTCTGTAAGTCATTTGAAACGATGAAAAACAAAAGGCTCTGATCATCTTGTTTCAGAGGCATTTAAAGTGGATCACACATGTTTATGGATTAGACTGACTGGAATGTTAAGATGGTTCATGAGAATCAGATATAATCCTCTCCAACTGATCTCTGTTTAAGTATTCAAGAAAGTAAAGAAATCCTTAGGGGGAATCCAACCAACGAATAAGGCTCTACATTCTATATTCGTAGTAGTTGAATAAACAAAAAGTTGACGTCTCTGACAGTTGGTTTGAGTTATGCAGAAGAAATTTATGCATTTTTGATTCGAAATGGCCATTTAAATAGTGATATCAAAATAATTTTTTTCCGTTACTGTGTTAGTTTTATGAACTGTTAGCAACATCTTCATTCATTTGTCCTTCATCTTGTTATCTTGAACGAATTCTTGATTATACTTGATTCTACGTTAATATTATATCTCCTTGTTGGTTTGATCAACACACACTATGAATGCTACCAAGACAAGTTTACTTCTCAAGCTGTACAATCGTATATAAATGTTCTACTCATACACTAGCTGCAATCCTGATACTTTGGTAGATAAAGTTTTCAAAAAAATGTTTTGATTGAAAACCAGTATCCTTAGCGTTTCACCAGATATATCTAGAGACCGTTTGGTATGCTCATTGAGAAAGACTTTCTGTACTGCCAAACTCAGAATAACTTTTTCTACTTACTCAGTGCTTCGATTATGCGTAAAGGATAAACTAGATCCCTTGACGCTATCTTGATGTATGTTTATCGATTTACCTGCTTCTGTGAAGTTAAGGTATATTGACCATAATCACCGTTGTCTTTCCAAACACGTTTCCGAACATATACCAGCCTGGTTCCACAAATAAGAAAGGAGAACACTTCTTAACTCTATTTTAGAACATTTGCTCGTTTATAACCACCGGGTAAATGAAGAAAACAACTTCAGTATCATCTTTAGAATTCATGCAGAGCTCGTGAAAGGTGTACACCTAAAACTTCTTCAAACTGTGGAAACCATGGCAATTAATATTTTAAAGCCTGAACTCTGTATTCAAAAGGAATTTGTCCAATTAATTGAGTAGCAATTGATATGACCTTTTACCTTCAAAAATCTTTTCATTTAAATTCGTCTCATATATTACATTCCTCCACTCCTATAGTTATGATTTTTGTTTACATTCACCATATTACATGATAGTCAAATATTAGTTCGGTCTTGATAAGTCTTCTTCTCGTTACTATTACAAGCATTACGCAATTCATTCTTTTCTAATCTCTTAACTTATAACCAAATCTGATCTTCGTTCAGAAATACTTCATGAAATATTCCTTTTCTGTTACTCCAGGTGAATAGGATATTCATAAGCGATGGTACAGCTTGAGAAGTGATCCCATCGAGAAGAGTGACTCTTCACTAAACGTCTTTTGTTGAATTACTTAACGCGGGGGTAAATTTTTAAACTACAAGGGAATGGTAGTCTTTGGGCAAAATGCATGGTGAAGTGAAATAAAAATCTGGTCAGTAGTCGGGACTCATAGCTAACTCAGTTGGTAGAGCATCGGGCCAGAAACCCGGTGGCTGATGGTTCAAATCCTGTCATGGTCTAAATTTTCATTTTAATTTCAATCATAACGCAGTATACAACTTTAATTGTTGTGTTTTATTGCCATGTACGGAATGAAATGTCTATTAGGATGAACCAATGTGTATATCTATAACTTTACTTATTGTCTTTCTTGCACAGTGTATGATCATCACTTGAATGATAATAAATATGTATTCATTATTCAGAAGATTTTACAATGTTATTTCTTTTGATTATTTAGTGAATGTGACCAAATTAGCGATTTAACCGGTCAAAATGCATCAGTTTGTTTTAAAAAAGCTGTAGCTCAGTCTTCTATCCCAATAGATATCAACTCAATGACTTATTCAAGTCTGTATACAAGTAAAATGATTTCACGTTCATTCAAAGGCACAAAGTCTATATCTCCTGTCATGAATATGTCTGATACAGATGAAAACAGTCGGATGGTTGAAGTGTCCAATAGCAGTCGAAATCCTTCATTATCCTCTGATAATTGTTGTTCTCATGATAATTCCGCTGATCCATCTATTCAAGGGCAAAAATTGGTTAATAATTCTAGTCCCTCACCAACATCATCGTCATCCACAACTCATGTAATACCGCATCATCACCATGTTCATTTTACACACCATCATCATCATCCTTCTCATCCCTCTCCAAATCAAATACATGATACAACAATCAATAATGTATTACCCATTCATCAGCATCTTCATCATCATCATTATGTTCGACATCATCATCCTACATCAATTAATCATCTGTCGAATATTCCTCATAATTCTCCTCAATCTGAGTTAATTTTACATGTTCCTTGTCAAAATTCTATTCAGGAGAAATCTACTGGATCTTTCGATATCGCTCATTCTCAGATATGTGTAAGTATTATTTTACTCGGATAGATGTATTTTCTTTGTTCACTTGTTATATTTCTAAGCGGAAGTGGCGTACATGTATTCTTTCAGGATTTATCTACATTCATGAGAATAGAAGTGAATGTAGACAGACAGACAGAATCAACGTAGAACCTCGCACACAAGTGCATTGACTCGAATCCTCACACTTCACAGTAGTATACAAAGAAAAGGCGGATAGGAAAAGACTGATATCAAAGTAGACAAAGTTGTGTGAGAGAATAAACAATCTGAAGATAACGGTTAGTGGAAATATTCAAGTTTTAGAAGATGACGAGGTGTGAATACATCGGCACCATTGTGATCGGTTTTCAGTCATATCGTCAAGATTCTTCAGTCACTGACTCCTACATCTCCCAATATAACTTAGACCAACAATCACAGACTTCATTGGTTGGTGCCACTTTTCGGTCTGGCTACACTGAGCCCACTTTTAACCCAATCCAACTTCCCTTAACGTGATACGGTCGAGGTAGATAATAGCTTGGCGTGTGCAGTACATGTGCAAGCCACTTCAGTCTGCTAAGTTTCAAAACTTCATCAGTCGATTTGCCTGTCTTGCTTAGTACCCTTCACATGACCTCGACATTACTCACACGATGATTTTACTAAATGCAAGCAATGCTACCAAGGCATCTATGATCAAAAGCCTTTGACCGCTTCATGTATCCTGCTTTTAACAACCATTTTTCACAGTTATATAACAAGATAGAACGGATAGCAGTGTAGTATACTCGTCTTTTGGTAGATAGTCAGTTATGTCATCAGAGATGACGAAAGTTGGAAAATGCCAAACAGGTCTTCTGTAAGTGAATATAATACTACTAGTCTCGAAAAAAGATCCATTGAGACAACCTATGTGGTTGTGAAGCCTAATACGAAATTATTAGATTCAATGATAGTGTTTATATTTCTATGATAACTACAAGTTTCTGCATCTTACCTTTTTTGTAGCACTGTATGCATTTCATTAGTTTAATTTTCACAAATCTATGCGAAACTCTGCATACAGACAGATAAAAAGATAGAATCAACTTAGAACTTCATAAAACAGTGGATCACTTCAAGTTGTCCCACACATCACAGCAATACGCAAAAAGCAAGTCGGTAGGGACCTTAACCAGATAGTCTACACCTCTGTATACACGAGTCAAACCAACAATGGAAGACTTCATGAACGTGTGCCACGTGTTGGTGCGATCACTCTTAGTTTTCTTCTAATCTGGTTGTTGAGGTAGGCGTTAGGTAGATATGCGCAACATATGTCCAAGTGACCGGTTCACAATCTCATCTACTGACTTGCCTTTCTTGCTTTTTACCCTACTTCTAACTTCGATGTTTACGCACCTGGGCATCCCATCATTAATGTTGCGTAGACAAGCCATATTTAGCATCATTGGATTATTCAAGATAGAATTTAGAACAAAATCACTGAATAAGCCTTGTGTTTTGAAAACTATTAGGTGCATTCTTCAACTTTTCCGCCGCAGCGGATAAGTTCTGTTGACAATTCTCACTAATTGGATCCAGTTCTAAACCTTTCCGATAACATTTGACAGCTTTGGTATGGTCACCGATGTTTGAATACGCGATTCCCATTCGACTATATGCTTTTTTGTTGTGTGAATCACTAGTAGTATCCTGATGATGATCTAACCTAGAATGAACAGCAGCTCTGTTGCAGTAAAAGACAGCGTTATGCGGTGACAGTTCGATGGCTTTACTGTAGCAAGCTACAGCCTCCTCAAACTTCTCTTGTTTCATGCACTGGTTGCCTTAATTTTTCAGTGCTTCAACCATTGACTTGACTTCTTCTGTGGGTTCGCTTTTAAGAGCGTTCATTTTTTTCTTCTGTGGCTGGCATTCAAACAATGCTTGCAAGTCCGGGACTTCACCAGTTTCATTTTCAGGTAAATGAAAAGCGGTTTTGATGCAACTTCAAAGCTTTCCGTAACCTCCGAAGAATGAAGATTGGGAATTACTTCCTCGTATACTTTCAAGGGCGATATCTCAATCGTGTAGTAGGATAGAGTGAACTGTAGCGCAGTATACTCAACCTCTAATTGATAATTAGCTACTACTGTATTCAGTTATCTGGTGTCAACATTGAATAAATTTCCTTTCGCTTTGATAAATGGGCATTTTGTCAATTAAGTGAAGTCGATACAACGTTTTCTCAATGGATATATAGTGTACCAAGTCATATTTTTGATAACCATACTACTATATTATGATTGTTCATTAAGACAGTAAATATTTTTCTAAATTCCTTTTGATTTTCTGCACTTATCCTAGGAGCAAAGAAAGATCCAAGTAGATAACGCTGAATGGAATACAGGCTTGTATGATAACGATTCGTCGAATTATAATGCAATACCTTGTCAGTCTACTACTACGAATCCTCAGTGTTTAACACTTTTAGATCCGAAACACCATCATCATCATCATCACCACCATCACCATCATCATTCACTTATTCATACTAATCAACATTCACATAATGTTTGTCATCCTCATTGTCATCAAAACGACAAATCTACAATCACAGAGTTCGTACCTGCAGCATCATCATCATCTTGTGGAAAGCCTGGATCTCCTGTTATTTTAAAATCCAATTTACCAAGTCAATCAGAGTGTTTACCAAGTATAGACAGTACTGGTGTACAATATCCAAATTTAAATGTCGTGGGGACATCGTGTGATAACAAGTCAATGCTACTAAATGTTAGCAGTGGACTTTCTGAAACAACTAATAAATCCTTAAGTAGTTGTGATAAACGTCACTCTTGTGTATCAGCTGTCAAACATCATTACAAAAACGGTGATATTATCAATCTAGACTCAAGTATCAACGAATCCAATACTAATTCATCTGTACTGCCTGAAAGCAATGTGTTTCGAGAAAACGAGGATACTGATGGTAAGTTAATCTTAAAGTGTGTTTATTGTGTACTTTTTATTATCAGTGACTAAAGGAATTGATTCTGTGTGATTTACTGACTGCCCTCTAACAGTTTGAGGTATTCTTCTAACCTGGTATGAATACCAATCGATTAATAAATCAGTCAATATCAAAATAGGACCAGGCATTATTACTGCGCAAAGGTCTAAGTTGCCACAACTCATATCAGCACATCAAGCAACAACGCAATAAGATGAGAGATGAATAGAGCGAGTAAAACCGGTCAAAAGCAGTGGAAAGGAGTAAAAGAGAGGAAGGAGGAATGAGAAAATGCTGAATTCAGTATAGCGATCGAGATAAATATGATTTATGGATATATCTACGGCACTGATGTCGATTCTGAACCATATCATCTAGAGTCTCCAACAACTATTGGTTTCTTTTGTCGTGTGGACCTCAACTAGCTAGTCTGTATTGCCTTACATGGCTCAAACCAACAGTGAAGGAATTCATGCATTCATGCCATGTCTTAGTCTGGCCATTCAGAGCCTTTTTTTCCAGCTTTAACATACTTCAGCCAACATTATGTGACGGGGTAGGCAGTGACTAGGCATGGGTAACACATGTCGCAGCTGAGTAGATGAAGATTCGCAACTGCATCAACTAACCTTCCTCTCTTCCGTAAAACTACACTTCTGAGTTAGTCACATGGTAACATCACGAAATATGGAGTATACTACGGAGGCAACAATGGTCAAATATCTGAAGCCTTCTCATTTCTTCTACCTTTGATGCCCATGTTTCACAACCGTACAGTGAGACAGAGCAGACTACAGCACAGTACATTCAGCCCTCAATAGGTAATCGGATATCGCGGTGGTCTCACAGATGGCGTAATTTGGCGAAAGTCAATTCAGTCTTTTGTATGCATGCAGAGATTTCTTCGACCACCTACTAATCCACTAGGGTTGATGCGACTTCCTAGGTAAGTGAAGTGTTTAGCGCACTCAACCACTTCACTCCTCATTGTTAGTCGGGGTACCTCAGAAGACCAGTTGTGGAGCAATAACTTGCATTTGGGTGGTAAGGAACGCATCCCAAGCATTCTCAAATTGCCACTCAAGGTATCCAGAACGACTGCAGCTTGTCGGCATTCTCACATAACAGGAGTATCTCATCTGTCTATTCCTGATCTACCATGCATTTTCCTGTGAAAAGACCAATCTCTGTAAAGGGAGAGAGGGAGACGTCCATAAGTATGTCTATGATAAAAGTGAATAAGAATGGAGAGAGTTTACATCCTTGACGGACACCGGTCTATGTACTCAGCTTATCTGACAACTCACCGTTGGCTCTAAAACGCCCATGGGTGTTCGAGTAAATAACCTTAAGTGGAGTGATGTACATATTCTGTACAAGGTATATATTTGTGTAAAACTAGTGTTCATTTGTTATGGATAAATACATGTGTTTGAAAATTCACTTGATGTAGTTTTTAAAATTTTCGTTACTGATTTGTAAATCATGGGGACTAACATTCTACTGCGAATTATGCAAACTGATATGAGTAAAAAGAATCTGAGTACCTGAAAGCATAGTTTAAATTCAAAGTTTTGACTACTACCTTATCACACCGTTCATCTTTCTGTTTCATTGTAAAGTTACTCTGCTGAATAAAAAAACACAGGCAATTCATTAAAATATCCGATTTATTTATTTTCTGTCAAAGGAATTATAGATGGTTTCCCAAACTGTACCACTGGTACACTAATAATAATAATAATAATAATAATAATAATAATAATAATAATAATAATAATAATAATAATAATACCATATTAATCATACTGATAATAAGAACATTAAAAACGGGATGGTAATATGTGATAATGATGTCGTAAAAATGTAAATGATTAAAATTATTCGCAAATTTTTTTAAAGTTAGTATAACAATTTGATATCAATTGGAGAACCTGGCAGCACTGGACTACTGTTTCGTCCTAATGTGGGATTCTTCAACAGTATTTACTCACGTCTTATTCTAGGGCGAAACTGCTGTTTAGTGCTCATAGGTTTCCAGTGGTTCTCCAATTAACACCAATTCCGTGATGAATACAACCTTCTTAAAAAGAAACTTGTCATAAACTTCAAACAGTTTTTTTTACTTTTTGAGACAGCCGTCGTTTGGCAGACTGGTATTGATAATAAGTGATGATTGAAAGTGAAATGAAAATTTGGACAGCACCCAGATTCAAACCAGCAACCACTGGGTCTCCAGTACTGTACTCTATCAACTCAGCTACGATGTCCGACTGCTGATTAGGTTTTTATTTTACTTCAATCATCAAGCGTTTCGCTCGACGACTACTATGTGAATTAGTGAAGCGTTACTATCATTTGATTGTACTAACTGTGGCTACCAGCCCAGTCTGGATTTCGCATCCCAATCCAAATGTAAGCGAATTAGGGGGGAGAGAGAGCATCGAGTTGATTATCATTTTGATTATCTGAGTGAGATAGCCATGGTTTGGCAGAGTGGCGTTTGTATACTGGGTAGTTATTGAAGGGGAAATGAAAATTTGGATAGAGACCGGATTCAAACCAGTGACCACCGGGTTTCCGGCCCGAGCCATAGTAACGCATCACGAATTCACATGGTAGTCAGGTAGAACGCTTGGTGATTGAAGTGAAATAAAAATCTGGTCAACAGTTGGACCTTGTACCTCAGTTGGTAGAGCATCGAACCAGAAAGTCGATGGTTCGAATCCGGCCGCTGTCAGTGGCGCAGATGTATACACACATTATCCCCATCTTAACGACGCTATACCGAATCTCACCATTTTGTCATTCCTGCTTTCTTTTTTCTCGTACTTTATATTTCTTTTGACTGCATTCTCTTTTCTTCATCCTTCTCCTTACTACCTTTTTACTTGATGTGCTGATATGAGGTGTGACAACTCGAACCGTTACGCAGTAATGCCTGGTCCTATGTTGATATTGATTGCGGTTCATATTTTCATTTCGCATTCAGTCATCCCACCACCCAGTATCAATACTAGTAAGTGGAGTATGATGCAAACATGTGAACAATGCTCAAATCTAATGTAATACAGCTTGATTTGTCAGCAGCCTTTACATAGCTGCAGGAGTTCGAGCAGAGAGCTTTGACTAACGTTATGTAATTACTCAGTACTCTTTTCACAGCCTGGCACTGCTACAACACCTCATGGTCTACATAGTCAAATGTTACATTTAGGTCAAGAAATGTAGCCAGTGTCGGCCATTGGGCGGCTTGTATACCTGTGTTGTTCCACAACATGTCGTAGGATAAAAATCTGATCGATACACCTTCGTCGTCCAGCTACGTCTAAAACCTGCCTGGTTTTCTCGAGTTTGTTGTTCGCCAGCTCCCAATCAGCTTTTTAACAAAAACCAGCCAATTCAGTCTAATGCCAACAGCCTAATTATATGAACATATGTCTTTCTACACAAACTAGGGTATAGCTTATATTTCTACCTATCTAGTGGTATAATTCTGTGTTGATTGACTGAGTTTTTCAAGTGTATCATAGTCTGCTGTTTTCTATATTCTTTTATGTAATTAATTGATGATATGTATTTGAAACAGGCATAATATACCGTCAAAGCTTTTCTTTTCATTTGTAATTAAAATAGGTTAGAGATTGTATGTATATTTGTGACTGCCTACTTTTTATAATTGATGGATGGATTCACTGAAATTATCTATGCGCGCATGCTACATGTGATTAGAAAATTTAAGGAGAAATGTATCAATAAATGAGGATTCTTTTCTAAATAACAGACATATTGTATAGTGAATAGTTGTTAATACAGTAACTAATAATAATAATATCTACCTTTAAGTAAACATTAGTTCATTGTCTATGGGTTATACTTGGTGTTATATGTGTTTAACTAGACTGTAAACAATTCTCTTTTTTCTGTTTAAGGTTGTTTTTAAAAAAAACTTTTTTTAAATTCCAATTGTAGGAAATCTCTTTTCTGAGAGACTTTATAGGAAATCTACTGACATTGAGACTACTGATCAACAAATGTCTACTCATTATAGTGAAAGTGTACTACAACAAAGACCTCTTAACAAGGATCAATATGATAAACGGTAAGTTGTGTCTTACTTAAATCAGTGAAAGAATCATCTGTCATGATAAATTTAATGGTACTACTATTCTTATGTATTAGTGTAAATATTTTTTAGTGATTAGAGTAATGAGTTTGTGGATAAGTGTGATTGATTTTCATGTAGTTAGAAAAGGAGATGGATTTAGTAATCTATATTACAAATGGCTTGGTTACAAAGTATGTCTAATTGTACAACATCTATTATTTATAGCTTTGTTATGTTCTACTGTCTCAACCACCCTCGCCCCTCCCGATATCTGTTCTCGATGAATTAAACCAAACGAAACACATTCAGACACTTTATGCATATCCATGCATTAGGAAATGAGACGCACCTATTATGTGAGGGTTAGTAATCCTAACTGGCTGCCCAAACCTCGGTAGGTTGATTGAGGGTTCGAACTCGTGACCTATTGGTTGAAAGTCATCTCTCTAAACCAATGAACCACTGATTCAGTCACCTATTATCTTTCCAGTATAATGTACATCCTACCAAGCAACTATGTATGTGATACTGAGTCGTCAGAAGAAGAGTATTGAGTTTCTTCTTCAATTTTTGAGCATTTATCATTCTATTGAATCTATTTTGAGTATCATCATCGCTTCTTCTGATTAGACAATGTGTTGGTTATTATTTTATGATAAGATATAAGATAGGATCTAGTAGACAGACTTGTATCACTTAGTCGAAAGTTAATGAAGGTGGTGTTTAGTCAACTCTTCGATAAAACTACAAATGGGACCGACGATGAGGAAGATTGTTTGATGATTGTGTTTTTGTTTTACCTGTTTCTCTTCTCTTCCCTGCTGATTGTTCAGTTGACACCAATATAGTGTACCTGGCATTACTATGCAACGTTCCAATTTCTCTAACATCATATCAACACAATAAGCAAGAATGTACAAAGGTGACAGATAGATATTTGTGACATAAAGCGAAAAAGAGGCTTAAGACAGTGATGAAATCGGGTATGATGATTCAGTTAAAGATAATGTATGCATGGATCGATTCTGAACCATATTGCCTAAGATTTTCAACTCCCGGTTTCGATTACCGCACGAACGCCAACCGCGAGATGCACATTTCCCTACTCGACTAAGACCAACAGTCAGAGACTTCATTGACAGATGTCATGCTTCAGTATTATCACCTTCAGCCAACATTGTACAATAAGGCAGACGGTGACTAGGTATGAGTATCACTTGTCTCGCCTTGTCTCACTTAATAAACTAGTTCACTACTTAGTAGCCAGTCCTAAGCCTAAGTAGGGAGGGAAGGTTAGGCATACGGATAGCAACCCTACACCAGACAACCGATCCAACCGCTAAACAAACTTCAAAGGACAAAGAAATTATAAAAAATAAAAACAAACTTATTCCTCACTGGGATCGGAGAGACGAAATGACGCCAGTTGATGAAAGCCTGCCTTAGGGGAGCCAACTGGCCGATGTGTCTTAGCTTCTCTCGATGAAAGCGAACAACGTTTGAACCTAGCAAGGCTGCCCAAATTGCAGAAGAGATGAGAAAGTATGGCATAGAAGTGCCAGGCTAGGAATCTGTGAAAACCGATGGAATGGAAGTGGACTCTCCAAATTATTAACCGGAGAGTCAATAATCTACTCCGATATTGTCACCCAGACGACAAACACAAGCACACTGAGTTTTGAAGTGGTTATCATGATGTCCTCAAGAGCATCGAAGGCTCTCATGCAGTGGGAACCAATCTCCTCAACGATCAGGATCATGACAGCAAGATTCAACTGAAAAGGAAGGAAAGTCACAACCATACAATGCTACGCTATGCACCTACAAATAATGTTGGTCAAGAAAAGAAGGTGGAATACTACGGGCAACTGCAGTTATTACAGGACAAGACTCCAGTTGGCGACATCAAAATTCTAATGGTTGGGGTGACATGAATGCCAAACTGGGAGCGGACAACACACGAAGAGAACCAATCACGGGTCGAGAAGCACTCGATGAAATGATGACTGAGAATGTAGAACTGTTTGCAGATTTCTGCACATTCAACCATTTAGTGATTGGAGGCAGTGTGTACAAACACAAGGAATATTCACAAGGCAGCGACATGGATTCGATTTCACCAGATGGACACATTACACTGAAAATCAGATCGACTTCATCTCAATGTGAAGAGAGTGGAGACGCAGTCAGCCTACTGGACACAAGATCAGATCAAGGGAGGGGAACAGATGTAGGTTCACACCACTCACACCACTATCCAGTGCAAGCAATCTATCTTCAAAATCAAGTTGAAAGCCTTCACAGAAGTTGGTGATGGACCACAGTTCAAGTTGGACACCCAGAACAGAAACTGAGGGACGAAACTACAAGGGACATATACACATCAGTCAGTCATCAGAACAAAATAGGAGACATTGAGCAACATCCCTGAAGAAACCTGTGTGGATGAACACTGGAACTCTTTGAAAGCTATGTGGAAAGAAACCTGCACAACTGTATTAGGAAGGAAGAATAAAGAAGGCATGACAAGGAATGGATCACGGTGGACACATAGAAGCTGATAGAGAAGGGAGAGGAAGATGGTGAAGCAACAGCTGAACCAGTGCAGTGCAAGGATGAACAACGAAAAGTGGAACTGAACACAACATATAAAACACTACAGTGGACAAAGAAGTGAAGAGGAGTACACGGAAAGACAAAAGGCACTTCTACGACACATTGGCAAGGGAAGCAGAATGGGCTGCCGGATGGAGAGACCTGACAACATTATATCAAATAACCAAGCCACTATCTGGGAAGAAATTAACACAGAGGAAACCACTGAAACATGGCGAAGGATAGATGACCAGAATAATAAGAATCAGCAACAAGAAACTCACTCTGACTGGCAACGAACCAACCAACAAATATGCAGTAGACGAAAGTGGAGATGGATTGAACTGGACGTACACTGAGAAGACCGACTGGGGACATCACGCATCAGGTCAGACCATGCCATCGAGTGGGACCAGCATGGGAAACAATGAGTTGGGTGTCCGAGGTGAGGGTGACATGGAGGAGATGGTGTGAGGAAGAAATGAAAGGTTGTGAGCAGTCGTGGCTCTGGCTCCAGGTTGAGAAGACTGTAGAGAAGAGAGTGAAATGGTGACGTGCTACTGAAGCCGTCTGTATGTTCCACTAGGAACCCGAGGGACAAATGATAATAAAATATTTGATTACTGGAGTTTGTCATTCATTACACCAACTTATCCTGGTACCTAATATTATCGACATCTACAACCACATCTGAGAGAATTAAGTGATACAGAAATAGAAAAATCCTGCTTCATGTCAAACAAACGCATGAAACATTATTATTATTCCCTTGGGTTAAGTTAATAAATAATGATCATGTGTCTCAGTTATTGAAATTGATGAAAGTTAAAAACCTCAACAGCTGATTTTCCTCTTCTGTCACAAGCTCTGCGCTTAACTTCAGCGTTACAAGGTTAGTGACACCATGATACGGGGTGGATGTTACACCGGTGGTTGAAGATCTGAAGCTTCCTCATATCTATCTTCATTTACCATATTTTACCGCCAACAGGGCTAATAGTTGTGCAGTACAGTTGACCCTAATGGACATTTAGATAACAATACGGCGCCATAGATGGTGTAAGTTGGCGAACGTGAAACAGGGCGTTTGTATCGTGCAGAGGTTTCGTTGGTTACTGGGCAAACAAGGATTGTTCCAAATTCCAAAGTAGGTAACGTTGTCAATGCATTCAACCACTTCACTCCTGATTGTTAGACGAGTCGTAAATGCAGACCAGTTCTGGATCGATAATTCACTTTTGAGTAGAGTGAGGAGTGTATCTCGAACACTGTCAAATTACCACATGGGTTATTGTAACGACTATCTTTTCAGCGTCTTCGCCTGACAGGACTATGTCATCCGCGTATTCTAGAACCACCATGCCGTCTGATTTGACAAGATAAATCCCCGTAAAGTCAGGTGAGAGGGAGATCTCTATTATTACGTATACAACAAAGTTGAATAATAATGGAGAAAGTGGACATTGTTGATGGATATCACTCGATATACACAACTCACCATAGGCTCTAAATACCCACGGTTGTTCGAGTACAAAACCTCCAACATGGTGAATTATTTACTCTGCAATCCTTTCAGTGAGAGACGCTGCCATAATTCTCTTTCGGAGAAGTGGAATGACATCTTTATGTCGAGAAACGCTGCTAGTATCAGGCGTTTGTAAGTGTTGTTTGTGTTCCAGGGTGTGGTGGAGAGTGAACATCTGTTCAACATATCCACGACCAGGTCTAAAGCTGTGCCTGCTTTTCTCAGGGTGTCATTTTCCCGTGCTAAGATTACACGTTCAATAATTATGGGACCTGGAGTTTTTAGACACTGTCCATCAGACTAGTACCTGTGTGCATATTACAGTAATATGTGTATATCTTCTGAAGACTGAGACGACCGATGATTAAGACCAGTCTGAATGGTTCATATCTGATTCTCATACGCTAGTTAACACTTAGTTAATGTAGTCGAGATTCGTGAGTCACCTTCCTTAGATCCCTCTGGTATTAGCCCATGTGGATATGCTGCTTTTCCTTATTTTAATTTAGTTAAAGCCTTCTCAGCTCAGACAGGAGTTGGATACACTGTTTTAATATTCCGCCTATGATCCGATTGGATGGTCGGCGACGAATGATAGCTGGAGATTAGGTGAAGTGTTTCGTCCATCGTTCCAGTCGTCTATCCTGTATTTGAATCATAGACCATTCATTCTTTACTATAGTCCCACTGATATTTGACTTCTTTGCCCCAGTTTCCTTGATAGGTTCAAAACAGTTATCTACTGTTACCTATCATTACTGCCTTTTCCACTCACCACTATTTGCGGTCATTGTGTAGACTTCTCGTCAGTGTACATTTGAGTTTCTGTCACTCGTGATTACTTTCAGAGCCTTCAGGGATGCGTTCACATTCATTCCTTCATTTATTCGATCTGAAGAAGCTGATGACATCCACTTATCCTTTTTGACGCTTTTCTGCTAGTCAGTTGTAGTGTGTTTACACAACTGATTGAAGGATGTGAGACTGATATTTTCACATTGTAATATATTAGTAAAAACATTTTTTAAACCTATTGAATGTAATTGGGACTTGATTGTTGAAGCACTTTGTTTACAACCATTCTATGTCTTCATCATCATTATCCTAGTAACTCACTTCTCTATGTGAATTTATCATATTGAGTGTACAATCTGGATATACTCATCACACACACATTGTTGTGTGTGATGGTATTGTGAAATAGATTTCATCCAATTTATGTCTACTAGATTGTGTATACTATTTAACAAGTTTTACAATGGTGTACACTTAATTATCTACACCTTTTCAGTGAGCCTGATAAGTAAGTAGTAGTTAGTTGGTGTAGAATTAAATTGTAGATAGTTTTAGCTAACGTAATTTACTCACTGTCTAACTTCAACCTAATACTACTACTACTACTACTACTACTACTACTACTACTACTACTACTACTAACAATAATAATAATAGTAATAATAAAGTTAACTTCTGCTTACAACTTTGGTGGTATTAATTTGTTTCGTTTGGTATTTTCTTAGTATTTCGAAACTTTTTTTATTTTGGAACGCATCAGTGACATGATGATGATGATGATGATGATGGAACACTGGAATGTTACTTGAAATGCATCGGTTCAGTTTATCACTTTTTGCAACACTACAACATATGTGTGCGCACTAAATGTGTGATATATGTATATACGTAGTGAACGTGAGAAAATGGTGTATAAGGAAAAGATTAGCTCTTTCAAAAAAATTTATTCAGGGTTTAGTTAGAGATAAACGTGAATGATGTATGCCAGGTCATTGTAGTTGATGATTAAACTTTGTTTCTGAGAGATCTCGATCTGATTACTTGTACTATTCAATCATCAACCACGGCTGCTATCTCAGATAGTCAAAATGATAATCAATATAATGCCTCTCCCCCCATTTCTAATTCAACTCGATTTGGATTGAAACGAGAAGTCCTAACTGGGCTGAGCAGACAGTGTAAGTATGATCATGTGATAGTAACACGTCATGAATTCACATGACAGTTGAAAAAAAAAACAAGTCTTGGTGACTGAAATAAAATAAAAACTTGATTAGCAGTCGGATTTCGTAGCTCAGTTGGTAGAATACAGCGACCAAGAAACTCGGTGATCGCTAGTTCGAATTCTTCCGTGGCTCCAATTTTCATTCCACCTTCAATCATCACGCAGTATTAATACTAGTGAGTGAAGTATGAAGCAAACGTGAACAATGCTCAAACCCAATGTAATACAACTTCATTTGTTAGCAGTGAATATATATATATATATATATATATATATATATATATATATATATAAAAAACTTGTATTTGCTTGTATACCTGTAGCATAAGAACTGGCTGTGGTAACTTGATGACCTAGTAGATAACATTCTGGCGTTTGAAGCGACCGCTTCCTAATTCGAATCCTGGTAAGGAACAACATCACTCACTAGGAGACGGCTACATCCAGCTGATGAATCCTAAACAGGACGGAACGTGTGTCCTGAATCCTCTCTCTAGACACTATCTATCATTAACATGATTATTTTAATCGATACAATTTCACGACGTCACTTTGTTATACTCCGTTTACCTTCAAGAATTATATCACCCCCTTTTTTTTAAAAAGTAATTGAAACAGATTACTGCTTTACAGTGTACCCATCAATTCGAAAGGCATTTGTACATCTTACAGACACTGCTTGTTAAACCCTTTCTTGTTTGTTAATTTCCTTTCATCCTTACCCTCTCTCCTAATTTTATGAATTGATGATTGTTACGTATAATCTTTAAGTGATTTTGTTTGTACGTGTTAACCAACAGTCAAAAAGATACTGTCATTACCCTGTCAAGTGAAAATAGTAGATCGATTCAAACAGTCATATTTAACGGTAACACAACAAAGATATATCTACCAACTTATAGGCTAAAGAAAATAAGATAAAAATTTATTGTTCACATCGAAATAAAATAGCGATTAACCTTTAAAACAACCGATTTAGCTTGTATTATGATATTGAATTGTGGAAGTGTACTATTGGAATAATTTATGAGTATGTTTCATGCCTAACAAGTTGTTAGAAGAGGCAGCGAAGACGGGACTTCAGGTGAATATAGAGAAGACAGAAGTGATGAAGATACCGCACCCAAAACTCCAACAACAACAACAACAAACTCCAATCACAATGAACAGGAGAAACTTAAAGGAAGTAACCTCCCTCACCTATCTAGGAAGCACTGTTTCAACTACAGGTGGCATAGACGAGGATGTCGAAATCAGAATCGGAAAAGCAAGACAGGCCTTCCTTCATTAACCTGAAACCAGTGTGGAGATCTTCTGCACTCAGCATATGGAACAAGATCTGGATTTTCAACACGTCAAGTCAGTGCTGTTATATGGTTCAGAGACTTGGCGCGTCACGAAAGGGATTTCCAATAAACTACAGACATTCATCAACAACTGCTTACGCTGGCTCGCTACTGAAGATCAGATGGCCAGAATGGTGAGAATAAGCAACAAGGAACTCTGGGAACGAACCAAGAACCTATCACTCAACAAATATGCAGGAAGAAGTGGAGATGGATTGGGCATACAGTGAGAAGGCCGACTGGGGACATCACGCGTCAGACCAGGCACTTGAGTGGAACCCAGATAGGAAGCGACGAGTTGGGCGTGTGAGGTGAGGGTGACATGGAGGAGATCGTGCGAGGTGGAAATGAGAGCTTGTGGGCTGTCGTGGAGCCAGGTTCAAAAGATTTCAGAGAACAGAGTTCACTGGAGACGGGCTACTGAAGCCGTATGTTCCATTAGGAACCGAAGGGACTAATAATAATAATAATAATAAAAAAAAAAAAATAATAATAATAATGTTTCATGCGTTTGTTTGACATGAAGCAGGATTTTTCTATTTCTGTATCACTTAATTCTCTCAGATGTGGTTGTAGATGTCGATAATATTAGGTACCAGGATAAGTTGGTGTAATGAATGACAAACTCCAGTAGTCAAATATTTTATTATCATTTGTCCCTCGGGTTCCTAGTGGAACATACAGACGGCTTCAGTAGCACGTCACCATTTCACTCTCTTCTCTACAGTCTTCTCAACCTGGAGCCAGAGCCACGACTGCTCACAACCTTTCATTTCTTCCTCACACCATCTCCTCCATGTCACCCTCACCTCGGACACCCAACTCATTGTTTCCCATGCTGGTCCCACTCGATGGCATGGTCTGACCTGATGCGTGATGTCCCCAGTCGGTCTTCTCAGTGTACGTCCAGTTCAATCCATCTCCACTTTCGTCTACTGCATATTTGTTGGTTGGTTCGTTGCCAGTCAGAGTGAGTTTCTTGTTGCTGATTCTTATTATTCTGGTCATCTATCTGATCTTCAATGTCAGTATCGAGTGAGCGTAGATGGCAGCTGTTGATGATGTATGTGTGCAGTTGTTTGTTGGGAATGCTTTTCGTAATGTGCCACCATCGCATGGAAGCACTGACTTTATATGACGTTAGTGTTGGAAATCCGGATCTCGTTCACGCTTTATGTTGAGTGGAGTGGAGTGAGTGCAGTAGATCTCCACACTGATTTCAGATTGATTGATCAAGGAAGGTGTGTCTTGGTGTCTTTCCGATCATGGCTGCTTTGACAACTTCATCTGTGTCGCCGCCGCCTGTAGTTGAAACGATACTGCCTAGGTAGAGAGGTGGGTGAAACAGACAACTTCGTCTACATTTCTCCCGTTTGATGGTACTTGTTGTTGTTGGTTGTGTATCTTCATCACCTCTGTCTTCGCTACGCGTTCACCTGAAGGGAGTCCCGTCATTCTTCGCCGCCTCGCCCCACCTCTTCTGCCAACTTGTTAGTTCTCGCCTGATCTTCGAGCTTGTGCGACAAGACATTAGACATAAATCGTCATCGGTCCAGCCAGCGTATGCCCATCTTATCGCTGCTCATAGTTGTCTGTTGCATGATCCAGTCGAGTCGACCACAATGAGGAAGATCATGGGAAATAGTAGGCGGCAACCTTGTCTTACAGCTGTCTTCACTTCGAAGGGATCAGTGAGCTTTCCATTGTAGTTTGAATAACTTGGCTTGTAGCATCATATAGTAGATGGCTGCTGTTTGATGAGGTTGTTAGAGGTTTATGGTACTAAAAACGTAGTATAGAAGCATCTGCCTGACACATTACTTCTCGGTCAATGCTTTCGAATGCCTTTTCAAAGTCGATGAAGTTGAGGTAGAGAGTTGATTAATTATTCATCAAGTAATCTTTTAACTTACACGACATCAATCAAAAGGTGGATAACTGAAACTGATTACATATGATAAAAATATATTCCGCAATCACAGTTCAGTAACTTATTATTTTCGAGTGTCACTTCACTTTTCACCATCCACCTAAAAGTTTTAAAAATCTATTTGATTGCTGTCTGGCTTCAAAATCCCAGTTGTACTTTTCGTTTATTTTTCTCTGCTTCTCTTTCTGTTCGTGGCTTTTTTCTTCATCTGTATAATGACTTGCATTGATGTATTATTTCGTTTAGAGGTTTTTGACGTTTTTCTTGTGATTTTCATTGTTGAGTTTTGGGGGGTTTGTGGGGATTCATTGCTTTTTTCATCGTGGACTGATATCAATTGGAGGAACGTTGGAAATTTGGATGAACTGGACGGCAGCTGATTCATCCTAGTATGAGACTTCTCAACAGTGCGCACCCATCACCCTGCCCCATTATGGATGGAACCCAGGACTTTCAGGCTCTATTGTCAACACGTTACCATTAGGCCAATACTAGGTTGGAATCCAATAGAACATATTTCCTGCTTCTGTCATTCATAACATAGCGCGACCATTACCCTATTTCATTGTTGAGTGTTTACCCTCACCCTCCACCAGGTTTGTCCCACCGGTCACGACTTCTCATTGGAACCTAAAGAGTCATTTTTCTGTTTTTTTTTCTCAGAGATTTGTATGTCTACGGTTATGTCATGATTGTCTTGATTTTTCCGCTCAAATATTCCATAAGTATTAGAATCTTTGGAAGGTAACTTGGTAAGTATGTTCTCCTAGTGTGAAGTTATAGCTCTTTAGCTCAGAGAGATGACTTTCAACCAGTGGGTCACGGGTCCGAACCCCACTCCACTTACCTAGCTTTGGGTAAACAAATAGTATCGCTTGGCCACACACATACACAAAAGATATGCGTCTCACTGCCTGCTGTACGAATGTGCACAAGGTTTCTGAATACATTTCTATGCCCAGATTCACACGTTAGGTTATGCGTCCGAAGTGAAAGATAACTTGGTTAGCAAGTTTGATTCAGTGTTTCAAATAGACGTTACAAACAGTAAGTGCTTAACAATAGTGGTTAATATTTATATCATCATTTGTTTGTTTTAAAGTGGATCTCGTTACCTATATGATATAACCTGATACATACGTGTTGACTCTTGAAATTCAAATATACTTTGGTGACGAGTGTCAATATGCACGGAACCTAGGTCAGACAGGGATTCCTGCCGACTGCCTTCAACTGACTTACATCCATCAAGATGTACTGCCATACTGAGCCTCCTGGCTAGCTTGGTGATGACCACATTGCAAAAAATAATCGATTGACTGACTAGTTGACATGGTCGTCCTCTAGTGACCCTAGTTTTATTTTAATTGATGTTAAACAAAAGTCAGTTCATACTTCTTGGTGAGTGAAAGATGAAGATTCTACCGAGCTACACGCTTGTGATGATCTTTATTTCAAATGATGAATGATTAATGTTCAGGCGAATCTTACCGATGAATAGTATCATTCTCCATTATGGAGATGTGACTGTTTTACTTAAACTACTTGACTTTCAAGTAATATGTCATGATTTCAATTTGAAGCTGTTTGGTCTAAGCATTTGATTTCGAACCAAGTCGACTGAGGGTTAGGAGTTCGTTCCACCTACCGAAGTTTGGACAGCCGCTTCGTGTTATTGACCGTCATACAGTGGGTGTGACCTATTGCCCACTGGTGGATTGTGCATAAGGTTGTTGAGTGCATTTTGATTCGTTTTGATTAGTGATTGAAATCTTTTTAAAACTCCAATGATTTCTTGGCAGTGCACAATAATAATAATAATAATAATAATAATAATATAATAATAATGGTGTCCATTCGTTATGCTGTTAGCTATTAGTGAAGCTGTAGCTCATTGGTTATGGGAGATAACTTCCAAGCAGTGGGTCACGAGTTTGAACCTTGCTCCACCTATACAAGTTTGGGGCAGTCAAATAGTATCACTGGCCTCTCACATAATAAGTGTGTGTCTCATTGCCTACTATACGAACATATGCATGAGGTAGCTGACCACGTTTCATCAATTCGGTCCAATCAGCGATGGGATAATTCAGATGACAACACTAAAACTATCGTGATTCGGTAGTCTAGTAGATAACGCTGTGGCATTTGAAGCGACCGATCCCGAGTTCGAGTCCTGGTAGGAACAACATCGCTCTCTAGGAGACAGCTACATTTAACTGACGAGTCTCAAATTGAACGAAATACATATCCTGGCTTCCTCTGCTGATCACCATGATTAGTATCACATTATGAATATCCGGCAGCATCGAGGCATCTGCATAGGAGCCCATCTACCAACAGCAGAGGTTGAAGGATTCGACCCTATATAGCAACGGGAAATTGCAAGTAACCCTTATTTGTCCACTGGTTTTCATTTCATTTCTCGTATTATGTGTGTGCGCTAATGTCTGTTTTAGTGATTGTCGTTCACTGTTTTATTTTCATCCTAACGTCCAATTTCTATGGTATTCATCATTCTTTCTAACTTTTTAGAATTATAATGCGATCACGTGTCCTATTGTGTTGTTGACTTGTGAATCTAAATCATATGATGAAAAACTTTATCAATCAATAATCTTTATCTCATTTATTAGCCTTATTTCATTTGTAATCAGATTTGTATATTCCAATTGGACACATTTTGTGTGTGTGTGTGTGTGCGTGTGTGCGTTTGTGTGTATAAATATATTTTAGGTGGGAAGATATGTGGTGGTGGCTAGTAAGGGGTAAAGGAATCATGTGGTGTAACAGGGTTAGTGAAGCGCGATACATTCGAACGAATTCATGCGAAATAGCCTTCTAAATAAATATGCATTTAATGCTGTGATGTGTGCAGTTTTTTCCTATGCATGAATGATGATCTATGTATTGTTTGTTGTACGAAAGGTTATATTGTCAAAACGGTTGTTTAAATGTTTGGATGACATGAAAGGGGTGGTATTCTGATTGTAAAACTATTTCGTGGTGTTAATATGCATAACATAAAGTGAAGTGTCTTACAATCTATTCATAAGATCATAACAGTTGAATGATTTAGCTGCGTATGGAGTCGAATTGGGCAATGGTAACGTTTTGACTTCAGCACTGTTTTGATATGGGTTTAAATGCTTGAAGGGGAATCAGTTTTCACGAGGCTGAAGACATTTTGTTGGTTGATGTCGACAAGCAAGACTTCCTTTTGATTAAGTCAACTGATATAAGCGATAATCATACATTTAATACCCTTGATAAATTTGAATATTGCAAGGACAAAAATGCTTGCAGAATAAAACGAGATCATTTTATTTCATGGCCTTTCATCAGCTGCGAACAGCTTACAATTGAAATGAATTATTGTTAGCAGTAATAATAACATAACATACTTTAAGCACACAGAAATAAATGGAGACTTGAAATCCAGGATTAACATTAAGGCGGTGAGTGAGTCAACGAAACACAGGACTAATAGTTACAAATCTTAGTCAAAATCAATGACAATTTATATCTGATGAGATAGAAAATTTTGGAGCTGTGGGGTGGCAGCGGGACAACAAACGAGAATCGGTGTAAAAGAAAGGACTGTTTAAGGGCTAATAGGTTATGTAATTACATGAAAAACTTGAAAATGGTTACATGATTAATAGTCAGTAAGTAGTTAATGAAGAGATGATGCAATCAAGAGAAAAGGGAAGACTATGTACATAAGCATGCAAAACAAATTATATACAGTTGCTAGGATAAAGAAAGGTTAATTACAGTCTCTTTCTCAGTTCATAGGTCAGCTTCAGCAAACATGGTGTTCTTTGTTTGTTGATTATTCTGAAGGATTGAGAAACGTCTATTTGATGTTTTATTTCCATCAGATGCCTGGTGATTGCGCTCTTAAAAACATTGCTACTATTCATACACAGATTTCTCGGAATATGCTTATAAAATCGAGTAGACGGCCTTCTTTCAGTTCGTTTTATGTACTTGCTTCCTCAAGCACAGGTGAATTGATATACGCTGTTGAGGGTGACGTGAGATGGGTATTTGTCTACTTTCGATTGTGTTATTGAGCATAGTGTTTTGTAAATTGGCAGCACGGAAGCCCCTCAGTGCAGCTTTTATTCTTTTGTCCATTCTTTCAAATGTCTCATCACTTTTGAATACTAGCGAAGGAAAACAGGCTTCCTCTCAACAGGTGGATGTTTTGGTCTCAGTAAATTCTTTTACATCCTTCATGATGAATTTCCTCGGGTATCCATTCTCTATAACAGCCTTCTCAATTATCTCGAATTCTTCTTGTTCATCTCTAGAGCACTGCGTTTTTACCCCTGGCGAATAGCGTCCTGACTTAACCACACTTATAGCTGATAGGACGGAAGCTATTGTAGTGAAGGTACTGACCAATCCACGTATCTTTTCTGTGGATACTTTTATCAACTGTATTCTGCAAGTGTCTTTGTTCTTGTATTGTTCAAATAAGCGATAGTATTGAATGTTTGCTTCTTTAAAATTGTGTTACTTAATATTTGTAAAGGAATTTAGTTGTTCGGTTATTGCCTTAAAGTTGCCTTTTTTCTTTTGTCAACGTTTATCTTTGTAGTTAACCGATCAGTAATTAGGTTTGTTCACGACTAACCGGATCCTATTCAATGATCAGTCGTGGAAAATAATGTATAGATTGTACTGCTTTGTATCTGTTAAAGGACGAGTATACTACGCTGTGTAGTTTATTCTCTCTCCTGTTATTCGGCTGTGAAATATGGTCGTTGAAAGTAGAAGATGTATAGCGATTACATGATTTTGGTCATAAATGTATTGATAGTACTACTCTTGTTCAGTGGAATCAACGTATGAGCAATGTTGAGGTTAGGAATAGGGTGTTAAAACAAAGAAGGCACTAGTAGATTGATGAGAATGTGAACATCGCTAAGTTAGACGGTTTCGATATATATTGCGCATGCCGGGCTTACCGCCTACCTCGGCGTACCATGTTAAAGGATGATGGTTTAGAGTGATCAGTCGATGAAGTCCCTGACTGTTGGTCTAAACCACGTAGGGATAATTTTGGTGATATGGTTTCAAATTGATGAAACCGATGCAGATTATTCACTCCTTATTACATCTTTTAAAGCTTGAATATTTGCACTAAGTGTTATCTTCAAATTGTTTCTCTTCTTGTATATACCCCTGTCTACTTTGATTGTATTCTTTTTGTACCTACTTGTTTTTTGTATACTACTACGAATTGTCGGAACTTCAACCGATGTACTTGTTTGCCAGGTTCTACGTTAACTTTCTCATATCTAAATTGGTGTAACTCATTTAGTGTGAAAGTCTTTTGTTGTACCTTCAAATTAATTTAACCAGCATTATTGTTGATTAATTTTTTTCATCCTAAGTCCACTACCTAAATGTTCAACCAACATGTGCGCTGTATGATTATTCCGTATCATTCTGATTCCACTTACTTCTTTCTTCTGGAGTTTTACAAATTTCTTATATGGTTGCTTATATTTTTCTATACAGTGGCATTAATTGAGTGTAGGGGAATCTCACAATGGGAGCAGTGTTGAGAAATAGAGCGCTAGGGAAGAAACATAAGGTAGTGAAGTTTTACTGTTTGAAGTGGTTAGAAAAGAAGGCTCAGAGTAGGCAAACTAATATATGGCATCGGTGGATGACGTCTTTGAATGTTTGTTCGAGCTATATTAGTAGATGTAAACTATGTGATTGAAGTCTTCAAGGTAATCAAGGGATCAATATTTACAGACACTTGGTAGTGATGATATGGATGAAAATCAATCATAACGACTGATTGACGTCTTCTGAATATTGAAGTTTTTCTCTAACCACTTTGTTAAATTAAGCTGAAAATTGATTAGTTTTTGTGCCTTAAGGCATTAACGAAGTAATCTGTTCACCTATAATCATTATATTGAACAATGGATTGACTTTTAACTTCATTACGGATTAATTGTTACTTTCTTAGTTGGAACATGTGATGATGTCATGTGTATGCACGGATGTATGTTTGTTTGTGTTTGTGTATCACTTTTGGCTACTTTTTATAAGTCATGCGGATAGTATTGCACCAGGAAGCTTGTCATTTAAGGAACTATGTAATTGTTTGTACAGTAGCGTGAAACCTAGTGTTAATATATACTGCTGAAAGTATCCTATTGGATGTTGTATAAGTTTATTATTTTTTTCTCTCTCTCTCGAATAACGTTTATAACCGTGAGATTTACTTACAATCATCATTTTGACTGAGATAGCTGTGGTTTGGCAGACTGGTATTCATACTGAGTGATGATTTGAAGGTGAAATGAAAATTTTGAGCGCGACCCGATTCGAACCAGTGACCAGTGGATTTCCGGTCCGATGCTCTACCAACTGAGGTACGAAGTCCGACTGTCGACCAGATTTTTATTTTACTAGGCAGACAGTGTGAATGCGACCAAGCGACAGTAACGCATCATGAATTCACATAGTAATCGTCGGGAAAAAACCTTGATGATTGAAGTGAGATAAAAATCTGGTCAGTAGTCGAACTTCGTAGGTCAATTGATAGAGCACTGGGCCGAAAACCCGGTGGCCGCTGGTTCGAATCTGGCAGCTGTTCAAATTTTCATCTCACCTTCAATCATCACGCGGTATTATATACAAATCTCTTTTGGTTTCTTTTGCTTTGTGGATTATTTTTGCTGTTACCTTCTTCGTTTGTATGTGAAAGTGTTGCCTTTGTGTTGCCACTATGTAGTTTTCCTGTTTCGTCATATAATTGTTTGCCTTTATAAATCAAAATAGAATAACGGCAACAAATCACAGAGTAAAAAACAAATTTATTTTGTTTCTGCTTACAATCCAAAACTATTATGATACCTAAATGTACAAATATAGTTTACTTATCGTGGACACTTCGATCGGAGATATGCATCTCGAAGAGAAGATAATGTTGGGAAACTACTATTTTCATAACACCATTTATCTAGTTCAATTATACAACGTGGTGGTTATCTTCTCTTTAAGGCGTTCTCTTTTTATCAAATTGCTTATCTCACCATGCATTGCTTTCTAAGTTGGTAGAGAAAGGTTAAGGTGACCGAACTAAAAAATAGCATTAGTCCATAAAGTTTTTGAGCTTTTGGTCTGAGTCACGTAGGAGTATGGAGACTATGCTGTTTAATTCTGCGTGACAGGAAAAATCGTCCCACAGAAGACGGAATACAACTTTAGATTGTGTATGTGGGGGTGGGGGAGGGGAAGAGGAGGGAAATTTGTTTTATTGAGATATTACTGCGGTTTATCTTTTAATTCCATCAATGTGACAGTAGCATATTCATTTGGTCAATTTCATCGGTTTATCTTTCATAAAACAACCATGATGAGGGTTAAGATGATGTTTAGGTATTGTGTTGGAAAAAAAAGGAACTCTCATATTGTGTAATAGAATCATTCTCATCACCTCAGAAATCAACTCTACTGGAGGAATTTTTTTCTTATTAGTTTGCCTTTCAACATATGTTATGATATTTGCTTTATAAATTGATATTGAAGGCTGGAATGGAGTAAGTATTTTAGGTGTCTTATTGAGAGTTACATTTATTGTCTTTACCATCGGTAACTTTTCATACTTGATTGAAATGACGAATAGATGGTGTACATGTAAGTGTAATACATGTATGATGTACTTCTCTTTACTAGAGGTCATTCACTTTTGATGCACAATTAAGTGTTATCGTACATTTTCAACATAAGTGGGTCATAAGTATGAATGGATTAAGTGAAGTTTGGGGGTGGGGAGATTATTATCGTTTAGTTTCATCGAACCCGTCTGTGCAATTTTGAGATCAGATGTTGGGTACTACGCAAGAGACAAGGAAGTGGATTAACGAGGTTGCGAACAGTCATGGACTGGGATGACTTGAATGTGTGCTATGCGTACTGAGTTATCGCCTACCTCGACGTGCTATGGTAGAGGAAGAGTTGGATTAGGACAGAAGGGGGTTCACAGTAGCCATACTATGACGTAGAAAGTGAGTAGTTGAGTATTGAGTCTAAGTGACATGGCTAAAAATCGGTCCCAATGGTGGCGTAGGTGTTTTTACTCCTGAACATCTAAAGCTTGAATATTTATACTAACCGTTATCTTGTTTGTTCACTCACACGACTTTGTCTACTCTTTGATATCGGTCTTTTTCCATACATCACTTCTTTGTATACTACTATGAAGGGTGGAGAATTGAACCAGTGCATTTATTTGCAAGGTTCCACGTTGATTCTATCAGTCTCTTTCATCTTGCCGATAATTCATACATGTAGTCGATAGCGTCTGTAGCAGATTTCAAGAAACAACGTATCATTTGATCTTCTTTTCTCATTTTTCATACATAAACAGTTTCATAGATCATAATTTTAGTACATGATGTTTGATGATGATGGTTAACTTAATGTATAACATTTCTTGTTTTGCCTGTTCTATAAAATATAAGAAGTCTACTTTCCAAAGAATTTCAACAGCTTTTCTAATTTACTTGTGTTATTCTTCCGTTGTAGAATCTTAATGCTTCAACATCTTCTACCTGATGAAGCAATACAAGAAATTCGTCAAATATGGCAAGAGATGAATATCAATAAAAAATCTGATACAGATAACTTAATAGCTTCTTCAAGTCAACTGTCGATTTCCACGACTACTGCTACTTCTATTAGTCCAAATCAGTCACCTCCTCATAATGCATCAAATTTACGAGAGCATTTCGCTCGTCGAGTTCGACAGGTTGTTAGACAATATCTTGGACCGAAAGCATTTATTACAGACAGTTTAACTGATTCTCAATCAACAATTGATTCACAAGTTATGTTACTTCAATCAGACAAGTATCAACAGCTAACATCTGTGTCAAATTGTAATGAGACACGTAAGTTCGATAATTTTTACATTGATCTTGATGACTAGTATAGGGAATCTAGGACGCACGTTTCGTCCTATTTGGGATTCGTCAGCTGGATGTACCTACACCTCAGTGTGGAGTGATATTATTCCCACTAGGGCTCAAACCTAGTACCCTTCGATTCAAACGCCGAAGCGTTATCCACTAAGCCTGTGGGGCATGATAATTTTTTTTATTTAAGAAGAGTATTTCTCCTTTTTAAGCTTAGAGCAGTATAAGTTCATGATTTTTGAATACAGTCAATTCAATACAGATCCTTCACTCTGTGTGTGCATGCATGTATTGACATCTCTCTGTTGTTACTACTGAATCGGATAACGGTGAAGGGTTGTAGGCAAGGGCAACTACTAGATACTAGGATGTATATTCTCAAGTACTTATGTTTTCTTTATCTAACTGGGTTTTTCGTATCCTAATATAAATCCAACCCAACCCGATGGAGGTTAATGTAATGGGCTGTGAGCCATATTTATTGTGTAACAGCCTACACAATAGCACCTGGTTTCATAGGCAAACTAGATGGGGTTCGAAGTCTAAACGAAATTGGTTGAAAGTTTAAACCACTGAGCTACTCCGATATTTTAATATATATGGCATCGGTGAAGTTTTATAGGAATCATTCTATCAGAATTTATAATAAATTCCATAACAACTGTTATATTTTGCATTTTCCAATTGATTCTCTACACCAAGTAAGGCCTCACATTTGTTGTTTAACTTTTTTTCTCTTCAAATCATATTCCATTAGGCTAAAGTTATTTTTCCCCATTAAAAAGTCTTGAAGAAAGATGTTTATTAGTAGTGAGACGAAACTCAACAATAAAACATTTCCTGTGTTAACCAAAAGATATTGATAACCGTGAACCGTTCAAAACCATTGATTTCCTCAGGTACATATTACTCAATTTGAAGGTTTGTAGGGATTTATTTATTGAATTCTGGTTGTTATTGATTATGAACTGACATCAGTTGGAGAAGGATTAGAAACCTGGGAAGACTGGACATCTGTTTCGTCCTTGTATGGGAGTCCTCAGTAGTGCATAACTATGACCTGGCCAGGGATCGAACCTAGGATTTTCAAGTTTAGTAACCAACACGTTGCCATTGAGTCAACACTGGATGGGAATCCTACAGTCACCATCTTCCTACTTCTGTCAGATCACTATCTCGCACAATCTCCATCAATGCCTGGTGGGGTCATGGGTATTGATTGCCGGTCCTCTGTTGCATATAGCATTTACTTGATCTATCATGTTTATTTGTTACGTCAATTCAAAGCTGTTAATTTATATAGTTTGGTGAACGGCTTGATTTCACGCTACTTAGTTGTAACTTTGAACCTCATACAGGTCATTTATCAACTATTAGAAGCACTTTTACTTGAGTTTTATCATTTTTCCGACGGATTGATAATGTTGGTGGTTTGTTATTGTTTTTACTATATGCATCAATGATTTTCTAATTGTTATTTCACTTTTAATTTCCTAATAGATCGTGAAATCTCCAGTCCTATTCTCAGTGCTGCTACTGGTGGTGAAAACGATGTTCCTACCCCTCTAACCATTTCTGCAACGTTTGATGCTACTACTGTTATCTCTACTACTAATACTATTGCTACGTGTATGTCTTCTGAAATGCCAACCTTATCCTGCAGTGTTAATCATACTAAAATATCTTCAACTGATGGAGTAATCTCATTTCAACCTGTTTTCAGTCAATCTCATGATCAAATCAATCCTACAGAAAGTAGTTTAGATGTAGGCTGTGGTACCACTCAAACTCCACTAACTACTGCTACTACTACTACTACTAGTAGTACTACTGTCGTTGCTGATGTGGTGGAGAATGACACCGATATGGTGGTATGCATGCACTTTCTAACTATGGTTTTATTAGATTCATTTGTGTTTACTATTTACATTTACTTTGTAAAAATAGTTAAATAAATCTGAGGACACTGTATTAAGTATTATTGATGGTATACACTGATCATAGTGATATTAATAACTGGAAAAGGAGGAACTGATGAGGCATGAAACCATTTTTGGTTGGTCTGTGTTCATCAACTATCTTCCAGATTCTGAAGAACAATGAAAATGGATACTTTAAGGTTTTGGTTAACAAAGTTCATATAATCACTCCTTTATTATTTTGTTTCATATAAGATTGTTTGATATAATTAAACACTTCTTCATTCTTCTATTTTAATAATGGTAGTAAAATATTCCAGATATCCTCACTATGTAATGAGTGAATAATTCCTGTCACATGTGTTAGGTGTTGATTCAATGAACAAAGATTCCTATGATCACCCTATCCCTACACCATTTAGTGTGATTATGACTGAGTGTATGCAGAGGAATAGCCGTGTTTTTGTCTAAATTACTTACTTTAGTAGGGTCTACCATTGTATATTTCACTAACAGTTTGTGGGTTCTGCTATTTTGACTGACCTAGATCGGCTGCTTTGACCCACATGCTTGACCTCATGGTATTTGATAGGCTAGGTTACTTTTCTTAATGGGCTCTATGAGATCTATTATTAGCCTACAAAGTTTCTCTCTGAGCAAGTTTGTGGGTTTATATGTTGCCACCATAATCTCAGGATTGTTAAGAATTCCATGTACACATCAACTCGATAGTTGATGCAATCCAATTCACTTATGAATTAGAAGATGAAGAAGGAGAATTACCACCTATGTTGGATTGTAAAATCATAAGGATACCGGTATTTATGGGAAAGCAACACACTTAAATAAATACTTAGATTTCACATCATCTCACCCTAAATCTGTTAAGGTAGACTTGATAAAGTATCTAAGTAATCGGACTAAGAGTTTGACTAGTAAGTCAGAAAACGTGAATAAGGAAGTGAAACTCATGAAGGATACGCTACTTCTGAACAACCACCCACCGGAACTTATCAAAATGTTTATAAGGACTGAAAAGAGAAAGAGTAGTAATATTAGTGGAGGTTGTAACATGGCTAAGTGGGAATTCAAATCATCTGTGTGGTGTTGCCCTATCAAGAAGGCTCATCTGAAATTTTACGTAGAATTGTTAACAATGCTGGCTGCCATTAGGTTGGCAACGTATAAACCCACAAACTTGCTCAAAGAGAAACTTTGTGAAAAGAAAAGTCAAAATGCCCTTAGCAACCTTGTACACATTCGTGTAGTAGGCAAAGAGCCACATCTGTCGTGTGAGGGTCAAGGATGCCACCTAGTTACTCAAACCTCGTTGGGTGGTGTAAAGTTCGAACCCGTAATCTACCCGTTAAAAGTTAACTTCCTAAACTAGTGAGCTACAGCTCACGGAGTATTGTATTCATTCGTGAAACAGAAGAGTTACCTTTTACTTGATATACAGAGGCCCAACAGTTAAGAGATTATCTGCACTAACTCTGAAATGAAAAATTTACTAGCTCAGGAATTCTGAAACAACTTCTACCAGTTGGTAGGGACAATCACATATCTGTCAGACACCAATTATACAGAGGGGACAAATTATAAAGAGTTTCAATCTGCTGTATTAAGAGACCCTTAAGGAACTTGAATTCGAATAAGTCTTCAGGAATTAAGAGTACTCGGAAAGTGTGCTAATATTCGAAGTGTCCCACTAGGAAATCTCTTCAGATATTCGTTTCTAGAAGGTAGATTCCCCTCTGATTGGAAGCGGGTAGCTGTCGTCCCAGTAGATGATGTTGAAAACAAACCAACCCGCTGTAACTATAGACTAATCTCCCTGATCTTTTCAGTTGCTCAAGGTTGTTGAAAGAGTAATAAACTACTCACTTCGTGAATAGTTATTTAAGAAGCTTTTTAGGCTAAAAGATTCAGTGAAGCTAATTAGGTAAAATAACCTAATCTCTCACATACCATGTAATGATTATAAGGTGAGGTATGTGGGTCAGAGCAGCCGATCTGAATCAGTCAGAATAGCAGAACCCACAAACTGTTAGTGAAATATACAATGATAGACCCTACTAAAGTAAGTAATTTAGATAAAAACACGGCTATTCCTCTGTATACACTCAGTTATAATCATACTATGGGTCGGAATAAGGTGACAATACTAAAGACAGATTGATCATAGGAATCTTTGTTCAGTGAATCCACATGTAACAGGAGTTACTCATCATATAATGGGGGATATCTGAAAAATTTTACCAGCATAAAATAAGAGAATGAAGAAGTGTTGAACTGTAATAAGGGTGAAGTTTAGAAGTCGTATAATTTAACATGAATGTGAGCAATAAATGGTGCTTGAAGTGCCATCTACCATACTACCCAAATTTTTTTTTTGCCTGTTCTTTATTGATTTATTCTATCCTCCTTTGTAGTTTCCAACTCTGATTATTACTACATTTGTTAAATGTTTACATTTTTTGTTAACATTTAATTTTTTTGTTTATTTAAATTAACCATATGAAAAGCTGAGATGGGGCTGTGATTAATTAACAACTGACTTATCTAACTTTCAATGAATTTCACCTCAAGGATTGAAGTTAACACCATCTATTGAATGGTCGACTGTCAGTTAAGTAAGTGTCCAAGAATCTGTTATGATACAGAGTTGTAAGAATGAGATTACAAGTTTGCGGATTTAAAACTGGAATGATTCGTAGAATGGAATCAGAAGAGTGATGTATGTTCTCGAACTGAAGACATTTATTACAAGGGTCTTGAAGTACAAACAGTAATTAGTACAATAAAATAAGAGGCAAGAGAGTCATTCACAACACTAGAAAGTTATATGACATATAATTTGGGTAAGCGAAGAAAATATGAACATAAAGAATTCAAAGAGAAAAAGAGTACAAAACAACTTTCTCATAGACACAAGAAACATTTCAACTCTTGTGATTTATACTTTTTTTCTACAAGCAGCTGATGAGAAACTGGCGAAACGAAGTGGTACCATTTTATTCTGACCCAATGGTTGTTATTTCTCGATTTATGAGGTGAAATATGTATATGATACTTTTTTAAAAGTTTCCGCGACCGGCTATCAAAATTATCCACCGAACACCTTTTTTTTTTTACCGAATTCTTTCCTTTCAACTTGTTTTAATCCTTTTAATATGTCCTTTAAACGTATCATGTACTCTGGTACATTTTTAAACTCTTTCCAATTCTCTGTTTCTCAAGTCTATCACAAAGCAGAGGAGAAAATGTTATGCTATATGGAAATGGACTTTTCATTGCACAAAAGTACATTATATTTCTATCCGTCAGATGCTTAGCTTGAGTTGTAGATTTTTGTAACATCTAAATAAACCACCACCACCACCACCACCAAAATTATGCTTACATTTCTGCTCATTCTTCATTATGGACCAGATGCCCATCGAGAACCAGCTGGCTACTTCATATTTATTACCTTGAATACTGTTATTATTAACATTATGCAGACGGAATAACCATTTCGTCTGAAAAGTATTGTTGAAAAATTACATGCTGAGAATTCTATACTGTCAGACATGTTGTTTGGAATAAAGCCATTATTATTATTATTATTATTATTATTATTATTATTATTATTATTATTATTATTATTATTATACTGGCTTATTCAAATCAAATTATTTTCACCTCTGTATAATTTTCACTCCCTTGAAAGCTGTGAAACCTGTGTCCTATACCAGTATCTTAATTATATACATAAGTAGTCTGTCTTGTGATATTCACAGTTAAGAATTCTTGATAGTTATCGTCTCTTACAGTTACACACTACTAATACAAATAGGCTTTAATTAGTTAACCATCTAGATTAAAGACGATGATATTATTAATAGTGATTGAATCTAACTCAACGTCTTCATAGCTCAACATTTTTCTAAGTTTGTATTCTATTATCTCATCAATATTTTGACCAGGCAAATCTTTTTGTCTTTACAGACGGATAAAATATCTTCACCGTGTATAACGATGAATAAGTCATCACCAGCTTGTTCAAAGGGGACTGACAATCGTTTTGTTGAAGTGGGGTATAATGAATCAACTGATACTTGTGAATTATCCCGAATATCTAATAGTTCACAATGTTGTATGCTTGAATGGTTATTATCTGAAGAGGCGGATCTATGCATTTTACCACCATCATTATGTCAATCAAAAACTGGTGATAAATTACAGCAGAAAATCTCAGGAATCTCACCAACATCTTCATCTTTCTCATCATCCTCCTCCTCTTCATACAATCAGCCAGTTTCACCGTTAACACCATGTGGAATCACTTCTATGCATATACAAACGTTTCCGTATAACTCGCCTATCACAGAAATGGCATGCAGTCCTTCATCTACTCCCCAACAGAAAATTAATACTGATGTACAAATTAATCGTCAGTTGTTGTCTGTTCCTAGAACTTCGTTAGTCACGACTACCACCTCTCCTTCCATTATTGCTGTTGCTGCTGCTGCCACTACTACTACTGCTACTGCTGCTACTACTACTATTGCTACTCTGTCTAACTGTACAACAATTCCGTCATGTGTTGAAGTTCGCTCATCTCCTCAACCACGAACTGATAGTTTACTAGTAGTGAGTACACAATTTGTTCTTGTATATTGCATATTTTTTTCATTTGATTAACTAATTCAGAAACAACCACTTAACGACGATTAATTTCATGTAAATGCTTAGTTAATGTTTGTGTCATTTTTATAGTAATATGTTTTCTTGTATGCACAAAATGAAGACAGATTTTTTAAACTGAAACTTGCTCAGCGTTTCATTACCCTTTCTCTTTCAATTACTTTTTCTAGTTGAACTTTTCAAAGCAGACAAGCTAGCTAGCAAATAAATAAGGTTATATTCATCATGAACTGACACCAATTGGAGAACTATTAAAGACGTAGGATCATTGGATAGCTGTTTTGTCCTAGTTTGAGACTCTTTAGCAATGCAGTCACTGGTGATGTGAGAATCTGTGACCTGTGGGATCAACTAATCAGAAGTGGAGCGGATGTCAACTGTGAACACTTTGGTTTATAGTTGGGCAGTATCGACATTTGACAGAAGTAGGAAACTATAGATTACTGAACTTGGACCCAGTGGTTGAGTGACTAGTGCGTTCGCCATGAAACCTGGAGGTCCCGGGTTCAAACCCTGGTGGGACGAGGTTATGGGCGTGTCCTGCGAACGAGTCCAAAACGAAATAGCTGTCCAGTACTCCCAGATTTTCAATGGTTTTTCAACTGATTTTAGTCTGTGAAAATAAATCCCTATCAACCTTCATCAAATAATATTTATGAATTTAATTATATATACTTTGCAACTGATATAATAATAACTCATATAAAAACAGGGGAGGAAAGTGATGCCATACATTTTGTGTGAGTACTAATGACACCACCTGGCTACGGAGATTGCGATTGGTGGGGTGAAGTTTACACCCGTAGTTCATCAGTGAACCCCAACTCTCACATATAAAACTTATGTATCAGATATTACAAACGTCAATAAATATAGTTTCTTTCCCCCAAAAAATTTAGGGAGTTGGCAATGTAGTTTAAAAAAAAAAGAAGCATATTTGATCAAGTAAATGAATCGAAATTATGTGGTAGGGTCGTACTGAATAAAGCATTATTTTATTCATGACCATTTGCAAAAATGAGAGGGATAATGAATGAATAGACTTACCTTTTTATCCTGAAGTAATTGGCTATAACGGAGTGCAAATCATCTGAATAGAAAGGTTGAAAGTCAAGTTCATGAACCCTGTTCCGCTATTCTCCGGTATGCAAGAAGTAGTTAACACAGGTGAATCTCCAGTTGATGACATAGTCATGCTAAGTAAAGACACTGACACTGACAAGATATAGAGTCTTTTGGATACTTTGACTGTCAACTTAAGAATGTTTGGGATACCTTCCTCGCCACTCAAGTGAAAATTGTTGCTCTAGGATCGGGTTTCTGCTGTGCCCTGGTTAAAAATATGGAATGCAGTGGTCGAGCGTGTTGATCAGTTTATCTACTTGGAAGGTTAAAACAATCGTCGTGCGCCAGTAAAAAATGAATTCTCTTTTAACGTTCGCCGACTTATTCTATCTATGACGCAAGTGCGATATCCAATTGCCTATTAAGAGTCGACTGCACTGCACAGCTGTTCGCCCTGTTATACTATATAACTGTGAAAGGTAGAGGATATGAGAAGGCTCCAGGTGTTCGACCACTTTTCTCGTTGTAGCATTGATTGCGTGTCATCAAACTAAGGAGACTGAAGTCAGGTGTAGAGGTCTGGGGAGAAAAGGAAAATCAGTTGGTGAGGTTTTGAACCTTCCTCGACTGAGATAGGTGAGACATGTGTTACTCATGCCATCTGGTTTAGGCTGGAAAAAAGTGAATGGCGACGGACTAAAACATGACATTAGTGCATGAAGTCCTTAACTGTCGGTTTGAACCATGTAGGGCAATTCACACTGGCCGTTTAGGGTCCGCGAGATTGGAGAAACCGGTGGTTGGAGACTGACTCAAGGTGATATGGCTGACAGTCGATGTCAGTAGAACGGATGTATACACACATTATCCTCATCTTAACCGTTATACTTAGTCTCATTATCTTCTTCCTTCCCCTCTTTTACTACATTCTACTTCTCTGACCAATTTTTCTTTCCTTCTTCATCTTCTATTTTATCACTTTGTTACTAGACGTGGTGATATGAGGTGTGACCTGGTCCTATGTTGATCTTGATGATGACGAGGGAAATGTAAAATCCAAGGTTGTGATCCAATTGGCAATGGAAATCGGTAATTGCAAACTTAATCTTATCTTCATGTTAATTAGTATATCAAATTGATTGATTCACATCAAGATCAAGATACGACCAGACATTACTGCGTTACGGCCCTACTTGTCACACCTCATCTCATATCAGGACATCAAGTGACAAGGTAATAAAATGGAAGATGAAGAAGGAAAGAAATCGGTCAAAGGAAGTAGGAGTAGAAATTAGTAGGAGAGAGGAAATGATGTGATTCAGTATAGCGTCGTTAAGATGAGGATAATTTGTGTGTATACATCTGCACCACTGACATCGATTGTCAGCTATATCACCTACAGTTAGTCTCGGCATATGTAGCTGAGACAAACAGTCAACGACTTCATTCATTCATGCCATGTTCTAGTCTGGCTATCCTAGCCCTTTTTCCAGCCTGAACCTACTTCGGCCAACATTGTGCGACGACGCAGGCTAGGCATGCATAATACACGTCCCACCTATCTCAGTCAATAAAGTTTTAAAACCTCATCAATTGACCTACCTGTCCTCCCTAAAACTATACGTAACTTCTACGTTACTCATGCTACGAAAGCAACGGTAGTCGAACACATGAAGCCTTCTCATGTCGTCTACCTTTAATGCCCATGTTTCACAGCCATACAGTAGAACAGAGTGAACTTCAGCACAGAACACTCGACTCTTAATAGACGATCGGATATCACGGTGGTGCCACAGATGGCGTAATTTGGCGACAGCCAACCGAGCCTTTTGTATGCTTGCAGAGATTTCGTTGGCTGATTGATTCACCATAAAGTGTGAGTACTTGACCTGTCACATTACGAGTTTAGTTTCGGTTTCTATGAGATAATTTGCCATTATATTTTTGAAGGTTGAAGTGCATCTAATCTGTGATCCTTCGTCAACTGTTTAGATGGTTTAGGCATGCATCGCACATACTGAGCCACTGTTTACTCTCAGACATGATGTAATTTAAAGTAGAATTGGGTTGATGGGAGATTAAGAATGGTCAAACAAAGACGTGGCATCAATGAATGACATTTTTGAGTGTTAGCTTGAGGTGTTTAGGTAGATTTAATCTGTCTGGCTGTGATATTCGAGATATTAAAAACTAATGATTAGTAACTGTTGGCGATATAGTTCCAAATTGACCGCAATATTGTTTTTTAAGTCTCAAATGTGTTCATTAACCGTCATCGATTTATTTTCTCTCCTCTCATATACTTTTTGTTCCGTCATTATCAACAATGCTGGACCAGAGATTGGTGCTTAACCTTCCACTTTGCTACACTTCGTATCACTACATCAAGTAAAAAAACAGTGAAGTGATAGATGAATAAGGAAAGAAAAATTTGTTAAAAGCAGTAGAAAGTAGTAAGCGAGAGGAGGGAAGAATGATAAGATAATGAGATTAAGTATAACGGTTAAGATGAGGAAAATGTGTATGTAAATATCTGCACGACTGACATCGATTATATCAGGCATATCACCTAGAGTCAGTATCCAACCAATGGTTTATCTTGTCCCATGGACGTCAACCGGCTAGTATACATTACCCTACATGGCTTAAACCGATAGTTGAGGACTTCATGCACTAATAATGCCATATTTTAGTCTGATCGAGAGCCCTTAGCCTTTTTCTAACCTAAGCCTACTTCAGGTAACATATTGTGTCAGGAAGCAGACGACATTTTCTCTACCTTTAATATTATTATTATTATTCGTTTTCTGCTGACTTGTTCTTTTGCATAGTGTTGCTTTGATTTGTAACATAGTGAAGTGAAACACTTTTAAGTTAGATTCCGTACTGATTTATCTACCTATGTATTATCTCTTTAATTATCTGCTCTTCTTAATAGCAATTATTCTTCTACTATACAACCTTTTTCCTCTTTACTTTTCTTTTCAACAGCGTTTACTACATCCAACCAAAAATCATTCATTAGGAATTTCAGATATAAGTACTTATGATGGAGGAGTAAGTTTTATCATTAATTAATTTTAATATTGTATAATTTATTGTCCATAGAAGTCGCTTTCTTGTGGTTACTAAGATGAATTGTTAAATAGAGACACTGAACGCTTTCAACGGCTACTGTATATGGAGGTTTTACGAATTTATTGATTTCAATACATTGAATACACCCATTTAGACATTTAGAAAAAGACTGATTGAGTGAAGAAATATATTCCTTTTCAATTAGGTCTTCATCTTGGGCTCCACACTAATATATAGGTTTACAATTTAATCAAATCACCAATCACATGATGGTGTTTCGGAAATAATGATGTAAATAATCAATAGAGTTACTAAAATAGGAAATACGAATATTGATAGAAACAAGAAGGGGAAGAGGTGCACAAAATAAACCTAGAAGTTACATCATGTTGACGGCCACGGTAATGAAAGTGGTCGAACAAACTTCTTTTGGATACAAAGGCTAGGTTTGTAAAGGTGGATTGCAATCGCCTCTGCTATATGAAGTAACCGAGTGCGTAATCCATAAGGCAAATTAATTGGAATCTGATGGATAATTTTGAAGGCTTTTCCAGTAACCAGTTGATGTCCTGTTTCAACTAAGTGTGCAAGTATGGATCTCTTTATAGTTCTAATTTGTCCCTTGTTCAACCATGATGGGTGGTGTTTAGAAACTCGACGATGGAACTGCCTCATTGTACGCCCAATGTAACTCGCTCCACAGGAGCACATGAATATTACGAGGGTTAAGACAATGCCAACAGTTCTTAAGAAGTGTGCGCTCATGAGGACTCCCATAGTAGGACGAAACAACTAGTGTTCAGTGCTCCCAGGTTTCTAATATTTTTCCAATCGATATCACTTCGTGATATGAATACCAATCTGAAATGAATATATTGGAAAAGGAAATTTTGTGAGATGAAGTTATTTGCGTGATTCTATGCTGCATAGATTTTTTAAAACGATGTTTGAACAATAGCAAAATGATTGACAAATTGCCTAATACATATTGACATTTTTTAAAGCTGATCCATTGTAGTTTCAACAGGATTTCCGTTGGAAACCGTCCGGGTGCGGCAGCTTCACTGGCTTGGAGACAACGCCAGCACACCAACGGTCTACTCAGACGAATTGAGTACGTAGGAATTAATTAAGCGTTATTGTAAATAAGTGCTAGACGGAATGGTGACTGACCTTATTTATCTGTTGTTGATACTTTTATTCACTCAATCTACCATTTCTTTGAAGATGTTCAGGTAGGACTATATAAGATGATACTTTTAAATTATTCATTTTTCAAAGATATTGAGATGTAATTCGTGGTTTGTGGTGGTCAATCGATTTCAATATGGTATTCATCACGGACTGATAGAACCCTTAACCCTATGAAGAATTGAACTCAGTAGCATTAGTTGTTGTGGTGAGGATGTTACCAACGTAATCTGAATCTAATGTCAGCATTTTTACTCATTGATGATTAGTTTTGAAACCTTTCGATCAAATCTTGGTCAAGTCACCAATGAAGTAAACAATTTTCTTTTTTTTTTTTTCGGTACCTTCAACCGTTAAGCTAAAGAGAGTAGATTTTATTACACTAACCAGAATCATATTCTTATCCCCAATACTCTAGGGATAAGAAAAATTTGACAGATAGTTTAATGCATAGATTTAACTGCAGTTTTCTACTCTCATTGAGTAACTAAATTATGTGATTCTAAATAGTTGAGAAATAAGTTGCCGTATGTTCATTGAAACATGATGATGATGCTATTCCCTATATTCATTAACCTAAACTATCCGACATCATGTTAGATACAGTAAACATTGAAATCTCCATTTCTGACAATGCTTAAAGCTATTGGCCATTGTTATAATATAATAAAGGTAAATGATTCCTTTTCAAAGAGATGCCAAAAATATGTTGAATTTCGTCCACTACACGTGATTTTATCAAAAGCAACTATTCAGTAACTCCAGTGTTTGTAGCAATCAAATCGTTTTACAATGATACTACAATTGAATTTACATATAAAATAAATAGAATTTACTGATAACGCTTATGACATAATCAAACAGGGGAAAATGTACACAAAGTGATCTATAAACTAGGCAGCACATGCTCATTGAGTCATAGAAAAGAGATAATTCAGCGAAGAAACCTTTTCTCTTTTTCGATGATATCATTTTCTATAGCTGTACAATCGTATTTATATATATCATGAACATATAACAGTCTGTTATAAAACACTAGGGTATAATTACATCATTAGCCTAGTGTTAAAACATCAGAATCAAGAATGCAAAGTAGTTGCGTAATAATCTGCTAGACAGTAGAAATAATGAGGAAGGTAAGGAGTTTGACAAGATGAAAAGTGTTGGTAGATAAGAAACGCAAATATTGAGTTGTCCACTTGATAAATAGATGTAAAGAAGGTGAAGAACGAGACAAGGGTCATAATGAAGGTGATAATAATAAACTAATTAATTATAATGAAATCGACAAAGAGTTGTGAAAGTGTTTAGACCATGGTAGAATGAGAGATTGAACATATTGCATATGGATGTAGAGATCAGATTTGAATTGATGAATTACTAGTGCCTCCGCTGTGTACAATTGTCGAAGGCGTACTCCTTTTGAACAATTCCATCTGACTCGATAAATTTTTTAGCCAGCACAAATTTCAGACATAAAGAAAGGCACTGTCTGACCTGGCGTCCACCGAGCTCGACTCAGCGATGGACACAGATAGACCACATTGCTATTAGTCATCGCTGGAGAGGATCGGTGGAAGACTGCCGCTCCTTCTGGAGTACGTGTTTGGACAGCGATCATGCGTTGGTCCGAGCACGTATATGCCTGCGTCTCAATGGACGTAGAAAAAATTTGGCAACAAAACCACTACGAGTTCTGCTGGACAACGAAAACACCAAAGCCGTGTTCAGTGAGAAGTTGGCTAGGCAGTTATCGGAACAAAAGACTGTCACTCATCCAGAAGAAGCTTGGTGCCATCTTCAGTCTACTGTAAAAGCAGCACTGGAGACTGTAGCCGACTCCAAGATAATGGCTAAAAAGAGCCAGTGGATATCAGCAGCTTCTTCCAAACTAATGGATGCACGTGAATGCATCCCTGCAGGCTCTGAGTACAATGAAGAGCGAGCGCAACTTAAAAATAAACTGACGAAAAGTCTGCGCAACGATCGTGAACAGTGGTGGGCAGCAAAGGCTAAAGAGATGGAAAAGGCAGCGGCGATCGGTAACAGTAGACAGTTATTTAGACTTATTAAGGAGACTGGGGGGAAATGGTCAACAACAGTTAGTGAGGTTATAGCGGAGAAGGACGGATCGGCGATTCACTCGCAGGGAAGGCGACTGGGACGATGGGCAGAACACTTTGAGGAACAGTTTAACTGGCCTCCAGCCACCATTGCGCTGCCCGCTATCCAGTCGGACCCTGAATGGGACATAGAGACAGGTCCCCCAACACTAGAAGAAGTCGAGAAAGCGGTAGGTAGCCTGAAACGGGGAAGGGCAGCAGGACCAGACGGACTACCTGCTGAGGTATACAAGAATGGTGGTAGAGTTCTCTTAGTCAGGCTAACGGAAGTGTTAGCCAGTATATGGGAATCAAATACGATCCCCTCCGACTGGTCTAAGTCACTGATCATCCCAGTCTTCAAGAAAGGCGAGAAGTCCTCTTGTGATAACCACAGAGGAATCAGCCTGACAAACATAGTGTCTAAGATCCTAAGTTCTATAATTCTCCGACGCCTGAGTGGAGCTCGGGAACAGCAAGCCCGAGAAAACCAGGCAGGCTTTAGACCTGGCCGTGGATGTATCGACCAAATATTCACACTGCGCCAGGTCCTGGAACATAGGCATGCTTACAGACGCCCGACAATAGCTGTATTTCTCGACCTGAAGGCGGCATTTGACTCCGTTGATCGAGAAGTCTTATGGCAGTGTCTGTCACTGAAAGGCGTGCCTAGTAAGTACATCACCTTATTGAAAGCTCTCTACTCGAACACTTGTGGGCATGTTAGAGCCTATGGTGAGTTGTCCAGGGAGCTATACTCATCAAGTGGTGTCCGTCAAGGATGCCCACTATCCCCATTCTTATTTAATTTTATCATAGATATTCTTATGGAGGTTTCCCTCTCGTCACCTAATTACAAAGACGTTGACCGGACCACAGGTGAATTTTCCTTAGATCTAGAATATGCAGATGACATAGTCCTGTTAGGTGAAGACGCTGACAAGATGCAGAGTCTTCTGAACACTTTGAGTGGGAATTTGAGAATGTTTGGGATGCGATTTTCACCACCCAAATGCAAATTTTTGCTCCAGGACTGGTCTTCAGCGGTACCGCGGTTAACAATAGAGAGTGAAGTGGTTGAGTGTGTTGACCACTTCACTTACCTGGGAAGTAGGATCAACTCCGGTGGGTTAGTTGCCGATGAGATTTCTGCACGGATACAAAAGGCTCGATTGGCTTTTGCCAATTTGCGCCACCTATGGCGCCGCCGTGATATTCGTTTGTCTATTAAGGGTCGCGTGTACTGCACAGCAGTCCGCTCTGTTCTACTGTATGGCTGTGAAACATGGCCATTGAAAGTGGAAGACATGAGAAGGTTACAGGTATTTGACCACCGTTGCCTTCGTAGTATAGGACGTATTCCGTGGTGTCACCATGTGAGTAATGCAGAAGTTAGGTGTAGAGTTTTAGGGAGAAGAGGTAAGTCAGTCGACGAGGTTGTGAACCTTCATCGACTGAGATGGTTGGGACACGTACTACGTATGCCTAGTCACCGATTGCCTCGTCACACAATGTTGGCTGAGGTGGGTTCAGGCTGGAAAAAGGCCCGAGGTGGCCAGACTAAAACATGGCACCAATGTATGAAGTCTCTGACTGTTGGTTTAAGCCATGTAGGACGATGCAGACTAGGTGGTTGGGGTCCACGGGACAAGAGGAACCAGTGGTTGGAGACCCTAGGTGATATGGCTCAGAACCGAAGTCAGTGGCGCAGATGTATACACACATTATCCTCATCTTAACAACGCTATACCGAATCTCACTATTTTGTCACTCCTCTTTCCTTTCTTCTCATACTTTATATTTCTTTTGACTGCATTCACTTATCTTCATCCTTCACCTCACTACCTTTTTACTTGATGTGCTGATATGAGGTGTGGCAACTCGGACCGTTACGCAGTAATGCCTGGTCCTATGTTGATAATGATGATGATGATGATGACTCGATAAATGACACTGAACGAAGATTCTGGTCTAGCTTTATGTCCAGAGTTGACTAAATGTTCAAGAATTGAACTGTTAATTGATTTACATTCTCCCTTCGATAACCATGCAGGACAGTGCTAACAGATATGTTTGGAAAGTGTGAGCTTTGTGCGGCCTATATAAGTAGCTCCATAGGATGAAGTTAATTTGTAAACATACACTTTAAGGTGAACCAAAGCTGCAACTTGTCCTTAACGCACTCCAGAACCAGTTGCCGACTAGAAAAGCTGATCTCTAGCTTCATAGAGAAGAATATCTTCAGCGATCTGGACAACCGATTCTTCAAGATCTCTGGTGCCGTATCACCTGTGAAATCAACGTTAATAAACAAGGTGTTTTTTTGGAACTATGAGTACTTGCCCCGTATTCTGTTTTAATTTCAATTTCTTCTCAATAGATCTGGATGGGTATCTATTTACAACTATCTATCAATTGGACACTTAACCATTTCGTATTTCTTATCTGGTCAAACTCCTTGACTTCTTCATTATTTCCATTGTTTGAAAGATTATTATGCAACTCACTTTCTATTTCTGATTTTGGTTTCTGTTAGCACTCGCTTAATGATTCAATTATACCCTATTGTTTAATAATAGACTGTTATATGTTTATGATGTACACATAAATACGATTGTACAGTTTTCGGAGATGATATCATCGAAAAAGATTTACAAGTGTTTCTTAAACAAACATTTTTCGATGTTCTCCAATTCACCTAATTTAATCATTTGCGTAGAGAAAGTGATCGAATAGCCTAGTTATTTATTCTGGCCAATAAGTTCAAAATTCAGGATATCCGAATGATGAATGGTTAAATTAGTAAAAACACTGAAAAAAAAATTATCTGTTTTAATTTAATCAAAGAAAATCTGTCTTGTTTCTTTTCTATTGACACTGAACTGTTTTCAATTTCCTTACATTATTCATATATATTTTTTTTAATTTTAGCCTCTAACAAAACCGTTAGCCTCTCCAACAACACTTTTACCTCGTTCCATTGTAGTTTGTCAATCGATTACAGATAAAACAGATTTGACCTGTTTGAATATTACAAATTCGACTACTACTACTACTGATACGAGTGTACGACAGTTAAATAATCGGAAACCAGAATGTCGACTAATTGCTGCTTCACTTGACAATCTATCGGATAAACAATTGACAACATTGAATAATAATAAACGATGTCGTAGTGGTCCAGCTACTACTATTACACAATCGATTTCACCACCAGTAAACAACTCATATAATATATTATCACTTGGTAGTGGTAACAAGAGAACACGACATGCTTCTCAGTTTGAAGAGCTGACTAGTAGTCGAAAAATCTCTGGAACATTGGATTATAAGCCTAATTCTGATATTATACCCAGTCCACCATTCACTTCATTAACACAACTTCTTATGCAAGATTTCCCATCTATTACAGATATCATCTCCAATTCACCTACTCCAATCGATCACCCTCCAAAGTATACTACTGCATATGAACAAAATAATAATGTTAATAAATCAATGAAATCAGTGTTGAATGAAACAAATTATGATATACTGACATCCAATTCAACCTTATCAGTTGATAAAGAAAAGGTGATCAATGTGAATAATTTGCACAACAACAACAACAACAACAAGTCGTTTCTTCCTCAAATTCATCCACTTAATGTGTCCAATGAAAAATATCCAAGTAACCAAAGTAATTACATTTTGTGTGTGTTTAATGGGCAATTCGTTGAACTTAGTAGAATGTTTAGAGTTGTTTTAAACACTATCTTTCTTATTGTGGCTAACAGAAGAATCCAGGATACGCGTTTTTAACTCAGCGATGGACACAGATTGACCACATTGCTGTTAGTCATAACTAGAGAGGATCGGTGGAAGACTGCCGCTCCTTCTGGAGTACCTATTTGGATAGCTACCACGCGTTGTTCCCAGCACGTATATGCCTGCGTCTTAATGGAGGTAAAAAAGACTTGTCAACAAAACTACTACGAGTGCTGCTCGACAACGAAAACACCAAAGCCGCCTTCAGTGAGAAGTTGGCTAGGCAGTCATCGGAACAGAAAACTATCACTCATCCAGTAGAAGCTTGATGCCGTCTCCAGTCTGCTGTAAAAGCAGCATTGAAGACTGTAGCCGACCCCGAAAGCGTAGCTAAAATGAGCCAGTGGATATCATTAGCTTCTTCCGAACTAATGCATGCACATGAACGCATCCCTGCAGGCTCTGAGTACAATGAAGAGCGAACGCAACTTAAAAGTAGATTGAGAAAAAGTCTACGCAACGATCGTGAACAGTGGTGGGCAGCAAAGGTTAAAGAGATGGAAAAGGCAGCGGCGACTGGTAATAGTAGACAGTTATTTACACTTATTAAGTAGACTGGGGGAAAAGATCAACAACAGTTAGTGAGGCTATAGGGGAGGAAGACGGATCTGCGATTCACTCGCAGAGGAGACGACTGGAATGATGGGCAGAACACTTCGAGGAGCAGTTTAACTGACCTCCAGCCACGATTGCGTTGCTCGCTATCCAGTCGGATGCTGAATGGAACATTGGGATAGGTCCCTCAACAATAACGTGAAGTCGAGAAAGCAGTAGGTAACCTGAGATGAGGGAGGGCAGCAGGATCAGACGGACTAACTCCAGAGGTATACAAGGATGGTGGTAATAAGGTGCTCTTAATCAGGTTAACAGAAGTGTTAACCAGTATATAAGAATTAAATACTGTCCCCACTGACTGGTCTGAATCACCGATAATTCTAGTATTCAAGAAAGGCGTAAAGTCCTCTTATGATTACGCCAGAGGAATCAGCCTGACGAACATAGTGTCCAAGATCGTAGGTTCTATAATTCTCCGACGCCTGAGTGGAGCTCGAAAACAGCAAACCCGAGAAAACCAAGCAGACAGGCTTTAGACTTAGCCGCGGGTGTATCGACCAAATATTCACTCTCCCCCAGGTTCTGGAACACAGACGCGCTTACCGATGCCAACACTAGCTGTATTTTTTGACGTGAAGGTGGCATTCAACTCCGTTGATCGAGAAGTCTTATGGTAATGTCTCTCACTGAAAGGCGTGCCGAGTAAGTACATCACCTCACTGAAGACTCTCTACTGGAAACCTGGTGGGCATGTTAGAACCTATGGTGAGATATCCGGAGAGCTGAACTCATCGAGTGGTGTCTGTGAAGCATGCCCACTGTCTGTTTCCATTCTTATTGAATTTTATCATAGATATTCTCATGGAGGTGTCTCCCTCTCGTCATCCGATTACACAGAGATTGACCTAATCGGTGGAGGGTTTCCGTTAGACCTAGAATATGCAGATGACATAGTCCTGTTGAGTGAAGACGCTGACAAGATGCAGAGTCTCCTGGAAACTTTGAGTGTCAATTTGAGAATGTTTGGGATGTGCTTGTCACCACCCAAGTGGAGATTGTTGCTTTGGGATTGGTCTTCAACGGTGCACCATCATGACTAACAATAGAGAGTGTAGTGATTGAGTGTGTCGACCACTTCAGTTACCTGGGTAGTCGGATCTCTGTCCTACGATGGTGGCTCAGTTGCCTATGAAATCTCTGCACGAATACAAAAGGCTGAGTTGGCTTTCGCCAACTTAGACAACCTGTGGCGTCGCCTTGATATGCGTTTGTCTATTAAGGGTCGCGTGTACTGCACCTGCACCTGCACAGCACTCCCCTCTCTTCTACTCTCTGGCTGTGAAACATGACCATCGAAGGTGGAAGACATGAGAAGGCTTGAAGTGTTTGACCACCGTTGCCTTCGTAGTATAGACCAGACCAGACCAGACCAGACCAGACCAGACCAGACCAGACCAGACCAGACCAGACCAGACCGTATTCCGTGGTATCACCACATGAGTAACACACAAGTCAGGTGTAGAGTTTTAGGGAGATGAGGTAATTCAGTTGACACGATTGTGAACCTTCATCGACTGAGTTCGCATGGTTGGGACACGTGTTACGCATGCCTGGTCGCCGATTACCTCGTCACACAATGTTGGTCGAAGTAGGTTCAGGCTGGAGAGCGGGTGAGTATGGCCAGACTAAAACATGACATGGCATGAATGTATGAAGTGTTTGACTGTTGGTTTGAGTCATGTGTGGTGATGTAGACTAGCCGGTTGGGGTCGATGGGACAAGAGGAAGGAGTAGTTGGAGACTGACTGACTGTATGTGATCATCACATGGTTGAGAACCGATGTCAGTGGTTAAGATGAATGCACACACACATTATCCTCATCTTAACGACGCAATACCGAATCTCACCATTTTCTCATTCTTCCTCTTTCTCTCTCTTTGAGTAGTTTATATTTGTATTGATTGAATTTTGTTTTCTTCATGTTGCAGTTCACTGCTTTTTTACTTGATGTGGTGATATGAAGTGTGGCAAGTTGGAGTGTTAGGCAGTAATGTCTCTTCCTATGTTGATATTGATCTTGATGGATACGCTTTTCGTCCTTTTAGGATTCGTCAGCTGAATGTGCCTACATGCCAGTGTGGAGTGTTGTTCCCGCCGAGATTGGAACTTCGTACCCATCACTTTAGATGCCGTGTTATCCACTATGCCACGGAGGAATTGTTAGCCACATCGAGCAACATGGATAAATGAGATCTGTAGAGTATGAGGAGTTGCTATATTTTGCTGGTTTCCTCTTTACCTACATACAAGCTATTGAATACTTATATCAGGTAGATAACCTAATTGAAACTAGAAAGTATGTTAGATGGCACTTTAGTTGATAGAGAACTGACCCTTATATTTATTTAGGGAGTTGACTCAACCAATTTGGTCATCTGTTCGAACACCTCTTTGGACCTACCTAAGTTCCGGCAGTCAAATATTATCATTAGCCCTCTCTCACACGCACAACAGTTGCGGCCCATTTGTTGTTATGATTTGGAAACTGCTGTGGCGGCTTACGATGCATGGATATCGATTGTCAGCCACCAACATTCGAAAAATCCCTAGTTGATTTCCGACTCGACTGATCACTGGAGAAGTTACGATGGACGTGTAGAGACGTGTATTTCGGGTCAAAAGATCGAAGATCGAAACAATGGAAAATACAAGTAACTCATACATAGTTCGCTGTTTAAGGTAATCCTATTGGTTGGCTGATCCATCTATCTGTCTAATTGTAGAAGTGATGACATAAAGTACATTCTGGTTGATCTGTCTGCAGACTAGTCATTTCTCTATATCTTCATATCACTGTCTACTGCACGAACATGTGCACAAGATAGTTGAGTGAATTTTGATCTGGATTCGATTCAACACTTTAATGTTGTTACATTATTTTGTATGGAGCGTCCTTTTTGATGCTTGAGTTTGCCATATATTGAATATGAATCCAACAGTCTACACTGTAACCATAATGGCATAAATGTTATCACACATTATCTTCATCGTTCTACCTCTTTCCTCTCTTTTAATACTTTTTATTGTTGTTGATCGATACTTCGGTATCTCTTCATCTTTCATTTCTATGCTTTACTGCTTGATGTATTGTAATGAGAGGTGCGGCAACTTGGATCATTATGCAATTATGCCTGTTCTTATGTTATTGATGATAATGATGTGAGCGATAGTTTCTAGTCACAAAAAAAGTCAATGGTGTGTATATTAAAAATTTAGGGTAATATTGATTGTTCGTTTTTTGCGTGTATACGGGATTATTATCTCTACAAATTCTGCTGTTTGATAGGTGTATAACATAAGATTTCAAAGTTTCGTTCGTAGATTTCATTGGTACACGAATTGTTAGAGATCAGTTATTATTTTTTTTAACCATGTATTGATCTCTCTTCTGTCAATAAGGAATGAATTGATTAGGTGCTTTGCCCACCTCACCTACTTAGGAAATTGGATCAATCGTGATGGGCTAGTTAACGACAAAATCTCAGCACGAATACTGATGCTTTGATTAGTTTCTTCCCACTGACATCACCGACAACCCCATCATGGTGTCCAATTACTTACTAAGAGTTAAGCGTACTGCGTAGCAGTTTTCTCTGTTCTACTATGTCACTGTGAAACATGAATATTAAAGGTGGAGGACATGAGACGGCTTCAGGTGTTCCACTATACTTACCTTCGTAGTATACACCTAGTGTCGTGGTTCGGAGATTCTGTACCATTCATGAAGCAACAATTCTCATTATGCTGACGAGAAACGTATCTAAAACATTTTCAAACTGCCACTCAGATTATCTAGAGGACTCTGTATCGTTTTAGCGTCTTCACTCGATATGATTGTATCGTTCGTATAGTTTAGGTCTTCTGTCGAAACTCTTACAACGCGATCGATATCTTTTAAGTCAGGTGAGGGAGACTTAACTTTGATAACTTACACGGTAGGATACTCTAGGCTAGAACAAAACCACAGTTGTTCGACTGTTAATCTTATCTGATGAAAAGTAAATTAAGTGCCTAGTATCCATGTGATTTCTGCTATCTGTTTTTTATTCTTTTGTTATCATAGGTTACATGGATGAGAAGATGGGTATAATGTGTATTTTTTTCGTTTGATTGATCTTTAGTCTTCATAGTAGATATCACTGTTTATCATTAAAAGAAATGAGTTTTAATTTGGGTAATCTTAAAGATAACTGATAGCTGTGCTAGTCGACAAAGATATCCATAAGTTACTGCATCAAAAATCCTCAAACTCGCTATGAAGTATACCCCCCCCCTCGATATATCTGAATGGATAGTCTTCGCATCTTCTCTAACGTCATGGACATCACTTCGTCTTTTCTTTATTTTCCAAGACTACTTCCTTATCGATTGACATCAATATTTTGCCTTTTCAATAAAATTAAAGTTTAGTTTTTGTCCTTTGTTGGGACAGCAAAATATCTTATTAAAGACATATTTGTTGATTGCAGGTTTGTATTCTTCATGAACTGACATAAGTTGGGGAAACATTGGAAACTTGGGAGCACTAGACAGCAGCTGTCTCGTTATCAGTGTGCACCCGTCACCCTGCCCCACTACAGGTTGAAGCCCAAATGTTCTGGTTACGTGGCCAGCACATTGCCGTTGCGCCAACACTGGATCAGAATCCAATGGTTCATATTTCCTACTTCCGTCAGCTCACACTATAGAACAACCTCCATCCAATGCTGTCGTTAAATAACTGCCCAGTGCCCTCAAGGTTTCCATTGTTTCTCCAACTGATGTTAGTTCACGATGAATACCAAACTGAAATCAATAAATAAATCCATAAAAACCTCCGTCGCCGCTGTGATATCCGTTTGTCTATTAAGGGTCGCGTGTACTGCACCTGCACAGCACTCCCCTCTCTTCTACTCTCTGGCTGTGAAACATGACCATCGAAGGTGGAAGACATGAGAAGGCTTGAAGTGTTTGACCACCGTTGCCTTCGTAGTATAGACCAGACCAGACCAGACCAGACCAGACCAGACCAGACCAGACCAGACCAGACGTATTCCGTGGTATCACCACATGAGTAACACACAAGTCAGGTGTAGAGTTTTAGGGAGATGAGGTAATTCAGTTGACACGATTGTGAACCTTCATCGACTGAGTTCGCATGGTTGGGACACGTGTTACGCATGCCTGGTCGCCGATTACCTCGTCACACAATGTTGGTCGAAGTAGGTTCAGGCTGGAGAGCGGGTGAGTATGGCCAGACTAAAACATGACATGGCATGAATGTATGAAGTGTTTGACTGTTGGTTTGAGTCATGTGTGGTGATGTAGACTAGCCGGTTGGGGTCGATGGGACAAGAGGAAGGAGTAGTTGGAGACTGACTGACTGTATGTGATCATCACATGGTTGAGAACCGATGTCAGTGGTTAAGATGAATGCACACACACATTATCCTCATCTTAACGACGCAATACCGAATCTCACCATTTTCTCATTCTTCCTCTTTCTCTCTCTTTGAGTAGTTTATATTTGTATTGATTGAATTTTGTTTTCTTCATGTTGCAGTTCACTGCTTTTTTACTTGATGTGGTGATATGAAGTGTGGCAAGTTGGAGTGTTAGGCAGTAATGTCTCTTCCTATGTTGATATTGATGGTGATGACACAAACCTCGAAATTGAACTTATATTATTTGTTTTACTGGTTTGGACTCATCAAAATCTTGATATTACTGTCGACTAGAGTATAATATTCAATATATTTCGTGATATAATACTCTAGAAATCCGCGGTGGAAGTTAACGGGTCGCTGCAGTTGATGGGTATTTTTGTTTCTGCATGGTTATGACGAGCCTTATAATTAATATTTTAGTGTATTGTTTGTTTTACGGAAGTATTAATCGAGCGTGATTTGTGCCTTTTTTTTAAAATTTGTTTACTTAGATGTTCACATGAGTTCAAATTGTGCTACTACTACGACTGCTGCTGCTACTACTACTACTACTAGTATTACTACTGCTACTTCTTCTTCTTCTACTACTATTACTACTTCTTCTGGTAAACATATACCACTCTCAGATCGTAATAACATGGAAGTATCGTCGATCTTATCTTCATGGTCTACATCAGTTCCATCTACTGTAAAATCTAGCATTGAAAGTAAAGATACATTTCCCGTACGAGGAACTAAGGCAAGTAATATAAATTCTGGAGGTTCAGTTCCTGTACAATCCAGTTTGTGTCGATTGTTATTAGATGCTCAATTGGAACCAGAGGAAATATCTGATGCTGTAGCAAATGCTCAAGTCTCAGAAATATCATATTGTCATAGCACTGAATCCAAAGAACAAAGATTTGGTACATCTTTGAAGGATGAGTAAGTTGTTAGCTTTTTTATGGAGAAGAATTTTCTACTTTTTTCCTTTTAATTTTCAAAAACAGAAGGTAAGAAGAGAGCTTTAGTGTGTATGATCATATCTGGTTTCGATTCTCAACTCTAGCTGGTCTGGTAACGTCTAAAGTCACTGGGATTTTACAATCGTTTATACCTAAAGCCACTTTCCTTACTTCAGCCTTAGGAATCATTAAGTATCATGACAACGTCACTCTATAGTTGTGGCACACAACCTGGAACATAAAAGTGGAACTTGTTATAATGGGTTACTGTATTTAACAAACTACTATGTTGTATGATCTCCTGGACTCATCTAGAGAATCATGAGGCAATAACATGCGAACACAACACCTCTATCCTTCATCCTACATCATCATCATCATCAATATCAACATAGGAAGAGACATTACTGTCTAACACTCCAACTTGCCACACTTCATATCACCACATCAAGTAAAAAGGCAGTGAACTGCAACATGAAGAAAACAAAATTCAATCAATACAAATATAAACTACTCAAAGAGAGAGAAAGAGGAAGAATGAGAAAATGGTGAGATTCGGTATTGCGTCGTTAAGATGAGGATAATGTGTGTGTGCATACATCTTAACCACTGACATCGGTTCTCAACCATGTGATGATCACATACAGTCAGTCAGTCTCCAACTACTCCTTCCTCTTGTCCCATCGACCCCAATCGGCTAGTCTACATCACCACACATGACTCAAACCAACAGTCAAACACTTCATACATTCATGCCATGTCATGTTTTAGTCTGGCCATACTCACCCGCTCTCCAGCCTGAACCTACTTCGACCAACATTGTGTGACGAGGTAATCGGCGACCAGGCATGCGTAACACGTGTCGATGAAGGTTCACAATCGTGTCAACTGAATTACCTCATCTCCCTAAAACTCTACACCTGACTTGTGTGTTACTCATGTGGTGATACCACGGAATACGGTCTGGTCTGGTCTGGTCTGGTCTATACTACGAAGGCAACGGTGGTCAAACACTTCAAGCCTTCTCATGTCTTCCACCTTCGATGGTCATGTTTCACAGCCAGAGAGTAGAAGAGAGGGGAGTGCTGTGCAGGTGCAGTACACGCGACCCTTAATGGACAAACGCATATCAAGGCGATGCCACAGGTTGTCTAAGTTGGCGAAAGCCAACTCAGCCTTTTGTATTCGTACAGAGATTTCATAGGCAACTGAGCCACCATCGTAGGACTGATCCGACTACCCAGGTAACTGAAGTAGTCGACACACTCAACCACTACACTCTCTATTGTCAGCCATGGTGGTGCACCGTTGAAGACCAATCCCAAAGCAACAATCTCCATTGGGTGGTGACAAGCACATCCCAAACATTCTCATATCGCCATTCAAGATGCTCAGAAGACTGGTTAATTTCTGTTTTCTAGTTGAATGTAAATCAATCCAAGCTAAACCTGAAACTTCGAAACAGGTCATTTGTAACTGACCTCAAGAAGATACTCATGGACTTGGCAGTCGTGGTTCAAGAATTCGTAACTTTCCACAGTTTGTTTAACTACAAATTATCAATCTCCTATACAATCCAATCAACACTCAACTTCCTCCGGATGAATAACTGCCTTCAACAGCTCCACCCTCTAATTTTTTTCACATCTCACGGTGAATATTCTTACCTCATTTCTTTTATTTCTCCCTGCTCTGATGCTTTCTATACAAATTCAAGTTCACAAAAGATCATCCTTCGTTACCTGAATCCGCACCTAAGCTACATTGTATTCACACCGTCCTTAAAATCGATCAACAAACTTCGTCAGCCTTAATTGCGGTATCTCGGACCATCAACATATGTCGTGTCCGTAGTTTTTCCCATGAAGTCGCCTGGATAATATAGCGATACTTCATAATTCACCCTTTGCATTTCTGGAAATTAGATGGTTTTGGCGTTCTTGGTGGTGTAGCATTAAGTGCTGAACTGGAAAGTGCACTTCTCGTGTAGACCTCAGTTTGTGGTTGTCTGGGCGCTGTTCAACTGAGTGTTGGAATGAAGACTCAAGAGAACAATGTCTCGTCGTAATCTCTGCTTACGCACCCAATGCTTGGAGTTTGGATGTAAAGAAGGATGAGTTCTACCGAAACCTGTCTAACCTCCTACTGAAAGCTAAGCGCTCAGACGTGGTAGTTGTTGCAGGTGATTTCAATGTACAAATACGTGGACTCAGTCAGACAGAAAGGCATTTAGGTGACATTTTCGGAATCCCACCCGAAGGAACAGAAATCGGTAATCACCTGCTACAACTGTGCTGAGTTAATTTATTTCTAATCAGCCCAAACTCCAGACATGAAGGGAGACATTAGCCAACGTGGTATCCACCACGCTCAGCTCAGGGGAGAACACAGATGGACTACACCACCATACGTTATCGCTGTAGACTGCCTCTTCTTCTGGAGCCATGTGCTTGGACAGGAACCATGCATTGGTTCGAGCGCGTGTATGTTTTCGTCTCAGTGGACGCAGGGAAACTTTATCACCCAGAGCATCACGAGTGCATCTCGATAATGAGAACACTAAGGTCGCTTTCAGTGAAAAATTGGCTAAGTAGTTATTGGAACAGATGACTATCATTTATCCAGAAGAAGCTTGGTGCCATTTCCAGTCTACTGTAAAAATAGCATTGAAGACTGTAGCCGACTCTCACAGAGTGGTTAAGAAAAGCCAGTGGATATCAGCTGCTTCTTCAGACTTAGTTGATGTACGCGAACGCATCCCCGAAGACTCTGAATACAATGAAGAGCGAGTGAAACTCAAATGTAAACTGAAAAAAGGTCTACGCAATGACTGCGAATAATGGTGGGTAGTGAAGGCTTAAGAGATGAAAAAGGCAGCTGCGATAGGTAACAGTGGATAGTTGTTTAAACTTATTAAGGAAGCTGGGTCGAAAGATCATTGGTTTGTGAAACAGTAGTGGTAAAGGATGGGTTTGTGGTTCAGTCTCAGAGAAGATGACTGTAACAATTGGCGGAACACTCTGATGAACACTTCAGCCGGCCTTCAGTTACTACTTCCTTGCCGATTATCCAATTGGAGTCTGAATGGAACATTAAGATAGCCCCTCAACACTTGCAGAAGCGGTAGTTAACTTGAAATCAGGAAGGTTTACAGGACCAGACGGACTAGTTCCTGAGGTATGTACGGAGGTTGGTTGAGGATTTTTAGTCATGTTAGCTGTTATATGGGAGTCAGATATGATCTCATCTGACTAGTCCTAATCGCTTATTGTCCCAGTCTTCGAGAAAGGCGATAAATTCTCTTGTGACAATTATGGAGGATTCGTCTGATCGGTATAGTGTCTGAAATTTTAGGTTCTATTATTATTAGATGACTGAGTGCAGCTTCGAAACAGAAAATTAAAAAAAACCCAGGTATCTCATACGCTGTATTTCTCGATCTGAAAGCGACATTCGTCCCCGTCTGTTTGAGAGGCATTATAGTAGCGTCTGTCACTGAAACAGAGATGCCTAGTTAGCTCCGTCCTTGAACATTTGTACTTGTCAGAGCTTACGGTAAATTGTACACATTGAGTGGTATCCATTCCCTCCATTCTCACTCAACTTTATCATAGGCATACTTCTGGAGGTGTTGTCTGATTGAGAGGGATCTTTCTTATTATAAAAGTCTCCTTGGTGGATCTAGACTACACAGATTACGTAGTCATTATTATGTGAAGATCCATAGTCTCCTGGATACCTTGATTGTCAATTCGAGAATATTTGGCTAGTGTTTCCCACCACCGAAGTGCATATTATTGTTCTAGTACGGATCTTTTTTTGTGCCTTTTTAGCAATAAACCGAATCAGTCCTGATATGTCAGTGATCAATGAAATCTTCGCAGGAATACAAAAGGTTGACTTGACCTTCACCAACTTAGGCCATCTTCGATACTAGTGTGATTTTGAGTCGCCTATTAAGGTTGAGAATCGAGTATACCGCGCTGCATAGCCGTATTAGAGCCTATTGTGTGATGTCGGATGAGCTGTGTACGTCAAGTAGTGTGCGCCCAGGATACCCACTGTCTTCATTCTTATTCAATTTTATCATAGATATTTTTATGGAGAACTCCCTCTCGTCATCTGACTTCACAGGGACTAACCTAACCACAGGAGAATTTTTGGTAGACACTGACGTGATGCAGAGTCTTCTGAACATTTTGAGTGGCAATTTACCAATGTTTGGGATGTTTCTCACCACCCAGATCTAAATTGTTGCTCCAGGACTGGTCTTCTGTTGTACCCAGACTAACAATAGAGAGTATAGTGGTTGCCTGCGCTGAACACTTCACTTACCTGGGAAGTCGGATCAGCCCAAATGTGGCGTCGCCATGATATCTGATCGTCTATTAAGAGTCGAGTGTTTTGTGATGCAGTCCACTCTGTTCTACTGTATGGCTGTGAAATATGTCCATTGAAGGTGGAAGATATGAGGTTTCTGGTGTTTGACCACCATTATCTTCTTGGCATACGTCGCCTGGTTAACTAGTTCACTAGTTACTAGCCAGTCCTAAGCCCGTGTAAAAAGGGAAGGTTGGGCATACGGATAGCAACCCTACCCCGTAAAACAAATCTAACCGCTAAAGAAACTTCACAGCACAAACAAAATATAAAAAATAAAAACAAAATTACTCCTCACTGGAATCAGAGAGGCGAAATGACGCCGGTTGGTGAAAGCCTGCCTTAGGGAAGCCAATTGGCCCCTGTGTCTTCTCTCTCTCGATGCAAGCGAAAGTAAACATGGGCACATGGAATGTCCGCACCATGTTTGAACCCAGCAAGGCAGCTCATATTGCAAACGAGATGGGAAGGTATAGCATTGAAGTGCTAGGAATTTGCGAAAGCAGGTGGAATGGAAGTGGACTCTCCAGACTGCCAACTGGAGGATCAATAATCTACTCCAATATTATCACCCAGACGACAACCACGAGCAAAGCACACTGAGTTCTCGAGTGGCTATCATGATGTCCCCAACAGCATCGAAGGCCCTCATGCAGTGGGAACCAATCTCCTCCTGCAGGATCATGACAGCAAGGTTCAACTCAAAAGAAAGAAAGGTCATAATCATAAATGCTACACTATGCACCTACAAATAATACAGAGCAAGAGAAAATGTAGGAATTCTATAGACAACTTCAATCAACATTGGACAAGGGCTCAGTTGGGGATGTCAAAATTCTAGTGGGTGGGGTGACATGAATGCCAAACTGGGAGCAGAAAACACAGGAAGAGAACTAACCATGGGCCGAGAAGCGCTAGGTGAAATGAATGAGAATGGGGAATTGTTTGCAGAATTCTGTGCATTCAACGACTTGGTGATTGGAGGCGATGCAGTGTGTTCAAGCACAAGGATATCCACAAAGCGACATGGATTTCACCAGACACCAGGACACAACAAAAATCAGATCGACTTTATCTCAATGTGAAGAAAGTGGAGATGGAGACGCAGCCTACTTGACACAAGGTCAAGAAGAGGAGCCGATGTAGGTTCAGACCACTATCTAGTGCAAGGAGCCTAGTTTCTTCAAAATCAAGTTGAAAGCCTTCAAGGCAGCTGATGATAGACCGCAGTTCAAGTACAACACTGGGAAACTGAAGGATGAAACTACAAAGGAAATCTTCACGTCAGCCATCAAGACAAAATGGGAGATATCGAAGAACACCCCTGAAGAAATTTGTGTGGAAGAACATTGGAAGAGATGTGGGAAGAAACCTGCACTACCATTTTAGGAAGGAAGAAGAAAGAAGATAAGGAATGGATCTCGATGGATACATGGAAGCTGATAGAGGAGGAAGAGGAGGATGGTGAAGCAGAAGATAAACCAGTGCAAGGATGGATGATGAGAAGAGGAACTGAGTACAATGTATAAAACACAACACTGGACAAAGAAGTGAAGAAGAGTGCACGGAAAGACAAAAGATACTTCTGTGACACATTGGCAAGGGAAGCAGAACAGGCTGCCGGATGGAGAGACCTTACAACATTGTATCAAATAACCAGGTTACTATCTATCAGGGAAGAGATCAACGCAGACGAAACCAATAAAAGATGATGAGGGAAATTTAATTACGAAAGAAGAGAAACAAAGGAAACAATGGGCTGACCACTTCAAGAAGCTCTTGAATCGACCACCACCACCATCTCCACCTGCACTTCGTCGAGAAATACCACCTGCAGCCCGGCCACTGAACTACAAGTGAACATAAATCCTCCAACAAAAATGAAAGTCCTGAACGCCATAAAGCTACTGAAATGTGGGAAAGCAGCAGGACCAGAAGGTGGAATTCCGCCACAAGCACTGAAAACAGACGCAGAGACAACAGTGGACATGCTCACACCACACCACTATTGCAGAAGGTGAGGAAGGAAGGGAAGGTACCTGTGCATTGATTGGAAGAAGGGTTACCTTGTCAAACTTCTGAAGAAGGGAGACCTCAGTGTTTGCAAGAACTGGCGCGGAATCACACTCCTGTCTACCCAAAGCAAGCAAAATATTAGGTCGCATTATCTTGGAGAGACTAAAGGATGCACTGGATTCAAAACTACGACACGAACAGGCAGGCTTCAGGAAGCACAAATCATGTGCGAATCAAATTGCAACGCAACGCTTCGCATCATCATAGAACAGAGTATAGAATGGCAATCAACTGTCTACCTCAACTTTATCGACTTTGAGAAGGCCTTTGACAGCGTCGACCGAGAAGTAATTTGGCAATTGCTTCAACATTACGGAATACCGCAAATCTTTATGAATCTCATTCAACAACTATATGAAGACGCCACATGCCAAGTAATTCACAATGGGAAGCTCAGTGATGCTTTTGAAGGAAAGACAGGAGTGAGACAAGGCTGTCTACTATCACCCATGATATTCTTGATTGTGGTCGACTGGATCATGCAATAAACAGTGAGCAGCGAGAAGAGGGGGATACAATGGCTGGACTGGGGAAAAGGACCTAGAAGATCTGGATTTCGCCGATCACCTGTTGCTGATGTCACACAAACTTGAAGATCTATAGGCGAAATCTAACAAGTTGACAGAAGAGGCAGGGCAGCGAAGGGATAGGGGACTTCAAGTGAATGTAAAGAAGATAGAAGTGATGAAGATACCGCACCAACATCTCCAACAACAACAACAACAAACTGCAATCACCATAAACGGTAGAAACTTAAAGGAAGTAACCTCCTTCACCTATCTAGGAAGCACTGTTTCAACTACAGGCGGGACAGACGAGGATGCTAAAGCCAGTCAGGATCGGAAAAGCAAGACAGGCCTTCCTTCATTAACCTGAAACCAGTGTGGAGATCTTCTACACTGCACTCAGCATAAAGCATGGACAAAGTCTGGATTTTCAACATCAACGTCAAATCAGTGCTTCTGTGTGGTGGATGAGAGACTTGGCTGGTTACGAAAGGCATTTCCAACAAAACTACAGACATTCATCAACAACTGCCTACGCTGACTCGTTACTGAAGATCAGATGGATTGCCAGAAAGAATAAGCAACAAGGAACTCTGGGAACGAACCAACCAAGAAGCTATCGCCCAACAAATATGTAGAAGGAAGTGGAGATGGATTGGGCATGCAGTGAGAAGGCTGACTGGGGACATCACGCGTCAGGCCAGGCACTCGAGTGGAACCCAAAGGGAAACAATGAGTTGGGTGTCCCAGGTGAGGGTGACATGGAGGAGATGGTGTGAGGAAGAAATGAAAGGTTGTAGGCAGTCGTGGTGCCAGGTTGAGAAGACTGCAGAGAAGAGAGTGAAATGGAGATGTGCTAGTGAAGCTTGATGTTCCACTAGGAACCCAAGAGACAAATAATAATTGTAATTTGTTATGTTTTGCTCTACTCTCAACACTGTCTATTTAAGAGAACTCTAGTTTGAAATATATTAATGTTACATTTTCCTAAGACAACAGTTTTATATATATTCGGAATGAATAGAATACGCAGGCTTAGCTGACACCAACTTAGTACGCAAGAAGCACTGACTGCAACCATGGGACAAATAGAGAGAAGACCGAAGCTGGATGATGGGAGAGTTTATTGTTCCGAGAATATAATAATAATCAATCCCAAAACACGTGAATATGTACACCCATGAAAAATGACCTTGTCCCCAATTTGAGATATGTACATAGTAAGAGTAAAGGTTAAATAATCAGCGAATTTCATTACAATGGGGGCAGAAAATAGGACTACTAGTCATACCATACCGTAAAAAAATGGTATGGGAATGACACGTTAAAATGTTCAGATCAATAACAATGTTTGATACAAAACTGAGGCATCACAACGACTAAGTTTTCAGAAGATTCATAAACCTTTAAACAACATTTATTTATGAATGTGACCAAATAGCAGCATTTCTGGCGTTTAGTGGAATCACTATCTGAGAAATGTTGAGCTCAGATGGAAGGGCAGTAGAAAAGACAGGTAAGTTGATTGGTGAAGTTGTGTACCTTGTTGGTCGACTAAGATAGCTTAGACATGTACTGCGTTGCGCTTGCCACCGCTTACCTCAACCGTACGATACTAGGGTTAGATTAGGTTAGAAGAGAGTTTAGACGAAGATGTGGTACCAATCAATGAAGTCCATGAGTGTTGGTCGTAATCATGTGGAGAGAGATGTAGACAGCCTGACTTGGTATCTCCGAGACGATAAGAATGAGTGATTGAGTAGTCTAGGTAACATAGCTGAGAATCGGTCACAATGGTATAGACGTATTCACTCCTTTGACGTTTTCTAAAACTTGAATATTTGCATTAAACATTATCTTCAAATTGTTTATTCTCCTCTCATACAATTTTGTCTAATTTGGTATCAGTTTTTTTAATATCCACCTGTTTTTTTTGAAATGTAGCAAGGTGGTTGGATGCAGTTGTTTTAATGTTGATTTCATTTATCTACTGTCTGTCTGTACTCCGGTTTGGTGGAAAGTTTTAAGTTGATAGCAGATACACTCATTTATTTGATAATGGTTAATAACGAAATACAGAACATAAGGTTCCTCATACTTAGAACTTATTAGATTGATATATATGGATCAAAGTGAGTGGTGAGGTTCCCCCCTCCACTTAGGATTCCAACTCAACCTCCATCTTTTCTAAATTGATCAGTTACATTTTATATTTCTATCAAGTAGTCTTTTATTTCTTGTTACCTGTACTTTAGAATTTTGATTCCATAATGAGCTAATTTTTCATATTTTTATGTATTTTATTTACTCATGAACAGTATGCGATTTACTTCATTTGCGGATAGTAGTCATTCATGTGATGAACAGCTGCGGATTAGTGGATCAACTATCAATACGTCTAGTTGTCAATCAGTAACACCATATTCTATAGCTCCAGTTGAATGGAATGATGATGATCTGCAACAATTAATACATGAGGCTACAGTTAACTCTGATGATAAGGTGTTAGAAAAAAATCCATGTACCTCTTCACCATCATCATTACTCCTATTACCACCGAAGCGACATCCTTCTGCTTCATCAAAGGAGATTGCTGAAGAGGTGGAAATTTTATGTGAAATACTACGACGTGATGAGTTGGAACGAAATCATCCAAAACCAGAATCATCTTATAATCCATGTGATACAACTAATTCTACTTCATATATAAGTGAATCACCTTGTTCTAAACGATCTCGATTCTCCTCATCTACTTCAATCTCTGAACATCAAACTCTAGATGGTGATAATGTAATTAATGATGGTGAATTGACTTATCGAAATGAAGTTAATTGGCAGAATGATGCTAAGGCTGTAGCACGTATCTGTGAACAACTTCAACAAGGCTTAGTTTCTGACAAATCTACATACACAACATTGAATACTACAACAGATTTTTCTAGCTATTCTATCATTTCGAATAACAATACTTCTACATCATGCAATAATCTACTGGAGTGTTCTATTTCACGAAATGATGAAAAGATAATATCGAAGCATTCACCTCTTGATAATAACTCAGGTAATTGTTATATTGCTTTTTGAGTTGTTACTTGTTTTTTTCAAGTGTTTTCTTTTTCCTCTGATTATTTCCAAGTTTATTCTACTTGTATATTACTCATTCCTATAATACTTTTCAGTTGTTTATAAATGACGGTTTACCAGCTATTGGTTTATTATTACCATTTGTCCCTTGGGTTCCTAGTGGAACATAGGGCTTCAGTAGCACGTCTCCATTCCACTGTGTTCTCTGAAATCTTTTCAACCTAGCTCCACGACAGCCCAAAAGCTTCATTTCTTCCTCACATGATCTCCTCCATGTCACTCGCCGTTTCCCATCTGGGTTCCATTCGAGTTCCTGACCTGGTGCGTGATGTCACCGAATAGTCTTCTCAGTGCATGCCTGGTTCAATCCATCTCCACTTCCTTCTACTGCATATCGGTAACACAGGTATTTTATTCTTAATTACACAGAAGATTATGAAGTATGTTGGTTTATTTAGCGAAGTAATACTTTTCATACTACGAAGAAGAGTTCGTTCTGTCCTGTTGTATGGCCGTGAGATCATCATCAATATAGGACCAGACATTACTGACTGCATAATGGTTCAAGTTACCACATTTCATCTAATCACATCAAGTAATAAGGCAATAAAATGAAAGGTGAAGAAGGAAAGAAAACTCGGACAAAAGGAGTACATAGTAGTAAACGAGAAGAGAGAGGAACGAGATGATGGGATGAAGTATAGCGGTTAAGATGAGAATAAGGTGTGTGTATATATCTGCGCCACTGACATCGATTTCCAGCTATATCATCTAGAGTTAGTCTCCAACCACTGGGTTCTCGTGTCCCGTGGGCTCCAACAGGCTTGTTTGCATCACCCTACATGGCTCAAACCAACAGTCAACGACTTCATGTATTGATATCACTTTTCAGTCTAGTTGAAAGCCCAAAGCGTTTTACGAGCCTCAACCTACTTCTGGCTATATTATGAGATGAGACTGACAATGACTAGGCACGCGTAACATATGTCCCAGCCAGCCATGTCAGTCGATGAAGGTTCACGACCGCATCAACTGACTTACCTCTTCTCCTTAAAACTCTACATCTGACTTTTGCATTACGTGCTGACACCATGGAATACGGCCTATACTACGAAGGCAGCGGTCATCAAATACCTGAACCCTTCTCATGTGAGATATGGTCGTTAAAATTAAAAGATGTGAAGCGGTCACACGTGTGTCTTCGGTGCTTTGCTCGTATTTGATAGAATCACTATGTGAACAATGCTGAGGTCGGGTGAAAGGTACTAGGCATGAAAGACAAATCAGTTGATGAGGTTGTGAACCTTAGTCGACTGAGATAGGTGATCTGTACATGTACTTAGCTGCACATACCGATCCACCGCCTACCTCGACGTTTCATCCTAGGGGGAGCTGGATTAGGTTGGAAAAGAGTTCAAGGTGACCAGATGAAGAAGTGGCTCTAGTCGATGAAATGTCTCACTGTTGATGTGAACCATGTGAGAAAATGTAGACTGCCTAGTTGGGGTCCTTGAGACGAAAGGAATCAGTGGTTGACAGATGACTCTTGGTGACATACCTGAAAATCAGTCACAATGATATATATATATATATATATATAAAATAACCAGACGAGTATCCCAACAGTTAAAAAGGTGATCGGAATCGGAAGGTACATCTATGCTCTGCTTTTGCTTGTAATACATTCAACCAAGAATCATGAAACTATACAGATTTACATTTCAAATCATTTCTTCATCTAAACTATACTATACATCAAGTCTAAAACATATATATATATATATATATATATATATATATATATATATATATATATATATATATATAGTTATGTGGGGCAATTAATTCTCTTCTATCTTCTCCAAACTAAGGATGTTCAATTACGCTATATATGTAGGATTGGTCATCCTATGGCAATACTTGCTGGCGTGTATTTGAAACACATGGAAACCGTTATACAGTCAATAGATTCATCTTATGTTGGATAAAATCCAGTGTCCTAGTCACCTCTTATATCATCCTATCCCAGTAATTTTCATATGCTGTAATATTGTCTGCGATATCACGAGTGAACTGAAGTGACTAGAACTGAAACGATGATTCCAATTGTTCCATCATCTTTGTCTACATTCGACCCGAAACCATGAGATGTGTAATCACACGCTTATTGTTATGATTTGGAAGACTACTATATGCTATGGCCGCTAACGATGCACAGATATAGAGTGTCAGCCACCAACATTCAACAGATTCCTAGCTGATTCCTGACTCGACTAATTAATGGAGAATACACGATGGACGTGTAGAAACGTGTATTGGAGTCGAAAGACTGAAAGGCCAAAATAAAGGAAAATATAGCTTATATATAGATAGTTCACTGCTTAGAATTATCCTATTGGTTGGTTGATCCGTCGTTTGTCTGTCTGGTTAACTGTAGACGCGATAACATAAAACACATTTTGATTAGTCCCTCTCCAGACTAGTCATTTCTCTCTATCCCCATATCACCTCCCTCTTCGAAAGAATGTTATTTGGGGTCAGACTGGGCCGCACTGTCTTTTTCTTCCATCTATCTGATCGACGCAGAGGGAGTTTCTCCTTGTTCACTGGGGGGATCAGTAGTCTTCTCGATGTTCTTTCAGTGGGCAGGTGCATGAGACGTTCGAAAATGAGATCCACGGTGATATCTGGAGGATGAGCTTTGTGTACACATCGTTGTGTGTGTTGGCGGTAAAAACCGTCCTTATGGCCCCCCAGCATTACAGTCCCGGCATTGGTATTGTTTAGGTGGACATGATTTGACGAAATGCCAAGTCGATGGAGGTGTCTTCTTCGAGAGAATCGGTCGGTATCGCGTGAGTTGCTGGGCCGATGAGCTGGTGAGATAAGTCCAGGATGTGTGTGGCCAGTGGGTGATACAGAGGAATGAGATATCTGGTGAACTGTATATACTTCAGAACCACCCTGGTGTCCGGACTGGACTAAATTGGTATCACGCTGCAGGTTTCCCAGTGGTTGAAATTCCGCAGACATGTTATTCAGTGTCTGGACTGTGGCGTTTTGAGTGCGATCACGTGGGTTTTGCGACGAAATCATGCTGCAGTACTAGTCAAGCTCATGTGGACCAAGCTTTCGAAGTAGGAGAGGCATCCTCCAGGAATCATATTTACCAGCGGAATCCACTTTGAAGATAGTCTCGATAATCTTCATTTTTTGTTCTACGGATTTGTCCAACTTCGGTGAATCCATCTTATCCCCGTCACCACTGTTTTGGTTTGGAGGACTGCTATACGCTGTGGCCTCTAACGATGCACAGATATCGAGTGTCAGTCACCAACATTCAACAGATTGTCTTAGTTGATTCCCAACTTGACTAATTAATGGAGAAGACTAATAAAGTAAGAATACTTGAACACAATTTCGAAGAAAAATTTATGAAATGGATTTTTATTAACGCTTTACTGTTCTCCTTTCAATACACGTCATACATAGCTGGTTACATTTGAGTGTTTAAATATGTATAAATTTGTTTACTTCTATTTCCATTTCAATGGTTTATGAGTGAGTATTTGGGTTATAAAGTTAGACAGGTTAGGCATAGAGTAGTAAATAGAAAGGCTTTCCTTATTTTCTGTGACAAAGTTCTTGGTGGCGTCATTGGTGAGCACTGCTGAGGAGTCCAATACTAAGACGAAATAGCTGTCCGTCCAGTGCTCCCAAGCTTCCAATTTTTCTCTAACTGATATCAGCCTATAATGAATACCAACTTGAAATCAACAAATAAATCCCCACTAACCTCTGAATTAAACTAATCTAGTTCTCATTGGTAACTCGCCTCGAGAGTTGATTCTCGAAGTTATAATGAGAAGTCACGAGCGGTGGGGTCAATCAAGTCGAACATGAGGAAAGTCATTCAACGACGGCATTAGATGAAGATCACACGAAATCGTGAACTGACAGAAGTTGGAAATATTGATCATTGGATTCTGACGTGATGGTTCGATGGCACTGTACTGAGTGCAGAACCCGAAGATCCTGAGTTCGAGCCCTAGCCAGGTTATGATTGTGGACCTCTGAGAAACCATTCACTAGGATGAGACGGTTGCTGTCCAATCCATAAAAATAGAGTGCTCGAAAATAGCAAGTTTTACACTGATCCTCGTCGTCGACTTGACTTCTATAGTTAAGCTGTCTTAACTATCTGTCTTGGTTCTGTATCAAAGTATTATCTATTGCTTTAATAGCTAAATCCAGATGGATTGGTAATACCTTAGTTATGGAAGTTAAAGTGCATGCATGCGAATAAAATAATTGTAAAGTTAGTGGAGATTTTATTTGTTCCAAGGTAGTATTCATCACAGACTGACATCAGTTGGAGAACCGTTGAAAACCTAGGGATACTGGAAAGCAGCTGTTTCGTTCTAGTATGAAATAGCTCAGCAGTACACATCCGCGACCCGGTTAGGGATTGTTTCACGGTGAACGCGTTAACCATGCAGTCATGGTGTCGAAATCCACTGATTCACAGTCTCCTACCTCTGTGAATTCGCAATATAACGTGACTATCCGACATAGTCTTCAATTGGCATCCGCTTTACTTCTTACTGGTTGATCCCCACAGGTTACAGGTTCTCATTAGAACTTCGGCATATCCATCTGGAAGCATTTCAGTAATGAACACTATACATTAGTGTAGTTTGGGGTTAATGCAGATTTTATTTGTTTCAAGGTAGTATTCATCACAGAATGACACCAGTTGGAGAATCATTGCGAAGCGTCAGAACTAAGAAACTGTAATTAATTGAACTCCGACCCAGTGACTGATTGGCCGTGTAACCTGAAGGTCCTGAGTTCACTTCTCATAGAAGTTGTAGATATGTACTACATAGCTGCCCCAAACTAGAACGACGTTAGGTGGAGCGAGGCTTGAACCTACCACCCATTGGTTGAAAATCATCTCCCTAAACCAATGACCTACAATTTCACTGAATCAAAAAATACCTAACTTCCCTATACAGTTGAAGGGATCATTTAGGAAATTTTCATAAATGATAATTACTATTCTCATCTGTATATGTAACAGTTGAGATTAAATTCAGTTTATTGTTGTGTGAAAATAAAAAGAGATTCACCATATCACTTTTATTCATTCTATTAGATTTCATTGTTAATTTCAGTTTTCCAATTTCGTAGGGTTCTTTTTTCTCTTCTTTTTGTTTGTTTATCCATTCTGCAAAGTCTACAATTTCATATCAATTGTCATTTAAATTTTCAGAAAAATTTACAAACGTCAATCACTTTTTCAAGTCTTCCTCTTCTCCCCCCCTGCCCCCCCCTCTCTCTCATTTGTTCTACTCATATTATGTACGCCTTTTATATAAAACTCAGAGATTACTGTTCTTTTTTTTGAGTATTGGTGATAAAATCGCTATATGCACTTTGGTATTACTATTACATCTCATTAAAGTACATTATATATATATATATATATATATATATATATATATATATATATATATATATATATACTTCATTGCTTTTTCTATTGTCTTTACTGTTTTGTCTTTGAATTTTTGTTTTACTCTTTCCTATATTTTAATATCAACAGCGTTGGTCACTACTCGAACTATATGGTCAGGTTATTCACCGCAGCCAAGTAATACTGTTCAGCGTAATGCTGTTGGTGGTAGTTCTGCTAGTATTAATAAAGCGGCTGTAGCTGCTGCTTTAGCTAGTCAACAGGCTGCAGCAAGTCAAAGAAACCAATTGATGAATCAACGTCTTTTAGCTGAACAACGTAAAGTAAGTTCAAATGTTTATTGTCTTGAAAAAGTTGTTACCAGTCTCTCTGTCTGTGTGTGTGTATGTGTGTGGCAGGCAGATAGACAGAATAGATGAGGAACCTTACGCACAACTACATCCATTCAAGTTGACACACTTCACAGTAGCACACAATGAACAAGCGGATAGAAAAGAAAGGTAGACAAAGTTGTATGGAAGTGAATACAGCTGTACCACCATTATGACCGATTTTCAACCATATCACCAAGTGTCAGACCTCAGTTACTGATTCCTTTCTTCTTGAGGACTTCAGCCACGCAGTCTACATTTTTCCACACGTCTCAGAAGACAATTTAGTCTGGTCACCGTGAATCCTATTCCAACTAAATCCAGCTTCCTCTGGGATTGAACTTCAAGATAGTGTGAGCCATTCCAATGTTATATAAGAATATGTTTCCTTCTATGAAGCGTTCAACTTGGATTCACTTGGTTATGACTCATGCTCGATTCCACTTTTCCAGATTATTATTATTTGTCCCTGGGTTCCTAGTGGAACATAGGGCTTCAGTAGCACGTCTCCATTCCACTGTGTTCTCTGAAATCTTTTCAACCTAGCTCCACGACAACCCAAAAGCTGTCATTTCTTCCTCACATGATCTCCTCCATGTCACCCTCAGCTGGAACGCTCAACTCGCCCTTTCCTATCTGGGTTTCATTCGAGTGCCTGACCTGGTGCGTGATGTCCCCGAATAGTTTCTCAGCGCATGCCTGGTCCAATCCATCTCCACTTCCTTCTGCATATTTGTTGAGCGATAGGTTCTTGATTGGTTCGTTCCCAGAGTAAATTCCTTGTTGCTTATTCTTTCTGGCCATCTGATTTCCAGCAACGAGCGTAAGCAGTTGTTGATGAATAACTGTAGTTTGTTGGAAATGCTTTTCGTAACGTGCCAAGTCTCTGAACCATACAGAAGCACTGACTTGACCGACTTAGTGTTGAAAATCCGGATGTTGTTCACACTTTATGCTGAGTGTAGATCTCCACACTGGTTTCAGGTTAATGAACTCCTGTCTTGCTGTCTTTCCGATCCTGACTTTGACGGCCTCGTCTGTGCCGCCTTTAGTTGAAACAGTGCTGCCTTACCTAGGTTGGTGAAAGAGACTACTTCCTTTAAGTTTCTCCCGTCGATAGTGATTCGAGCCTGTTGTTGTTGTTGGTGCGGTATCTTCATCACCTCTGTCTTCTCTACATTCACTTGAAGTCCTGTCTTCGCTGCCTCTCCTGTCAACTTGTTAGTTTTCGCCTGTAGATCTTCGAGTTTGTGTGACATTAGAAATAAGTCATCGGCGAAATCCAAATATTCTAGTATCTTTTCCCGGTCCAGCGTATCCTCCTCTTCTTATTCCTCACAGTTGTCTGGTGCATGTTCCAGTCGACCACAATCAAGAATATCATGGGTGATAGTAGACAGTCTTGTTTCACTCCTGTCTTTCCTTCAAAGCACTGAGCTTCCCATTGTGAATTACTTGACAGGCATGTGGCGTCGTCATACAGCTGTTGAATGAGGTTGATAAAGGTTTATGGCACTGAAACAGTAGTGTTGAAGCAGTTGCCTGGCAAATTACTTCTCCATCGACACTGTCAAACGCCTTCTCAAAGTCGATAAAGTTGAGGTAGAGAGTTGACTGCCAGTGATTCTATGCTCTGTTCTATGATGATGCGCAGCGTAGCGTTGAAATTTTATCTGCACATGATTTGTTCTTCTTGAAGACAGCCAGCCAGCCAGCCAGCCAGCCAGCGTGTTCCGGTCATAATTTTGAATCCAGAGCATTTTTTAGTCTATGTCTCCAGGATGATGCGGCTTAATATTTTGCTTGGTGTGGACAGGAGTGGAGCATGATTCCGCGCCAGTTCCTGCGAAGACTTAGGTCGCCCTTTTTTTCTTTGGGAGTTTGATAAGGTAGCACTTCTTCCAGTCAGTCGACAGGTACCTTTCTTTCCTTCTAGACCTTCTGAAGTAGTGGTGTAGTGTGAGCATGTCCGCCGTTGTCCCTGCGTCTGTTTTCAGTGCTTCTGCTGGGATCCCATCTAATCCTGCTGCTTTCCCACATTCAGTAGCTGTATGGTGTTCAGAACTTCACTCCTGCTTTCGACGCAGTGCTTTCGTTCACTGATAGTTCTGTGGCTAGGTTGCTGGTGGTATTTCTAGAAGAGTTGCAGGGGGTGATGGTGGTCGATTCAAGAGCTTCTTGAAGTGGTCAGCCCATCGTTTCGTTTGTTTCTCCTCTTTGATAACTAGATTTCCTTCATCACCTTTTATCGGTTTCATCTGCGTTGATCTCTTCCCTCCCAGATAGTAACGTTGTCATTTGATACAATGTTGTCAGGTCTCTCCTACCAGCAGCCTGTTCTGCTCCCCTTGCCAATGTGTCGTAGAAGTGCCTTTTGTCTTTCCGTGTACTCCTCTTCACTTCTTTGTCCACTGTAGTGTTTTATATGTTGTGTTCAGTTCCACTTTTCGTTGTTCATCCTTGCACTGCATTGGTTCATCTGTTGCTTCACCATCTTCCTCTCCCTTCTCTATTAGCTTCTATGTGTCCACCGTGATCCATTCTTTGTCATGTCTTCTTTCTTCTTCCTTCCTAATACGGTTATGCAGATTTCTTTCCACATAGCTTTCAAAGATTTCCAGTGTTTATCCACACAGGTTTCTTCAGGGATGTTGCTCAATGTCTCCTATTTTGTTCTGATGGCTGACTGATGTGTATATGTCCCTTGTAGTTTCGTCCCTCAGTTTCTGTTTTGGGTGTCCAACTTGAACTGTGGCCTATCACCAACTTCTGTAAAGGCTTTCAATTTGATTTTGAAGATAGATTGCTTGCACTGGATAGTGGTGTGAGTGGTGTGAACCTACATCTGTTCCCCTCCCTTGATCTGATCTTGTGTCCAGTAGGCTGACTGCGTCTCCACTCTCTTCACATTGAGATGAAGTCGATCTGATTTTCAGTTGAATGTGTCCATCTGGTGAAATCGAATCCATGTCGCTGCCTTGTGAATATTCCTTGTGTTTGTACACACACTGCCTCCAATCACTAAATGGTTGAATGTGCAGAAATCTGCAAACAGTTCTACATTCTCAGTCATCATTTCATCGAGTGCTTCTCGACCCATGATTGGTTCTCTTCCTGTGTTGTCCGCTCCCAGTTTGGCATTCATGTCACCCCACCCATTAGAATTTTGATGTCGCCAACTGGAGTCTTGTCCTGTAATAACTGCAGTTGCACGTAGTATTCCACCTTCTTTTCTTGATCAACATTATTTGTAGGTGCATAGTGTAGCATTGTATGATTGTGACTTTCCTTCCATAAGTGGAGTGGTGATATGAAGTGTGGCAAGTTGGAGTGTTAGGCAGTAATGTTTCTTACTGTGTTGATTTGGATCAGTGGACAACCCCTTTTTACGCGGAATTGAAGCTGTTTCATGCAGTTAATATATCTTTCAGATTGTTTATTCAATTACTTATATTTAGTTTTGCTTACCTCTTCATTACTTTATTGTTAGGTGCCATTAACATAATTGTGTTTGTTACATAATGATATTTATGACATTTTGTTCCTAATTCCTGCTCTCCACAGACAGGATACTCTAGGTTATTGATTCATTAATAAATTATACTGTCAAGTGAATATCACTGATAACTTAAATGATATTGATTTCTATCTATTTCACCGATAATGAATAGAGATTCTGTTACAGTTTCTAGACAATTTTCATCTCGTTTATGTTATCCTTTCATTGATTGAATTGAATTAATTGGTCTGTATTGGTAACGTCTTGGATTTAATTTCTAGTTACAATCCATTATCAATGTCAAAATTGAGTGTACACGGAATATTGAGGCATCCATGTAAGAGCAGTGCATATGCCAATAGAAACAGATGTATTGGGTTTAATCAGCGATGGGATAATACAGGTAACAATATTCACACATACCATCTTTGCATAAGAAGTAGTTATCATGGCTCAGTGGTGTGGTAGATAACCCTCTGGCGTTTGGAGCGATCGGTCTTAAGTTTGAATCCTAGTGGGAACAACAGTCACTGGGAGGCTGGCACGTTCACCTGATGAGTCCTAAACAAGACGAAACGTGCATGCTGGATTCCACTGCTAGGCACTATTTATCATTATAATGTCATTTCAGGTTTGTTGTAAACTCATATCAAGTATGTACTTGCTGATTTCAATATTCAATTGCTAGTTACACAATCTCCACTTTTGGTAAGGAAATGATCACTGTTTGTTGCATAATAGAAGACTTATTAATTTCGGATATGAACTCTCATTAACCTATTGGTAAATATGTTTTGATCATAAAGTAAACATTTTACAGCTGGATCAGTCATTTAATCAATCTGTCTCAACATGAAAGCGGGTAGGTAACGTTCGAAGTTGCCATACTTGATATTCATGACATCAGATGAGAATGTGCATCAAGATGAAGAAGAAGAAAGTAGTGAAAAGAGAACTGAAAGGAGTGAGACAATAATGAAGTTTGGTCTGGTAATGAAAATGTTCATAATTTCCATACACACCTACCCATTGTTAGTTATATAACACCTAAAGTCTACATTCTCCTCTGCATGGTTCAAGTCAACATTCAAAGACCTCATGGAGTGATGTTATGCTTTAGTTTTTTCAGTCTAAATCTGCGTTAGCTAACAATGCATGCCTTTGAACAGCTATGTCTCACACCTTGTGTAACCGGACAGTGATAGTAGGAGAAATGTGAAGCGGTTACAGAGTTATGATCACAGATTTCGTCATGACACTGCTCGCGTTGGGTGGAATCACTGTGTGAGCAATGTTGACGTCAGATGAAGCGTACTACTCGACAAGATGAGGAAGTGGATTGATGAAATTGTGAACCTTAGCTGACTAAGTTGGCTTGGATATGTACTGAGCATATTGAATCACGAATTTGATGCAGTCGCTTACTGTTGGTCTCAGACATGTGGGAAAATGTATACCGCCTGGTTGGGGTCATCAAAACAAAAGGAATCAGTGGTTGAAGACTGATTCTTGTTGTCTTGCTGATATCTAAAGCTTGAATATTCGCACTAAGTGTCATCTTCAGATTGTTTATTCTCCTCTCACACAACTTTGAAATGAATCTTTTTTCTATTCACTTTCTTCTTTGTGTACTGCTATGAAGGGTAACAACTTGAGCTGATGTACTTGTGTGGGAGGTTTAACATTCATTTTTTATGTTTGTCTGCATGACGGAGCAGACGGTGACTAAGTGTACTTACGAGATGAAGAGGTTCATCTACAACCTATATGTTTACGTCGATAAGAGATTATGTAGTTGAATGTTTTGACTTTGTCTTATTATACTTTCTTCTGACTGATTCGACTGCCTAATATTCATTTTGAGGATAATTGATTGGTCACTGAAGAGTAACCAACTTCATGTCTAGACCTAAGTGCTGATCGAATCCTACCAATCAATTTTGCAGTGACCAGTAGACTAGGTAGCTCAGCATCGCAATGCACTTTGATAGATGTTAGTTGGATGGAGGCGATCGGCAGGTCGTCGTGAACATTGGTTTCGTGCTTATTGGTACTCGTCAGGCATATCTACAACCTCTATGGAACTGATGCTTCGCCCGAGATTCGAACTCAGATCACCTCTTGCTGCAGTCAGAGACGTTACTACTGAGCTATTTGGGCCATGACTGCTTCCTGTAGGTTCCAGAGGTTGCAAAAACGCCTTGCTGACGAGTGCCAATAGCACGAAACCTAAGTCCAAGGCTTTCTACCAATTACCTTCATCCAACTAATTAACATGTACTTCTCTTTAACAATGACAGAAGTATTCATATTGTTATCATTATTTTCTGTTGTTGATGTGAAGTGACAAATGACTGGAACAGGACGTCTATTTTCATCCAAGATCCCACGTTGTTTACTAAAGTGTATTTATAGATTGATTGTCATTCATCTATTCCTTTGTTTTAAGTCATATGTGATGGTTTCAAGAGTAAAGTTGTTTGTCCATGTTATTAGTATGATTGTTTTTATATCATACCGTCTTTGATTGGACCGAATTGCTCGGTCTCTATTGGCATATGGGATCCTGTGCAGATGCCTCGATATTACCGGTGCTCTAATGGTAGTAATGATGGATAGTGGCTAGCAGTGGAATCCAGGATGCGCATTTTGTCCTATTTGGGACTCGTCAGCTGGATGTACCCGGTTCCCGGTGAGTGGTGTTGTTCCCATCGGTATGATATAAAAACAGTTATACTAAAACTATACCGTCGCACAAGAAGTGGCTATCGTGGCTCAGTGGTGTAGTGGGTAGCGCTCTGGCGTTTGAAGCGATCACTCCCGGGTTCGAGTCCCGGTGGGAACAACAGCACTCACTGGGAAACAGGTACACCCGGTTGGCGAGTCCGAAATAGGACGAAATGCTCACCTTGATTCCACTGCTAGCCACTATCCATCACCACCGTCCATGTTATTGTTTGCTAAGTTTAACGTGTATTGTAATTAATTGATTAAAGGTAGAGAGGCACTCAAAACTGGCTGACGTGATTACGTAATACGATGATATACGGTGTGTTTTAGTGTACTTTTGAATGATGAGATCCGTTGTTTTTTTTCTTATTTTCAGTAAAATTTAGTATCATGAAACTTTTCACAGGAAGTAGTATTAATAAGGGGATTTTAGCAAAGTTAGAACAACAAGTTTAACAGGCTGTGATGAATTCATTTGGTGTATTCTGTCGCCTTCTCTTCAACTGTATACAAGCTACAAATTCGTAAGATAGAGATAAATAGAATCCATATAATTCACTTATCAAGAAGATGATATTCTATTGATGATGTAATGAAATTGATACAGATTAAGGAGATTTAAATGAAATAGTTTATGATTATTAAAATTGAAATCATCTTATGTTTATATAGTCACATTGTCATCCTGTAACATACGACCAATCAAAATGCAATTGAAAAGTATTATGTAAATATATGTGATGAGTTAATAATGTAAATATAGGGTCAACAGTTTTGTATGGTTTAAGGTGAATTCAAACAGGGTCAAATAGTAAACTTATGGAGACGAAGTAGTTATTGGTTGTGAATTCGGTTTTAAAAGGGGGTAGGGTGGTGGTATGGATGAAAATACAAATTTCGGAAGATGTTTTGCAGAATGATAAAATAAACCAATGGTTATCATGAAAATTGAAGGTTAACAATTGCCTTCTTTTGGATCTGTAAGTTTACTTTAATTCTTTGGATGGCAGTGTTTGGCTCTAGAAATCTTAGTAACTTAGTAGTGTTTCATTTTGCTTGATTTTGACGAATCCCAAATAGGACGAAACGCGCATCCTAGATTCTCCTACTAGCCACAACCAAGCAAAATTACCATAATTAACATTCAGGCAATATCGATCCATCGACTCAGAAGGAGCCCATATACCAATAATGGTCGAACAATTCGATCTAGCAAAACAATGGAGAATAACAAGCATATCAATAAATAGTAATAATTAGCATTGTTTTGTTAATTAATTATTTTAAATGATTTCGAGATTTGGATGACGTGTCGCCTGTCGATCAAATGTTTGAGTAAGGGAATTTTTAAGGCATTTTAGTTCCTTTAGGCGTAACTTACCTGGTATGTGTTCACCAAATCTAGTCTCAGCCTTCCTCTTTGTCGTTTCTATGTACGTGCTCCTACATGTACATGTGAATTAGTAGATACAATTTGAAAAGTGATATGAGGCGGGAATCTGTCGACTTTTGATTATTCTAGTGAACACTTTGTTTTGTATACGGGAATTAATTTAGCTTCTAGAAAAAGTGATTTTCAGTGTAGTTCTTACTCCCCCCTTACCCTTTGAAAGTTAGATCGAGTAACACAGGTTTCTTCTCGAAATTATCAAATATACGTGTCCTCACTGTTCTAATTTTGACTTTATCTATAAATTTCTAAGGGTAACCATTTTCTTTCAAACATCTTTCAATGAACAAAGCTTCTTAACCCTCTGCCTATAACTTATAGGCAAGAAATTGTTGAAATGGAGTATTGTCCAGTTCATGTTTCTTTTCTGTCAACAAATCTCTGACATGACCCATTTATTCTTAGGCGAAGGGGGGGGGAGCTCTTCTTGTTGATTATCATTTTGACTATCTGAGAAAGCAACCATAGTTTGGAAGACTAATGTTGATACTGGGTGATAATCGTAGGTGAAATAAGAATCTGGTTACCAGTCAGATGTCATAGTTCAGTTGGTGGAGGACTAGGTTGTAAACCCAATGGTCGTTGGTTCGAATCCGGCCATGATCCAAATTTTCATTTCACCTTCAATGATTCATCACCCAGTATCCATCATATAAGTCTGGCAAAGCACAGCTGCTATCTCACTCAGATATTCAAATAGATACTCCCCCTCTCTGTTTCAGTTAGATTTGGATTTCGATGAGAAGTCCTGACTGGGCTGGTAGCTAATGTAAAATACGATCAAATGGTAGTAACGTGTCATAAATTCACATGGTAGTTGAACAAAACCCACTTTGATGATTGAAGGTGAAATAAAAATCTGGTTAGAAGTGAGGCTTCGCAGGTCAGTTGGTAGAGCATTGAGCCAGAAACCCGATAGTCTCCGGTTCGAATCTGGCCGGGGTGTCAATATTCATTTAACCTTCAAACACCACCCAATATAAATACTAATCTGCCAAACCACAGCTACTATCTCAAACCGATAATCACATGTTTATTTAACTTATTACTTTGAATGTTTCTAATTTATTCTACTTTTCTATTAGCGCCTTATTCAACACCAACTGTATAATCAAGTTGCTGTCTATTCATTAAATTCAAGACAACATATTCCCACTTATGAATATTGTAATCCAGATACGGTTACTGCTGTTGATACCAGTCATCAAGGAAACCCGTTCATAATCAATGAAAGTATGATGGATGGAGGAGAAGGAGGAGGAGGAGTGGAAATGTTGTTGCATAGCAACACTATAACAGCAACAACTACAACTTGTTCAACTCCTCATCCTCTCTTACATATTATCCCTAGTAAATCACTTAGAAAGAAAACATTATGTTCAAATGGAATACAGAATAATAATTTAAATATTTTGAACTTGAATGCTACCACAGTTCATTCCTCTAACTCTGCTTCAATTAGTACAACATCAAAATTAACCGGTTTTTATCCTCCTCATCAACATCATAATCATCGTCCAGAAGATTTATCAAAATTTTTAAAAGAAGTTGGTCCAAATGTTCGAGTACAAGTGAGTAATTTGACTGAAATTGATAATATCTACTCTCTTTTTTTTGGTGGGAGTTAATTTATATGATAAACTTACTGATCAGTTGCGGTGTACTTTTGAAACACTAACAATCAACAATGTTTCAATTTAGAGGTTTGTGGATATATACCTCCCTGGCGAAGTCATAGGTGTCCACTGGTTTCCAGTGCTTCTCCAACTGATATCACTCCATCGTAAATACCAGTGTGAAATCAAGAATATGTTTTACTGTTTGCTCCTTTAACTTTCTGGTTTATTCTTTTGATCTATCAGATAGTGGAGATTATCCAATAGGGCTATTCTTATTATCTTGATGGTTCGTTGGAAGGGACATTACATTCATCTATCTTTTACATGTCTTATTTAACATCGATCAACTCATAGGGGTGAAAAAATTCATTATTTTCAATTTGTTTGATGTCAAGAAAAGAATTATTTGGTTACACGCACACAATTACCAGGATATTGTGATATGCATGTGTCAGTATTCCAACCAGTATGCACCAAGACGTTTTTAGTTTAACAACTAGCTTCATAATGTATTCATCACGGAACCATTGAAAACCTGGAAGCATTGAACAACTAGCTGCTCCTTCCTAGTATAGGACTCCTCAGAAGCATGCACTCACTACTCGGCTAGGGGGTCGAACTCAGGACCTTCAGGTTTTACGGCGAACGCGTTAACCATTCACCAACCGGGTCTGAGTTCAATGGTTCACAATCATCAACTTCTGTCAATTCACGATATAGCGCGACTATCACACAAGGTCTTCAGTTGGGATCCGCTTCTCTCAAAACACATTATTGTATAGTGATCATTAGCGATATGCTTCTAGATGGATATTACGAAGTTCTAATGAGAAGCCATGACGTGTGGGGTCAATCAGTCGGAAGGGAAGCGGACGCCAACTGAAGACCGTGCATGATAGTCGCACTATATCGTGAATTGACAAAATTTGGAAACTGTGAACCATTGAACTCCGATCCGGTTTGTGAATGGTTAACGCGTTCACCCTGAAGATCCTGAGTTTGACCCCTAGCCGGATCGTGGGTGCATACTGCTGAGGAGTCCTATACTGGGACGAAACAGCTAATGTCCACTTGTCCTACGTTTGTAATGGTTCCCCCAGCTGTTGCCAGTCCGTGACGAATACTACCCTAAATTAGCTTCATAGTTTCCAATGTTCAATTTATAGACTGGTTTTACGGATATGGTGATTTTATTACTTTTTGATCCTTTACGTATATGGTTCGTTGCTTTTGGTATCCGATTGTTAGACGTTAGGTTACGGCATTGAAATCTACTTCACATCTTGAGGTTTGACCAGCCACGTATATAGGTGTTATTCATTGTTTAGTTCGCCATGTTGCACACTTTAATGAATTTAGCGATTGGATCATACCGAGAAAACCGCACTAAAGCATTTTGTTTTCAATCACTCAAATGTATTTGCTACCTCAATCAAGAAGTGTAAGAGAATTAAAGAATTTGAAGTAAAATAAAGTTTGCTTGTGTTACATTAGATAATTAATTCCCCTGAGAATTAAAGTATCAGTTTTTTCTATGTGGTGACATCATTTGAAGAACTATTGGAAAGCTGAAAGCACTGGACAAATGTTTTGTTCTAGTTTAGACGTACTGACATACACACATATTGATTCATTCAACTTGTCACAATTTACAGTAGCTTACAAAGAACAGGTGGATTGGATGAGACTAAAACCAAAGTAGATAAAGTTGTGTGAGAGGCGAATAAAAATTTGAAGACAATAGTTAGTGTGAATATTCAAGCATTACAAAAAAAATCAAAAGGTGAATATATCTACTCCACGATTGTGGCCGATTTTCAACTATGTCGTCAATCACTGATTCCTTTCATCTCAATGACCCCAACCAGGCAGTCTACATTTTTCCATACAACTCAGACCACCAGTCAGAGGATTCATCGACTAGTGTGACGTTTTGGTCTGACCACCCTAAACCCTGTCTGTTTCAACTTTTCTTGCCTAGTACTCTTCACCTGACTTCAACATTACTCAGGCAGTGATTCCACCGAACATGAACAGTACTACGAAGAAGTCTGTGATCAAAACTTAGTAATTGCTTCATATCTTCTACGTTCAATAGCTCTGTCTCATAACCGTATAACAGGAGGGATCAAACTACAGTGCAGTACTTTCGTCTTTTGATAGATGGTTGGATATGTCGCTAGTTGGCACCACAGATGACATATGCTGGCAAATGCCAAATGGATCTTCTGCATCTGAGCTGAGATTTCGTCAACAACGACTACATTCCGGTTGATATAAGTCTCCAAGTAAGTGAAGTGGTCGATACATTCCACCACTTCACTCTCTATCATTAAACTGTGAGTATTTGCCACAGGACCATTCCTAGGACATCATCTTATAGTTGACAGATGCGTAACGCATGTCATGTTAAACATACTCAAGTTTCTCCTCGGTGTCCTAGTATGGAACTGTGTAGTTTACATTCACTACTCCATCAACGATCAAACTCAGAACCTTTGGGTTGGCTTTGTGGATCGAAATGCAATGGTCCAAATTTCATATTACTATTGATTCATGATATAGTGTAACCACCATTCAGTGTCATTGATGAGTATTTGTCCCCAGGCCCGAGTTGATTAACCAGTTGTTTTCTGTCCAGCTGGTTTAACACATAAGTTCTTATCCATCATCCAGATGAAAATACTTTTAAGAATCTACATTATGATTATTATACTGTTGATCTCTTTAGTATTATTATTTTCTTGCCATGCTCTGAGCTTATACTTTGACAAAAAGAAAGAATTATTATACATTCTTTCCTTTATTCAAGCTTTCATGTACAATTCCGACAAGTGATAGACAACAATCGAATTATATGAACAAAATACCCCATGTCTATCCAACATCGAACAACAGCATTACTACGACGAAAATGAAACAATCATCCAAACAACTGACAACTACATCAATCTTTCCCAATTCTCAGATGTTTATACAATCAGGTAATCCTACGAACAAGATACATTTCCCGGTAGCAACAGTCTATTCCAATCCTTCAACACTAATTGTAGCGACAACATCTTCTGTATCATCTGTGAACAACTCCAGGTCAGTTGTAAGAGGTCAATTTTCAGAGAATTAACAGCATTTTTCACTTGTGGAAAATACTACTACTACTACTACTACTACTACTACTACTACTACTACTACTACTACTACTACTACTACTAATGCTTTCTCGTGTATTTTTGTATAAATCAGAAGGTATTTGTTATAACGTGTGTGTGGTGTGTGGGTGTGCGGATGCATGTGTGTGTGTGTGTGAGGCAGAGGGAACTTGAGCTCTTATACAGTTTTGCACTGGGTCGATTTTCATATTCGTTTGTGTTTGTATGCAAAAAATAATACTAATACCCTTAGTAATAATAAGGATAATAATCGCTGTATTCCAAACAATATGTACTATAATTACAACACAGGTAATATCGAGGCATCTTCACAGGAGTCCATTTACCAATAGACACCGATCAATTCGGTTCAGTCAACGACGGTTTAGCACAAGCAATTATACTAAAAGTATACCCGTCACACAAGAAGTAGCCATCTCACCTCGTGGTCTAGTGGATTACGCGATCAGTGCCGAGTCCGAATCCCGGTGGGAAGAATATCATTTACTGGGAGGCAGGTACATCCAGTTGACAAGTCCCAAACAGGACGAAATGCGCATCCTAGATTCCTAGATTCTACTTCTAACCACTATTCATAGTTAATATGTCTGACAGCATGGAATTCTCAGCATGTAATTTTTCAACAAATTCAGTCCGAGAAAAATACCATCAGATGAAACTGTTATTCCATTTGCATCATGTTAGTAATACCAGTATTCAAGGGAATAATGTGAAATGAACAACTGCTTCTGGATAGACATCCGGTCCATAATGAGGAATCAATAGAAATCCAAGCGTAATTTTGGTGGTGGTGGTGGTGGTCGTCGTCGTTGTCGTTCATTTGGACAGTACAAATAAATATCTGCAACTCAATCTAAGCATTTGACTGATAAAGAAATGATGTAGTTTTGTGCAGTGAGAAGTCCATTTCCATATAACGTGACATTTTTCCTCTGTTTTGTGATGTAGTTGACAACCAGAGAGTTGCAAACAGTTTAAAAATGTGTCAGAGTACATGATACGTTCAAAGAATATATTTGTGAATGATTAAAACAAATTGAAAGGAGAGAATTCGTTAAAACAAAAAGTGTTTGGTGGATAATTTTGATATCGAGGGGTTCAGGCGGGCCTCCACGCTCATCTTATATATATCCAAAGGGTAATCACTTCGTTCAAAGAAAAATATGCCCCGAATCAAGTATAATATGCTTCAGTAATAACAAGTCTTTGAATTAACATAACATCAGCATGCCTACTGATTGATTTAAGGATTTGGCTTCCACCTAATAAATCATGGATTTGAATACCGCACTCCACCTATCGAAATTTGATTAGTCAGGTAGTTGCTTATTGAACCTCATATGGAATAGTTCTGGTGTCATTGTCTACTGCACGAATGTATACGTGGTTACTGTGAATGTATTTTGTTTCGACTCGATTCTATTCTATTTATTATGAATATCGTGGAAGTATTATGAGCGTCGTATCTCATCTAACCATTATATTATATATAATTAAATATCAAGATATATTCAATCAAACAAAAGCATCATTTTGACCATCTGAGTGAGACAGCCGTAGTTTGGCAGACTAGTCATTGATATTGAGTGATGATTGACGTGAAATAAAAATCTGGTCAACAGTTGGACCTCGTACCTCAGTTGGTAGAGCATCGGGCCGGAAACCCAGTGGTTGCTGATTCGAATCCGGTTACGGTCCAAATTTTCATTTCACCCTCAATCATTCATCACCCAATATCCATCATATAAGTCTGGCAAAGCACAGCTGATATCTCATTCAGATAGTCAATATGATGTTCTTCCTCTTTAATTCAGTCAGATTTAGATTGGGATGAGAAGTCCTGACTAGACTGGTAGTAAGTGTGAATACGATCAAATGATAGTAACGTGTCATGAATTCACATGGTAGTCGGACAAAACCTACTTTGATGATTGAAGGTGAAATAAAAAACTGGGTAGCAGTTGGACATCATGTTCTTCATTGTTTTGCTCTCCCCTCTTCGATTTATGTGACTTTCTTTCCACCTCTCTCTCTCTCATTGCCTTCTACTTTGTTGTGCTGATTTGAACTACTGTAAATGAGATTGTTATGCAGTATTGGCATGTTCCATGCGAATGTTTACACTCTGGGAGTTGTTTGAACCTCTTGGGCCAGGTGTGTGTGTATGTGTGGGCGTTTCTCTTCTATTTTCATCGACATCTAGTCCGCGGATAGATATGGAAACGATTCAGGACACTTTCAGGAAAATTTAAAGAATTTCGATATTATTTTGCTTCATATTTCCCTTCTCTTATGACATTAGAAATGTGTACTTACGCATTTTTTTTCAGAAAAAATTTCCTTACGAATAATTTTGAGGTGAATCCCTCCTTGGTTTTCTATTTCATCCATCTAATTCCGGTCCTTTTTTATTATCTTCCTTTTTTAGTCGTCTAGTTAAGGCTGAACTACGTCAAGCATTGGTCGGTCGCCAGGTTATTTATCAAAACAACAACAATAATCCTGGAGATAATCATCGGGGATTTCACTGCTCTCAGGTATCTAGGCAATTCTCTGATCCTATCCCAATGAATATCTATGAGGCTTACTCTTCAACTGAGGGAGGAGTTGATCACTTTTCCACTTCATCATTATCATCACTGCCTTGTACTTCTCGAATATCTTCTAATCATCAGGCAGTGCATAATCCTCACATCACCTATTCCTTGTGTCCTGCTCAAAATTCAAACAGTTCTGTCAATTGTCAACAATGGTCACCTACTACATCTCAGTCAATTTCCGTTCATCAGGTTCCCTTGAATTCAGATAACATGTCTTCGTTAAGTAGTAATAATGCTTATCCTCCTCAATCAGTTCACCTTGTCCATGGTGGTGGTAGCGGTTATCATTCTCAGGGTTTTTCTAGCTCTAATGAAATTGAAAAGAAAAACAAAACTGATACATATGATTTTCTCAACCACAATAATTCATCATTATGCTTTAATACACTGAATCATTCAAATATTTATCGGCTTACACCTTCTAGTTTATCACCAATCAGTGTATCAGCCAATACTTCACCATCTTCTAGTACTACATCTCAAACAGGTCTGTTGAAATCACCAATTTGTCAGTCAACAGAATTTGCATATACCTCCTGTGAATCCTCTCTGATGACTGTTAATCCTAATAATTATCCTTATGAGGTAATGCTTCACTGGAATGTCATCCAAGCTGTTTGACTATGATCAATGGAGGTGTATCAGATAACTCCGCTTCTTCAGCTCTACACAATTATGTTACTACTACCACTACTATTAGTAATAATAATAATCCCCTAACAGGTTCACGGAGTTTTACTACCCTATCCTCATCAGTAATACCTCACGAGGATAATACTGTTCATCTGGAATCAATGTTACAGTTGGATTTTAGACAACAGCAACAACAAGAAGAGAATTTATTACCAGATGATCTTATCAACGATGTATTTGATCGTAAGTTCACTGTAATCATTATGCATTTTATTGATAGTTTAATGGGTAAAGTCGATAAAATCGTTTGTTTATTGTTTCACATACAGCCTATTTTTTCTTAGGATATCAGAAATTATGTTTAGCTCTAGTCTTGCTTGAAATCTTAGTGTTATGATCCACATTACGATACAATACTCCGATGCGATACGATTAAAGATAGAACATTGACTTCTCAACTCGATATTCAGCTGACACCAGAAGAAGACGATGAGATTGAAAGTGTATTTACTTCAGCCAAATAATCTCATGCCTGAAAGATCAGTCGTGTATATTTCCTCAGATTACATTGGCCAGGGAAAACAAAATGGACCAATCAGCGTTCAGTATCCTAAACCGCGATAAAAATAAGTAACATTGCATGGCGCGTGAGTATAATCAATCTGTAAGTGGATTTATGTGGTTGATTAGTCTGACTACTCACTCAACTGTCGAATCATGATCTATGGCTTTGAGTTCTGTTCTGTCTAGTAACGTGTTTGCAGTTAGGGGGCAACATCATTCAATACTCAAACTATTGGTGTTATACATTATCTAGTATTATAACAAACTTGAGCTTGAAATCCACTTTACGAGTATTCAGAGATCCAACGGTTAGCTCTCCTGGACTTGCTGATGCGGGCATAGCATTGAGTCAGCTGCCATGTTTGTGCAGTTCGGAGTATGCCAAAGATGAATCGTATGAGAAGCTGTATCAATTTTGCTCCACAAAGGAAACGTTCAGATGTAGTTGTAACAGGTGGCTTCAAGGCACAAGTAGGGCAACTGAGGGGGTATCTACGGATCTCATACCAACAAACCGACTACAATGATCGTCTGTTACATTTTTGCTCTGACAATAATTTGTTTCTGGCCAACACTGACTTCAATCATAAGAAGAGAGATGGTTAGCGTGAACGGGCTGATTGTTGACGAAATCTCAGCTCGGGTATAGAAGACCCGTTTACTATTTGCTAACTTTCCTCTTCTCTGATGCCTACTGATGAAGTATCCGACTTCCTATTAAGGGACGAGTATACTGCTCTGCAACCCCTTATGTTCTTCTACGAGGTCATGAAAGATGGTTATTAAAAGTAGGAGATATTAAGAGACTACAAGTTTTCAGCAACAGGTGTCTCATGTATGGTGGAATCACCTTGTGAGCAGTGTAGAGGTTTGGCGAAGGGGGTACTAGGTAAGGAAAGAAATTCGATGGAATGGGATGACTTGGACATGTGCTGCGCTTACTGAGCCACTGCCTACCTCGACGTGCCAAGCTAAGAGAGGTTGGATTAGACTGGAAGAGGACTCAGAATGACTAGACTGACTTTGAAGTCAGTAACTGTTCGTCTAAGTCGTGTGGACAAGTGTAGACTACTTGAGACTATAAGAAGGAATGGTTACAGACGTTTGATGATATGGTTTAAAATCACTGATGGTGGCGCAGATGTTTTCACTCTTTCGCATCTACTAAAGATTGAATATTTTCACGAACCTTCATCGTCTATTTTCAAATCAGTATTTTATATCCACTTGTTATTTCCATGCTACTTTGAAGTGTAGAAAGTTGAAGTGACTCACTTGTGTATAAGGTTCCACGTCGACTTCGTTTATCTGTGCATCTTGTCTAGAGTAGGATGCTGCACATAGTTGGTGAATCACATGAATTATGTTAGTTTAAATGTAATCTTTCATGATTTACTTATTGGTGTTTTCTTATGCACCCTTTTTCTGTATTTCTCCCGAACACGGCTGCTGTCTTCCCCGCCGATACTCGCTCTTGCTGCTCCTCAGTTGAAAATATGATTGCAACTAAGCATCATCATCATCAGCAATCGGAACAGCATTATCATGAAAGCTTAACGTCAAATGAATTGAACTTTTTAACAAATCCACCACTCCATCCTCCTCAAATGACGACGATGACTGCAATGACTTGCAATTTGAAAGCCTTATCATCATCATCATCATCTCCTTCTTCAATATCTAATTCTATAACAAATCAGTGTATTGTAACAAGATAATGCCTGTTTTATATATATATATATATATATATATATATATATATATATATATATATATTCGTTCCTCTCTCTCTCTCTTTCTGTCTCGTCTTGTCTCTCAATGCTTTATTGAACACTATATGATGATCATTATTTTATTATTTTTTAATTTGTGTACACAATTTCCTTTAATTGAGAGAAAATTGTTATTAATTATCATTATCATTGTCTATTGTAGACAAGATCATTTGATGATGAAATAACTATTATGTATCTTGCACTTTCTCCTACTCTTTGTATTGTATAATTTTTTTTTGTTTGACATTATTTTGTTTGCTTACTTGTACTTTACAACAACCTCAAAACAATCTTGTATCGAGCCATTTCCAGTATGAGTCTCTCTCCCTCTCTTCTTGTTTTGTCTGTCTGTTAATCTATCATCACTCCAATACACAACACACACACACACACACACACGAATGGATAATAAAAGATTCTCCCCTTTGTTTTGTACACAAGAACAATGATTTTCAGCTTAGAGATTGATGGATTTCTTTTCACAGTAGATACTGGGGATAGGAGTAATCATCAAACAAAGGAAATGAAAGATAATGGTTGAAATCACTATACACCAGCACACAAACAGACAGACAGACAAAAGACTTGGCAAAATTGTATATGCTGTTTATTGTATTATATGGATTATATATGGATGAGTGCGTGTATACTCGCGCCTTTGTTCCAGTCAGGTGATATCATCAGTTCCTGTCTTCTCTTCTTACAATAATTGAATTAATGAAATTTTGTTGCCTTAACTTTTGTTTTTTTCCTTTTTTTGAAGTATACTCCCCGTCTGCCCAAGTTGCTTTTTTTTGTGTATTTATTTATGTGTGTAATGAGTATGTTTGGTTATCATGCACAGAAGTGCGCATGCAGACAAACTTTATCAGGACATTTTGGATTACTAAACCATTTTACTATTATTGTTACTATTATTATTATTACTATTACTACTACATCGTGAACAGGTATATTATTTTGATAAATTGTGTGTATTGTTTTGTGGTGCATTATTATTATTATTACGATTATTGCTTTGACTCATTTGGTTTTTGTGCTTTTCTCTGTTTGTCCCCCTCCGCTCCGCCCTCCCCCCCCTTACCTTATCTCACTCGCCTAGTAATAAAAGTAAACTGATCTCATCTCTCTCTCTCTCTCAGTGTTTTGTGAAGGCGAATTAGTTGACGAGGTAAATGTTTTTCGTTATCGGGTTCCATCGTGTTATATGCACTTTTTTTTTGTCGGTGACGATGATTATTGTCAACCTTATCAACATTATTATTATTATTCTCGTCATATTTTGCTGCAATCTCCTTACTTTTTGTGCATTGACGAAAGTTTACTTCAGGTATCAACTAAAAATGTAAGTGTGGGAAATTCATTCAAATTTTTTGTATATATGTTAATAATTTTCCTTTGTTTATGATAATCTTCTTTCTTGTTTATACCATTGTGATTATTAGTAAAGGTGTTATTGTTGTTCCGTTTATAGTTTTGTTGTTGTTAAAAATGCATGAAGTGAAATTCACATTGGAAAAAAATGTCTTTGTGTTACTCCTATTGTTCTTGTTGCTATCCTATCTTGTAACGTCTTTCTTGTGGCAGATGATGATAAATGTGTCTCGAGTAGTCGTAGTAGTAGTGGTAGTCTACTCTCTGACTTCCTCTTTCTTTCTGTCTCTTTCTCCGTGTGTGTGTGTGTGTGTGTGTGTGTTCGTTTGTTCATGTGTATATAAACCTGCTCAGGTTGATTTGTTTCTTGCTTCAGAAAAATAACTTTGCAAGTTTCCCATCTTCTCTCTCTTTGTCAGGCGCAGCGTGTACTTGGGAGCTATCGGTTTTCTGTTGATCATGAAAAGTTATCATTATGACAGAAGTGATTATCTGTTCACTTCAAGACAATCAATATTCAATTATCTCTCTGTTGCTCGCTCTCGTTTACTTCCTCATTTCTTTTTCTGTGTATTCAATTACTCTTAGATGAGGGGTAGAGGAAAAGGTGGACCAGCGGGCTAGTGAGTTGGACAAATAGATTGAGAATTATTACATTGAAAGTTGTATACTGCATACATATTATTTTGCAAAGTTTAAATCATACTACTTTTTATCTATTTTTCCACTGGAATGCTTTGTGTTTATTTATTTATTGTTCTTTGGATGTCTTATCACCTGGATATATTGTTTTGTGTCTTCTATTCTGTTTCGTTGTTTCTGTTTTTGTCTTCTTCCGCTTAGTTTCATGTACCCATGGTATATATATATATATATATATATATATATATATATATATATATATATGTTAGGGGACTGATTGTAATTATTTACTTTCTATTCATTGTACTTGTTATATAATGACAATGTATTCATTTGGTTTTGTTTGTCTGGTTTTATTTTTCCTTTCAAAAAAAATTCTCTCGTCACTTATTTCCATTTCTTTACTTGTACGATTATTTGCCACGGTCAGGGTTAGTCTTTATACATGATTTATATAGAAAACTACAGAAAATGAAATGCGTGCATATACATATATTCATATATGAAGGGAATACAGGTATTAACGCCTATTTGCTTAACGAAAAACATCCCAGAGGAACAGGTTTTATGCATATTACATCACATTTTCTTTATGGTTATATGACATATGCTATTCTCGCTACCTATTTATTTACTTATTATTTGATACTAGGTGTGTTGAATAAATCAAAGATTTTCTATATTTCGCGCCATTTCTGTGTCCTATTTTTCGTTTGCCTTCCCACACCCCGTTTTTTTCCTTATTTCTATCTATGTGTTTGTTTGTTTCTGTGAAGAGCATTTCATACAGCAGTAGCAGTGGTAGTTTTCTATAAAATGAACAACAAATAAAATGAAAGAATGCGCCTTCCAAATCTTATGCCTGCTGTATTTTATTGTTATGATTGTGTAGCGCCATCTCCTCCTCTTTTCTTGGTCTGGCCTATCGTGTCGTCTTATTTTTCCCGTTTCTTGTAGTTATTTTGTTATCCATGGAATTTTTGATGATAATTGTTTTAAGAGGGGGTGGATTGATTGATTTGTGTATTCCACAATCTAGTAACAATAATTACTGCAACTGTCATCATTAAACAGGGACTGGACAGGGGATATATACATGTGTGTGTGTTTATTTATTTATTGAATCTCTTGTTGTCGTTGTTTCTCGCTTAATTTATTGCCTACTGTTCCTTCATTTCTTTTTTGTCTGCCTACTGATTTTTTTCTTGTAATCTCATTTTCTTTGTTGCTACACAGCACCCACGTACCCTCTCTCACATACACATATACACACACACATACAGACAGTATGTTGTTTTTTATATACACATACAATTGACCCACCTATCTAGATCTCTTTTGGTTTTTTTTCTACTGTTATTATTATTATTGTCATCATCAATATTATTTGAGGAGAAAACTGCGTAACACTCAGTGAATTGGCTATTTTTCGCCGCCTAATCTCTTTTTGTATGTAGATATATGCATATATTGTTATTACTATTACTATTGTTATTAGTCATATACATGAATATACATACACAACCACACATATACACAAGATATATACATACATTTATATACGCCATTTCCTCGTCAAGAGAAATATACTACTTGAGTCATCGTTGTATGTTTTTTCTTTGTTTAATAAAAATCCGGTGGTCGCTGGTTCGAGTCCACCTGCGATCCAAATTTTCATTTCGCCTTCAGTAATACAACTCTGCCAAATTCACGGCTTACCTAGATAGTCAAAATGATAAGCAGTATGATGCTTCCTCTCCCCTGTAATTCAGTCAGATTTGGATCGAGATAGAAAGTCCTGACTGGGTTAAACAGCCAATGTATGGGAAAGCTATAGTAACGCATCATGAATTCACATGACAATTGAGCAAAACCCCTGATGATTGAAGTGAAATAAAAATTTGATTAGTAGTCGGGTCACGTAGCACATTTGGTAGAGCAGTGAACGAGTAGCCGGTGGTCTCTAGTTCGAATTCTCCCTCGACCCAGATTTTCATTTCAACTTTAATCATCACCCAATGTCAATAATATGAGTCCGCCAAACCACTGTACACTAGATGGTATTGGTCGATATGTGGGTAGAATGATATATTATTCACTGGAAGTGACATGCAGTGGAATCTAGAATGCATATTTTGTCCTATTCATTACGGATCAGCGGGATGCCGTCGCCTGTGACTGAGTGAGTGAGCCAACGTTGTTTTTCTCGCTAAGGTTCGACACCGGCAGAGGTAATGACGAACTCGACAGTAGTAGGATGTGATACTTGTTTATGATTCCACTGCTGGTCGCTATCTATAATTAGTATCAAACTGAAAAATTATGAGGTGTATCGAGACATTCGCATAGCACCTCATATGCAAATCATGATCAGTCAGTTTGGTCTAGTCAGCATATCTGATAGAATTGTGTTCTTATCCATATAATGTTTTATTACAATGTAGACTGGTAGTATGAAGGGATTCTGTTCTTAGGTAATTTTTACTATATATTTAGCCTTCACTATTCATAAGAACAATCGTATTGTGATTGTTATTATCATAGGAGTGGTTAAGACACCTTCCTGTAATCACCTGATCTCTCATTGGATGTTCATTAATCAGTGAAGAATACTTAAAGTGAAGGTTGACTATTAGTATGCTCAGGAGGGAGGAGATCTCGATGCATCTTGAGGTTGTAGGATAAGTTTGTAAGTTAATCTATTCAACACAGCATGCAGTACAAGTGTATATGACTGTTTTAATCTTTACACTATCGATAGACAGAATCATTGTAGGAGTTCGCAGCGAAGTATATCCGTTCAAGTTACTACATTTCACAGCAGCATGCAAAAAACAGTTGGGTAAGAAAAGAATGATGTCAAGGCGGGAAAAAGTGTACTGGAGTAGAAAGGGTCTGAGAAATGAAGGTCGGTGAAAATTTTCAAACTGTAGAAAACGTTGTGACTGACTTTAAGCTGTTTCACCAAATGTCTCCAGCTAACGATTCTTGTTTCCCTAAAGAAGCTCAGACCAGACTTCATGCGAAAAGTTAGAATTATTTAATTTCGAACATACTGTGACACAAATATAGACTATCTAGTGTGAACCTTCTACTCAGCATCCAATATTTGTGATGGTATTTGGTTAAATCTTGATCATAGTGCATGTAAACTTACCGTTATATGCCTTCAGCGTACTAAGTTCTTAGTGCATCTGACAGTAGGATCTGTCTTATTTTGGCTCCCAGATAATATGTCTCTGTAATAACTCTCTTTCAGCCTCCACATCAGATTCGTCAACCCTAGCGAATCTCTCACAAGCTTACCGTTCCCTTGATTTCCTCTTCAGGTTGACGCCGAAAAACCAGGAAGGTTTACCTTCATCACCAAAGAACTCTGAATGATCTGTACAGAACTAATCTGTAGCATTCCATCTTACAATGTCCACTGTGGACATTGGAAATCATTGGCTTATTACCTGATGTGTAGAAGGCTAACAGCCGGGCAAATATCGAATAGAGTGTTTGCTGTCATATGTCAAGTATTCATTCTACTATTCTAAAAAAGATCACTCTTTGAGTAATCTGAACAACTTTACCGAAGTCTACCAGTTTTCATCAGCCTGCATTTCTATTATCTTCCATCACGATCAATGCATCTTTGTCCTGGAATCTACTACATGACATAGTGAAATGTGAAGCAATATAGTGGCGCCTTTTTTTCAAGACGCCCATATGCCAACACTGATCAGTAATTTCGTCTAGCATCAAAGTCAACGTCAAATCTCTAGCATCAGTCAATAAGGAACGGCACTCGTTGTGGAACAAATGACTGTCGGCACCCAGTAGCCTGGTGGACAACGCGTTGGTAACTAAAACGATTGGTACTGGACTTGAGTCTAGATTCCTCTTGTGGGTACTGCCAAAATACATTACTCACTAGTGACATGCTTCCAGATATACCGAAGTTCCAAGGAGAAGGGAAGCGGGTGAAAACTAAAGATTTTGAGTGATAGTCACGCTATATCGCGAATTGACAGAAGTTACAAACTGAACCACTGAAAACCGACCTAGTCGCTGGATGGTTAAAGTGTTAGACGTGAAACCTGAAGGTCCTGAGTTTGGTTCCTACCCGGGTCGTGGGTGCGTACTTCTGAGGAGCCCCATACTAGGATGAAACAGCTACTGTCCAATGCTCCCAGGTTTCCAGTGGTTCTCCAATTGATGTCAGTCTGTGATGTATACCACCTCAAAATACATTACTATTTCTGTATGAGATGGTGTTTATGATAATCTGTTTAGAAATTGAGATGGGGTAAACACATTTCATCAATGCACAGTTTTTTTATTATAAGAAAAAAAAATAAAGATGTAGGGACACAAGAACAATGTAACCAAGAGATAAAGAAGATATCCTCTTATATATGTCACTGTTTGTATGTGTGACAGAAAGACAGAGAAAAGGTATTGATTTTTTCAAGTAAAGGGCATAATAGAATTATGAAACAAAGCTGAAATGTACTCAAGGGAATTCTGTAAAAGATTTATTGAAATCATTAGTGAAATGATAAAAGTTAATGGACGTTAGCCAAAATATGAACTGAAAAACTGTTTCATGTAAGCATTACTTTGTCGATTCCTAATAGGTTGGTTTTAATTGTTCAACTTCAGCGATAAATCATACAGTTAGTTCACTTCTCTACAAGAGAAAGTGAATGTTTCCAAAAGTGGTGATACTGATTTCTCAACACTTCTTTTTATTCTTGTATAGAAACTTCTCTATCACTAAATACATCGATAACATTGGAAAATAGCCCAGTAAAGTGGACCAATGATGCTTCGTGCTGCGACGGTCTGCTTGAACCGCTGGCTATTAAAATTATCCACTAAACACTTTTTGTTTTAACGAATTCCCTCCTTTCAATTTGTTTTAATCATTCACAAATATGTCCTTTGAACGTATCATGTACTCTGACACATTTTTAAACTGTTTGCAACTCTCTGGTTGTCAACTACATCACAAAACAGAGGAAAAATGTTACGTTATATGGAAATGGACTTCTCACTGCACAAAACTACATCATTTCTTTATCAGTCAAATGCTTAGATTGAGTTGCAGATATTTATTTGTACTGTCCAAATGAACGACAACGACGACGACGACCACCACCACCACCAAAATTACGCTTGGATTTCTATTGATTCCTCATTATGGACCGGATGTCTATCCAGAAGCAGTTGTTCATTTCACATTATTCCCTTGAATACTGGTATTACTAACATGATGCAAATGGAATAACAGTTTCATCTGATGGTATTTTTCTCGGACTGAATTTGTTGAAAAATTACATGCTGAGAATTCCAAACTGTCAGACGTATTGTCTGGAATAAAGCCATTACTATTATTATTAAACGCTCACAGACGTTTGTAGAATTAACAGTGTTTAAAACGTAGAGTAGCTTCAAGGGGAACTAACTTAGAGGCTGAAGAAGCTAGCAGCTACACCTAGCAGCAAGACCTCTCTTCTCGGCGACTCAGCTCTAAAATCACTTTCAGAAGACTGTGAATCTCACAAATGATGGATAATAAGAAATTCATTAAACATAGTTCCTCTGTTGAAACATTAACCTCAAGTTACCTATTCTAGTTGCAAGAAGCTGGTGTTGAAATCCCTCGGCGAAGACAAATATATTGTTATTTTTTGATCTTTAGGTTGGAATTCATTCTGAACTGACATCAAATGGAGGAACATTGGAAACCTGGGAGAACTTGACAGCTGTTTCGTCCCAGTATTGGACGCCTCAGCTGTGCTCACCCATGACCCGGCCTCGGTAGGGATGGAATCCAGGACCTTCAGGTTCTGTGACTAGCACATTACCATTGAGCGAACAGTGTCAGACCGTAATGGTCCACATTTCCTACCTCTATCAGTTCATGATATAGGGTGATCTACATCCAGTGTCGTCGTTGAGTAACTGTCTTCATTTTTGACCTGGATGACTCCACTGGTCATGAATTCTACCAACAGACGAAAGATGGACAACATTTATGCTACAAAGGACAGAAAATATCCGAAAGGTAACAAAATTACTGCAAGAATAAACAATAAATATATCCAACTCACACAGTTGAACAAAAAGTAAAGCACAAATTAGACAAAAACTTCAAAGATTGACAAATCAAGAAGGTAGATAAGTGGTGAATGAAATCAGATGGAACTACACTTTGCCAATTCTATGGAAGACAGAATATTTACCTCTTTAGTGATTTTGTTTCACTTTCAGAAACGTCAATATACAATCTGTCAAAGTACGTTATTGTAGAATTCAGTCAGCCCATCAAAAGATCAGCTAACTCAGTCCCTTCACAAAATCAGAGATATCAGAATATATGAAGATGAAACAGTTGTCTCCGTCGATGTCAAAGCCTATGTTTTACATAGGTAGATCGTAAGTTTACAAGACAAACTATTCTAAGGAGATGCTTCAAAAGAATGTTGATCTACAATTCCATACCAGTGTCAAAATACCAGAAATAATAGGTCTAACAGATATTTGATTAAGCGCAAACTTCCGATTCAGCAGAAAGCTGTATGAACAGACTATAGAAACTCCAAAAGGATTACCATTCTCAGGGTTTTGTTGCAGAAGCAGTCATTCAATGACTAGAGTTTTAATAATTCTGTCAACCATTCATCTGAAGTTAAAGGTACGATACATGGACAATCCATTCATCATCCTGAATAAACGTGATACTGATTCTACTCAAAAAGTAATCAATAATGTTTTCAAAGGAATTGAATTAACGAAAAAAGCAGAAAAATGATGAACAAGAAGGGTCTGAGATATATTGATCATAAAATGTGGAGATGGACACCTAGAAACTCAAGTGTACAAGAAGGCAACTCATCTGAATCAAACGCTGAATTACAACAGCAAGAATCTTATATCACTCAAGAAAAAAAATTTGTAAAAACGCTATTTAGACAAGGAGACACTCATTTTAGTACAATAGAATCGAAGAAGAATCATCCTCCCATACATTAAGAATATCTTGGAAATAACAGCTAGTCTATAGTAACCACCTGGTATCATAGTGTCACACAGACTCCTTCCTGTTCCCGAAGTTGAATAGAGCAAGAAGAACAACAGATGCAGAATGTATATACACTAGTTTCATGTATCTATTTCACTTACTTTATAACCTATGGGATGTAAGTCACTACTGTTTTTTGATATACTTGTAATTCTCCGTTGTTATACTGGATACAATTGATCGACGTCTATTGGCATACGGCCACTTTTGTGGATGCCTCGGTAACACCAGAATATTTATTGTTATGGTTTACATGATCATGGCTAGCAGTGGAATCTACGAGGAACGTTTCGTCCTATTTAAGGCTCATCAGCTGGATGTTACCTTCACCCTGGATTCCACTACTAGCCACAGTCAAGTAAATTATGACAATAAATACTCAGGTAATAATGAGGCATTCTCATAGGAGGCTATAGGCCAACACACGTCGATCCATCGTATTCACTATTACAATGGAGAAATACAAGTATATCAACAGATAGTAATGACTGGTATCCGTCGTACAGCAGGTACATAACGCTTTGGCGTTTGAAGTGATGGGTGCGGGGTTTAATGAAAACAGCATCAGTCACTGGGAGGTAGGCAAACCCAACTGATGAGTCCCAAATGAGATGAAACACGCGTCATGGATTCCGCTGATAGCTGCAGTCTAGTAAAATACAAAAATAAATAGGATGTAACGTTTGTGTGGAAAAAATAAATATATAACGAACTCCTATAAATTTGGAAAGGATGTATTGATTGAGATGGAAGATAACAGAGATGTAGTCTGATGGAATTCGATGAAGTTGTTCAGATTACTTAAAGACTAACTGTGAGAATAAGAATCCATGAGGAAAATGAAGTGGTGAGTCTTGGATTAGTAAACTAGTTGTATCATTACGCCAAGGTTACAAAGGATTTTAAGACAACACCAAGTAAGAACCTACAAGACAACTGACACTTAATTCAAGTAAGAAAGTAAAATTTCTCTTACCTTCACTCAGAATTATATCTACAGGTTAGGCTGTGTCAGTTATGATGCCTATTATATTGGGGAATCATCCATCTCACGAAATCTTCATCTGAGCTAAAGGAGTATGCAAACTACACAAAACGACCATTATATAATCTTGTAGAACCAAAGAATCTACAAACCACGTTGGCAGTCGCTGTTCAGACCATTTAGCATAGTCACAAAACTGGAAGTGAAAGTATTAAAATTAATCAAAAAGCGTTTCTTAAACTACAAGGGAGGAAGGATAGGTGAGGCATTTCACATCTACGTTTAGTCGTAATATACTTAGCAGAAAGGAAGGCCTAACTAACCAACCAGTAACTTGGACAATTTATTCGGAATAACACATTACACACACTAATCATAACTAAAGTATAAACGTATAGTACATACATAATAACTTCCTCACAGCGCCACACACTTTCACATCTTCACCTTGAACTCATCGACTAGTAGCCGATTAAGATGATATTTATTCCCCTATTATTATTATTATTATTATTATTATTATTATTATTATTATTATTATTATTATTATTAATAATTATGGATGGACAGACTGATCTGATTCCTCTCCATTTACCATTTAAACATGTGATAACTTGTACAGGATTTATCCTCTGGAGAAACCGCTTCCACGAGGTGCCAAAATGTCGGAGATTTATTATTTTTCCTGATCATTTATTCTCGTTCTAGTACCTATATCTATGACGCCTGCGACATCTAGTCTAGTTGGAAAATAAACAACTTATGTTATATTGTTTAACACTTTTTTGTCTCCCCGGACAGTTTTTTGCCACTGTCCCGGTTTTCAGTATACGAAGTATTTACTCTATCTGTTGATATTCAGCTAAAGTGCACTCACCTCTTCTTGGAGGTTATCTGTTTGCTTTTTCCTGGTATCTACATTCCACCGTAGCTACTGTTGCATCCATCAACTGTCTGGTCACCTTCTCCAACTCACTAATATCCATGGGTTAGGCTGCTTTCAACAGTCGTAGCTGCTAGGCAGTGGCGTTTGTGACAGTTTCGGTGAACTGTGCCTAGAAGTCCTCATCCAGAGTAAGAAGTACCTGGCGAAGTAGATTTGTCAACTTCACACCTAATATTATTGAATCTTCGTTTAGTTCAAGTTTCGTGCTCCGGAAATGCTGCATTCTCAGCTTTCTATCCGCTGGGCAGTTAAACTCTGCCTCCAGTCGTTCGACCATTTTCTTCCAAATCTCTTTCCCATCCAAGTGTTCCACGCCGTCACATGCCACTTTCACTCAAACCCTCAGAAATATGTCAAGCACTACGATCTTCGCCCCTGGATACCAGACACTTACCAACTTCCTGACCGACTGAGAATTCTGGAGTTAGACCTTGATGTCTCGAACCTCGAACACTGCAGGCCAGGAAATCTTCATCATGTCCAAAACCACTACTCACACTACTACTACTATTTGGGACTACTAGTACAATTATCAATTTAGATGGAATTGGCCACACTACAGGTCAGGTTGGACGAAAATGGTTGCCCTAAAAGTTAAATATGTCTCTGCTTCTGGGTTTCTTTACTTATCTTCTGTGTACCCTTCAGATATTTCTCGTTTTTATTTTTACAAAACTTCTACTAACTGAATATCAACTTCAGTTACTTTTCGTAGTGACACAGCACTACATACTACTCATAAATGTGTTTATTAGTACTACAGCACTATGCAGTAATCATTTAGTCTTTTAGAATTCTGCTTTTACGTACAGTGTTAGCTTTCTGTATCTCCTTCATTGATTACCTGGTTTTGAGGTTTTCAGTACCATCCATCAAACCTCTTGAATCATTTATTCCCAGTGTTCTGCTTTATATAACAAGACCGAACTTCAAATTGTGTAGAGTGTGGATGTTTTACAGGTTCCTTTTGAAACATTGATTCATCTATGGTATATGTCTAGCATGATATTGTAACATTTGACAACTAAAACCTTAACTCAGAGAAGAACTTACTCTAAATACTAATCTTCTCTGTTTTCTAAAGCAACACTTTTCTTACGGGATTAATGAAGATTGAAATTTCGAGTTAGTATTCATCACAGAGTGATATCAGTTAGAGGTTCACTGAAAACTTGAGAACACTGGACTAATGTTTCATTCTAGTATGGGACTCCACAGAAGTACAGACCCACGACCCCGTCAGAGATTTTTACGGAGATTGTCTTGGATTCTGCTTAACTCACAGTTTTTAGCTTTATCGATGTACAACTTATATGAGTTTTTTTTTGTTTCCCTGTATCTCTACAGTCAGCACATTTATTTTACTAGGGTAAGATATTTAACCAAGGATAATCTCTGTCTTCAGAATTCCTGTCTTTCTTTCACTTGAAGAAGGGATGCAAGAAAAAGACTAGTCCTCAGTGTAGTTTATCCACCTTTCCCATATAAACCCAGTATCAGTAGAAAGATGTTAAGAGTACGGGAGTCAATTGTGTAAACTCCAGATGAGACATATACCTAGAATCATTGACATGAACCCAACAAACGTCTTACTGAGCTCCACCGTCATATTCTTAGATCTACGAAAACTATAAAGTAAAATTAGTATTCAGTGAATCATGATAATGAAACCAATCGGAAGTGAAGCGGATACTTACTGAAGACCCTAGTGAAGAATCACGTTAAACGAAGAGTCAGCGATTGAGTGCTCAAAGTGTTCGTTGTGAAACTCCAGATATCCTGGGTTCAATCACTTATATCCTCGTTGGTGCGTACCACTGAGGAACACCATAGTGGGACGAATCCGCTATTCAGTGTTTTTAGATTTTCAGTAGTTCTACAACTGATATAACTCCATGATGAATATCACCATCTGAATAATATTAATCAGAAAAAGACAAATAAACTTTGTTGAGTATCGAATAAAGAATATGAAACAGACTTACATATTGAGAAAATCATGATTTTTTTGAAAAAATCATTTACAATATAAGTTTATTCCTTTCTATGATCGTTATATCTCTCTATATATATTGAAAGATTAAAATGACCTATCTGACCCATCCTATTTGAAAGAAAAATACACATTCCTTTCTAATTCAAAGAGAAACAATGATGTCATATGGATTTATGTTTTACTGAAAATCTGTACACATTTTAATGATTGACCTAATTGTGTGCAAAAAAATGTCTCAATGATATGATGATAAAAGGAAATAAGTAAAAATTGTTATCTTTCCTCAAAAATAAGAATAAATATTAGTTTGGTAATGAGATGGAAAAAGAAATTGAACATTACTTTCACCTCTTCATCATCCACTAAGTTATTCAATGATGGGTGAAACAGAATTCTTATTATTTGTTGCTTGAGTTCTTAGTGGAACATAAGGCTTCAGCAGCACGCCTTCATTTCATTCTCTTCTCTTCAGTCTCCTTAACCTGACTCCACGACTACACACAACCTTTCATTCCTTATTCACACAATCTCCTCAATGTCACCCTCACCTGCAACACCCAACTCATCGTTTCCCATGCTGGTCTCACTCGACGGCATGGCCTGACCTGACGCGTGATGACCCCAAACCGTCTTCTCACTGTATATCCAGACCAGACCAGACCAGTCCAATCCATCTCCACTTCCTTCTTCTGTATATGTGTTGAACAATGGGTTTTTGGTTGGTTCGTTGCTAGTCAGAGTGAATTTCTCCTGGCTTATTCTTATTATTCTGGTCATCTATCTGATCTCCAGTATCAGTATCCAGTGAGCGTAGACGGCAGCTGTTGACGATGTATGTCTGCAGTTGTTTGTTGGAAATACTTTGAGTAACGTGTCGCCAAGTCTCTCAACCATCCCATGGAAGCACTGACTTGATTGACATTAGTGTTGGAAATCCTGATATTGTTCCCGCTTTATATTGAGTGGAGTGGAGTGGAGTGGGGTAGATCTCCACACTGATTTCCGGTTGATGAAGGAAGGCATGTATTGCTGTCTTTCCTATCCTGGCTACTTTGACATCGTCATCTGTGTCCTTGCCGTCTGTAGTTGAGACGATGCTGCCTTGTCTAGGTAGGTGAAAGAGGCAACTGCCCTAAGATTTCTCCCATTGATGGTGATTGGTGTTGGTTGTTGTTGTTATTGTTGGTTGGTATCTTCATCACCTGTGTCTTCTCAACATTCGTCTGAAGTAAATTCCTTCTTCGCTGCCTCGCTTCTTTTGCTAACTTGTTAGTTTTCACCAGTAGATCTTCCAGTTTGTGCGGCAAGATATTCGGCACAAATCATCGTGAGCAAAATGCAAATCTTCTAGAGTCTTTTCGTCGGTCAAACAGCGTTTGTCCATCTTCTCGCTTCTCACATTTGTCTGTTGCATGATACGGTCCAGTTGACCACAATCAGGAAGATCATCGATGATGATAGGTGGTAACCTTGTCTTACTCGTGTCTTCACTTCCCCTCCAAAGACATCACTGGACTTTCCATTGTGTTGTGGATCACTTAAAATGCAGCTTCTTCACATAGGATATAGCTGTTGGATGAGGTTGATAAAGGTTTGTGGCACCAAAAGCATAGTGTTGAAGCAGTTGCCAAATGCTTCTCGGTCGATGCTGTCGAAGGCCTTTTCATAGTCGATGAAGTTGAGGTAGAGAGTTGACTACCATTCTATGCTCCGTTTTATGGCGATGATGCGTAGCGTTGCAATTTGATCCTCACATGATTTGTTTTTCCTGAAGCCAGTGAAACAGTATTACGTTGGAAGAAATAAAAGTTTGGTCAGAATTCGGAAATACGGACCATTGAACTTCGAACCAGTGGCTCAGTGGTAAAGTGGTGACCACGTAACGTATGACATAAGTATATTAAGCTGTTGACTGTCGGTATGAATCAGATAGAAAAGAGTAAACCATACCAATAGTATCATTCAGATCCTAGGAACCAGTCTTTGTTCATCCCTGATGTTTAAACTGTCTCTGGTGCTGGCGATGAATGTGATTACCTATCGAAGGATAAGTATAATGCACACTCGTTTCCTTTGTGATGCAGTCCGATAGTGAAACATAGCCACTGAAAACAGAATATAGGAAAAGAATACAGGTTTTCGAACGTAGTTGCCTTTATAGCATTGGTTGGGTGTAATGGAATCATCATATATGCAATTGCAATCTTAGGTGTAGAGTACCAGACAAAGAAGTCAAGTTAGTCAATAACCGAAATGGCTAAAGAATACGTTGCACATACAAACCACTGCTTATTTCTACAAACAATGTTAGCCAAAATGGCATTGATGTAAGAGAAGATCTTAGGTGGCCATATCAAGACATGGTACCAATAGATGAAGTCTCTGACCATTAGTAAACTGCAAAGATATGTTTACTCTATGTGATTATAGGAGCCTCAAATACTTGCATAACTTTCATTCTCTTATTCTCTATAGTCTTACACACTAATTTCAACCCTAATACCACTCTTTTCCCACTCAATTCAGGGTTTTTGAGGGTTTATTGAGTTTTAAAGTTGGTATTCATCATGGACTGACAGCGGTTTCTTTCCAGTATGGGATTATAAGCAGTATGCACTAGGAGTCCAACCCAGAACCATCAGGTTCTGCGGCCAGCTACTGAGTCGGAATCCAGTGGTCCATATTCCCAACTTCTGTCAATTCATGACATAGCGTGACCATTACCCAATTTAATCGTTGAATATTTGTCCTCACAACCACTAGGTTTGTCCCCACCGGTCACGACTTCTCATTAGAACTTCAGGCATCACCTTTCGACGACAGCCACCAATAGGCACTAGATCACTTGAATTTGGGGGTTTGTGGGAATTTAGTGGCGGAAGGCTAGTGGTCTTGAGGACAAATACTTGACTATGATATTGTGTAATGGTCGTACTATATAGTGAACTGACAGAAGTTGGAAATATGGACCATTAGATTCCGACCCAGTGTCGGTTCACTGGTAACCTTCTGGCCGAGGAACCTGGAAGTCCTGAGTGCGTACTGCTTGGGAGTCCCAAGCAAGGAAAAAATAGCTGCTATCCAGTCCTCCCAGGTCTCCAATGTTCCTGAAACTCATGTCAGTCCATAATAAATACCAAATGTTTCTGTTTATTTTAGTTCTATGTCTTGTTGTGAACTACTGAAAAAGGAGTGATCCACCTGTAGTGCACCTTCCTGGCACCAAAATATAACTAGGGCTAAAATAAATAGTTTAAATTAAATTAACTAAATAAATCTCTAGCTTGCCTCCGGATGCTTAGGGTGTTTTAAGTTTTGTTTTAACGAGCATGCATCCGAGCAGGCTTGGACGCCATTTTTGCGCTCCATTGTGCTAATCACCACGCACGTACTCCGAGTCCCTAGTTCAGCCTTACAAGCCAGATAAGTTGATTAAACTTTTCCCTCATTCATTATTATTACATTTACCTAAAATACATAGCTCCTTTAAATACATTGCGTATCAGTTCTTTTGATTTGTGTTTTGTTACCAGTACTTACACGTTAGGTAAAGTACTGGTTAAGCAGGTACTAGAGCACATCAAATTAAGTAGGGTTGATCAAACGTTACGGAATTGTAACACGCATCCCTACAAAAATTGGTGAGCCCGAGTATCACTTCTTATTTTGTCTAGTACCTTTGTTCTCTTGCGTTGATTTGTCTGGCCTAATTTTGTTTTTGGCACGTCTAGCGTTTTTTTTATACTATTGCACTCCTCATTGGTTATTTTTGCATTGTAATTTTTTTATTATCACTATCGTGCCTCGTTAATTCCCTGATCAATGGCGGATAACGACTCGACTGCGCAGATGGCCATAACCCTCCAGCTTCCCACCTTCTGGGCCCACAGACCATCTGCATGGTTCTCCCATGTGGAAGCTCAGTTTGCCTTGAGACACATTCAATCACAAGAAACTAAGTCCAACTTAGTCATCGTCAGCTTACCGGAAAATGTGATTGAAGACGTGTCAGATGTGCTAGATGACCCAGCACCGAATCTTTACGATCGCCTCAAAACCGCCCTCATCAAACGTGTTGCACTTACTGACCAGCAGAAAGTGCAAGAACTTTTCAGGGATGTGCATCTGGGTGATCGCAAGCCGACGCAACTGCTTCGTCAGATGAAGCAGCTGATTGCTGACTTCAACATTGATGAAGCATTTCTCAAGCAACTGTGGTTACAGAGGTTACCACAGTCGGTTCAAGGGATCCTCGCACCCTTCCATAAGTGCCCCTTAATAGAGCTGGCGGAAGCGGCTGACAGAGCTGTGGATGCTACGAAACCCAACACTAGTATCTCAGCTGCACTGTCTACTGCCACGGATTCGTCCAAAACCCATCCTCCTTTGGCTGTTGAGCCAACAAGTTTCGATGTTATAGCTCACATCTCAAAATTGTATGAAGAGTTGTGCAGCATCAGGAACGAAATGCGGTCTGGTAGTTCTTACAAAGGTCGCACGTCTCGTTCGCCCAACAGGTCTGCCTCCCGTACCGATAGCAGACGTTCCAAATCGCGACAATCACAACCCAGGTTGTGCTGGTACCATAAACGTTATGGTGCCAATGCCAAAAAGTGCACTCGACCTTGCACCTTCGAGGCTAACCAGGCGGGAAACGTGTGAGCCAGCACGTGACGGCGACTAACGTCGCTGGCGAGCCACTTCCATGTCGCCTCTTCTTCGTCACTGATCGACATTCTGGGATACGCTTCCTAGTTGACACTGGGGCAGAAGCTAGCGTCATCCCACCTACGAACGAAGAGCGTCTGCGGCCAATGTCTCTGCAACTTCGTGCCGCCAACGGTTCGCCCATCACAACCTATGGTCGGAGATTCCTCGATCTCAACCTTGGATTGCGTCGTCCCTTTCGTTGGGTTTTCATAGTGGCAGATGTGACCACCGGCATTATTGGTATGGATCTCTTGCAGCACTATCAGCTGCTGGTAGATGCTGGCAAGCATAAGTTGATAGATTCTACCACAACACTCTCTGTTTCCGGTATAGTCACAAAGACGCCGCCCCTCAGTCCCGTGTACTGCACGACGGACGCTTCTAGTCCCTATGCGTCTATCATTCAGTCCTTTCCGGATGTCTTTAAGCCAAGTCGTTGTGTCCCTTGTGTGACTTCGAACGTTTCTCATCACATAACGACGACTGGCCCTCCAGTATTTGCGAAACCACGGCGATTATCCCCGGAGAAACTGCGTGCTGTAAAAGCCGAGTTCGAACACATGCTTGAAATGGGAATAATCAGACCATCCAACAGTCCATGGTCTTCACCCTTGCATGTGGTACCCAAGAACAATGGCATGGACTGGAGGCCTTGTGGTGACTACCGAAGGCTCAACGCTAAAACGATTCCAGATCGTTACCCAGTCCCTCACATTCACGACTTGACTGCATCTTTAAAAGGCTCGGTTATCTTCAGTAAGCTTGACTTGACGCGTGCATATCATCAGATCCCGGTTCATCCTGATGATGTTCCCAAGACAGCCGTCATTACACCGTTTGGTCTTTTTGAGTTCCTCCGTATGCCTTTTGGTCTTCGCAATGCAGCACAAACCTTCCAACGTTTTATTCACGATGTTTTACGTGGACTCGATTTCGCCTATGCCTACCTAGACGATATACTAATCGCTAGTCCAGACGAAGACACTCATATTAACCACTTGAAACAGGTTTTCGCCAGACTGTCAGAGCATTCGATGACAGTCAACCTGGCCAAATGCCAAATTGGCGTTCGTTCACTAAAATTTTTGGGACACGTTATCGACGAGCAAGGCATTCGCCCACTACCTGAAAAGGTACAGGCGATCCAAGACTTCCCGGTCCCAGCGTCATTTAAAGCTCTGCGTGTGTTTCTGGGTATGGTGAGCTATTATCGTCGCTTCATTCCCCAATGTGCACACATTTTGACTGCACTGACCGACCTGCTGAAAAGTAAATGTAAAACTTTCAGCTTGACTCCGGAGGCACTAGAAGCATTTCGCAAGATCAAAACCGCAATAGCAGACGCCACGATGCTGGTGCATCAAGACGTAAACCTACCTCTCAGCATTGCGGTTGACGCCTCTAACACGGCCATTGGAGCTGTGTTGCAACAACTTTCGGATCACACTTGGATCCCAGTTGCATTCTTCTCCGGAAGTTATCCACCTGCGAAATGCGGTACAGCACTTTCGGCAGGGAACTGCTCGCCATATATGCCTCAGTGAAACATTTTCGTCATTTTGTGGAAGGTCGTGACTTCATCATCTTTACCGACCATAAACCTCTGACGTATGCCTTACACACCACTACTGACAGATATTCACCGCGTGAATTACGTCACCTAGATTATATTTCGCAATTCACGTCGGACATCCGTCATATTTCTGGTGTGAATAACCCTGTCGCGGACGCACTGTCTCGCGTTTGCACCACTACTTTGCCTCGAGCAGTCGACTTACGGAAGATTGCCGAACTTCAGGATTCAGACGAGGAGATTGGAAAACTTCAACACTCATCCTCTCTGAAGATACAGCGTTTACCGCTCCTGAACAGTGAAGTGTCAATATTGTGCGACACCTCCACAGGCACACCCAGACCCTTGCCGCCGGACTCCCTAACAGACTCGTTTAGTCGCGCGTATCCTGAACCTTCTAAAAGAGCCACGTCTAGTAACACTGATCCAGTAACCTCTACACGTGCTGGGAGGCGTGTACATTGGCCCAAGCGATACGCCGAGTTCGTTAATTAGCCCCTGAGCAACTTCACACTCGGTGAATTTGGAGTTTCAACTACTTTGTCGTGGCATACACTTTCAATGCGTTTTCATACCTAAAGTTTTCAAAAGTCATGTTTACTACTTTGCAAACAGTTTTTTTTTCAAAAAAAAAAAAAAGAAAAATCAAAAATACAATTTAAATTCCGAAAACTTTTTTTGGTTGGTTATTATTTTTTTTTCTGTACTACTCCCACTTCGAATTGTTTGGTTTTCCTTTTCTTAGCACTCTAATGTCCCATTTCTTTCTTCTTGCAGAACCTAGAAAATGCGTTGAAAATTGGATACAATTGGCCGCTGACGATGCTACTTGGATCGTTCTTCGGTTCTCTTTGTACCAATTTCCCCCTGTACACTCCCCGGTAGGTTAAGAAGCAATAGGGAAAAGTAGACGGAGGCTTTGGGTCACCTTCCACCACTGCGAGAAGGGTTGCGTCTAGACGCAAAGTTATCTTACCTCGTAGGTGTGCATAGTTGCACTAGCTTCGGAGACCCACACGTCACCTACTCCATCACCAATATGGAAAGGTGTTGCGTGTCCGCCTCGCAGTCGCCTCCTAGGATCGAAGGTTGCCGGTATCCCAACAACCTTCTAGGAGGGGGATAACCTGTAGTGCACCTTCCTGGCACCAAAATATAACTAGGGCTAAAATAAATAGTTTAAATTAAATTAACTAAATAAATCTCTAGCTTGCCTCCGGATGCTTAGGGTGTTTTAAGTTTTGTTTTAACGAGCATGCATCCGAGCAGGCTTGGACGCCATTTTTGCGCTCCATTGTGCTGATCACCACGCACGTACTCCGAGTCCCTAGTTCAGCCTTACAAGCCAGATAAGTTGATTAAACTTTTCCCTCATTCATTATTATTACATTTACCTAAAATACATAGCTCCTTTAAATACATTGCGTATCAGTTCTTTTGATTTGTGTTTTGTTACCAGTACTTACACGTTAGGTAAAGTACTGGTTAAGCAGGTACTAGAGCACATCAAATTAAGTAGGGTTGATCAAACGTTACGGAATTGTAACACGCATCCCTACACACCTCTGTACCAGGTTCTACGTTGATCTGTCTGCCTGTTTATCGCGTTATTATGATATTTGTCTACATCCCACAGCGTATGGGACTAATTGATCGATATGCTATGTATTTACATAGCAATAATGATATGAAGTCAAAGGAAAATACTGACTTCCTAAACAGTTTTATAAAATGAAAGTGAAAATTTAGCAAATCTTATCACATTCTGATGTCCTCATACACCAACAAAGAGTAAACTGAGTAGTCGAAGACTCAGCGGCATGAAAAAAAACCGAAAATCGATAGAACTTCTCTCCTATCACTGGACTTCTTAATATTAACATTGAACAAGCGTAACATCACTATACTCAGTGGTCATATTGCAAAAGCTGGTCACTAGGACTGTATTCATGGCCTTCATTAAACTGAAATCAGTGTGAAGATCTACTGCACTGCACTGCACTGTACTCCACTCCACTCGACTGCACTCCATTCCAATCCACTCCACTCAATATAAAGCGGGAACAATATCAGGATTTCCAACACTAATGTCAATCAAGTCAGTGCTTCCATGGGATGGTTGAGAGACTTGGCGACACGTTACTCAAAGTATTTCCAACAAACAACTGCAGACATACATCGTCAACAGCTGCCGTCTACGCTCACTGGATACTGATACTGGAGATCAGATAGATGACCAGAATAATAAGAATAAGCCAGGAGAAATTCACTCTGACTAGCAACGAACCAACCAAAAACCCATTGTTCAACACATATACAGAAGAAGGAAGTGGAGATGGATTGGACTGGTCTGGTCTGGTCTGGATATACAGTGAGAAGACGGTTTGGGGTCATCACGCGTCAGGTCAGGCCATGCCGTCGAGTGAGACCAGCATGGGAAACGATGAGTTGGGTGTTGCAGGTGAGGGTGACATTGAGGAGATTGTGTGAATAAGGAATGAAAGGTTGTGTGTAGTCGTGGAGTCAGGTTAAGGAGACTGAAGAGAAGAGAATGAAATGGAGACGTGCTGTTGAAGCTCTGTGTTCCACTAGTTACCTAAAGGACAGATAATATACAATAATTGAATCGTATTCCTAAGTGAAACTTGAAAGTAGAAACTCCTTACCATCCGATGATCATACGATGATCGGTTTGTAAATGATTTCGCAAATTATACTGTCCACGCAGACATTCCTGACTCCGGAGTAGTTCTCCAGCTACCTATGTTGTCAGCAGGCTTCCCGTTTGAATTCACTTGTCAGCGATAATCATAAGGTGTGATCTCTGATACGCAATATTGTCATGAAGTAAAGAAACATACTACTATTAAACTATTTGATTAGTTATAAACCACGCAGAACGCTGATCTGTAGAGTTTTTCCCACGTGCACCGCTGATGAAATTGCTAGGCCTCAAACGAGCGAAACTGCTGTCTAGTGTTTCAATCACTTTCGTTCCTAACTACCCAAGCTGTCCAGTAATATGTATTTCATACAGTGATCAATTTGCTGCGTAACACTTTCAAATTGTCTACGATGTCGGTTAGATAAATGAAGAATAAAAATAAGTCAGTAATACACTTGACAATCAAACCAGATGTTTGTGAATTTGATAATTTTAGGTAACAAGTAACACAATTATGTTGTACTCAACTGAAGCCCCCTATGAGTGTATTTCCATGAAGTGTATCATCTTAAGCAAATCATAAATGCACTTGCGTTGATCACCAGTAAGTCGGTTATTCACTTGTGTAACTAACTAGTATGAATACTCCAATCCTCAAAGAGGTTACTCATAGGCTGAGGAAACCCAGGTTATGCGTTGCTGATGAGTACCAGTAAGTGCAAAATCTAGCTAGAAAAAAGCTCCCTGCCAGTTGACTCTCACTATCTGAGACATTACAAATAACTTTGATCAAATAGACCTAGGGAACAGTACTTTGCTTGATAGAGATGAAATTTAGCTTGTTTAATGTTTGTTGTCGATTAGTGGAGGAAGTTTGAAGTGCGTACATTTTAGACTAACTCGAAGGCCGCTAGATTAAGTCTTGCTTCAAATTGAACTTTATATTACATTCAGTCATTCCTCAAGTGAACATAATGAACAGTTTGTATGCTAAGCCTATGATAAAATCAAACTTATGATGATATTCAAGCAACACGTGTCGGTCTTAATTATCTTATCAAACTATGTTAATGACTGACAGAGATAATGTTGGTGACCTTTTCTAATGGCACTACTTTCAAATCAGTCGACTGAAAATTCCTAAGATGCATCATAGCGACTTTAAAAAAATCATAACGGAATATCTTTCTTTGTGGTCATCGAAGATCTGGCCTACAGCTTTCCCAACGACTGTCTTTTGATACCATTGGAGATCATAGAAAATTCACAACGCTAGTAGATTCCTTAGCTAAACGTAGGGATACTGGAAACCTTTATCTTTTTATATAGAATTCAATTAACAGTTAGAATTGAACAACGTGGCACCGGTTACTCTACTTTAAAGATTAAACAGTCTTGAAAATTCTCCCAGCTTTTCACTAAGATCTGTTGAATGGTGTAAACTTTAATTTAGCCAAGAGTACATGTTGTTTCATAGATTATTCAAGTTACTGAAAAATTATTAGTTATGTAATCAAAGAGTTTGTTGTAATCCACTTGATCATATCGGCATAACTACTTATAACATTTAGTAGTATATAAATGTGTAGTCCTGAGGAGTTATCCAATAGGAAAAGTAATCTAATGGCTCTTGGTTTTCAGAGAATTATTGATCATGAAGGAATTCCTTTGAGAAACGATCAAATCAAGATTATCTTACCTATTCGTGAAGTTAAAATAAGCGATCCTTCAGCCAGATAGTCAGAATGCATCAGTATTTTGGCACGGTCTATCAGATATACTATTCCTTCCTAGGTTCATTATTCTGCTCTTTCTTGGCCTCACATTTGTGCATATACTACAAGTATGAATAATTTGTGATTGACCTCCGCACCTGTCAAGTCCCAGTAAGACCAAAACCTAAAGCTCTTATTACATTGGTCGTTCAGTTTGTAGAGCACCTTCCTAGCACCAAAATATAACTAGGGCTAAAATAAATAGATTAAATTAAATTAACTAAATAAATCTCTAGCTCGCCTCCGGATGCTTTAGGTGTTTTAAGTTTTGTTTTAACGAGCATGCATCCGAGCAGGCTTCGACGCCATTTTGCGCTTCCTTAGTACTGGTTACCACGCAGGCACTCAGAGTCCCTGGCTCAGTCATACTAGTCAGAGAAGTTGATTAAACTTTTCCCCCATTCATTACTATTATATTTACTTTAATTAAATACATTACTTCTTCTAATATATTCCCGAGCCAGTTCTTTTGATTTGTGTTTCGTTATCAGTACTTACACGTTGGGTAAGGTACTGACTGGTTAAGCAGGTACTAGAGCATATCAAGTTAAGTAGGATTGATCAGACGTTACGGAAAAGTTACACGCATCCCTACAAGTTCATGTTATGTCTACGCGGGTCCAGAAACATTATCCTTGATGGTTATGAAGTATATCTTCACAGCACCAGGTATTAGTAAGTTTAAAATAAATAAAAAGCACTTAAAATATCCAAATATTAGCTAAACAATCTTCTACGATATCACTGAGTGTCTGTAGTTTTGTTATTACGTCGACATTAGTCATTTTAGTGTTCCATTTGCGCTGGTCAACTACCCCCATTCTTAGAATTCGTAGTTTTCCCATCCACAGACGTTTAGGTTTTACTATCTCCCCCCTGCAATAACATTTTTACTTCAGACCAACCAATAAACCGCTTCTCTGAACGCTTTTTACCATCTTATTTGTTTTCTTATTTATCTTCTGTTATTAGTGCTCACATATAGGTAGGGTATTGATTAGTTCGGTGCTGGTGGACATTAACTTAGGTAAAACTGGTCACGTGTTGGGCTATCAAATTACACCCATCCCGATACAGCTGATCAACCTGAGTATCATTTTCCTTGTGCGTATCCAGTTATGTGTTTATCCATTTTTATCTTATTTTCCTTCCTGGCTGGTATCAAGCAAGGTTCTTTTGATTTTCTTGCAAATCTCTATATTTTCATACGTTCAGTTGCCTCCGATAAAGTTAGCTTTTATTGTCCTATACGTAAAAAATTAGTACAGTTCAAGATTGTCAGGTGCAGATGGGCATTTCTTCACAGCTCTGCACTTTCTGCGCGCGCAGACTATTAGTCTGGTTCCCTCATCTCAAAGTTCATTTCGTTCTAAGGCAAATTCCTTCACGAGAAATCAAGCCTATATTAGTTGTCATCAGTCTTCCGTATACAATTCTGAGAGAGATTTAGGACAGAGTGGATTACCCCACTCCTAACTTTTATGACCGTCTTGAGCAGGCGGTCATCAAACCTGTTGGTGTGACTGGTCAAAAGATGTAAGAACTAATTCACGATGAGAATCAAGGCGGCCTCATGCTTATGCAAGTGGTGCGCCTGTTCGTTTGAACTCCCAAGATGGATGATGCCTTCCTCAAACAGCCGTGGTCCCGACGTCTTCCGCTGTCTGCGTAAGGCATCCTTGCAACCCTCCGTCAGTCTCCTTTGATTGAATTTTTTGAGACTACAAACAGAAAGGTAGGGGTGGCGCAACCGCAATCCGGGCTTGCAGGGGACATTAATGCAGCTGTTGGCATCAGTCCTATCGCAGATGCATGCCCCTTAGTAACTTCACAAATTCTGACCTGTTAAATGGTACTACTAAGCTGTATGAAGACGTTTGGAGTATGGTAAGAGAAATGAAGGACCATGGCATTTCATGCAGTCATGTTCAAGACCTGCTGCAAAACTCTGCAATTTAGTTTGAAATTAAGAAGGCTGCAATCTGGGGTTTATTAGTACAGTGGGCGATGTGTTGTTCGTGTGAAGGGTACACTAAACCATGTACTCACGACCCCAAGCATCTAGAAAGTATGTAAGCCGACAAGTAGTGGGGACTAACTTCGCTGGTGGACCCCTGACCTAACATTTCATACATAAATGACTGGCGTACTGGGTTACGCTTCCTGATAGATACTGAGGTAATCTCGCCAACAGCTTGACAGCGCCTGCGGCAGACTTCTCTACAACTTCATTCTTACACTGATTCGCCCATCACGATATACCGTCACAAGTTACTCAACGTTTGCCTTGGTGTGTGCCGTTCGTCTCATCCAGTTTTTATCAATACTGATGTCACCACCAGTATAATCGTTATGGGTCTCTTAAAGGGCTGTCGGTTACTGATAGAACCAGGTGAGTACAAGGTGGTCTAACTTACTGCGGCACTTTCGGCTATCACTTTTATCCCATCCCTGACATTCACCCCTTGTATGCTTCCACTTCCCAAACGTTTTTAGTAAGCATTTCCGTACCTTGCGTGACGTCTAATGTTTCGCATCATACAACAGCAACCGAACTGCCGTTTTCCTCCAGATAAACTATAGACCGTCAAGGCTGAGTTCGGAAATGTGCTGCGAATGAGGATCATCAGACCTACCGTCCACCCATGGTCTCCTTTTCTCGTAGTTCAAGAGGAAAATAGGATGAACTAGTGGCCTTGTGGTGGCTACTAACGACTCCACGAGGAAACGACTGAAGAATAACACCAAGTGCTTCACGCGTATAGTTTGGCCACTGCTCTGAAAGGTGTCATTGTCTCCAGCAGACTTGACTAGGCACTTGCCTGTCAGTGGATACCAGTTCACCGGGACGATTTGTTGAGGACATCAGTCTTCTCACCACTGAATCTATCTGAATTCCCCCGGCATGCCTATTAGACTACGAAGCGTCACAAAAGCCTCACATTGTTTCATTAACAATGTCATACATGGTCCAGCTTTCACATGCGCCTACCTAGGCGATAACCTAATCGCGCCTGTAGACGAGGGTGCTCCCTGCACTCAACTTCAGTAAGCTATTGTGAGGCGCTCTAAATATTTATTCACCGTCATTCTGACCAAGGAGGAGCTTGCTCCCATTTTACCAACTTTCCTCTGTCACTTTAATGATTAGCATGGCATTCATCTATAGACCGTGAGGGTACCGGAAATTTAAGATTTTTCGGTGCCGGTCTATGTACATTTTGTGAGGGATGAGTTATTATTGCGGCTTCGTTCTCCGTGATAGTAATAGCGATGATGACAAGGTGTCCGCCGACACACAGGTTGTTGCCCAGACCTCCTAAAGTGGCTGACAGTAAACCAAATGTGGGTTGCGGAGACCATCTGTAAGGTTTATTGATTGTGATTTAAGGAAGGCTACACAAAGCAAAGTGAAACCAGGGTCCTAAGTTTCTTACATTCATTAGACCACGAAAACCCAGTCTGAAAACTACCAACCGTATAAGCAGGTCTACTTCACGTGAAACAAACGGGAGTGGATTATCATCAGTGCTGGCTGGGGAACCACTTGAGCTGTAGATTCCACCCAATCCATCTATTACACGTAGATCAATCTATGAATGGGATTGAAACTGCATTCGGAGGTTGTTGTCGTCCAGGTCACTGAACTGGACCCTAGTCAGCCATCCATATCCGACTCTGCAAAAAGGTAAGGAGTTGTAATCAAGCGAAACACTTAAAAGCCTGTTGTAGTCCTGGAACCAAATGTCAGCAAACCACGGGACAGAGTGGAACTATGAGAAGTCTGTGATTTTCCGAAGAGGTAAAGAAAGTAGGGACTCAGAAATGCGTCGGCGCTTTGAACATAAATTTGTTAAGGTAAGAATTTTGATAGACAAGGTGTTACGGAAAAACATACTATGAGTCATCCCGTTCAAGGTATGCAGAGCTGGGGGTGGTAGACAGCCCCTGCAATAAGCAGGCTTCAGCTACTTACAGCCATACTCAAGTCAACGAAAGGGATTGACATTAATCTGAAGAACGTTCATAGACTTCAAGGAACCGGAATGTTCGCGCGTAAATATGCAGTGCCCAGTAAATTTGGTTATGGATTTCTAGCCGTCGTAAACTGTGTATTCACTACTGACTTCTGTGAGTGAAGAATAATTTTTAATGTACTCGTTCAAGTTTAAATTCTGAACTCGCCCCCAAGAGTGCTTGTAATGAAAACGTTGTGGTGTTTCCACTGCCCTCTTGTCTGTTACATTGTGGTTGTCCAAAGCAAATTGTCCTGGGTGTTGGCTGCAAGCTCTAGATCCACAAGCATTTGCCCCTGGCTGGTGGGATCAAATAGTGAGGAGCAGAAGGCGAAAGGAAACTCTGATTAGTAGCAGAAGGGAGTTTTTCAAGGGGTTGGCTTTCGTCTCAAGAGGCTTCGGCAAAAAGCGTTCCCGAATTCTTTATGGATGGGACAAAAACTTATTTAAGCAGCTTATCGTCTTGTGCACAAATGCCTGTAGCCTTGCGAAACGAATGAGCTGAGCTTAGTAACTTGATAAACACAGAAAGCCCTGGTATCATTGCCATATCAAAAGAGTGTCTTTTCTGTGAAACAGCTAGCAGTGAAACTCATTTTTCAGCTGTTCTCTTTCGGATTCATAAGTTAAGACTGAGGGGCGGAGGTGCCATGCCATGCGTACAGACAGTCTTGAATGTGAGATCTATAAGAACGGGACATACGAAATGCTGGACCGCGAACCAAAATGCACTGGGCAAGGTGCTGACTTGGGCACAGCTTATCGAAGCCCTGAATGTGAGGTAGATGATCTTCTGTTTAGTGACCTGACCCTCCGGATGGATGAATATAGATGCTAGTTTTAGGAGTCTTCAACATACCATGAGATGAATGTCGTGACCTAACAACAGAAGCATCATGCAATTCGGTGGCTCATCGCTTAACGGAAACACAAGTTCCCCTGGCTCTTACACAGCCCATCAAGATCGTAACCCAATGTAGTCATCAGCGCTATCCGTCAGTCTCAGACTTAGTACTCTCACACAGATTCGACACCTCTGACTTCTTAGCAAAAGTGCTCAGTCCGCGATCATAGTGGGATTCACAGCATCGCGTCGATTCTCACGTAGACCCAATGTGTGGAAAGAAGTGAGCAGCTATTAACTCGGCATCCCCTTCCAAGGATTTGAAGGTTAATTCAGAAGCTCCTGCTGAGGTTCCATGGGGATCCTCAAAACAGCTGCATGCGTGAGCGACTGGACTGTTGATTCCAGTGGATGTCCGGAAGGGACGAAAACACTGTCCCTCGCAGATAATCCGAAAAATTCAAAGTTTGCTACGGTACAAGAAAAAGTATTGGAGTCCTATTGCTCAATTTAGTACACTAGAGGTAAACAAACGTTAAAAAGAAGCCAGAAATAAGTGCATCAGTGCTGTCCAACGACCATGAGACGCGTTCTGCCCGGATTAGATTGGAGCACCCAAAGGGTTATTTCCACATACGGACAATCATTATTTTTTTATTATTTGTCCCTTGAGTTCCTAGTGGAGCATAGGGCTTCAGTAGCATGTCCCCATTCCACTCTGTCCCCTGCAGTCTTTTGGGCCTGGCTCCACCGCTGCCCAGAAACTCTCATTTCTTCCCTATACCATCCCCTCTGTGACACCCTCACCTCAGACGCCCAACTCACCGTTTCCTATCTGGGTTCCACTCGACACCTTGGCCTGGGGCGTGGTGTCCCAGAATGGTCCTCTCGGTGTATGCCCAATCCATCTCCGCTTCGTTCTGAGTATTTGTTGAGAGATGTGTTCTTGGTTGGTTCGTTCCCAGAGTTCCTGGTTGCTTATTCTACTTATTCTGGTCATCCGAACTTCAGTATCGAGCTGGCGTAGGCAGCTGTTGATGAATTTCTGTAGTTTGATGGAAATGTCTTTCGTAACGTGCCAAGTCTTTGAACCATATAGAAGCGCCGGCTTGACTGAATTAGTGTTGAAAATCCGGATGTTGTTCACGCTTCGTGCTGAGTGCGGAAAATCTCCACACTGATTTCAGATTAATGAAGACCTGCCTTGCTCTTCTGATCCTGGTCCTGACATTCTCGTCTGTGCAACCTGTAGTTGAAACGATGCTGCCTTGCTTAGGTGGGTGAAAGAGGCTACTTCCTTAAAGTTTCTCCCGTTGATGGTGATTGGAGCTTGTTGTTGGTTGTGTTGGTTGGGTATCATCATCACCTCTGTTTTCCCTATATTCACTTGAAGTCTCGTCTTCGCTGCCCTGCCTCTTCTATCAACTTGTTAGTTTTCGCCTGTAGATCTTCAAGTTCGTGAGACATCAGACACAAGTCATCATCGGTGAAATCCAAATGTTCCAGGATCTTTTCCCGGTCTAGCCGGCGTATCCCCCTCTTCTCGTTCCCAACTGTTTGTCCCATGATCCAGTCCACTACAATCAGGAAGATGATCGGTGATAGTGAACAGCCTTGTTTTACTCCTGTCTTCACTTCAGAGGCATCACTGAGCAGCTCCCCACTGTGAATTACTTGGCTGGCATGTGGCGTCTTTATGTAGTTGTTGGATGAGATTGATGGAGGTTTGTGGTATTCTGTAGTGTTGAAGCAACTGCCTGGCAAATTACTTGTCGGTCGACGCTGTCGAAAGCCTTTTCAAAGTAGATGAAGTTGAGGTAGAGTTGAGTTGACTGCCATTCTATGCTGATGCGTAGCGTCACAATTCGGTCTGAACATGGTTTGTTCCTCTTGAGGCCAGCCTGTTCCAGTCGTAGTTTTGAATCGAGAGCATTTTTTAGTCTGTCCTCAGGGTGATGCGGTTTAATATTTTGCTTGAAGCGGACAGGACATGATTCCGCGCCAGTTCTTGCAAAGACTTAGGTCTCCCTTCTTCTGGAGTTTGACAAGGTAGCCGTTCTTCCAATCGACCGACAGGTACCTTCCCTTCCTCCCAGACCTTCTGCAATAGTAGCGTGGTGTTAGCATGTCCGCTGTTGTCTCCGCGTCTGTTCTCAGTGCTTCTGGTGGGATTCCATCTGGTCCCTCTGCTTTCTCACACTTCAGTAGTTTTATGGAGCTCAGGACTTCTACTTTCATTGGAGGGCTTGTGTCCACTCGTATTTCCGCGGCTGTAGGTGGTATTTCTGGGCGAAGTACAGGCGGTGGTGGTCGAATCAAGAGCTTCTTGAAGTGGTCAGCCCATCGTTTCCTTTATTTCTCCTCTTTGGTAATTAGATTTCCTTCATCATCTTTTATTGGTTTCGTCTACGTTGATCTCTTCACTGGTAGATAGTAACCCGATTATTTGATATAATGTTGTCAGGTCTCTTCATCTGGCAGCATGTTCTGCTTCCCTTGCCAATGTGTCGTAGAAGTGTCTTTTGTCTTTCCGTGCACTCTTCTTCACTTCTTTGTCCACTGTAGTGTTTTATATGTTGTGTTCAGTTCCACTTTTTGTTGTTCATCCTTGCACTGCATTGGTTCAGCTGTTGCTTCACCATCTTCCTCTCCCTTCTCTGTCGGCTTCTATGTGTTCACCGTGATCCACTGCTTGTCATGTCTTCTTTCTTCTTCCTTCCTAATACGGTTATGCAGATTTCTTTCCACATAGCTTTCAAAGATTTCCAGTGTTTATCCACACAGGTTTCTTCAGGTATGTTGCTCAATGTCTCCTTTTTGTTCTGATGACTGACTGATGTGTATATGTCCCTTGTAGTTTCGTCCTTCAGTTTCTGTTCTGGGTGTCCAACTTGAACTGTGGCCTATCACACCAACTTCTGTAAAGGCTTTCAACTTGATTTTGAAGATAGATTGCTTGCACTGGATAGTGGTGTGAATGGTGTGAACCTACATCTGTTCCCCTCCCTTGATCTGATCTTGTGTCCAGTAGGCTGACTGCGTCTCCACTCTCTTCACATTGAGATGAAGTCGATCTGATTTTCAGTTGAATGTGTCCATCTGGTGAAATCGAATCCATGTCGCTGCCTTGTGAATATTCCTTGTGTTTGTACACACACTGCCTCCAATCACTAAATGGTTGAATGTGCAGAAATCTGCAAACAGTTCTCCATTCTCATTCATCATTTCATCGAGTGCTTCTCGACCCATGATTGGTTCTCTTTGTGTGTTGTCCGCTCCCAGTTTGGCATTCATGTCACCCCACCCATTAGAATTTTGATGTCGCCAACTGGAGTCTTGTTCATTACTGATTGCAGTTGTCTGTAGGCTTCTTCCCCCTTCTCTTAATCTGCATCGTTTGTAGGTGCATAGCGTAGCTATATATGATTGTGAATTTCCTTTTTTTGAGTTGAGCCTTGTCGTCATGATTGTTGAGGAGATTGGTTCCTTTTGCATGAGAGCCTTCAATGCTGTCGGGGACATTATGAAGGCCGCTCCCTCGGCGCGCTCATGGCTGTCGTTTGGGCAACAATTTGGTAGTTGATGGCTGACTCTCGAGCTGGCAGTTTGGGAGTCCACTTCCATCCCATCTGCTTTTGCAGATTCCAAGCACATCTATGCTGTACCTCCTCATATCTTTCGCAGTCTGGGCTGCCTTGCCAGGTTCATACACGGTGCGGACATTCCATGTGCTCATCTTTACTTTCGCATTCACCGAGAGAAGACACATCGGCCAATTGGCTTCCAGAAGGCTTTCACCAACCGGCGTCATTTTGCCCCTGATTCCAGTGAGAAATAAGTTTGTTTTTGTTTTTTATATTTTGTCTGTGCTTTGAGGTTTCTGTAGCTGTTGGATTGGTTTTAAGGGGTAGGGTTGCTAGACCTATGCCTAACCCTCCCTCTTTACACGGGCCTAGGACGGGCTAGCAACTAGTGAACTAGTTAACCAGGCGAAGTTCATGCGGACCATAGGAATAGGAAATATTGTAGTTTCCCCACTCTAATCAAAGATTCGGAAAATGACCAAGAAAATAAAAAGCATAGGCTGCGGTCGGATTTTTGCTGGGGCATTACCCAGGAGCATTCGGTGAATACCAGTTCGACAGCAGGAGCATTGACATCCAAAAGAATAAAAACCATGGACATCCTTTGTAATGGCGTATTTAGGATATTTGGCATGGAGATGCAGAAAAATCAACGGGACCTGATGAGCTGCACCCGGGGCTGCTCAGACAGCTTACCATGTACGTGGCTAGTTCGTTGACTACCTTGTTTAGACTAACCCTCTAGGGGGGCGCACTACCTTACGACTGAAAGAACACCATGGTCACACCTATCTACAATGCAGGCTCTTGGCAGAACCTATCAAATCAAAGACCGATAAGCCTCACCAGTGCTGGGATTATAATAACAGGAGAAGTAAACAAGAAAGCCATCACTGTCCACTCGGGAAGCAGCAACTTGTTGTCTCGTTCGCAACGCTAATTTCGAAGTAGCTTCTTTTGTTCGATGAACCTTTTCACAGCCAGGGAATTTGGGTCAAGTCTGTGGATGATAGGATACCCGTAGATGTTACTTTCGTGGACTTTAGTAAGACTTTTCACAGGGGATCGCATTCGAGGTTGTCCTTGTACTAAAAGTTTCGGAATATCTGGGAGTCTACCTATTTAGACCAGGGAGTTCCTAGTCGGCAGGGGACAAAGAGTAAGGATCAACTCTTAACTCTACTCTTGGGAATTATTAGAGAGTGGAGTGCCACAAGACAACCTTGGGTTCCCTACTATTTCCCCTAAAGGTAAATGGGGTGTGGATCCTCACGAAATCCCCCTATGGTTCTATGAGCTAGTGGTACAAAACTCCCATGACAAACTAAGGATGAAGAGGATATGTGTCCAATCAATACGGACTGATACAGCTCGTTAGCTTAGTTAGAGGAATGCCAATAACCATCAACGCATGTAAGTGTGTGACTGTGCACATAGGGCATACAGATGGCAACACCTACGTCATTGATCGGAATATTAGGGGTGACCTAGACCTCCAGGAAATAATTCAGAGGAAAGCCACTTATGTAATCCATGAGACAGCTAGCTGAACACCCCCTTACCCTTCTGCAGATGGGGGAGGTCGAATAATGCCATATATGTTTTTGGGAAATGATTTCGTACCTGATCCGTCTTCTGTCCTTCCCCCGCTGGGTTCAAGTACTTCACAGAATGTAGTAGGAGAATGCAAAAGCGACCGATTAGCGTATTCTTAGGGTACTGGTTCTTGTGTCAAGAAGTCATCCACAACCGACTCCCAGGGGGAGTCGTGTCTACGTCATCATTTGACTAGTTTGAAAGACTACTTGAAATGGACAGGGATCTACTGATAGCGAATTATTATAGGTCCACAGACTTCTGTCCTCAGACCACGAATCTGGGTCTGAAATCTAAAAACTTGCACATCAAACCAATAGAAGGGATATGCTCGTCCGAATTCAAATAATTCTGGTAGATCCAAGCAAGTAGAAATGTCTTACTACGCGTTGGCAAATGTTAGTCAGTCCGTGCGGCACATACGCTTAAGACCAAGGGTGTTTAGAAGCCACCCATTTTGAGGAGCCTAGAAAACCACACATCAACATTTCTTGAGTCTACGTCTCCTTTGAAGCCGTTCCATTCATCGCGATATTCTGTTGGGTACGATTACTCGTTGATAGCGGCGGACAAGTTTATATGGAAGTGCAGGATAGCTAACTATGAAGTGTCTTCTCCACGGTGGTTAGGAGACATTTTTTGCCCTACTTTTTGTGAATCTCACCTGTTGTCTGGGCGGGCATACGCCTGGCTTTGACTTTGATGGCACTGGTCGTCGGAAGCCCAGAGTTAAAATGGTCTAGATGGTTGTCGATGGAATAGAAGAAGCTTTCGCTTAGCTGGTTTGCACGTCTAGAGCCCATGGACCACCACTTCTTGTGGTTGTTAACCTGTGTGCTAGTAAAGGAAATAGTAGCGGCCATAATAGGAGAATTCAACTGGTTCTGGGCAGACCTCAGCCACATCTCAAACAAGTGTCCAGCCAGAGTTTAGAGGGTTCACATCAGGTAGCCTGGATCGCGTTTGCCGGAAGAAGATTCCGGGGCTCGATAACTCTTGAAATTGTGCCTGTTATCCAGGTCTAGTCTCCGTATGTTCCCCCTAAGGTTAGTGCCACGGCTAAGATGCAATAATTGACGGATTGGGTGTTTAGGATGGCATGAGTCACTACCAAGTCTCCTCTTGGCCTTCCATATTCCGGCCAGTGAATGGTGGTCTTATCCCTGATAACCTTAATTTATTAATAAGGCGGCTGTGATTGACACGATCAAATGCCTTAGCGGAGTTCAGATAAATAACATCAGTTCGACCTTAGCAGTAGACCATACAAGCCCATCTATCTAGTGTATTGAGCAGATGGTAGTGCGGAGGTACCCTCCTCTAAATCCGTGTGGTTGCTACATAGAAAGTTGGTCGGTGTAAGGTGATCCATTAGGCCACCACAGGTCAGCGACTCCATTTTGGATGGTGTGGATAACAGCGTCATGGGTTCATGTTCCTTTGGGTTGCTTCGTTGACGTCCTTTGAAGGTTGGCATTATGTATCCCAACTTCCAGGGGTTGGGTGCTTTCCCTTGACCTACAGAATCCCCAAATAACTTGCCCAAGGTTCAGACGAGACTGACGCTTCCTCTCACAATACCGCCGCATGGAATAGGTCCGGCTCGGGAGAAGGAGCAATTTGAGCTGTGCTAGCTCAGCGCTTGAGTCAACGAACGAGGGTCCCACTTCATTTATTCAATACTCCTTAACTCTTGAGTAGGTGGACGATGGCAAAAAGACTTGTAGATACCGGTCACATAGGAGCTCAGCTACTTGAGCGCCGCTACTAGTAAGTCCGTTTGTATCTGGTGGCCGAGAGATATTGTTTTTAGCCTACCGGAACGATACGGTGTAGCGGAACAGACTTTTAGAGCTAAAAACAAACATGTTTGTAGGTCCAACTTGATACCGCTGCCAATTGGCTCCCAACGCGTCCGTTCATATATTTCTTGTCTGTTTGAATATTCTGTGATTGTATTCGGTGCCGATCATTTTTTGTTCTGCTCAGTGGTGTATCTTTAACCTAGGTAGTTTGCTAGTGTGGTCCATTATTGCCTCGCGTAACTTGGAGTACCTCGGTCTAGAAAGTGGAACAGGCCGGCTTATTGCGTGTATGATTTCGCCAAGCAATAATCTCAAATGGGTGGTCACCTCCTGTCATACACGGTTAACTTTCCACTCTGTCTGTTCCCGTGCCATTTGAACGGCAGAAGTGTCAAGTCATCCGAATTTCTAACGACGCCCGTTGAAAGGTCTGGTTAGATAGGTTTTGTGGACATACTGGAAGCCGAGAACAACATTGTCACCTCCGCCCAAAGGAGGGGAGATTGCTAGGTTCTCAAGCAAAAGTTCTTCATTTGCGAAGATGCAGTCTCAGCGGGATGGGATCTAAGTCACCCTCGATCGCGTTACCCTTGTCACATTTTCCGTAAACACCAGTTCCCCAGTCTGCTTGAAGAACTTGGCTTCAACAGAATCGTCACTGCCGCCAAACGTGTGATCTGCGAAAGTTAACCTTCGGTGGTTAACGTCGCTTAAAGTTAGCATGTTTGCGTACCTCAGAGAGCAAGTGGTTGTCTCTAGCATCTAATCACCACGCTATACGTCAGCAGATGGCTTCCTTTGATCACTCTTACCAAGCCCTTTACGGTCTTGAGCAGCTTTATGGGGCATTAGACGCCTCGAGGACTTCCGATTCTTGAATATGGATTTAGTGAGCTGATAGAAAAAAACTGACGTAAAGTGCTACCTCACCTACCAGCGTCCCTGTCGCTGCGAAACCGTGTGGCGTTAGCAACTGCCGGCTCCTGATCCAGCATGCCGAGAGAAACTCGTCTCTCGGTAACGGCCATAAGATGAGCAGAAGCGTCCTTACTTAGTTCCCGCATTTCAAGTCTATTCGGTTATATCTACAAACGAAATCCATGCTATCTACTTGGAATGCACTTTCACAGAAGCTTCAGTATTTTCTGTTTGCGTTGCGACCCCTCATCCTGCTACCCATAAGGCCGTATGCAGACTCCATGTGGCAGGCGGCTACTGTTTTCCCAGAATGCCTACTCTGTGGATGGTGTCATTTAAGGGACCAGAAAGACTACGTTGATCATCCTTGAATCATCTCTTCGGAGGATCCATGAGACGCACTCTTTTATTACTCCCTCGATGTCCTATTTGAGCCATTTGGAAGAGGCATTCTTAGGATTGATCCTGCAAGCGTTCGAGAAGACAAAATGGCAACTTCGGACGTGGGGATGAAGTGTTTAAAGAGCTTTTTTTGCCCTAAACATCATCCGCTCAGTAAGTCCATACTAATTTTTCATCATCGTCCCTATTAGTTATGTTCCGTGGTACCGGGCGGTACTGGAGTTTATGTTGAAGTAAAGTTCAGTCTACACAGAGCCAATTAGCATAAAGTTTGGCAAGCGATACCTATCGCCATAATTGTTGCTGGACTAGTGGTTCATATTGTGAGCTTCATCGGTCGTTGTGATTCCTTAAAGGTGAATGTATGTATACTTTTTATGGTAAGTTAACTTAATATTGTGGTATGCATTCTTCCTAATTTTAAGTAACAAGAATGATACCAGTTCTAAAACCTTAAAGTGCAGATAAAGTCCCAAAATAGTGTCTTGAATCACACAGATTGTCATAAGTCAAATACTTCTAATTTGTATGGACTAGAACTTACTTTTTATTTTGCAAGTGTCATTGACCTTGACATATTCTCTCGTAGCAATTACGAAACTGTGCAAAAGGGATGCCTGTTTCCGCGCGCCAAAATACTGCTTGTCTTTGCAGACTCAAAAGTGGTTACGGTGAAAGGAGAAACGGAGTATCTTTTGTTATACATAGAAATGGAGATACCTATAATCCTGGAAGACGAGTTTTTATCAGTCATCGATTAGCCTTAACATGGGGCTCTTTTATGGAACAACTGCGGAAACATTTAGGACCATACGTACCGGCTATTCGCTGTATCGTAACCCCGAATTCTGGAACGAAAATACACGATATCAGTGAGTTGCAGGAAAATCACCGATATATTGCGGTGCCTAGGGGTGAAGTCCTAAAGTTACTAGAGTAAGTTATTCTAATGTGTACTTCACTTATATATTCAAAAAGTTTAATCTCAGAATTTATACATGTTGAGGGATTAAGTTAAACCGTAAAGCTCGGTTGTAGTAGTAAAACTAGTCGACCGACTGTTATGGTAGAAAGGATAAAGCAGTGACTGATCTCACATGAACGGAAAACTCCTTATTGAGTAGCAAAGCAAAGGCTTAACAGTGGAGTAGATGCATTTAGTTATACTGTGAAACTGTATGGAGTTTTTGGACGTAAGGATCAAGCTCAAGGTTTTAAATTGCCTGCAATTTGGTCACGCGTACATGAAATCTGTCTGTTTCAGATTTGTTGTCTGAGGATAGGAGACTGAGAGCCTATATTAATCCTTTCCCAGTAGATTTTTGTGCTTGTCGAATCCCCTTATGGACAAGACACTTGATGATGTGGACATTACGTCTTCTGAAAGTCGGTTTCGGGCGTTGATTACTCGACGCGAGAACCAGTACTCTATGGAGACTATGTTCGTTCTTTGCTTTTGTAGCCTCCTACGAGATGACTCCTAACAAAATAGGAGTTACAGTAAGCCTTGATTTGGAAGTAGCAGTATAATATCAGTCGGTCGCAGCTGGAATGTTTAGAATACTGGAGGCATCAAACCTTTACCAGGAGTAGTATAAACATGTTCTCAAACTCACTTATAGCCTTGACATTATCCAAGCTAGAAAACTGTACTAGCAGCAGATGGTTTTTGGGAGGTAAATCAAATTCTCTTGAAGAGTTTTAGCGATGTGTGCAACTATAATCTTCAGATGGCTGGTTGACTTATAAAGAATGAATTGAAAAGTCAGGCCTTATCTCTCCATCCTTTTGCAGAGAAATATCAGACTTAATCACTCTAAACAGAATTTAAGGAAAGGATTTTGACTGCATTTGTCTCCTCTCTTCATTTAAGGGAGGACTGAAAAAACAAGGAGATCTATTGGAAAAGAATTTTTATCGGCCCATAGGCTTTATTTTGTTTTCATTAAGGAGTCACAAATGAAGTGCACTGTATAATTGTTTTTATATGGATTCCACTGCCCGCTACGATCCATCATTAGCAAAGTGCATTGTAATTTTCACTGAAATTTTCAACCTACATTAACGAAAGTTTTAGATTCGGACATGGATTTCCTGTTTCAGGATGATAGAGAAGTGGGTGCTTATTGCAGTTTTCTAATCAGTTTCTGTGGATGTTCAGTGAATTCTTAAACAGGCAAGTTTTTTCATATGAACACCAACTCTTCCAAAATTATATTCTAAGAAGCAATTACTTGGTGTGGATAACAGTACTTTATAGTATTTTTTAGCGCTTGCCTTCCAGATTTTTATCTTTTTCCACACCACCAGAAGTTTCTGACCTAGCAAAGGATTCTTGTGCTAAAGCATTCCAAAAAGGATCCTTTGCGAAACTGCCTGAAACCCCTCAAGTGGGCCGAAGTTAATGGTCAGCTGAGATATATCCTGTTTGCGGGATAACACCTCTCTTACATCCAGATTCGTCTTCGTTTATGAGTCGTCTGACACTAGAGAGAAAGAGAAGCGGCTAAAAAAGAGCCCGGTTGACTTTTGTCACCGTACGCCATCCACTGCCAACGAAGATTTGAGTGTACTGCCATATGGCTACGACAGATACCCATTAAAGGTGAGGGACTTGAGAAGGCTTTAGGTGTTTCACCACCATTTTCTTCATAACATAGTTATTGTGATGTGGCGAAACAACGCCAGTAGTGTAGAAGTTGGACAGTGAGTTTTGAGAAGGGGTGGAACATTGTTCGACAAGTTTGAGAACCCCCATCGACTAAGATGGCTGGGATGCATATTAGGTACGCCTAGTTACTGTTCGACCTGTTTCCCAATAATAACTGGAAAAAGGTTGAAGACGGCCAAAGTAAAACTTGGTATCAGTTCATGAAGTCGTTAGCTGCTAGTCTTAGCCATGTAGGGAAATGTAGAATTGCTGTTCGGGGACTGGGTGAAGACCAGAATCATTGTTAGTCGTCCTTACGCGATGTAACTTAGAATTGATTTCAGTGATGTAGATATATTCACTTGTTTTATTTACTGTAATCGTTATAAAGAGTTTTGTCGTCATCTTACCATTTCTTCTTCTCTTCCGTCTTCTGCATCTTTCTACTCCTTTCAGTCAATTTCTTTCTGAATTCTCTATCTTTCGTCTTCTGCCTTGTACCTTAATGTTTTGATACGATGTGTGGCAACCTCGATCATTATGCAGTAATGCTTGGCACCATGTAAATATTCACCGGCTAGTTCAGAACTTTAGCCCTATCACTCAGGTACTGAAACCAACCAACTATCTTAAACATCCACTGTAATTTTTTTGCTTTCACTTATTGTTTATCCCTTGGGTTCCTAGTGAAACATAGGGATTCAGTAGCACGTCACCATTCCACTCTCTTCTCTGTAGTTTTCTCAACTTGGCTGCACGACTACTCACACTAATCTCCTCCTCCGATCACCGTCGGATGCCCAAATCATCGTTTCCCACGCACGTTTTTCTCGAGGGCATGGCCTGACCTGGCGTGCGGTGTCCCCAAAGCCTCTTCTCACTGTATGTCCAGGCCAGACCAGACCAGTCCAATCCATCTCCACATTCTTCTTCATATTTTTTGAACGGTAGGTTGTGGGTTGCTCTCTTTGTTAGCCAGAGTGAGATCCTTGTTACTTATTCTTATGATTCTGGTCATCTATTTGATCTGCAGTGTCAGTATCCAGTGAGCGTAGATGGTAGCTTTCGAGTATGTATGTGTGCAGTTTGTTGGAACTACTGTTCGTATTAGACCGCCAAGTCTCTCAACCATCACATGGAAGCACTGACTTGCCTGAATTAGTGTCGAAAATCCAGATCTTTTTCTTTATGCTGAGTGGGATGATGTAGATCTCCACACTCAGTTCAGATTCGTTAATCAAGGAAGGCGTGTCTTGCCGTCTTTCTGATGCTTGCTTTGGCATCCTCATCTATGCCCCCTGTAGTTGAGATGATGCTGCCTTGCCCAGGTAGGTGAAGAGTCAACTTCGTTTAGGTTTCTCGCGTTGATGGTGGCTTGTGCTTTTTGTTGTTGTTGTTGGGTGTCCTCATCACCTCCATCTTCTCTAGGTTCACTTGAATGAAGTTCTTTCTTCGGTGGCCTGCCTGTTCTGCCAACTTGTTAGTTTTTGCCTGCAGATCTTCGAGTTTTGCGACAGTACATCAGACGTAAATCATCATGGACGGCGAAATGAATATTTTCTAGTATCTTTTCATCGGTCCAGCCACCGTATGTCCATCTTCTCTCCTCATGGTTTGTTGCATGTTCCAATGGAGTCCAGCCGACTACAGTCAGGGCGATGATCGGTGATGATAGTAAGCAAGCTTGTCTTACTCCTTTTTTCACTACGAAGGCATCACTGAGTTTTCCATTGTGAATCAGTTTGTATTATAGTAGGATATGAGTGTAAATGATGTACCAAACACGTATGTAATCTTAACCAGTGCTCAAGTGGATGAAGCCTCTTAAGGGATTTCGGAGAGTTGTCATCTGAATTATTGATGCCATTACTGTGTACCTTTGTTAACGATATGATAATGGATATAACTTTAGGTGTCTTCAACTTTACAGGCACTTGTTTATCTTTAGGATGGAATTTTGGTTGACTTAAGGTATCCAGACGACACTTTTCCACTAGGGGTACACGCTAACAAAATGAAGAATTTTTATGAAGACCTTGAACAGAAATGGTGATACGCTTGCATGAGTTTTTCACTTGTCAAATGGGGCTTCAATGCTGGTCTGTAACTGTTCTCAGTATAACGACAGACAATGATCTAGTAGAATAGGTGTACTACTTCTCTCGAGAAGTTGTATTAGTCGAAATGGATTGGTTGTTGACAAAAGATCAGCTCAGATGAGAAATGAACATTTATCATTTTGCAAGTTTACATCATCTCTGGTACTGGCAGGATGTCCAAGTACCTGTGGTACGTCTAAGAGTTGACCATTGAAGAAGGATGATCTGACGAGGTTGAAAATTTCTGACATTAGCTAGATTGGATGTAGTATACTCGACAGGGAAGGCGATTGCTGTGGATTAGATATGTGTTACGCAGATCAAGCAACCTCCTATCTAACATGTATAATATTAGACAAAGTGAGATTGGACTAGAAGAAGAGTAAGGCTTGTCAACAGATATCAACCTGAGAATTCTTTTACAATTCATCAGACTCGTGTAGAAAGGTACAGATTACCGCACTGGGGTCTTCGCCCGATAGGAATAAGTGGTTAAAGGCACTTGGTGGGATTACTGAAAACCAGTCATTATGGAAGGCGTGTATACATCCTTTGTTTTATTCATTCTTGAACACTCTGTTAACCTTCATGTATTTATTCGGTCTCCTCCCACAGTTTTTATCTACCTCAATATCACTTTATTTCTACATGCTACGTTTTTCTATACTATTGTGGCATATTGAACTGATACGGATTCTACGGTGACTCTTCTGACTTTATTCTTCTTACAGAGTCCTCCGCATTCCTACATCTCTAAACCATTATATGTGTATCATTTTACTCCTTGTATTTTTGTTGTTCACATGGAGCAGTAATTGTTTGACCAGACTGTTTGAACTGGGTGACGTAACTAGATTACATTCCTCAGGTAGCATTCACCCTCTTGTGGTATTTCACAATTCGTTAGACGTTAGCAATTGCTTCAACTACAATGATTCTTGGAGTAATCCGCTTTTAACTACTACAAGGGAACATAGATGTAAAACAGACAGACAGACAGACAGACAGACAGACAGACAGACAGACAGACAGACAGACAGACAGACAGACAGATAGATAGACATACAGACAGACAGACAGATAGACAGACAGACAGACAGATAGACAGATAGACAGACAGACAGACAGATAGACAGACAGACAGATAGATAGATAAATTCAGTTTAGGACGTCGCTCTTGCGGGTAGCATTTATAGTTGACACGTCTAATATTATCAAACTAAACGAGAATGGATAAAGATGTAATAGAAATTAGGGAATAAGAAGTCAAAGTGGCTGGATAATCGTCTAACTAGGGTACAGGACTTGAAGTACAATTTCAGTCGATATTTCTTCATTGTTATAACTTTTTTGTGCCATTTCCTCCTTTATTTTAGCTATTCAAAAGTTGATGAGAGAATACGTTATCCAAAAAAAAGTTTAACATCATCAGAGTTGTTCGAAAAGGCAAGTTCAATTAACTGATTACTTACTATAGGACTGATTTAATTTCTAATAATTATTATATTATTCTTATCTCAGTGTATTTTCGATGAAAAAAGTACTTCATTCAACAACAGGCGGTCATTGATTAGATATTTTATATTAACTGAGTTTAAAATGTACTATTGCTTTTCAGTTATCAAATTTGTTTGGCTAATAAAAAGATTTTTTTCAAACTTATGTAAAAGCAAGCAAATAAATGAATTTGATATTGGGTGATGATTGAAGGTGAGATGAAGACTTGAACTGCCGCCGGATTAAAACCACCAACCACCAGGTTTCCAGCTCGGCGCTCTACTAACTGAGCTACCAGGTCCGACTTCTGACCAGATTTTTATTTGACTTCAATCACTAAGGCGGGTTTTGCTTGACGACTGTCATGTGAATTCGTGATTCGTTAATACCGCTTGATCGTATTAGCACTGGTTACCAGCCCAGCCAGGGCTTCTCATCCAAATCCAAATGTAACTGAATTAGAGTATGGGGGGGGAGCATCATATAGATTATGATTTGACTATCTGAGATAGTCGTAGCTTGGCAGATTAATATTTCATATTTGGTGATGATACTAGCCTGCCAAACTACGGCTATCTCAGATAGTCAAATGTTAAAATAAATAAATATTTTATATCAAGGTAGTATTCATCGTGGATTAACATCATATGGAAAACTACTGAAACTCTGGGAGCGATGGACGGTTGTTTCGTTTGATTACGGGACTCCACAGCAGTACAAATCTACGACTTGACTAGGAATATCATTCACTAATTTCAGGTTTCACAGCGAAAGCGATAACCACTCAGCCACTAGGTTGAATACCAAGGGTCAACAGTTTCTTACTTCTGTCATGTAGCTGGACTATTCACTCAAAGTTCTCAGTTGGCATCCACTTCACTTTCGATCAGTTGACCCTATAATTCATAATGGCTTTTCATCATAACTCGCCAGGGAACCTGGAGGTCCTGAGTCGGATCCCAGCGGGGTTATGGGTAGACAATGTTGAGAAGTCCAATGCTCGGATGAAACATCATTTTGTGTGCTAATAGGTTTTCACTACTTCTCATAGTGATATCAATCCGTGATGAATACCAATTAAGAACTGAATTTTGACGAAATTTAAGGATGATCAGATCACTATTTAGGAAGTGTTAGCTACCTAAGTGGGTTGTTTAAATGTTAGGAATCAATGGTTGAAAAATTCTGGTTACGTGAAAAAAACCCACATAACAAGGGTGTTTGTACATTTTATCATCGTGAAACATTTTCTGATCAGTTCATTTTTATTTGATGTTAAGGTGTAACAATTTGATCTGATATACCTCTTAACAAGGTTCTGTGCTAACTTACCTCTCAGATCGTACATTTACTTTTAAACTCATGATATACTTTTAAAATAATAGACGGTATCCATGTCTAAAATCGATGATCTTGATGAAAATACGTTCCGTGAGCTGAATGGATTTGACTGATCTCTCATAGGTCTTAAATAATAGAATGATGAGATCAATGTAGAGTCTCGTATAGAAGTGTATTATTTCAAGTTACCATAATTTACAGTAGCATGCAAAAAAGAAGTAGGTAGAAAAAAAGACTGATATCAGAGGAGGAAAAAGTGTATGAGAAGAAAAAGAATTTGAGAAATGAAATTTAATGAACATAGTGAATACATCTGGACCATGTCACTAAGACTTTCCAATCACTGATTTCTGTTGCCTGAAGGATCCTATTTCAACATTCTATACTTTCCTACTAGGCCTACACTAGCAGTCAAAAAAATCCGTGCACTGATGCAACATCTTGATTTGACCATTGTGAACTTTCTTCCAACCTAACGTTGCTCTCGTTAACATAACATGTTAAAGTGAGAGATAGCTTGGTATGCACAACAAATGTTCAATAGATCTCAATCAATGAATATTATTTATTTATTATCTTTCCCTTGGGTTCCTAGTGGACGATAAAGCCTCCGTAGCACGCCCACATTGCACTCTGTTCTCTCCAAACTTTTGAGCCTGGCTCCACGACTGCCCACAAGCTTTCATTTCTTCCTCACATGATCTTCTCCGTGTCACCTTCAGATGGGATGCCCAACTCGTCGTTTCCCATTTGGATTCAACTCGAGGGGCTGGCCCAGCACATGATGTCCCCAGTTGGCCTTCTCACTGTATACCCAATCCATCTCCACTTCCTTCTGCATATTTGCTGGATGATAGGTTCTTGGTTGGTTCATTCCCAGAGTAAGTTCCTTGTTGCTTATTGTTTCTGGCCATCTGAGCTTCAGTGTCGAATCAGAGTAGGCAGTTGTTGATGAATATCTGTAGTTTATTGGAAATGCTTTTCGTGACACGCCAAGTTTCTGAGCCATGTAGCAGCACTGACTTGACTGTTATTGCTGTTAAAAATCCGGATCTTGTTCTTTGTGCTGTGCAGTAGATCTCCACAGTGATTTCAAATTAATCAAGGCCTGTCCTGCTTTTCCAATCCTGGTCTTGACATCGTCGTGTGTGCCGCCACCTGTAGTTGGATTGATGCTGCCTTGCCTAAGTAGGTGAAAGAGGCTACTTCCTTTAAGTTTCTCCCGTTGATGGTGATTAGAGCTTATTGTTGTTAGTTGGATATCTTCATCACCTTTGTCTTCTCTAAATTCATTTGAAGTCCCGTTTTCGCTACCCTGCCTCTTCTGTCAACTTGATAGTTTTTGCCTGTATATCTTTGAGTTTGTGTGACATTAGACATGAATCATCATCGGCGGCGAAATCCGAATCTCCTTCTGGGGTCTTTTCATCGGTCCAGCATATGCCAATCTTCTCACTCCTCATGGTTTGCTGCATAATCCAGTTTACCACAATTAAGAAGATCATGGATGATAGTAGGCAACCTTGTCTCCACTTCAAAGGCATCACTGAGCTTCCATTGTGGATCACTTGGCATATGGCGTTTTTATATAGCTGTTGAATGAAGTTGATAAAGATCTGTGGCACTAAAACCGTAGTATTGAAGCAACTGCAGTGAATGAATAGGGTTGATCTTATATACAAAGGTGCTCATAGATTCAAAGAGATCAACTTTTAAACTTGATGAATATACTTCTAGTGTGATCAAATTTTCAGTATTTTACTTTTTTTCGTTACACTTATAATCGTGAAAAGATTAAAGTTTGTTTCATTTTCGTTTTCCTCTTGATGAACGTTGTTTTACCTATTGATCGTTTTCTTCCCATCTACAGTACATTTCACTTTTTGGCTCTTAGGTGAATATTACGTTTCCATTTTGTTAGGAATATTGTGTATTCTGTCTAGTTACTGATAATTCCCCTATCAAGTATTCTGTTTTCTGCATTTACTTTATTTATTAACTAATTTTGATTGGTGTAAGACAATCGGCAAGATGCTTTTTATTGCTTAGACTGTTTTATTTCAAGTGGGTGTTCATCATGTACTGAGATCATTTGGAGAAATATTGGTTTGAAACTTCTAATAGTTTGCAATCATAGTCTCACTAGGGATCAAAACCAGGGATTTCAGATTTCGTAGTAATCACATTACCGTTGAATCCTTGGGTGGGGACCAAATGGTCCACGTTTTTTCCTACTTCCATCAGTTCTTCATATTGAGTGACTTTCACGCAAAGTCATCTTTGAGTTACCAGTGCTCATTAGCTACTTGCTTCAAGATAAGATTTCCTGAAGTTTCAATAAGATATCGTGACCAATGAGACAAACCATGTTGGACATCAGGACAAATAGCCACCAGTGACACTGGGTGAACGTCACGCTATATTGCGAGATGATAAAAATATGAAAATGTAACCCACTGGTAGAGTACTCACCACTGAACCTCAAGTTCATAGGTGTGTACTGTTGAGGAGTCTAAAAACGCGGACGAAACAACTGTCCAGGGCCCTCGAGGTTTCACTGATACCTCAAGTGATGTACTCCTATGATCAACACCAGCTCTAAACCAATAAAATCCCCACAAATCTCCAAGCTCTGATAGGTACCAATGGTTTCTAAAAGAGACTTGAATCTACATGATTTCATGTCTAAGTTCGATCATTGCAAATACTATGTAGAAAATATTTTCAACAGAGCTTATATCTTCAATAAACCAACGGTTGTAATAAACTAGATTTTAGTCAGATAATAACAGAGATTTGTCCACTTTAACAGATTAATAATCTTGAGTAGAAATTATAACACTATGAAACCAACATCTAATCTTATTGAATACAATATATGAAAAATCTACAAATAGGGCACAGAAAGGTATAACTTCAATTCACAATACATCACAGCAATACAATAAAAGACGAACTGAAAGAACTAATGAAGAAAGAGAAGAGAAGAGGTATTAAAAAAGAAGCAAAAGATATTACTACTCTAAAGACTGAAGGAAAAAGAAATCTCAAATTTCACTGTTTCAGTTTCTAAAAAAAAAGTGGAAAGTCAATTCATTGGGACATTGAAAAGCAAGAAGTTAAGTGAACATAAGTGTTATCAATGAATCAATCCATTCTCAAACTGTAAACACATAAATATCATGAATATTTAAAGGCTAAATTTCTAAAGAACATGATTACTATTATTATTTATCCTTTGGGTTCCTAGTAGAACATAGGGCACGCCTCCATTCTACTCTGTTCTCTATAGTCTTTGGAATCTGGTTTCACAATTGCCCACAAGCTGTTATTTCTTTCTCATACCATCTCCTCCATATCACCCTCAGCTGGGACGTCTAACTCGTCATTTCCCATTTGGCTTCCATTCAAAGGGCTGACCAAGTGCATGATGTTCTCAAACGGTTTTCTCAGTGTATACCCAATCCAATCCATCTCTACTTTTATCTTCTTCTACATATTTGTTGAACGATAGGTTTTTTTGTCAATCAGAGTGAGTTTCTTATTGCTTATTTTTATTATTCTGACTATCTATGTGATCTTCAGTATCAGTATCGAGTGACGGTAGGTGTCAGCTTTTAGTGATATATGTGTACAGTTTGTTGGGAATGCTTTCTGTAACATATCGAGTCTTTGAAACATATAGATTCAGAGACTTAGCGCTTTCTTACTGAATACTAACCGGATATTTTCAAATAAATCCCTCCAAATTGAGTCTTTTTATAATCAGATTAACTAATGAATATCTTAAACCGATTTAGAAAATTGTACTATTCACTCTTGACACCAAATAACAACAACAATAACAACAAATTTCGCTTAGTTATATTCACCACCTGTGTTGAAGTGGATCAACGTATTTCTCAATATCACTTTTTGATTTTGATTGGAATTAGTTTATCATTTCTCTTTTCATTTTGATCTTCTTCTGCTTCTTCTCCTGTTGACCTTATTTAAAGTGCATATGGTAAACACTTTTTTGTTTTTTCTCAAAAAAAGGTTTTTTTTCCAGTTTATAACTTGATGAAAACCATTTTACGTCCTTCTGCAGCTTAGATGAAGCTTTTCTATGTTGTTACGTAAGTAAATTTTCTGTGAAATAACTGTTAGCAACTATCAACTAGTGTGGTTTTAAACTTGTTAAGTTCACTGTCAGAAGACAGAAACAGTTCTATTGTTTGTGAATACAGGTTTTTAAACTGTACATCTGTGTCTCTTTGACTAGTTTTGTGTCTATAATCACAGAATTTAGGATCCAAAGATAAAACTCTTAATTGAATCGTATCCAGTTCAATAGTGGAAAAGTTGTGGATATACCTAATCGGATGTAGAGGAAAATTTATTTCTGGTTTCTAATTTCCGACAGATTTGACCAGTTTTAGTCGTCTTATCTCCGCTCTGCTCTGCTTAACTTTCTCGACGTAACTACGAAACATAGACGTTAATTTCTGCGGTAAATCATCACCCTCGAACTTCCTCTGTGAATAATTTTTTTCCAGTTGGGCGACGTATATTTTCAAAAGGTTCATGACATAGGACTGTTTCCTTCTTCTGACGGTGAACGAAATAGGTTTATAACTGCACTAATTGATAATTGCCAACAGTAAAAAAAATCAACTTTAACCTTCGTTTCATTGAACCTTGAGCTACATATACTTTAAATACTCGTTGAGAATCACTGAAACAACTTTCTGCTCACAGAAGTTATGGATAGTGGCTATCAGTGGAATCCATGATGCGCATTTCGCCGTACTTGGCACCCGTCAGCCGGATGAACCTGCCTCCCAGTGAGTGATGTTGTCCCCACTGAGATTCAGACTCGGGACTGGTCGCTTTACACGCCACTACCACCACCGAGCCACGACAGCCACTTCTTCCACGGTGGGTATAGTTTTAGTATCATTGCTTATATTATATCGTCGCTGAATGGACCGGATTGATAGGTCTCTATTGGCAAACCATACCCGTCGCACAAGTAGTGGCTATCGTAGCTCAGTGATGTAGTGGATAACGCTTTGGCTTTTGAAGCGACTGGTCCTGAGTCCGAATCCCAGTGGGAACAATATTACTCACTGAGAGGAAGGTACATCCAGTTGACGAGTCCCAAATACGCCTCGTGGATTCCACTGGTAGCCACTATCCAACATTAATATATATTTAAGAATAGAGGCGATATCGAGGATCTGCACAGGAGTCTGTAGGCCAATACATAACGATCAATTCGGTCCAATCAACGACGGTATAATACAACCAGTTATACAAAACATTCTTTGCTTAGACGATTCCATCACATTGACAATTTTTATTTCAACAAGATGAATTGAACAAAGAAATATTTGTTTTCAATGAGATTTACATCATTAGATTTACACTGACAAGAGTAGAACCGTGACGGTTCAAAAGACAGGTTCAAAAGATCTCAGAGAACAGAGGTCACTGGAGACGTGCTACTGAAGCCCTATGTTCCACTAGGAACCCAAGGGACTAATAATAATAAAAATAGATTTACACTAATATATTGAAGTTTTACATTTAATAACAAAATACAATTTTGGTGATGATGTATGAACTAATTCACTAAAATAATTACAAATATATTTGTATTTATAAAGTTAATAATCAGAGGAATGAAGATAAAAAAATGGTGTATATGATAATTGGATTAGAATTGTAGAATAAAGATGATATCCATATGTAGTGTGTTGTGTCTGAAGGGTATATGAATAACAGATTGAGATTTGTATGTACACATGTGTGCATAGCTCTTATCACACGTCTGTTGGTTATGTCAGTATGTGAGGGTGGGTTGAGACCAAGTCAAGCTACGTTTCACTTCCTCATTCCATCTTAGACAATTATGATCATACTTTATATGAAGAAATTCTGCTATGAGATGTGCTTTATAATTTCTCAAGCCTTGTTGAATAGCTTCGAATGTTGTCAAAATCGACCTTAGTCACCTGATATTATAGGCGTATGACTGATGTGTTTCCAAGTTTTTTCACTTCTAATGAATTTCTAGGAGGTCGGGTGAAGCTCTTCAGTGTTTATTTTCCTTAATTTTTATTTCATGGGAAGTTTGTCTCATGTATATTGTATCATAGTCTGAGCATTTTATTCCGTAAACATAATTAGATTATGAATTTAGGGGGCATCTCGTCCTTCAAATGAACTAAGGTGTTCTACTATGTGTTTAGTGTTGTTTAGAACACTCGGATATTGTATTTGTTGAGCACTCTCTTGATTTCATCCAACATGTGTAATCTATAAAGAATAATTGTTGCTGACGCCTATGATTGAGGAGTAGTTTCAAGATCTAATTTAACTGTTATTTTCTATTTTACCAATGAATTTTACCAGATTATTATTCATTTTAAGTATCTTGCTCACATAGTTTAATTCCTTAACTCTTCCATTTTCATCCTTTGTTAGAGTATGTTCTCTCTTCAAAAGACCAGAGGTAACAAAAACTTTCATACTAATTGAATGTAATAAGTTGAAATCTGAATATTTCTTCGAATGCGTTTCTTTCTTGAGAATGATTACACCTAAATCTCCATTTTCTTTCCGCTTTACAAGACAATCAAGGAAAGGCAGTTCTTCCTGATCCGTTTCTTTTTCTCAGCTGAATTTCATACTGGGAGATCTAGAGTTTAGCTGGTCTAAGATGCCTGGTATAAGTCACATTTCGAAATTACAAATTTGTCATCAACATACTTCAGCCAAATTTTTGACT